>OY829496.1:6564321-7764321 GCA_963691745.1 Ditula angustiorana | reverse complement strand
TTTTGGTGATGGCAACAAGTATATTTCATTTATTGTCGTTTTCAATAATGTATTCCTAGAAACAAATGCACCTAGATCGAAAGAGTTGTGACCCAAAATATCGCTAAAGCAACTAATTTCGACAATTTATAGGTAGTTGGAAATGGACCCTCGTTACAACTGTTTCGATGTACCAGCTTGATATACCTACTGCTAGATTTAGCGGGCAAGATATCAGGAGTCGCTTTCTTAGTTATTTTAAGTAGTAAGATTTTAATGTTTAAATGACGAAAAAAAAACTTAAACTATACTAGTTTATTTGTTACCTACTACAAGACAAACGATGTGGTATTTCAATCTAATTGAGAAGGATTTAAGCTTAACCGCAGGCTTCCAATTTGCTTCGGCAATTATGTCATATAGTTACGCATGCATGCAAATGAAATACAAACCTCTGACTATTATGTCATATGGATTCAACCGGAAATCTAAGCCAAATGTCAGAGGAAGCGCCAATTGTTCGGGCTAATTTAGGCGTACACTATCAATGCTTCATTAAATACCTACCTATCGCTTATTATAACTGAACTGCAGTTCAGGAATAGGATAGTCCCACTGGAAACGACAAAAATGCATCCATTGCTGTATCCATGCTACAAAAACCCGTCAACCTGATTGGTGGATCCTACATTCAGGAATGAAATCTGAGATGAAAAGTTGGGGTTTGTGGATGAAATTATCTGATGCCTGATGTGGTCTGGCCTTGATCTGTCTTGTCCTAGAGATTTATCAGGTGAGCGAGTGTGTTGTTTGCGTTTATTTTATCGATAACCAGAAGCTGACTATCTATCGGACTTCACAAAGCAGGAATTCTTGGCGAAGGGTGTCGTATTTCGGCGTTTTCGAGGACGTATGATTGACACCGCAAAACTGAGTCACATGTCGCCGAAGTAACCTAGTAATATGAAATGCTAGTTTTACTAGCGACCCGCTCCGGCTTCGCCCCGATACAATTAGCATGTTAATATACATAAAAAGTAACCTTCATCAAATAAATCTCCGAAAACTGTATCAAAGTCCGTTGCGTGTTTTAGAAGGAGGAAGCGGCCGAAGATATGAGGACAAACTGGAACGGACAGCGATGTGCTATGCAAAGAAGATTGTATTTTAAGCACGATAAGAACCTTAATTAAATAAATAAAAAAGTCAATCGTCACGTGGCGACAAAGGCCAATCTTTGGTTTGCTATGGCTTGTATGACATTTTCGGTTTAATGCCATGGTACATCTGGCAAATCTTTTTCCTTATTACGTTTACCCTGGAAGATCCGAGACTAAGTAGCTATGTTACCACATATTTAAATGGGTTATTAACCTCAAGATGGAGGCGGTTAGCAACTTAGCACCGTGCTAAGTATTACTACATCATCATCAATCATCCTGACAATGAAGACGCTGGGCAGAGCGTTATGGCGCCACATCATGATGGGCTAGCGTCTTAAAAGGAGAGCGATTCAGTTATATATGTGAGCAAGATTAGGGTTAATGCTATTTAATATATGATGGGACTATTCGACGGCGAAAACCATAGAAAGTGTGGCGAAAAGTCTGAAACAATGGAACACAGTGCGTTTGTGATGGCCTCGGCAAAATGAGATTGAAACTCATTGGTAACTGATACACCGATCCGGGACAATTGCCATTGCACCACATTAACAATTTCATGGAGGACGGCGGAAAACGGATGATGAGGTAAACGTCCTAAAGATTCCATTGGGTCGAAGTATATATCCGAAAAGACCCCTAGTAGATAAAACAAGGTGGGTGTGTTAACGTTATCGTCAATGCCAGGGGGTACCATGAATTGCATAAAATGGCTGCGAAAGATTTATGCGGAGAACCGAACATCGGGTTTAGTGCTACATTGGGAGAGGCCTGTGTCCAGCAGTGAACTGCAATAGCCTGATGACGTTGTGTTAAGACCTAAACCACAGATTATATACAATGTGTTTCGTCCCAAACGATAAGGGTCAAAGTGAAGACCAGTTTTAACCTGAGGGTCGAGCGGTTGGAGTCTCGTCACAACGTCAACTTTACGTCCTTTGTGGTGCAGGTACCGACCTATTATCTATCGGCCTTCATGAAGCAGGGATTCTGGCCGAAGGCAGTCCTTTCGGTCGTTTTCGCGAACGGTTGTTGGTCACCCCGAAACTTGGTCACACGTCACCGAAGTAACGTACGAATGTAAGTCTTTAAGGTATTTTTTTCTATGGGCCTATGTAGCCTGAAATAAATGGTTTTGTTTATTTTTTTATAATAATATGGTAAGTATAGGCTCCTGGTTTTCCGTGTCAATAATACCAACATCGATCTGTTTGCTCAATGATTGAATGGGAACAGGTGCTATTAAAGTCAGCATTGCGTCTGCATTGTCAAACTGCAGTGGGGTTATTCCTTCTTTGGTAATCACTTAGTTTCAGTTTTTTAAATTTAATGAAAGTAATACCCGTAATAATGATAGACATTACCGCGGTTACATAACCGGCCATTGTACTCGCTGCAGTAACAATGACATCCGTACCGTAGCATACTTTACCGTACAGGTGAGTGCAGAACACTTAACGTACTTAATATATTTCAATAACAGGGCGAAAGCCGTTTTTTTTGTCATAAGTGGCCGCACTGCTTGTTGTTATATGTATTCTTATGTAAGTAGTGTCACAGAAGAGACTATAGAATACACAATACACTGAGAAATAATTTAACTAGTATTTTTATAGTGTATGTTCAGGCGCCTTTTCCTAAACCAAGCAACGGATTTTCATATGGTTTCACTGTTATTTAGCGATTTTTTTTGGGAAGGTTTTTATATACATTATTGCATCCTGATTGTAGCCGTGCTAGAGCCTCAGGCGAGTCGCAAATCAATCAATTTGATGACCTATATGGCACAGTAGCACATGTGTCTGCTTACTGTGCAAGAGGTTCCGGGTACAAATCCTGTTATGGGCAAATATTTGTGCGACGAATACGAATGTTTGTTCCTGAGTCATGGATGTTATGTGTATTAAATATGTATTTATCTATATAAGTATGTTTATCCGTTGTCTAGTAACCATAATACAAGCTTTGCTTAGTTTGGGACTAGGTCAATTGGCGTGAATTGTCCTGAGATATTTATTTATTTATTTAAATCAGTTCGGAGTTTGCCACCGAGTTGGACATAGATTTAAAAAAAGTAATCTGTTTACGCTTTTGTCGCCGCCTGTGCGGAGTTGACGTAGGCAGAATATTATCTCGTTGCGGCGTCCTAGTTCCTAGCATACTTGATAGATGACACCTCCGCTAAACAGCATCAGAATTGCAATTTCCCCGCATTGTGGGCTTCTCACCAGCTATACTAGGAACCCTGGCATTATAACCATAGCCTGGGTCATGGTCGTTATTATAGGACGATTTATTTAAAAAAACAAGACTGTTAGGCTGGTTATATTAGAGCCTCCGATAAGTCGCGCGGGCGCACGGAGCGGGTGCACGCGTATAGAAAAATAGTATGAGAGCGTCCGCTAACTCGCGCGGGTGAGGGTGCGGGATCATACTAATTGTTGGATAGGCGTGCACCCGCTCCGTGCACCCGCGAGACTAAGCGGAGGCCCTTAGGCTATTTCTAGAGCTTCAATAAGTGCGTCATTGCCCTTGAACTTGCCCCCTCCCCCCCCCCCAGACCAATTGCATGCTAAGTTTATAAGAATATTGGGTGTATGCGTACATAGCTACACAGCACACACATACCTACACCTGTAACTAATTCTAAAGATATTTTAATTTCTCAACTTTATTTCGTAAAGGTGACTTTATTGATTTCATTACAGTTTGAATGAAAAAAGAAAGGTTTTTTCAAGTTCTACGCAAAACGTAGTCCTCTCGAGAGCACGGGCGGTTAGGATTGCTAACCAATTAAAATTAATATACACAGTATAATAAAAATTATAATAAAATATAAAAAGGAAAACTGATTCAGTAACAAATAGGCCTCGAAAGGAAGAAAATATGGTCTATTTACATGACTAGACTACCTGGGTAAGTGGGGATCATCCATAAATTACGTCACACGATATTTTAGATTTCAAACCCCCCCCCCCCTCCTCTGTCACGCTTTTTCCCGTCTCTTTAACACGGGCTGTCACGTTTGGCTATCCCCCCCTCCCCCCTATTAGCGTGACGTAATTTATGGATGCCCCCTTGTGAGAGCAGACTCATCAAATTTTTCATTGTCATTGTTTGTTGTCGACCTTCACAAGAGAAGAGTTTTGGCCGAAAGGTGTCGCATTCCGGCGGTTTCA
Organism: Ditula angustiorana; assembly: GCA_963691745.1. Taxonomy (NCBI): domain Eukaryota; kingdom Metazoa; phylum Arthropoda; class Insecta; order Lepidoptera; family Tortricidae; genus Ditula; species Ditula angustiorana. The sequence continues at coordinate 7,760,000 of OY829496.1, read as the reverse complement.
TGGCCGGTTAACCGACACCGTGAAAGGGCTCACGTTACAGAATTCATGTTCTAGTAATTAAGTTATTAAGTAGTTATGTATAATAAATATATTTATGTTAGTCTTTAAGATATTTATCTATGAGTCTTGCAGCCTGACATAAACTTATTCTATTCTATTCTATTCTATTCTATTGTAATTTGTTTAAGATTGGTCTTTTTATTTTTATTGTTTTACCTGATGTTTCAATAAGATCAATTGGAGTAAATTTAACCAAGATGTTTATTTATTAATTATTTGTTTAATTATTTTTATTTATACAAACGGAAGGAAAACAAGCAGGTGGGTCACCTGATGGTAAGCAATCACCTCTGCTCATAGACACCTGTAACACCAAAGTTACTGCAGATGCATTGCCAACCCATAGGACTAAGATGGAATACTTATTGTGTATTAATGTTATAATCAAATAAAAACAAACAAAGAAAATAACAAAATAATTACAGGGATTAAGAGTGTACAAACAGAGATTTGGCAACGTCGCCAATGGCTGCCAAATATTTAGATGTTTTCATTGATTTATCAACATTAATGAATTAAAATACGGAAAATAGCAACATGATTCACTAAAATATTGATAATGCATTGCAATAGTTAATACAGTTATACTAAATAGTTATCATTAATTGTAAAACAAGCATTTGGAAACTTTCGATTTATAAATGTGTACATTTCGGTATAAGTACCTATTTATAAGGTTTACTATTTACCAACAAATGTAAGAACACAAGTTCTAGTACATCACGTTGCTATATTCCGTATTTTAACTCATTAATGTTGATAAATCAATAAAAACAGCGAAATATTTGGCAGCTATAGGCGACGTTGCCAAATCTGTTTGTACGCTCTTAATCCCTGTAATTATTTTGTTATTTTCTTTGTTTGTTTTTATTTGATAATATTTCATTTAAAGATCTCAATGTACAATTACATAATTTTGACATGCACAAATAATAGTAAATGAAAAATGAAAATGAACATGAGAATTTATTTTGCAAGTACGCCACCTAGGGTCTTTTAGGAGTCTATGTTTGTACATTGAGAAAAAAACCTAAACATATTATAGATTTTAATAGGCAACAACTAAGTAATTCATAGGGGTCACAGGAACACGAGTGAAACAATGTTAATTGTCATTAATTACATGTCCTCCCATATCTAAATTAGAAGAGGGAAGTCAGCTAATTGATAATACACATTTGTAAATGAATAGAAGTACACTCAGCCCGTTAAAATGTGAAATAATAATGATGGAAAAATACAAACATACACAGACTGCTAAAACAACCCTTCCTTTGGGCTTCGCCGTATTCGGGTAACAAAGATTGACAAAAAGAAAGAACCCAACAGCGAAGTCAGTTATAAAAAAAACAATCATAAATTGAAAGCATTAAAAATATATTTTTTGAGACAATTTACTCTAACCTAGTCTCAAACTAAGCAAAGCTTTTTCTATAGGTGCTATACATATAGGGTTGCCAGGTTTCCGGCTTTAGCCAGACATGTTTGGCTTTTTACGGATGTGTCTGGCCAAATATTTTCATGTCTGCCCTGTGCGGCTTTTGTTAGGCTTAGTGTCTGGCTGTCACTTGGCGCGCGAGTCGAAAGATGACCGCAAGGACCAAATATTACCCGGCTTTGAGATCATGTCTGGCTTTAACAAAGGTGAGTCCGGCTTTTATGGTAAAATGTCCGGCCAAATACAGTGCAGAGTGATTTTGGACCTGGCAACCCTAAATACATACTCAAATTCATATATTGTGTGAAATTGTTAATGTGGTATTCAATAAAGCATATCTGTATTGTATACATATAGCATACAAGACCGAGGTACACTCAAATTCATCAAACAAACATTTTCTCCACACGGGAATGAATCTGGAACCTTTAGCTTCACAGTCAGGGTCACTAACCAGTAACCACTAGCTTATCCAGTTTTCATAAGAAAGTTTAATAAAGTCCTTCAAGGGTAAAGCAGATGTTAAGGCAAAGGTACTATACTTTTTTACAGCCATCCATGAAACCAGTTTTTTTTAAATTATTTATGGCACTGGCTAACCAGTTTTGACAATGATGTATTGACAGGTGGTCAGTTTGGCCAGGTGTCTTGTTAATTAGTATCAAGGCTTTTGTATGGCTTTAATAAAGTACAGTTTGCAGCCTGGGCAGGGGTAGATGACAATATTGAAATAAAAGGAATTTTTGATAACTTTTGAAAATCATACAGGCAGGTTTGAGCTAAGCTCATTTTATAAATTAAAACAATTTATTTACTATTGCACTATGATGAGGAATGAAACAGTTAATGTTTTTGTTTGAAAAGAAGTCATTTATTGGGCACAAATACCACATTAACAAACGAAGTTGAAAAAATAGTTCTTATTGTTTTTTTTGCGATAACAAACATGGGTGTGAAATGACACTCATACACACAAATGAAAAGAAAATATTCCTATGAAGCTATACTTTTGATAGATATCATTAATGACATATTATAAATAAAAAGTTTTTTGTTTACATGTTTTATTATGCCTAAACAATTTTCTTTTAGCTGGGCAAAGGCTCCCAAGGGTAAACAAATCTTTTATTATTAATAACATGTTTATATCATGTAAATTTTTTCATATATTAGTGATACTGAGATAAAGTTGAGTTATCAAAACATTACCTGATAGCAAGTATAATGAGCCAACATGGTAGGCTAGATTATTGTAATCGCGAAATTAGATGGGTGTGTTTTATTAGTCATATTCACTAACAATATTAGCAGTACATCCCCCTCAGGGACACCCCTACCACCCTATCCCAGGAATTATTACACACACCGTTCCCCTGGTATCGAAAATGTCCCCAATTTAACAAATTACATCTAACCTAGCACAAGGTCGAAGCTAAAATGTAATTCCAATAAGGGCCAGGAGAATGCGAACGAGCAAAAATACCGTCGTGTGGGTCCCCGCGTAATACGCGAAGAAAAAATCAATAGCGTTCGCGGATGTTTATTAAAATACAACGATTGTGTAGACTAGGCTTCCGAGTGCAAGTTTACTACAGCCTTCGAAGCATTGTCATTCATAAAATCCTGAATTTACGTCGGTAATCAAATAATCGATCACCCATGACGTCCACACGCCCGTGTTTACGTTTCTTTACAATGCTCTACAGACGTATACGGGTACCGATCAAAAGCTCATCGATGCAGTAAATTATCGCTGTTTAAAAATAGTACGACGCCTGCTAGACTAACCGTGTAATTATTTATTTGTTTTGCTAAGGAAAGCTCGAGCGATGAACTCTGTACATACCTCATTTTGACGCTCGATCCTTTGTGGGGACCAATCCGAATACACTAATGCACTGCACGCAACAATTGTTCACTTAAAAACTGCATATTTTCACAGGCACAGATGAACATTTCCCTATTATCGACTAATGCACACGTCCGGGACACTACGGTGGGTAGCCATTTTTGTCAAAAAGCAATTTTTTACTTTTACGTCCCGATCCCCATTTCTGAAAGAGGAGAGCGAGAGGACGCTAGCACCGCGCCGACACGACTTACGTATTAAAATAAATGGATCATTGAACTGGCGCCTAGTGGCTAACACTCGGTCCGAACTATGCTAATTCATTCGGTTTGGCTACAAAAGGGCTTAACTTTGAACTTTACTGGTACGTTCTCACAAGCAAAAAGGCCCTGAGGTGGAGCTTTACCTACGGTTCGGACCTGTCATTCGCGATTTCGTCCTTATGTGATGTACTACTATCCTTGGTCGGTTAATATATGAAACTTGCAAGCGCCAATCACCTTTCGGGAATTTATTCCTTCTTCGTAAAATGACACAACTACCGCCATCTGTTGGCCAGCTTTTGTGGTTACTGATGACTCACATTTTATTTTATAGCGGGTAATACTGCTGTGATAAGATTAAGTTTTAACTCAAATGTCTAGATTGTTTTTTAAAATAAACATCACTTAAAATAGCATATGCAGCTTTTTTTTAACATAAATGTCCCTACCATGTGGAAACGACTTATTTTTTGTTTTAATAATATAGCCTTCGAATAATTTGATGATTGATGAGGCAACATTCTTAGTTTCCTTTGACACAAGCAAACATTTCTGACAGTTTGTTTTCGGAGAAAATTCAGCCTGTTTCTCTTTTATTAAAAAGTTCCTTTTTTGAAAATTCCAAGATAATGGTTGGCGCTATGCCTGTTAATTTAATACCAAAATTTTGCAACGGTACCATGGACAGCCGAAATGGTACCGAGGAAGGCGAGTGGCAAGTGAGAATCGGCGGTCGCGTCAAATGCAATGACGACTTCGCTACGGTGAAATACATCGGGGAAGTGCAAGGATACAAAGGGATCTGGTACGGGGTGGAATGGGATGACCCGGCAAGAGGTAAACATGACGGCTCTGTGGACGAGATTCAGTATTTTAAAACATCGAAACCTGGCGCTGGGTCTTTTATTCGTCCGAACAAAATTGCACCTTACACGACTTGCGCCGAAGCCATCAAGAAATACTACGGCGATCGAGAGGTACCTAAGATCTATCGAGTATTTTCACATCTTTATGACCTTAAGTTTGTTATTGCTGCTTGGAGTGAATGTTGTACAAATTAGATCATCCACCCACACAAGTGTCACAGCTTAGTCACAACAACAAAGCAATGGCATACAACTTAATGTGGCATGAAATTATCTTGTAAGGTATTTATGCAGTAAATGGACTGATGCAAATAGTATTAGAAGTCTGCGGGCCAATTAGACTGCTTCGGACAAACTGTATGTTCTACAAGGTATTGGCATCCTTAGCTCCAAAAATACCTTGCTAAATACTTTAATTTGAAAGATAATATTTTTACTTTTTTTTAAATTACACCTCGTGTTTCTTGCTGGTACTAAAACTTGACTGAAAACTAAAGCATGGATGTAACAGTACATGTCAAGCGTACACACTTGAAACTGTCAAAATGGTTGCCTTTGATGTACGTCAAGGTAGTAAAACCTTTGAATTCCTAAAGAAAATGTAGATTGTGATACCATAATGTGTAATTAAAAGAACTTTTAGAATATGTAGTTGTCTCTTTTTCGCACATTGTATTGCCATTTACGGTAGAGATCAGCTATTATAATTTGGCTTTTAATTTTTAAACTCCAATGCTATACAGACCTGCCGCTAGCTATTTGAACGCCCATGTGCAATACCGATTATGCCGCCCTGTTTATCTATGACTATCCTGGCTGAACTTGTCTGAAAATCTGTTTGTTGTTGTCTCATAAGGGTGTAATATAAGAATTGCCGCCCCCCTAGATGTGCCACCCGCATGCGGTGCACGTTTTGCACGCCCACTTACAGCGTGCCTGGCAGTGGCTATACTAGTTCTATGTACTAAAGTCTTCTTACAAAAACTATACCAAATTGCAAATACTTTTTGTAGGCTGTTCAATGTTGCCCTCGTATCCGAAGATACCCAAAATGACTGCAGTTTTATTAGTTATCTTAGTCTCTGCTTCCTGTCTCTCTTATAAAATGTCTTCATATTGTCCCTTAGAGTACCATGTCATCAACATCTTTAAGGCACAAGCACAGAGGTACCAAATGCAAGGAGGAAGCAAAACATTTGTTTGTTTGTATTTGTATGATCCCTTGCACACAGATACAAGGTTTCCTAGATGATTGAAAAAAAAAGTAATTTTTTAAGCTAATTTCATTTCCTAATTTTTTTTTAAAGAATTTATTTCCGTCACAAATTTCGTGATTATTCCCATTTTTATATTTTCTAGAGAAAGATCGATGGTTATAATTAATAGGTTGAATGACGTTTTTAGGTGAAATCAACCCTTTTTTTCATTGGCCACTGTGGGATGAAGCCCATGACCCTGCTACCACTGAGGCCATTTAGTGCCTATCAGATCACTAGTGTTGGACTATAGTAAAGGTGGCATTTGCCAGCAGCGTCCATACCTGTGCAGGCCCCTACCCTACCCTACCGCCAGGCTTCCAACCTAAATCTAAAATAGTCCATTCATAAGTAGAGAAAAGAATAATCATAATGCCACTCAGGTCCTTCAGGCCCTGCTTGACTCTGCGTCTCTCTCTGATCTACTCTTGCCAGCTGTTAATAAAATAATCCTACGTTATAGTTATAGGTCATAGTCATACCGAATCATCCTAAAGTGTTGCAGATCTTCAATAGGTTAGAGACACCCCAGCTGAAGCTGAAATAGCTCAATATAATCATTGACTATTTAATGATTTCAGGATGAAACTGTAGCCGCCCACCGCAGGACCGTCATCAATGAGTGGAAGAGGGAGATGGGTGCTCCATTCATTGAAATGGTTGGCTTTGAGAAGATCCATCAGAAACAGTAAGCCTTTTATTTATATCAGCGTTTCTTTTCCCCTGTTTTCCACGGACCCCTTTGAAAATCAAGCACAATTTTAAGGACCCCCTCAATAAAAAAAACCAGCAATAAATTTCGGACCATTTATTTAAGTACTACAAATTGCAAAAAAATATGCGTGCATAGCGATTACGAGACTTTTGGTGGCATTTATTTATGATTGTTAAATTGTCCATAGATAAGACTGCGGACCCCCAGGGGTCCGCGGACCACAGGTTAAGTAACACTGATTTAAATTATTAATAGATTTAGGCGTTACTTTGCGGAGGTCCATATCAACAAACTGGAACAAATTACCTTGCTACTCCGCGAAACACTCTGATTTATATTAAAGTTTTTTGAGCGGCGGAAAGTACGGAAGGCTATTGAAATTGGACGTCATTCGAATTTTAATCGTGATAGTGGATGGTCGGTGCCACCCAGCTGGAAAACGGTCTTGAGTACTACGTCGGGGACGGGTGTGTCCGAGCCTTTAGAGAGTGATGTGGTTAGTGTAGTGTGCAATCCTATATTTGACATTAAAAATAATGAAGCAAACGAGGGTAGTTGTTCGTCGACGGAGCCCGCGCCGCCTGCACCGAGCAGCCGAGCTGTCAGGGCTTCGGTACGCAGTCGTAGTCGCGCCACCGCCGCGGGGGCTCATGATTAAGGACCACGGACTGATCCGAAACGTGTCGGGCATTTCAAGTTCAAGTTCAACTTTTTTGTTAATGGCGACCGGTCGCTTTTAGGGTAGCGACCATTACTGCCAATGACTCCTGAAAACAGCGTAGTGTATGACGTGATTGACCGGTTTTAAAATTGGGGCCGAAATGGGGTTGAATGATGAGTGTTGGGCATTTCTCGACTTAAAAATACGCGAGTGATCCGTTTTTATTAAAATCCTAGTGTCACGGTAGTTTTATTTCAAAAAGCCTTCTGTTTATTGACTACTTCATATTAGCGACTAGCTTTTCCTCGCGATTTCGTCCGTGAAGTTACTAGTTACACTATTACTTTTAACCCTCTATAAGCCAGGGCACACCAGCGTGTGCAGCACCTCTCCGGAGACACGTGCGTGCACACGCCGGTTATAATGTATGGAATTATATGTTGAGATGTCACATCGCTTGCGTTGCGTGCTCTACGAAGCGAGCTGAAGCTGCGCCTGTGCCTTTAGTGGCGTTGGTTACAGTAACAGCAAATTATTACGTTGTATTGCAAGTAGGGTTGCCACCCGTACTCTAAAATATTGTCCTCTTTTTCATGTATGTGTACTTTATAATCTACGACACCAATAAAGTACGCTAAAATACTCTATGTACGTAAAACTGATTGTTTATGGCTCGTTACGGACTAATAATTAAAAAAAAAAACTCTTTTTTACGATGTGTACTTTATTTTTGTTCTACCAAAACGAAAAAACTACTTTATTTGCCCTAAAAAAAGGTGGCAACCCTACTTGCAAGCAGTATGGTACAGTTCTCAATACATCGACATTTTACAATACAATGTCTCGAGATAGATTATAAACTAACAGCGTTCACAATCATACAGTGACATATACACGTCTATTTTCACCGACCCTCCTTTCACAAGTACCTATAATTTTTTTATAGAACTGATGCATACTTTATACTAGTGATGTAACGAATATTCGCATTCGCATTCGCATTCGCGAATATTCGCGTATTCATGGCATTATTCGCATTCGCCAAAATTTATGCGAATGTTTTGCGAATATGAATAGCAGAAAAAAACCAATTTGAAGACAATAGTAGATAAATAAAATCAAAATCCATTCATTTCTTATGTTTTTTAATGCAAGAAAAAGTAACTAACATCGTAATCACAATATCAGTTTTCACTTTATCATTTGGTATAATTTATGTACTTGCTTGATTTTTTCTGCAATGAAGCTTAACAATTACAGCTTCATTGAAACTTATAAATACGAATGGAACGCATCTCCTTCGAACGAGACTGCCTTCAAACCATAGACAATTGGCGCCAAATTTGAACAAAAACTGAATATTCGCATTCGCATTCGTATTCGCGAATGTCGGTAGCAGATATTTGCATTCGCATTCGCATCCGCGAATGTTCAAAAAATGACATTCGTTACATCACTACTTTATACATAGATTCGTAGATATTGACACTATGGCTTTGTATGAAACTTCACAAGTGCAAATAATATGACACCTTTAGGCAGCCTAATGAGAAAACATTCTGACCTACCGTTCCGGAACGTTCCAGAAAGTTCGACCGGCTCCTGGAGGTGTGCGTGCGCGACCAGTGCGTGTCCCGCGCCGGCGACGTAGCCGCGCTCTGCCCGAACGTGCGCAGCCTGGACGTGGCGCGCAACCTGTTCGGCAACTGGCGCGAGGTGATACAGCTCAGCGCGCAGCTGCCCGATCTCAAGGAGTTGGATGTCAGGTACACTATTTCGTATTTCGCGGGTGGTAGGACCTTGTGCAAGGTCCGTCCGGATACCACCATCTTGCTCGCTAATCCTGCCGCTAAACAGCAGCGCTTGCACAGTTGTGTTCAGGCGAGGAGAGCAAGACAGCCGGTGTAATTACTGGCACAAGAGGTATTCCATCTTAGCCCTCTGGATTGGCAACGCATCTGCGATCTCTTTGGTGTTGCGGATGTGATCGGTGGTGATCACATACCATCATATACCATCAGGTGACCCACTTGCTTGTTTGCCGTCCTATTTCATAAAAAAAAAACAGTAAAGAGAATGGGGGTATAGTAGAACACACAAGACTATACAGCGCCATACCACAGAATAAATAATAGTACTAACGTATAGCAACTTCTCTTTTACGACCGCGATTAAATGAATTCCAACTTTATTGACATGCATTAAAAGTTCGTATTACCTCATACACATTCGCTGGGCGGCTCGCGTCAAAAGGAACGCGCCGCCCGCGTCCGCCTGACCCCCGCAACTGTCGGCGATACGTTAGAGTTGTGCTGCATTCGTTTTCGACTGCACTTGCACAGCGAGGGCGAGCGACAACCTACTGCAATTAGCCTACTCTGTTAAAAAGACCCACAAAAAAAACTTTCTGTAAGTAAAATACTGGCATCTTTCTGAATCTCTGGTTTTCCTGGCTAATAAGGTTTCTCTTTCCGCCCATGGGCACGATAACAAATTGGTATTTCCATTTCTGAAAAGTGGCGACCCGTCCTTAATGGAAAAAATTGTGTCAAACGGTGTCAACAGGTCTCTCATTAAAGACAACTTTGGTAAACATACAAATGCGTCCTATCCGAACTATATCTAATGTCACTGGGGTTCCACTCTGCACTGTAGGTATGCTCGACCGGGTTACCTATGGCATAGGCAAATCGCAGTAGGCTGTCGGCTTGCCGCGCGCTCGCTCGCTCGCCCCCGTCGTGTCAGTGTAACTGAAAACGGATGCCGCGCAACCCTAGCGTGTCGCCGGGAGCAGCGGGGGGAAGGCGAGCGCGGGCGGCGCGTTCCTTTAGACTCGCGCCGCCTGGCGCATGGTGTATGAAGTAATTCGAAGCGTTTGAGCGTGTGAATAAAGTTGGAATTCGTTTAATCGCGGTCTTAAAGAGAAGTTCCTGTATTTCCTGTTCCTGTTATTTATTTTGTTATTTATTCTGTGTGTTTACAGCAAAAACCGGATGGCTATCGACATGCCCGAAGACACCATGGACCAGCTCTCAATCAATTTCGCCAACCTCGAAAAACTGAACATCTCCGTCTGCAACTACGAGTGGGCAGACATCCTGGCTCTGTCGCACCTCTGGCCGAAAATCAACGAAATCATCGCCGCCTACAACAGAATAAAGACCATTGTACCACCAACGGTCACTCTACGTACCCTTACTGTTTTACGGTTGGACGGGAATCCTCTAAACTCTTGGTACGAGGTTATGAACCTCGGGTGGCTGAAGAATCTGAAGGTTCTAAGTTTGAACGACTGCCAGATCGATCAGATAAGGTTTAATGACAACCCGAGCAACGCCAAGGTCGATGTGTTTGAAAATTTGGAAGTTCTCTTTCTAAACAGGAATAAAATCAACGATGTAAGTGGTAAAGAACGTTATTTTAACAAATTGGAACAAACTACCTTGCTACTTCGCGAAATCAGTGCTGTGCGAAACAGCGGCGTCTGTGCGTAAATTTTTTTTTCATGCAAAACCCCACCCTCCTCCGCTCCCACATGAAACAACATACTTCTCACAGACTCGACTATAAACCGCCACCACTATACTCTTACCCCCATATTATTTAACATGTTTTATGTCTTCATCGGTCATTGTGACGTTTGCCCTCAAATGAAAGGGACAAAATATTTAGCTTAAAAAGATTGTTAACTTTTTATGAATAAGGGGTTTAAACTTCACGATCTACGTGCATTTTACCTCTATAGATGCGTATTCTTCCCGTAACGAATTCTCCCAATGTCAGTGAAAATGATATCAAAATCTGTGGAGAGATATGTACCGTAAGGAACTGAGAGCGACTTGGTTTTATTATGTGAAGAATTTAAAAAAGATACTGTTCATAGATTTTTTTGGCTGACTGTACCTTTTATGATCATTACAACTTCTCATTTAAACAACTACTCCGCAAGTTCTAAGTTCCTCCTGCTATTCGTTCCAGTTTGTTGATATGGACCTCCGCCAAGTAACGCCTATCTATTAATTAACTTCTCATTTGACAGTGGCGATCTGTGAGTGAACTGGACAAGCTGAACCATCTGAAGAAACTCTACTTCCTCAAGAACCCCATTCAAGCTGCAGACGACTATGATACCGGATCGCAACTGATTATGGCGAAAATTGGCACACTACTGGTAGGTACCAACTGCTGAGAGCGGCAATTTTTACCCTATTAGCACAGAATAAATAATAGTGCTAACGTACAGAAACTTCTCTTTTACGACCGTGATTAAACGAATTCCAACTTTATTCACGCGCTTAAAAAGTTCGTATTACTTCTTACACCAAGCGCCAGGCGGCGCGAGTCAAAAGGAACGCGTCGCCCGCGCCCGCCTTCCCCCCGCTATCCCGGCGACACGCTAGGGTCGCGCGGCATTTGTTTTCAATACGGTATTCTAATGACTTTTTTTATTTCAAAAATTGTCAGATGCTAGATTCGGTAATCTTCGTCCGCCATCGTCGCGCACAGAGCACGGTTTTTTGGCAATTGCACCGTGCATTTTGCCAGTGTCTACTGCGCGGTTTATTTAAAAGTTAGAGCATAAGGCCCCTTTTACACTTTGATTAGTAATTAGGCGAGTTCATATTCGCACGCTTAGAATTAAAGAGACCCATTTTTGAATTATACACGTCCCAAAATATGACCTTAACTAAAAGACTTAGGGTTTAATTTTGGGAAAGGTCATATTAAGAATTGAGTCGCTTTAATTCTAAACGCGCGATATGTTCTGCGAGATTTCCAGGGGGGGGGGGGCAGCTGCCCCTCCCTGCCCCCTCTGGGTACGCCCATGTATGTATACTATTAGGTGGAATAAAGTTTTTCTATTCTGTGTAAACATCTATTTTGCAGGAACTGAACGGGTCTCTAATAACGCGGGAGTTGCGTCGCGGGGCGGAATACGATTATATGAAACGCTACGGAGCCGAGTGGAAGCTGGCTCAAGCCGACCCGGCACAGAAAATGGCCTTTGACATAGAACACTGCCGCTTTCAGGAGCTCGTTATGAGTAAGCTATTATTTTTACTTGTGGCCATAGATACAACACAACAAACAACAAATCGCACGCTTAGTATTAAAGTGACTCAATTCTGAATTTGATATTTCCCAAAATTAAACCCTATGTCTTTTAATTAAGGTGATATTTTGGGACGTGTATTATTCAGAAATGGGTCACTTTAATACTAAGCGTGCGAAATATTCTTTATTGTACACCACATTAAAATACAAAGATAAAAAAAAACTCTTAAAATAAAAATACTTTATCTCTTTTTGTCATTTATATATTTTTTGTACAATAAAGAATTTACATACATAATATACAAAGAAAACAAACAAGGATTTTAAGTTTTTTTTTTAAATATTTTATGGCTTGGAATCCTAGTCATTTCGGCCAAATATTTTGATATAACAGCGCAGTGTTGTCAGAACTTTTTTTTTAAGTCTGATTTTGATGCTGGTCAATCTATAAATAGTGTTATACCAAGTTCATATTTCCTAATAACCCTTGCTATTTGAAAATCCGTACAGGAATAGAAGTTGTATGAGAAACTGGTTAGTTTTAATCAGTATTTTTTATTTTACGAGCGAGAAAATGAGCAGGCGGACCACCTGCTGGGAAGTGATCACCGCCGCGTATCAAAACCAGCTATCCCAAGAGAATTGCTGATCCGTAGCCGTCCTATAGGTCACTATGTCCATGGGTCTGTGGGTGGACCTTTCACGGATACACTGGGTCGTATTAATGCTAGAATTTATTTAAACTCTTTTGTCATTTCAGGATACGGTATCCCCGATGACAGCCTTCTAGTAAAACAGCCGAAAACTACTACTCTGACCTCACAACTTCTAGAAATAACGCTCCAGGACGAAAACGGCAAAATTCTCAAAAAGAAATTCCCAAATACGATGGCAGTACAAAAACTGGTCACATTGGCGCACAGACTGTTCTCAAAGGGCGGCCACACTGGAATCCCGAAGCTGTATTTACTCGATGATCAAATGAAGGGAGCTGAAATTTGCTTAGACAATAACATGAAAGATCTTGCTTATTTCTCTATAAAGAATGGCGATAATATTGTTGTGAGATTCAGATAAATTGTCCAATTTTCATTGTATAATGGCAATCCTAAAGAGAAGGTAAATTCCCATGGCCATGAATAATTTAAAAAAAGGTAGAATTGGCGCGCATTTATTTATTTTCCAAATAATTAGGCTTTGTAAATAATATTGTCAAAATTGTACCTGTGTTTATTGCTATTATTTTCACAAATAAATATCCTTATTGTATTTTTATTTCTTGCTTGTTATTTTCTATCCATTTATTATTGGCACCCAATGATCCGGACATTGGCGCTTGGTTTTCAAGATTGTCACCACTATTGGTTTGAAACAAAAATAAACTTGCCTATAATTGGAGGGATCCTAACCATAAGGTGTGATACTACATATGAAGCGCGTGCGACCGTTACCATTTAATGATGATTAATTTTGACTGACGTACATAAGCAGCCTTGAAGTGTTACTACTTTTCACGTAGGTAATAGCGAGCATTTAGAATGGCCCCTTTATTAATATTTTATGTTGTCTTAATTCGACAAACAGCGAAACACCTGTAACCTTGTGCGTACCCATCGCTTGAAAAGTCGTTCAATTATTTATTCAGTTTCAGTCTATCTTGAGCGTGATTTTATACAACACTGGTTAAGTTTATAAAGGTCCCTCAGATCAATCGAAATTGTATTGAGATTGAAATTTAGTCTGACATTTAATCTCACAGATTTTTATTAAACCGGCCAGACCTTAGTATAACGATAACATACGATAACCTAAATGAAATACAAGCGATGTAAGCTATTGCTTATAAATAACATAAGCGCGAAGTTGAACATATAGTTATTCCTAAAAAATTGACTAAACCCGAACAAAGAAAACAAACTTACTTTGATACTGGCCACATTCACCTCGATCGCCATTGGTAACCGTTGTGTCAACAGAACTTTTGTTTACAAATGGCTACTGGCGACAAATTCAAAGTTGTGCCACGAATTTGCTATGTGAAAGTGTTGTTTTAGTTTAAACATTAGTTTTCAGTGATGGGTAATTGTTGGGCGAGTATTTTCCGCCGCCGGAACGTGCGTAGACGTATAGTGTTGATATTGATAGGGCTAGATAACGCGGGAAAGACGAAAACCGTGAACAATTTGGCCGGGGAACGAGACGACACGGTCTTGCCAACTGTTGGTTTTAAAGCTGTTAACTTGATTCATAAGGACACGCCGGTGACTATTTACGACCTGGGTGGAGGGCCGCATTTCAGGCAAATATGGTCGCAGTATTATAGCGAGGTTCATGGAGTAATATTCGTTATCGATTCGAGCGATTTTTCACGCTTGAACGAGTGCCGCTCGGTGCTTGAAGAGGTGTTATCGCACGACAAAATATCAGGTATGTTATGTTTTATGTGGTGGAACTAATTAGAAAATATATGAGGCTAGCTGTTGCCCGCCCGCGACTTCGTCTGCGTATAGTCCGTTCTCAAGAATGTTCTATCTTTTCGGGATAAAAAGTATCCTATGGTTATTATCTATATGCAAACTTCTTACTCCCCGCCTTACCTATGCTGCCGCCTTTTGTGTTGACCGCAACTTCCTCCACAATCAGCAGATTAGCATGTCTTGCCCTCACGGGAATTGAACCCAGAACATCTACCTTTGCAGTCAGGGTCACTAACCACTAGGCTATCCGGTTGTAACAGTTTCATACGATACACGCCTAATTCTGTGACCTAGTGACATTTGTAACAATTCAACCCTAAATTTAGCTTACTGAAGGTCAATGGGTGACCTTACAACCCCTCTTTTGTAGGACAGATGTGTCTCCTCTACATTTTAGCACTCTAGAGCTTATCGCTAACATAAAGTATTTGTCCCTTTCACACACGCTAATTAGTTAAAAAGGGATATAATGCTTTAGGTACGGAGGCATGGTAGAAGGTGGATCTGGTAACTAACGAGACTGCTAGTCTCGTGAAAGATTGGCCAGAATAGAATAATGATTTTTTTTTACGTACTTCAGCCATGTATGTTATAATTTGAGTATGTATGTCTGTTGTGTATCACTTGTAAGCTTTGCTTACTTTAGGATACTAGATAATCTAACTAATCAATCTAAGATATACAGTACAGGTTGTTTGGGAAAATAGATACTCTCCTAATAAACACCATGGCTATGCCAAATTGTTTATTGAAGAAGTATTTTCATTTGTTAATGATTCTAAAGTATACAAACATAGACTAGTTTCATAGTAGGGTCAGCCAGTGATACCTGGGGTTTACTATCCTTGGCTAAAACAGATAAGAGCGTGTAAAACATTTCATTTGCCGTAATACAAGGGTCATGTTACATGTACCTTCTCTGAAATATAGCGGCAGGATTAGGGAGCAAGATGGTGGTAGAGAGCCAGATGGATCTTGCATAATTCGCAAATCATTTGCTGTTAAAATGGTCATGTAGTACCCTCTCTGAAATATTGGTTTCCATGATACTGATAATTTTACTTATTGGAATTTAACATTTGTGCTATATATATATGTAATTGTGCAAAGTTTTGGAAACCTGTCTGTATGGTTGACATGAAATTTTCGTTGACTTTTTAGAACCCCTCATACCCCTAATATGAGATTTGGTGAGATTTTCCAACCCTGCCTCCATTTTGAGCTTACATATACCTCGTTTTTTTAAGATGAAAAATGTTGTTAAGTTTACAAAGGTCTTCAACCCGCGGCCCGCGGACCGCATGCGGCCCACGGTGCCATTATCGGCGGCCCTGGCACTTGCTTGACGAAATTAAATTTAAATGTTTAGAAGTTAAAAATTGCCATATTCATGATTTATATTTTATTCTGTATACCTACATACAGACTGGGCATGCAGCGAGGCGCGGCCACACCTCCCTCTCCCCGCCCGCGCTTCTGTGATTAGTGCTTTTTATTTACTGAATTAAGTTTATATTCGCATGTTTTCTTGTGTTTGGCTGCCCGCCAAACCAAAATTAAAGTTTTCTCCGCCCTTGACTTTAAAAAGGTTGAAGACCCCGTAAACAATCTTGGTTAGTCTCTTTTTACAAAAGTGCTACAAGCTTTGTATTTTTTTTTATAAAATAGGAAGGCAAACAAGCAAGTGGGTCACCTGATTGTAAGCGATCACCACCGCCCATAGACACCCGCAACACCAAAGGGATTGCAATAGCGTTGCACACCCAGAGGGCTAAGATGGAATACCACTTATGCCAGCAATTGCACCGGCTGTCTCGCTCTCCACGCCGGAACACAATAGTGCAAACACTGCTGCTTAGCGGTAGGATTAGCGAGCAATATAGTGGTAGCGATCGGGACGGACCTTGCACAAGGTCCATCCGCAAATTGTATTGTAATGGTTTGTTAGCAGCTTGTTTTTATTTTAAAATAGCACTTTTGCAAAAACAGACTTATCAAGACTGCTTACAACACTTTTCATCTTAAAAAAAACTAGGTATAGGTAGTGGCGGACCGAGGCGGGGAGTCATCAGGGTTAAGACCCCCCCTCTCGGCTGGGTTCAGGTCGACGACTGGTAATTGTTGTAATCGTATTGATGGCCCTGTCCTGACTGAACGTCGACTAGAGCGTGAAAGCTGGATCAGCCCTTGACCAAAGGTTGTGTGTCGGGATCATAGCAAGTGCCAAGCTGCCAAGTTTCATTACCGTACTACTTGTCGGCAAAATAGGTTCCATCAGCACCACCTCGATATGTGGTGGTCTTCCACTGTGCGTTTAAAACGCTCTTTTTTACCTCGGACGGGCAAAATCTAGAATGGGCTGGCGGCTGGGGTTTTTTCATCTTGCTGCTGGTGCCTCAAGGCGAGTGTACCAATTCTTGCAAGGCCGGCAACGCACTAGTAGTCCTAATGATGCTGTAAGTGTCCATGGGCGGCGGTGATCACTTGACATCGGGGGAACCGCTTGCCCATTTGTCGGTTTTAATATATTAAAAAAGTAGAAATCCGTGGTCTCTGCCTGGCCTTTTGGGAAACAAGTGTGACTTTATGTATGTATGTGTATTTCAAGGCAAACCGGTGCTGGTGCTGGCCAACAAGCAGGACAAGAGCGGCGCGCTGGACGACATCGATGTCGTCGAGAAACTCAATATAGAGCCCCTGGTTAACAGGTATCTTATTTTACCTTACCTTAGTACCCTACCAGCGGTCCTAATATGACCGGCCAAGTTTGAACATCCCCTCCCTGTGCTGGAGAAAGTGATATGGATTTTAAAATATATCATGAAAACGAATCCGCCGCCACCCTAATTTTTCGACAGGGTTTGGGGAGGGAAGGCGGTCGCTTTAATGCGAGCCGCCTGGCGAGTGTGTAGGAAATAATACGAACTTTTTGGGCGTGTCAATAAAGTTGAAATTCGTTTAATCGCGCTGGGAAAGTGAAGCTTTTGTACATTAGTACTATTATTTATTCCGTGCCCGATTAACTAGAGCCATAATAAAAATAAATATAACTGTGGTCGCTCTGGTGGTATCAGTTGTATTTTGGCTTGGTAAGCAAAACGTCTCAGTTGTGTAATGACTGAGTTAAGAAAATAATTTACTTGTATAATGAATGATGACATGCTGTGAAAATGGTTGTAGTTTTATAAAAACACTTACAAACAGGTCTAGGTCGCTAAATTTTGCCTATTGAATCGCTTTACAACAAAATCCTTTCGTCTATTTTGGAATTATTGCAATGAGGGCGTTTAGCACATCAAGACATCTAGACAATATACACCTACGGCTCTTTACTCATCAGGGTAAAATACAATACAATACAATAAAATACAATACAGTAGGGGAAATATATTCTCGTACCACCTTAGAACCCTATCGCAATGACGCGACGCGTTTAACGTCAGGCTATGTCATACAAATGTTATGTGTATGTCTCTTCGACTAGGTTCTACGGTGGTTCGTGTTTCAATTGCTTTGACTGTACATCACGTCATAATCGTGCCCGTGCGACGCCGGGGTGGGTAGTTATTCCATTAAAAAACACGCAGGTACCGCTGCCCGACTCTAGTAGAATCATATACGGCGGAAGTGGAAGCTGCTAACAAGAAGCCGAAGATCGATCCGGGGCTGAAGAAGGGCTACCATTGGCTGCTGAACTACATCGTGCGCCGCTACGGCGACATCAACCTGCGGGTGCAGACGGACATACACGCGGATCTGGAGCGCCGGCGCTTGCGCACCAAGGCCGCTAACACCGCCTCGCAGACGTTCACTGCGATCAGCGACGAGAACACACAGACAGGTAGGGTTACCATTCATCATCATCGTCATATCAGCCGGTAGACGCCCAATGCTGGGCATAGGCCTTCCGCAAGGATCTCCACGGCGGTCTCGCACCCGGTGACTAAAGCTCACCAAAATGGCTGTTTTTCATAGAGATTCAGTGCTTGCACTGTCGTGTTCCGACGTGGAGAGCAAGACAGCTGGTGTAATTACTGGCACAGGAGGTATTCCACCTTAGCCCTCTGGATTCGCACCGCATCTACAATCTCCTTGGGGTTGCACGTTGCTATAGGCGGTGGTGATCACTTATCATCAGGTGACCCACTTGCTTGTTTGCTTTCCTGTTGTATTTTCTTTTTATTCGGCCATTTTGGTGAGCTTTAGTCATATATAGAGTTTTATGACCCATAGATGGTCGAAATAAATAATTCTATTCTATTCTATTCATATGGTGTGATTCAAAAGTTGCACCCTGATCTGACTATAATATCCACCAAAACATGTCATCTGTAGGCCCTAACTTTTGTTCACGGATTTTATTTCAGAGTTTAGTGTCTCAAAAGAGGGACGCACATATAGATAAATTAAATATGGACGGTCATATTGGCTACTGAGTGTCCATATCCTTTGTATTCGGAAAGTACGAAAAAGTTATAATTGACACTTTAAAATTACAGCATTAACCTCAACAGGCTTCGAGAATCCCAACTTCAACATCGAAAACAACATCGACGAGCGAGGCCTCATCGTGGTGAAGCCTATCACCATCAAACCCAACAGCGTTGATACAACAGTGACCATCGAAAGCGTGGATTCTGACAGCACCAGCGTTAAGCCCAAGTTGTCCCCGTTGTTTGGACGCGCCAGCAACGTCACGCTAGCAGAGACCAGGATAGAGCTGGAGCCCAGAGCGGAGTTCCGGAAACTGTCGCCTATAGTTAGAACGAAGAGCGGGGCCAACCATATCGACTTTATCAACAGGCCTCAGTCCAGCCCTACTAAGAAGGTTAAGGTAGGGATGGTCAATTTTTATTTCGCAATATACATATTTTAATAGTATTTTATCTACACACATATCATAATTGTTAAATAACGCGTTCAAAAACCGTAGAAAATGACCAGCATTATTACAACCAATGTTATTATAAGAATTTTCTTGTCTGTGGTAGTAGGTAAATCTGTTCTTTATTGGGTAGTATCTCTCAGTAGTCTGTGTTTATTGGTGATCACATTACCGATATCTCGTGACGTTATGAATTTAAATTTGGAACAGCTGTCAAAATTCAAGTTGGTCTCTATTCTAGTATCCACAGATATTAAAACAGTTATCGATACGAAACGTCAACTCAGTATGATTTTTTAATTTAAACGCACGACATTTGATCTCGAGTGACATGACAATAAGGACTTCATTCTTTTGTCTATGATTTAAAAAAACGTTCGTCTTGACGGATAGATCGAATTGCCGCCATACTTGTTTGTTGGTTTTTTGCTGTTACGGTTTTTTGCAGTTATGATATGTGTGTAGATAAAGTAATGTATGCAACTGTATATAATTAGGTCTTAAAACACTCGTGTTTTAAGGCCTCTCATTATATAGCAGTTGCATAAAATACTATTATGCAACTGCTATATAATGAGAGGCCTTAAAACACGAGTGTTTTAAGGACTAATTATATACAGTTGCGTACATTACTTTATCTACACACATATCATAACTTCAAAAAACCGTAACAGCAAATAACCATCAAACGAGTGACAACAAGTAATGGCGGCAATTCGATCTATCCGTTAAGACATGGTCAAGATGAACGTTTTTTTTAAAATCATAGACAATTTTTAACATGAAACTACCGTGAGACTCAGACATATTAATAAAGCGGATCACTCACGTATTTTTGCGTCGGGAAATGCCCGACATGTTTCGGACCAGTCCGTGGTCCTTAATCATGAGCCCCCGCGGCGGCGGCGCGACGACGACTGCGTACCGAAGCCCTGACAGCTCGGCTACTCGGCACAGGCGTTTCGGGCGGCGGCGAACAACTACCCTCGTTTGCTTCATTATTTTTAATGTCAAATATAGGGTTGCACACTACACTAACCACATCGCTCTCTAAAGGCTCGGACACACCCGTCTCCGACGTAGTACTCAACACCGTTTTCCAGCTGGATGGCACCGACCATCCACCATCACGATTAAAATTCGGATGACGTCCAATTTCAAACCAAAAATCCGTCAAAAAAAAAAGCCGACGCAAAAATACGTGAGTGATCCGCTTTATTAATATATCATAGACAAACGAATAAAGTCCCTATTGTCATGTCACTCGAGATCAAATGTCGTGCGTTTAAATTAAAAAAACATACTGAGTGGACGTTTCGTATCGATAACTGTTTTAATATCTATGAATACTAGAATAGAGACCAACTTGAATTTTGACAGCTGTTCCAAATTTAAATTCATAACGTCGGAGATATCGGTAATGTGATGACCATAAAAAACAGATTTACCTACTACCACAGACAAGAAAATTCTTATAATAACATTGGTTGTAATAATGCTGGTCATTTCCTATGGTTTTTGAACGCGTTATTGAGCACTTATGATATGTGTGTAGATAAAAGTTATAAACATTTCATACACAATTGAAAATCTTTATTTTTGATAACATTAGCCATAAACACTATTGTGACTATTGTATAACTAACCACGCATGGACAATTCCCTAGGCAGTGGCGTAACAATAGGGTGGCAGGGCTGGCAAAATGCCACGGGCCCCCGACCCAAGAGGGCCCCGGCCGAAGAGGCCGCGAGCTCAAAAATATTACTGATAGGGCCCCATCAAAAGAATTTGCCGCGGGCCCCAGATGGTACAGTTACGCCACTATCCCTAGGGATGAGTTCCAGCAAAGTACTTGGATATTTCTTCATTACAAAGTAATTAGCTTCCTAAGTGAAACAAAATAATATCAGTGGCCCGTTTCACTAAGCTACAAGTTACAATTTTACAAGTCTAAACCGGCAACATTGGTCATTATGCCCATTGCCATTGGTCATTATTGATCAATGTTGCCGGTTTAGACTTGTAAAATTGTAACTTGTAGCTTAATGAAACGGGCTACAGATTATTTGGTTGCGTCGTATAATTGTAAAAATAAAAACTCATTGTTGCGCAGCACGTGGAGCCTCGCAGCCAGGACTCTTCGAACGTCGACGAGGGCTCCCAGGTATAGATGCGAAGCCGGTTATTGACAATTTTAACCGACCCGAGTTTTTATTAACGTTTTATTTTCTGATATTAATTTGTAGGAGCTGACAATGGTAGCACGCGACCTACCGCTGATGTTGGACGGCCGGCGGGCGCTCGGCTCGCACAAGGAGGTTCTGGTCGCCGAGCGAGGTTCGTATAAAGGATATTACCCACCTGGGACATACCCAGTGTTGCCAGATTTATTTTCAGACAAAGCGGGATTTCGAAGCCTTTTGTATAAAAAAGCGGGACTTTTTCATCAAACGCGGGACATAACATAAAAAGCTTAAATAATCAGCAGATTTTTATTACGTATCGTCTTATTTGAGTTTCAAATTAAATTTACAGTGATGATAGACAGCTATAGAGAATGTTTTTTTAATGAAAATACGGTGCTTTGCCAAAAAACGACTACCGTCTGGGTTACTGGTGGAGTATCTCCGTAAAACGGGACTGAGCCTGTCCCGCGCGGGACATTTCATTTTGTGCTGAAAATCGGGACGTCCCGCCAAAATCGGGACGTCTGGCAACGCTGGACATACCCCTCACGTAGGGTTGCCAACTTTTTTTCGGTTTAATATAGTATTTTTGAGAATAAGCTAAGAAAATATGTATGTATGTAAACACTTTATTGTACATAGGCATTTACGAAAACACAGAAAAATACAGGTAGTGGTACAAAATCGAACTTATCCCTTAAAGGGATCTCTTTCCTGAAACCTGTAACCTTTGAGCAAAAGAGAGGAATGGAAAATAAATGCTGTCCGTCTGTAGACGGACTGCATTTGAACTGCAACCCAGCTGCAATGTTGCAGTTTTTATGCGGTTGGGGTTACTGCATCTAAAGTAAATGAATAAATAAATATTTTGGGACAATTAACACCAATTGACCTAGTCCCAAATTGAGCAAAGCCTGTATAGATAAATACAAGCTTAAATACATAATATAACATCTAAGACTCGGGTACAAACAATCATATTCATCATACAAACATTTGCCCCTCCCGGGAATCGAAGCCGGAACCTCAAGCTTTGTAGTCAGGGCCACTTACCACTAGGCTATCCGGTCGTCAGCTGCTAACGAACCCTGAAGGATGATGTTTCGAAGTTGTCTTTATGCGTCCGTGTTACGAAACTTCGTGAGCGTGAGTTAGCGCATGTCAGTAGGTTTGTTTACTTATTTAATCTTTATTGCGCAAAGTTAACAATAAAATTTACAAAAGGCGGACCTAAGGCCTTAAGGCATTCTCTACCAGTCAACCTTTAGGCAAGGCAGAGATAGTAGTGGGTAGTGCACAAAATATACAAATGCACAAAAATGTACAAAATAGAATTACTTAATTTATAATAGTATAGACATACATACATATAACACATATTATAATATACATACGAATATAATACACAAATAAATATATCCATCTACGCGCGACAAATGGAATTTCTCATCTACTCTGACTTCTGGTCCAGCTGATGCTTGCGAAGCATCCGCTTGAAAGCAAACTTGCTTGGGGCCTGCCTTATGTTGAGGGGGGGTGCGTTCCAGAGGCTTCTTCCGTTTTAAACTAGATGGCGCTAGGATTCGCTAGCGCTTGCAGTCAGCGTGCAGTTCCCACGACTGCACACCGACTGCAAGCACAGCACAGTTAACGAGCAAACCCTGGTCATGGCAACCAGGGATTATCCATTTTACTTGTTTTCCGTTAACCGTTAAGTTTTGTTGTTATTTTGTTATGGAAGTTTTGATATAATTTTACATGGGTTGTATATTCACAATAGTCATTGGTTGTTCAGTTTCTAAATTGTTTTAGCCTCGTAAGACTCAAACTCCGGTATTTAGGATTAATGCAAAGTAACATTGAACGCATTTTCACGAGACAGTTTAGAGATTCATATAACGAGATTTAAGGCGAGGCGCAACAAGCGATTCGTGTAATCTAACTTTTGTCATTTATGCCGTCCCATCCTACTAATTTATAAATGTGAAAGTTTGTGTCTTTGGATTTTTGGATGTTTGTTACTCAATCACGCAAAAACAACTGAATGGATTTGAATGAAATTTGGCACACATATAGTTTATAATCTGGATTACCACATGGGATACTTTTCATCCCGTAAAAATGCATAGTTCTCACGGGATAGCGATAAGTGAGTTACGAGCCGTGACGTCATGAGCAGCAAAGCAACTAATTCTCATTAATTTGTCCAGGAAATATTGCAGATTGTGTGTTGGGTGCACGTTTGCTTGATTCAATTAAACAAGTCTACGCGGACGAAGTCGCGGGCAAAAGCTAGTTTGAAATAAAACATAAATTAGCATTTATTTATTTATTCCGTAAACTATTCTGTGCGGTGGCAATGAAGCGTTCCATTGTGTTAGCAGAGTACAGCAAGCCGGCCATGTCGGACGTGGCGCCGGCGCGCGCGTCGACGGAGCCCCGCGCGCGGCCCGCGTCCGCCTCGCAGCTCGTGCGCCGCCAGCTGGAGCTGCCCGCCGCGCACCGCCGCCGGCTCAGCTTGCGCTGTGAGACGCTTCTCCGCACTTTTTATCAAACCTAGACTTCCTTTCCTAGAGTTCTCGGGTGGCGACCGCGAACCGGCAGACGCAGCGTGGGCAGACCCGCCGCAAGGTGGACCGGCGACCTGGTGATCGTTGCGGGAACCCGCTGGATGCGAGCAGCACGAGACCGGTCGTTGTGGTGATCCTTGGGAGAGGCCTATGTCCAGCAGTGGACATCTTTCGGCTGAAATGATGATGATGATGAGACTTCCTTTCCAACATCGGAATCGGAATGCTAATCTTTATTTTTACTCAACGGTCGCTCGCTAGGTCTAGTCTTAAACAGGCCCCGTACATTCAAAGAAATTGAAACCGTAGAACGTAGTCGAAGAGACATACGCATGACATTTGTATGACATAGCCTGGCGTTTAACGCGTCATTACGATAGGGTTCTAAGATGGTACGTGATTATATTACAATACGCTACGTAAAATTCAAATGCAACGTCACGTTTGTGACACATTGGAGACGAGAGTAATTTGAAAGCAAACTGTTTAACAGTATAGCCTAAAGGCTGTCTAAACCATTTTTTTTAACAAATACCTATTTGCAAGTGTCGTTAAATCCATAGTGTATGCAGCCTACATGTGTTCACAGCTTTTTTTTTTATTTACCTCGACGTTTCAATTGCAACGGCCGTTATCACGAGTAGACTGCTTAGCGGTTGCATACTAGCGATGTCGTGTTGGTTTACGGCCATTAAATGACGAGGCTAAACGATGGCGCTATCTACAGACATACACCGCAACAAGACGAGCCCGGAGCGCGCGTCGATGCTGCTGCACGAGCCGGGCAAGGCGCCGCAGCGGCACCTCGACAAGGGAGACTTCTCCCACGCCAACACCATCAACTGACGCAGGTACATACAACTGACACACACCCCAACACCGTCAACTGACACAGGTACGCACAACTGACACACACCCCAACATCATCAACTGACGCAGCTACACACAACTGACACACACTCCAACATCATTAACTGACGCAGCTACACACAACTGACACACACCCCAATATCATCAACTGACGCAGCTACGCACAACTGACACACACTCCAACATCATCAACTGACGCAGCTACACACAACTGACACACACCCCAATATCATCAACTGACGCAGCTACACACAACTGACACACACTCCAACATCATCAACTGACACAGCTACACACAACTGACACTTACACACCCCAATAGCATCAACTGACGCAGCTAGACACAACTGCACTTATACACGCCATCTCCATTAACTAACGAAGGTATACCACAGAATAAATAATAGTACTAACGTACAGAAACTTCTCTTTTTCGACCACCATTAAACGAATTCCAACTTTATGATCAGATACAAAAAGTTCGTATTACTTCATAAACATTCGCCAGGCGGCATGTGTCAAAAGGAAGGTGCCGCCCGCGCCCGCCTTCCCCCCGCAATGCCCTGGCGCACCGCTAGGGTTGCGCTGCTTACTGTAATACTATCACAACGCGCGACACAGAGTGAGCGGGCGCGCGCGCGGCAAGCCGGCAACCTACTGCGATTAACCTATGCCATTGGTGATACGGCGAGCGCA
Source organism: Ditula angustiorana (assembly GCA_963691745.1). Lineage (NCBI taxonomy): Eukaryota > Metazoa > Arthropoda > Insecta > Lepidoptera > Tortricidae > Ditula > Ditula angustiorana. The sequence goes on along the minus strand of OY829496.1, from coordinate 7,734,152 downwards.
CCCACACAGTGGAACCCCCCTGGGTATACCACGTGAGAGTAAACCCTTGTTTTAGCGCGAAGATCGAAGCGTGCAATCAATATAGCATTTTAAAAAATTCCAATGGCATTTTGGTATAAATTAGATTAAGTGAGCGTCTTCAAGTATTCTTAATTATTTTCAAGATATTGGCAAACACCCTATTAATAATGACTCAATTTACATATTAACAACTGTTTAGTAATGTTGCCATATTTTATCTATATACTTTCAGTGTTATAATTATTATTTACAGGTACTGGATGACCGGATTCTAAAGTGACCCCCAATAATTAACCATTTAACCACTATTGTCTGATAGACAAAATATCCAGTTAATTTCGTCGGAGTCTTGTAATTAATTCAAATGTCGTATAGTTTTTGTATAGGTGGCGAGACAGACATGTCTAAGAGCGTCCGCTAAGTGGCGCGGGCGCACGGAGCGGGTGCACGCCTATAGAACAAATAGTATGAGCCCGCACCAGCGCGAGTTAGCGGACGCTCTCATACTATTTTTGTATAGGCGTGCACCCGCTTCGTGCGCCCGCGCGGCTTAGCGGACCCCCTAATGATGTATCAGCGTTTAAAAGTTTAAAATAAGATCCCTACCATAATTCTATATAATGTTACAATGATTGTGTATCTAATTTTATTTAAGCAGACATTTATTGTTTTGTTATAATAATTTCTAACGTTATATAATTTAGTTTTCAAAAGCTGGTGTGAATGTGTTATATTTTACGTCACCCCGGGCCGTAAGTAGCAGTTTACCGTCCGCTATGCGAGCAGAAATTACCACTTTCTGGCCAGGGGAAGACGTAAAATTGTGTACACACGGGCGGTGATAAAGAAAGCCTCAGGTCGCATGTTTATCGCCCTCGCCTTTGGCCCGTGCGACTGGTTACTGCGATCTGGGACATTCTTTATTTCACCACCCTCAGGGTGTAATCTATATATAAAAAAATGAATCCCTATTTCCCTTGGTCACGACATCACGCCTGAACGGCTGGACCGATTTCGCTAATTCTTTTTTTGTTCTGTTCGTTATTATCAGGAGAAGGTTCTTATGAAAGAAGAAATCAAAAATCTGCTCATTTATGGCGTCTAAGGCGGAACAAAGTTCGCCGGGTCAGCTAGTGTACTAATACATATACGCTGCAAATTTGTTGCAACCACAGAGTTGTTAATTTCGTTTCGTGGAAGCCGCTAGAAATGTTGAAAAAAGTCACCAGTCTCTTTAGTGTTCAAGTAACTCTCTCGCCAGTGTAAACGGTGTAAGGTCAAATTTATAATTCCGTGGAATTCTGAAGTTACCAGGCAAAACATTTTTTTTTGAAACCAGTTTGAGGTGAGAAACGCAAAGAATAATAAATGCACAACATAAATGTTATAATTGAAATATATAAATTTACAATCACTTCAACGTATTATTAATTAAAACATACTTGATTTAATTCTAAATCACACGACTGAGACATCATAAAATATTTAATTATATTCTGAGGAAAAAATAAATTGCTGTGGGTATCATTCTGATATTATCACATATTACAAACCTTCGGTTTAAGATTATATTTAAATATTTTATCAACTCACAATTTTTTTTCGTATGATTGTAATTCCATTATTTAAAATCTTACAAAAATAGACCGCAAAACGTCAGCTATCAACTGTCATTTTCTCATCAAACGATACAAAATTACTGTATGCTATGTCATTCGGCGTCTTGTTTTAATTCTAGGATATGCTTGCACTTCTTTGTCCGTGATATTTTTGCAGTTTTCGTTGATTTGATTGCTGCTAGTCCATTGGTTTGGTTTTTGTTACGTTTCTGTTTTCTGCCAATAATTTGTACAGTAGAAAAAATGTTTATCATCCCTGAAACGTCTAATATTGACAGGTGTCAGAATTCCAGGGAATTAGGAAGGCGAGTGTAGCTGACTTATAAATAATAATAATAAACGGCCAACTTTATGAAAATGAGAAATGAAAACTGTTAATTTTCAACGATTCGTTTAAAATCTTATCTTAACCGGAGTCGTGGAGACGACACTGCCCGCCTGATGCTGGTCAGGTCACATTATTTTTACGTTTGACATTTCTCGCTGTCATTCTATTCTACGGGTTAGAAAAATAGACTGTGACACATTCAACCAATCAGGGCGCGACAAGTTTTTAATAGCTAATTGCAGTGTTAACTCAATTCACACCAGTCATTTATTTTCATTTAGTAAGTACTGTGTTTTAATTATATAGATTATAGTTATAGAGAGAGCCTGTAATGAGAATGTACCGGTAGGCGGAGCCAAAAAATAGTGTAAATCGCACCGTTAGAATTAAAGCGACTCAATTCTGAATATGATATTTCCCAAAATTAAACCCTATGTCTTTTAATTAAGGTGATATTTTGGGACGTGTATTATTCAGAAATGGGTCACTTTAATACTAAGCGTGCGAAATAAGAACAGGGTAAATGCACCTAGGTGTTACAGGTTAATTAAATGTAATATTGTATAAGGGACAAAAGGGTATTTAAAATTAAGCTCTACCTAACACTTTAACATTATAAGTGCGGTTCGGTTACCTAATATTAACCGTTTCAATGCCACGTCTAATAGAAAAGTCGATATCACATTTTTTTGTATGTAACGGAATTGAACCTTATGCGAATGGCAAATGTACGTGCACTTTTATATTCTACGCGTAGACGGATATATCCGTCATTTTGAATATATAGTGGCGGATATATCCATTATTGGCGTTGAAAAAGGTTAAAAATATCCTTAATATAATTTACTAAAACGAGTGAGTACCAACGTTCACTAAAAAACATATGATACTTTTGGAGGATGTGGAAACATAATACATCTGTGATGCAATTTTTGAATCTCGCCAAGTGACTAAAGCTCACCAAAATGGCCGAATCTCTATGAACAACGGCCATTTTAATGAGCTTTAGTCACCAGGGGCGATTCTTAAATCGCAGTCGTGGTGTCAGCTTTAGTGTCCGACCGAACTTTTGGTTTCAAAAGATATACTTATCCACACTGGAATCACCCCCGAAGCAAAAAACGGTTTCGGTTTCGGCCGGAGCTGAAACCGAAATTCGGTTACGGTTGTAAAAATAGTTTCGGTCGGACACTACTCCATTTTAATTCGTTACTTCGCATCTCGATGAACACTTAGCAAGTCAAATACATCCACAGTCGAAGGGTAAAAATTATACTTGCACAGAACTCCATTGCCAAGAGAGACCGAGAGAGTTGGCTTCTCTTTTGGATCTCTCCGAGTGACCAGTGCTATAGCTGCTACTGTCTTGCTAACTGTACTGTGTCTGAACCAGATTTAAAGTCCCAATTTTTTTTTTATACAACATAGGAAGGCAAACGCAAGTGGGTCACCTGATGGTAAGTGATCACCACCGCCTATAGAAACCTGCAACAACAAAGAGAGTGTAGATGCGTTGCCAACCCAGAGGGCTAAGATGGAATACCTCTTGTGCCAGTAATTACACCGGCTGTCTTGTTCTCCACGCCGGAACACAACAGTGCAAGCACTGCTGCTTAACGGCAGGATTAGCGAGCAAGATGGTGGTAGCAATCCGGACGGACCTTGCACAAGGTCCTACCACCCGCAAATTTATTCCATGTACTGAACGAAATGAGAACAAATGTGCTATATTTGTAAATACGTATATTTTTATAGACGCACATAGTTTATAACTGCCATATTGTGATCAACATAGTAAGTAGCTATTGTTCGTATTGTACAGTCAAAGTCATAAATATCTATACAGCTTTCGGGGCAAACATACGTATACTCGAACTTTTATTTTGATTCAGTAGAATGACAGAGCAAATCGCACCCTTAGAATTAAAGCGACTCAATTCCGAATATGATATTTCCCAAAATTAAACCCTATGTCTTTTAATTAAGGTGATATTTTGGGACGTGTATTATTCAGAAATGGGTCACTTTAATTCTAAGCATGCGAAATGTCATTCCGCAGAATAATGATACCACATTTATTTTATTAGGCCTGTTTTCAGTTCACGCAAAGAATGGTTCAGTCGAGGAATGCACTAAGTAAATATTTTATGAATAATTAATTCTTCTTGTTGGCAACAAAATTGGTAAAGAGTATGCCACAGACTATGACAAATACTGCTCGTATAAATAAATTACGAACCTGTTAAATTATAATTATTAGTAGTAAAACAATCCAAGCCTGGCTCTAATAAAAAAACGGGCCAAGGGCGAGTCGGACTCGCGCACGAAGTGTTTCGGACCGTTATGTATAAAAACGGCAAAAAAAAATCACGTTTGTTGTATGGGAGCCCCCTTAAGTATTTATTTTATTCTGTTTGTTAGTATTTCTTGTTATAGCGGCAACAGAAATACATGATCTGTGAAAATTTGTACTGTCTATCTGTCACGGTTCTTGAGATACAGCCTGTGGCCCGTTTCACTAAGCTACAAGTTACAATTTTACAAGTCTAAACCGCCGTGGGGTACCGGCTTAGAATAGTACTTCCCCATCTCTTCCCATGGGTGCCGTAAAAACCGGCTAAGGGGTTTCTTCTCCAGAAGGTGGGCAGCAGCGCCTTCTGCTCGACACGTAAATACTGCGCTCGCCAACCCGCTTGCCAAGCGTGGTGAGTATGGCAAAACCCCTCCAAAGGAAACTAAAATGACTTCACAACAAAGGACCAGGCCCCCAGTCCCCGGCGGCTCCGCTATTCCGGGCCACGGTAGCAGCCTCGGTAACGGCGGAGCAGGGGGTGCTAAGAATCCCCGGCAGACGCCCGGCTACCACTCCCAACCCAAAAGACGACTGGCCCTGGTAACACACAACATTCGGACACTGAGAACTGACGAGAAGCTAATCGAGCTGGAAGAGGAGATGAGTAGGTTACACTGGGATATTTTGGGGTTATCCGAAGTCCGTCGAGAGGGTGAGGACACGATAACTCTGAAATCCGGCAACCTGCTCTTCTACCGGGAGGGTGACAAGCGGTCCCAAGGTGGTGTTGGGTTTCTCGTTCACAAGTCCCTTGTAAACAACATTCTCACCATCGATAGTGTGTCGAGTAGGGTAGCGTACTTGATACTCAGAATATCTAAAAGGTATTCGCTGAAGGTCATTCAGGTATACGCGCCGACCACGTCACACTCCGATGAAGAGGTAGAGGCAATGTATGAGGACATTAGTAGGGCCATACATACCTCTAAGACCTATTTCAATGTTGTTATGGGGGACTTTAATGCAAAGCTGGGCGAAAAAAGCGATAGTGACCTGAAAGTGGGGCTATTTGGTTATGGACAACGGAACCAAAGGGGTCAGAGGTTGGCTGACTTTCTGGAGAAAGAAGGACTCTTTATGATGAACTCTTTCTTCCAGAAGCCACCTCATAGGAAATGGACCTGGTTAAGCCCTGATGGTTCCACGAGAAATGAGATCGACTTCATATTGACTACTAAGAAACAGATATTCAATGATGTCTCCGTGATCAACATGGTTAAAACCGGAAGCGATCACCGCATGGTTAGAGGCAAATTGAATATCGATGTTAAACTTGAGAGGTCTCGTCTTATGAAGTCCACGCTCCGTCCTTCTCGCGCCCATATCCAAAACCCCGAAAGCTTTCAATTGGAACTCGCAAATCGCTTTGAGTCGCTAGACAGCTATGCATCGGTGGACGAGATCAATAACAGGTTAGTGGAAACTGTCCGTATGGTTGGCGCTAAGTTTTATAAGCCCAATCGTACCAATAGACCACAAAAACTCTCAGACCATACTCTCGACCTCATGGCTGAACGACGCTTGTTGCAACTGCAGTCCTCTCACGACGCGAAGTCATATAGACAGCTCAATAGACGCATATCAAGTTCCATGCGGCACGACATCCGAACCTTTAATACAAATCGTATTAAAGAGACGATTGAGCGGAATAAAGGCTCCAAAGTGTTCGCAAAAGACTTGTCTATTGGGCAGAGCCAGCTGACGAAGCTGAAGAGGGAGGACGGTAGTATAGCGTCGACCAAAGCAGAGGTGCTGAGGGAGGTTGAGAGGTTCTATGGACAGTTATACACCTCGGTCTCAAAACCTGTTAGCAGCCTGGCCAAAGATCCAAGAGCCAAGCTGACCCGACACTATACCGAAGATATCCCGGACATCAGCCTGTACGAGATTAGGATGGCCCTGAAACAGCTTAAAAACAACAAGGCGCCGGGCGAAGACGGAATCACATCAGAGCTTCTGAAAGCGGGTGGAACACCAGTACTTAAAGTCCTTCAGAGGCTCTTTAATTCCGTGGTGCTCGGAGGTGCAACGCCAGAAGCATGGAACAGAGGGGTGGTGGCGCTGTTCTTCAAGAAAGGGGACAACACTTTTCTGAAGAATTATAGACCCATCTCGCTTCTGAGCCATGTTTATAAGCTGTTTTCCAGGGTCATCACGAATCGTCTCGAACGCAGGTTTGATGACTTCCAGCCTCCCGAACAAGCCGGCTTCCGAAAAGGCTTTAGTACCATAGACCACATCCACACGCTGCGGCAAGTTATACAGAAGACCGAGGAGTATAACATGCCATTATGCTTAGCGTTTGTGGACTATGAGAAGGCCTTTGATTCGATCGAGACGTGGGCGGTGCTTGAGTCTCTCCAGCGATGCCGTATTGACTATCGGTATATCGAAGTGTTGAAGTGTTTGTACAATAACGCCACCATGTCGGTCCGAATACAAGACCAGAGGACGGAGGAAATTCCATTGCAAAGAGGTGTGAGACAGGGAGATGTTATCTCTCCGAAACTGTTCACCAACACAATGGAAGATGCCTTTAAGCTTCTGGAGTGGAAAGGATTCGGCATCAATATCAACGGCGAGTACATCACTCACCTTCGATTTGCCGACGATATAGTAGTCATGGCAGAATCGATGGAAGACCTTAGCACGATGCTCGAAGACCTCAATCGGGTTTCCCAACGGGTGGGCCTTAAGATGAACATGGACAAAACGAAAGTCATGTCGAATGTCCATGTAGTGCCCACCCCAATAGCAGTAGGAAACTCAACTCTCAAAGTTGTTGACGAATACGTCTACCTAGGACAAACAGTCCAACTAGGCAGGTCCAACTTTGAGAAAGAGGTCAATCGTCGAATCCAACTCGGCTGGGCAGCGTTCGGGAAACTGCGAAATGTCTTCTTGTCCAATATACCTCAGTGTCTGAAATCGAGAGTGTATGATCAATGTGTGTTACCAGTGATGACTTATGGCACTGAAACGTGGCCGCTTACTATGGGCCTTATAAGAAAGCTCAAAGTCACGCAACGAGCTATGGAGAGGGCTATGCTTGGAGTTTCTTTGCGTGATCGAATCAGAAATGAGGAGATCCGCAGACGAACGAAAGTAACCGACATAGCCCAGCGGATTAGCAAGTTGAAGTGGCAGTGGGCAGGGCACATAGCACGGAGAACTGATGGCCGATGGGGTCGGAAAGTTCTCGAATGGCGGCCGCGTATTGGCAAGCGCAGCGTAGGACGACCAGCCACAAGATGGTCCGATGACCTCGTACAGGTGGCAGGAAGGCGCTGGTTGCATTCTGCTTCCAACCGGCCACTTTGGAAATCCATGGAGGAGGCCTATGTCCAACAGTGGACTTCTTGTGGCTGAGATGATGATGATGATGAAGTCTAAACCGGCAACATTGGTCAACAATGACCAATGGCAATGGGCATAATGACCAATGTTGCCGGTTTAGACTTGTAAAATTGTAACTTGTATCTTCGTGAAACGGGCCACTGGTGACATACGGACGGACAGCGGAGTCTTAGTAATAGGGTCCCGTTTTACCCTTTGGACACGGAATCCTAAAAAAAAAATCACCTTCGATTTACCGATGCCACGCCATAGATGCGATGCTCTTAATGAAGGTTCATTTATTTTTGACCAATGATATTGTAATGTTGTATGATCAAATATGTGCTTTCCTTTAGTAATATGGCGTTTTTATGGACAATTTAAATCAATAGCAATAAAATTATAGTACTGGGATAAGTAAAGATCTTTGCCTAGATAAGTCATATGTATAAACTACATTGCGTCATTCGTTCTTTCATTCATTCAGTAAGTCGCATCACTATTTTTTTTTCGCCAAAAACTGACAACACAGAAGCTGTCATTCTTCTGAATATCATTAAAAGTCCGAGTATAAACACTAACTTCACTCCTAGAGCGTCGTAAATATTTTTGGCATGTGGCAACATTATAAATATTAGGACCTTAGGGAGCGTTCAAGCATTACGTAACGCAATTTTTGAAGATTTTTACGCCCCCTCCCCCCCTTGTAACGCACCGTGACGTTTTTCTGTACCCCCCTCCGCCTCTCTAAACGTTACGTAACACTAAATGACAAAAAAACATTAATGACAAAAACAACATTAAATGACGTACAATGCAATCTAGGGATTCCCCGTGAAATATAAACGAAAAGGTTTGCCAACTTGCGAGAACAAATTTTACAAAATGACGACCAGACTAATACAAGCGAGGGATTCCCCGTAACGTTAATGAAAAGGGTTGCCAGTTTTGTAGTTTTAATTCCCAATTTTTTTAGAAACAATGTTACGTAACGTGTTGTAAGAAAGACCCCCTCCCGCCCCTGTAACGCATCGTAACGTTTTACGAGACTCCCTCCCCCCCCAAATTGCGTTACGTAATACTTGAACGCTCCCTTAGCTGTCAGCTTAATATCATATGATGTGACATTATATTATAATAGTACATAGTATGATTGTTGATTTTAAAAACTTTTAATGAGTATTATAGCACTTTTTGTTGAAAATAACTGATGCGTAAGCAATATTTGAATTAGGTCCGAGTTTTCTAGACCTATCTTTCCACGGGTTCGGATCGGATTAGGAACGGACGTAGTGCGAAACCGCTCTTAGTAAGCAAAACATTCTGGTGCCAGAAAGTGGCTGTTATAATTGACGAATAATTTTAAATTTGTACTTTGTGTACGTAAATGTTATTAATAAAATGAATGAATATCCCGTAACTTGTTTTATTTTGAGACTTCAATGGACTAGAGATCTGAAGAGCTTGTCTGTACTCGTTTTTAGGGTTTCGTACCTCAAAAGGAATAAAACAGAACCCTTTAGGATCCCTTTAGGATTACTTTGTTGTCCGTCTGTCTGTCTATATATCAAGACCCTTTTTCTCAGGAATGCGTGGAGGTATCGAGTTGAAATTAATACCAAATACTCAAATCTGTAGTTTCTTGAAGTCGTAAAAAAAATTAAAACTTCTAAGTCAACGCAATCATAAGATACCGCCGTTTATGCCGCATGTTTCATACATTCGCACTTTAAAACCTATGGGGTATTGCTCGTTGACCTAGAACTATGAGACTTTGCAAGAAACAATGTCTCACAGCACAAATAAAATAATAAATTTGTACTTAGAACACACAAAAAAAGATTTGCTCTTACAAAGTAAAAATGTCGCTAGATGTCACCCACAGACGTGGACGTGTTTTTAGTTCTGCTATCCGACGCGAGTGTCGCTGCTAGTTGCAAACACGTTATTGAGTTGAATCAACGAATTAATTTGTAGTTATTTACATCACAAATAAAGTAAGTATTAATTTGCGATAACAAATTTATATTTGCACTTTGTAACCTGACTGCGATCAACGTCAATGTATAGGTACAACAGTTTCCCAATGGCAAAGTTAGGGCCAGGATTTGTCTCAATATTAGTACTGCATCAGTATGTGCGCAATGTCCAGTCGGCTAAAGATGTTTGGACTAAACTAAGCGAAGTATTTGAAGACAAAGGGATTTACCGACGTGTGCTTCTTCTACGGCAGCTACACAGGATTGATCATGGTCGGTTCGGTAATATGAGCGAGTATATAACTGGTGTGATGAACATCGTGCAGCAACTTGCAGACATTGGGAGGACAATTGAGGATGAGGAGGTAGCAGAGATACTGCTTAGCGGTTTACCACCAGAGTATGACATTTTAGTCTCAAAAATTGAGACTGCTTGCATCAGAAATAAGTTGTCGAGTGAGACTGTCCGGACACGACTATTGCAAGAAGGCGAACAGTGATACGGCCATGGCTAATGGCAGCAGCAGTTTAGCCTATGTATCGAAGCGTGTCATAATATGCAATAATTGACCCGCAACCAGGGCAAATGAAACAATTTTCGAGGATTTCTAAATCACTTGTCATTCCGTATCTGATACCTATGGATAAAAATTAACACAACAACTTTAAAGCCAGATAATCTAGCTATAGTCGAAACCTTTCACAAACCAGTATTGATAGGAAATGTAGGCCCTATGGCCGTTTTTTTGGAAAACGTTTCAATTGACCCCGGTCTCCCCTACATAGGAGTCGTCGCAAATAACTTAGGCATTTTTTTGTAATCTAAATTTACTTTCGATTTGTTTTTAAACATTCAAATAAATTAAAATGCTATATAATGACAACACAAAGAAAAATTAGGGTAATGGCAGGACTCGAACTTGCAACGTAAGCATCCATGCCTTGCGTTTGCCAGTTTCGCCACATTACCACTAACTTGTCTCTGTGTTTTCATTATATAGCATTTTAATTTAACTTAGGTATTCCAATTAAAATTTAATAAAAAAATTGTCTGAAGATGATACATGCATAAACAAATAATTATTTAAAATGTGCACACAATTATAGTTTTGGTTTCCATTTACTACGCTTCCTATATCATTATTAGCTGCGGCGGGCTTGTTTTAAAAGGCTGCATCAAACGGATTGGAACCGGTTGGTTTTGAACAACCAATCCTAACAAACTCATTACGATAAGTCACTCTTGCCACTTGGCTATTAATTGAATTATGTTTGAAAATGGCGTTTTAATTGATTAAGTGATTAGTGTTTAAAATCGAAGGAAGTACTTACAGGTAAAAACTTAAGTCACTTTTGCATGTAGTTGTGTACAGTTAACAAAGACCTTTCAAATCAGGAATCTTTTTAATTTGATTTCACTATCATTTCAGACAGAAGACCTGACAGACCTTCTGTCAGAAGGTTTTAATGTACAGTATGTACATCCTGATAGCACCCGAGTAGAGCCGGGACGGGTCGCTAGTGAATGAATAATATAATAAATTAATAAAAATTGGAACTTTTATTTGTAACCATTATTAAAAAACATATTGTATTGTACAATTGACACATTTCAATATATATATACTTATTTGTATATATTTTATGAAATAGAAAGGCAAACAAGCAAGTTGGTCACTTGATGGACACCAAGAAGATTGCAGATGCGTTGCCAACCCAGAGGGCTAAGATGGAATACCTCTTGTGTCAGTAATTACACCGGCTGTCTTGCTCTCCACGCCGGAACACAACAGTACAAGCACTGCTGATTAGCGAGAAAGATGGTGGTAGCCATCCGGACGGACCCTGCACAAGGTCCTACCACCCGCAAAATGTATTTTATTAATTACAAATAAATACAAATTGATTGTCAATCACTCGCCATTTCATCATTCTCACTTTTATCCGCAAACAGTGCAGATACTACAAGAATCTACAGCATTTCTTCTTATGACGAAATCTTTAAATTTTGAGTACCAAAAAATTGTAGTCATCATTCCCATTGTACGAGTTTGTAAACCGTACGTTATTACAACTTTCAAATATCGAATAGCGTTGCGGCAATATATCGAACTATCGATAATAATGTTTATAGTATTTCGATAGTATTGATAGTTTTAAAATTATGACTATCGATACTTTCGATGCTATCGATAGTGATTAAAATCCAATACTATCGATAGCATTGGTTAAAAACTATCAATACTATCTCTAGTATCCATACTATCGAATTTGTGACTATTTTTCGAGGGCAACTATCAATAATCAAACTATCGATAGTTCAGCAACGCTAATTCGAACGGTTCACAACTACATATAAGAGGGGTGTTTCTTAATTTTTTTCTATAAGTAGTCAAGATTGGTTTTCCTTGACATTATTGGAATGTTGCTAGCTAAAATTGATTAATACCGTGTGTAAACGACAACTGGCTAATTATTGAAAAAATTATAAATAGACGGTGCAGCCCCGCTCGCACTTTATGATCTCTCGCCATGGTTGTTCTTCACGTCTCTTTGTTCGTCTGCCTGCTCGTCCGTGGCATTCACGGATATGATTCATTCGATGACGGTTACCAAGTAAGCAAATGAATATAAAACTAAGTAGGTTTACAAATTCTATTTCTCCGCATTTGTCTTATATAAAGATAATTATAACCTAAAATTTCACTTTTTGTTACCTATACAGCGTTTATCGCCTAAATAAAAAGAATCGAGGCGGTAATTAATAAAAGAGATGTTATAATATGTTGCTTCAGAATGTTTTGTTTAAACAATGGACAATATTTTGACTGCAAAAACTGTATTTTTAGGTTAGTATGTTGCTAGACTAGGACAAGTATTGATGCATAGACTTTCCGTGGACGCGCAAAAACTATACTCGAACCTTTGTGTCAAGTAATAAAATCTTTTATTATTTGAAGCCATTCCGTAAGTGGAAAAACAAATTTGAAAGGTACTTTTGTATGGAAAATTTTATATTTCCGCATCCTTTGAAGGACTTTATTAAAAAGTCGAATTTACCATCCTTTTCTTTATCTTTACACAGCAGTATATAGTAGCTGTTCCTGCCTATCCGAATTCTCACAGTGTATCTCCGGCCGCCTTCTCCTCCTAAACCACGCATCGGATTTTGATGCGGTTTTCACTGTCAATTAGATATTTTATAGGGAAGGTTTGCCATGCGAAGCCGAGGCGGGTCGCTAGTTATTCCAATTCAATGAAAAAGTAAAATTGATTTTGCAAGTAGGCTTATATTTATAGGTTCTTTTACATGTCCGAATCTACTAGCGCTTCCGAAAACGGAAGATTCTGCTCGAAAATGCTCGAATAATAATATCACGGTAGCGAAACCGCGGGTACAAAACAGTTGTCATATGTATGACGGAGCATCATTTGAGAACGGCTCGACCGATTTGGCAGTTTTTTTTGTTTGGTTTGTTACCCGGTCAGGTACAGAAGTTCGCCCTAGGGGATTTTCGAGTGAAACAAGAATAAAATTATAACAATAGGTTTTTATTAAAATAAAAGCTCCCTAGGACGACCAGAGACTCTAGGTCGTAAGTTCGTAATTCTTGTGCCTAATTCCTAACTTGAGTCAATTAACGTGATCGCTCGCACTCCCCTGGCCGTGACCCGACGTGGAGCAGCGTCGGCTTGAGGTTCAGCAGGTCTTCGTAGGCTGCAGGGCGTAGAAGGCTCGGCAAGGGTACGGTTGTCCAAGTAACCGGCAAGAGGTGCCCTGCAGGTGGCTCGAGGGTATGCGAAGCTTGGGGTTCGTTAGACCGTAGGTAGTATGGTAACCCGTAGGTAGTTGGGTAGCCCGTAGGTAATTTGGTAGCCCGTAGGAAGTTGCCCTGTAAAGATTTAGTGCTTTACAGGCTGGCCACTAGCGGGAACTGATGCCATACTGAAGCTCGAGTACACGAGAGTCCAACCAGGGAGCTAGAGCTCGCCAAGTAGTGGTGTGGCATCAGTTCAAAGGTTTACAGGTGGCAAGGTAAGGAAGAAAAGCTAAGTTACATTTAGAAAGAAAGAAATAGTGAAGTTAAAGCTCAGTGACGGTTACGGTTTGAAAATACAATGTGCGACCGTTGAGCAAGTAGATTTAAATTAATAATTATTACAAAGACTTAGAAATTTACAGAAAGAAGTTAAAGAAACGGTCGCAGGATTTAAGTTAGAACAAATTAAGATAGAAATAAATTAAATACAATCTGAAAGAAACACATACACGAAAAATACAATTTTATCAGAACAATTTAGAACAGTTATTAGCAGAAAGAGAGCTTACCAGTTGGGCAGAGGTTTCACCGTTTAGAGGTGGTTGTAGTGAAGTATAAAATATGAGCTCTCTGAGAGCTGCAGGGGCTTTTATAAGCCATTTCCTAGGCAGCCCTTCCAAAGGAAAGGGGTTGTAACTAATTCAAACAAACCCCGCCCCTAACGATTCTAAATGTTGCCAGTGTTTATTTATACCGATTGGTAAAATAAGCGCTGGCTTTAGTAGCGCCCTCTAGTGTGGCTCGTAGTAATATAGCACAGCGTAACAGGTTGTGTTTGTAATTGTCCGGATAAGAATTATCTACATCTACATCTACACTATCTACACTATCTACACTAATCTACACTAATATAATAAAGAGAAAAACTTTGTTTGTTTGTTTTTTTGTTAGTTTGTTTGTATGTAGGGGGTACTCTCTGGAACTACTGAACCGATTTCAAAAATTCTTTCACAGATGGAAAGCTACACTATTCCTGACGGACATAGGCTACTAATTTTACGTGAACGAAGTCGCGCGCGTCCGCTAGTATTATAGAAAAGACATTTTTTGAAAAATTCCTCGTGACTGCTGGAAGTTGCCCCCGTGCGACGCCGAGGCGGGTCAATATTAAAAAATATAGTAAATTTAATATTATTTATTTTAATAAAAAAATTGGTTATCTGGCAGGAATACGTTCAAATTAAAATCAAAATGCTATATAATGACAACACAAAGAAAAATTGGGGTAATGGCAGGACTCGAACAAATGCAAAAAAACAGCAAAGAAACGAGCTATTTTGAGCCTTTTTTATCGATAGTTGTAATGTTTTTTAAATGTTTTTTTCAGAACGGTCTCATGAGCCTTTCAAATATTGGAAGTCGTGGAACTCTTGATGTATGTACAAATTTAGTTTATTTTATATGTCTTTTCAAACTGCTTTAAATAATATGTAGTAACCTAGTTAAAACATTAATTGCTTAAATTTCTTCCATGTTAAATAAATCCGAAGTGGCAACAATTTTCTTTTGCCGGTTGATTAATCTAAAGTATTTTTATCTTTACAGCTGATCTACCATCAATTCGTATGTCGAAGCGAAACTTTTATAAATCATAAACGTTTAGGTACTTACGTCGCGTGCGCACCTTCTTGCGTGCGCGGCGAAAGTTTACCTTAAGGCTGGCTTAGTGTCGCGCTCATCGACGGTGCTGAAAGGCCAATCTATAAATATAGAAGCGTTTTAGTATAACGCCGCCAGCTGCTCGCTGGTAAGCGTCAGCGCGGCCCGGTGCGTGGCAGCAGGCGCGGCGCGTCAGCATCGCTGGCTGTGTCTTCGGCGCTGATCAGCTGCGCGCTGACGCCTCCGCGCCGATGATCAGCGCGGCACTTAAGAGGAGTGTGAACCCAGCCACAAAAAGCGGTCCCCATTCAAATGGCGATAACGTTTTCCACCCTCTTAACCTTAACCTTTGGCAATGATTTTTTTATATATTGTCGTTATGCCTTGGAATTAGGTTTGCATGTAATGATTTTATTTAAATATTCTTCATAGATTTGTCAATATTTATATACATTTTAGTTTAGAAGTTTCATACAAAACAATAAAGAGTGATTATTTTTGAAACTATAAAGAATATTGAAAAAATTTAAACATACAAACCTAGTTGTAAGGCATAATGACAACATACAAAAATAATGGCTATAGGTTAAGGTTTAGAGGATGGAAAACGTTATCGCCGTTTGTATGGAGAGCGTTGGGTACACCATATTCTTAAACCAGCCTAATGCTTTTTTATTTCAAAATGTAATAAATCTCCACGCGGAGTTGCATGTTAATGCAAACACGTATTGGTAAAGTTTTGACCATAAGGTAACGGTCCCAGTCATTGCCAGTTGTCCCAATAATTAACGAGAAAATACGAAAAGTAACTGCGTTATCTATTAATTGCTGCTGTCCTAACATGACACCTAAAGCTACGGCTCTCTGTGTCTCTGTCTAACTAGTGTTTTAAGAGAGAGACGAACACAGATAAAATTAAACTTGGGCGGTCATGTGAGGGCCAGAGGGGGTGCTCCCCGTGCGACGCGGCTAAGCCACGCCTTAAACTGCACTTTCGAGATGTTCAGGATATTATTGCGGCCTCTATACACAGGTTAGTAATTGCCGAGCGAAATGTAAAGGTATATGTTAGTAGGTACAAAGAACGAGTTCAATATAATACTTAACTCTTTATTGCTCGCCAAAGTAGTACACAAATACAAATATTTATTCCCAATTTGGTTTAACTTGCACAGACGTAAGTTTAGGTTCTTCACACGTTGACGGTATTGTTAATATTGTAACTATTTTTTCTCAGCTGTGGCCTCCTACTACAAAAAAGGTAAAGGAACACATGTTTAGACCATATAAATTATTTGACTATTGCCAGTCCTTAAATGATGATATTCTTAAAATGGGTGATACCAAATAAAAATATACATGATTTGACTTTTTAATTTTTTTTGGCACAGCTCTTAGTAAGTAACTTTTTTGATGATAAGGACTTAAACAAAATATTTTTCACGTACTTGTGAACTTTGTAAACTAGTTTTATCGTTTCAAGGTTGACTTGCAATGAACTCATAAAAATAACATAAAAAAGACGACAGTACTTGCTCACCCCTTCCATTGGCACCACAAGTGCTGAAAATTGCCTAAAGTGGACGTCATGGGCACCTTATTTTTCCAGGATTGCCTTGAAATAAGATTGCAATTAATTATAACTTCAGGCGTTACTTTGCGCAAGTCCATTTTGATATTTATATTTAGTTACAATAAATTATAAAATAATGCAAGCAAAAGCAAAACTGCCTCAGTAGTTATACACACAGCGTAATTTTTAAGAGTTCCGAACTCAAAAGGCGCCAACGGGACTCAACTTCTATGGCTCCGCTGTCTGTCGGACCGTCTGTCACAACGCTGCATCTTTTAAACCGTTATAGGTAGACCCTTGAAATATAAAAACAAATAATAGAAAGATAAAAATTAAAGAGCCCTTTCCCTATACAAGAAACATGTCTCTTACGACGTTTTTTGGACACGAGTCTGGCCATTTTTATTAAGAGATTACAAAATTAGACACAACACATGAGTACACTGAGCTCGGAAAGGGCGAGCTATTCTTACGTCACCAATGTCTTGTGTAGATATTAATATGGATACACCCTAAAATTTTTATTAATTATGATTTTACTAAAATGGAAATGCATTACAAAACGAGTACTAAACTAACCTCTTTTTAAATTTATTCTAAAGTTTCTGTGTATTTGTAATAGCCAAATAGACCTCAAATTAAAATCTACGTAATGTATACAGTCCGCAGATTCTAATTCACTTGTTTTGACGGCGATGTAAAGTCCGTAGCAGAATGGCAGCCTAAATATAATCATTTCATTGATAATAAATGACCACTGGGTTTTACCTTTAACCTTTTCGTCGCCAATGACTCATATATCAGCACCGCAGGTTCAACGCCAATGACCTTATATACGTCAACGCGTGCAATATAAAAGTGACCGACGTACATTCGCATAAGGTTCAACTTCGTTACTTACAAAACAAAGCTTGGCGTGTGAATCATGTCTTTTGTATTTATCGTGGCGTTGAAAAGGTTAAATGACAAGGTATGTCCATGTTTTTCAAACTCTGAAAACAGCTCACCCTTTCCGAGCTCTGTGACATTACATGACAAGAGGAAACAAGAACAAACTGGACACTACCGGTTCAGACCGACTTACTTACCAATTAAAAAAATTACGCAAGGGTCTCGTAGAAGTTTGTATAGTGTGTTTATTATTAACTTTGTTCCTACTTTTAGGTTAAGCTTTATTTTTTTCTTCTTCTTCATATTTTTATGAAACCACGAAATATAAATGATCTTTTTTTAGAGCGTGGGAAATTTTGATCATGTCGTAAGTATTAAAGTATGTGTTGGAATAATTAGGGTCAGTTTAGGGTCGAAGCCGAAATTAAATAATTGTTCGACTCCATCTTTCACAAAGAACATAGCACAAGGGAAGCCAGGCACACTGGCTTTTTTATTTATATTATTAATTCATTTCAAGTAAGTAACTTTATATGCCTCATAAATTTATTAACAATGTTCCTGCCCTAGGTGTTAGTATTATTCCTTCTAACTACATGCAAGATTAGTATAACACAGTCAAGTATACTCGGAACCATAATCAGGATACCTAGATGATTAGATAACATTTAAATATGGCATTAAAAGTAAAATTATACCCTAGAATCTAATAATAGTTTGTGCACCTAGCTAATGTTATTATTAGTCATGCGTTATAATTTTGTAAAAAGTTGCTCTCTCATCAACAGTTGCTGTGCCAAACAGGGTTCATATGAACGTATATGATATTATGATATGATGATTTATTAAGCCATCGTATGCAAAGTGCAAATTTTATTATGTCACGAAAAGACGTAACTAAATTCCAATTAGAACCAGGCCAACAGTTCATCACGAAAAGCCCTAAGTACTCAATATTCTGATTTTAAACATGAAAAGGGGTAAATCGCTCTGGTGTAAAGTTGTAAAAAAGCAGTTACGCCTTTTTGTGAATCGACCGACGGTTTTTGGAGTAAGTAAAGAATTTGTAATATCTCTGTTTAGGGTACCGTCAACGTTTACGAAACGGCTAACATAGTGAACAAAGTAAGTATTGAACTCTCCAAATTGAATGACCAGAATATATACATGATTTTTTTCCAGAAACGTTTTCAAAGTCTCGTACAGTAACTTTGAACACTCGGGTACCTAACATTAAAAGGTCTAAAATATTACGTTTTCAGCTCTCATATTCAGATAGTGGGGCGTTAAATCTCGCACGATAACAACTGTCAAATCTGACGTATCTCGCACGTGAGATCAAACTCGCATGAACCGAGAATTGGGGTCCAGTAGGAGAGACACGGACTGAGTTACGCGTATCGAGAAGATTCGTGCTGGTGCACAGTGTGCGGGTCAGTCTGTGTGCACCGTGCGTCAAGTGTACCGCAGTGGACATTCGCCCTTATGCATCGTAAGGTATCCACCAGGCCACCTAATAATTTCTGGCGTTCGTCGAGAATTATCTCAGATTCGAGATAATACATCAAAAAATGACAGATTTTGAAGGGATCTGACAGTTCTTTTTGACATGATAATGTAAAAAGAGCTGTTCGATCCCTCGATCCCTGTCCGATCGAAATATTATCTCAAATGTTGCGTCATCTCTACTGACACGAGAATTGCCCGCTGGTTTCTTGTTTTTATTATTGTATTGTATTAAGTATAATAAATAAGTATTTTTTATGCAGCTCTATTTGGTAAGTAGACGTTCGGGCGTGTGTTCGGGCAAATGCTTAAATTAAGAAAGTAAAAAAAAAGAATAATAAGGTAATCAATTCCTTGGGCCTGATTACACCTATATGTATACCTAGTCTTAAGCTAAGTAGAGCTTGTGTTACAAGTACTAGACAACAGATACACGTACAGTCGACAGCAACAAATCTTATCCTGCCTAATATCTTAGCCTGAGAATAAATGATTTATAATTATTATTTTTTTCATGTATATTTATTTGAACCCTTAGGTTAAGTTTTTACAGTATTTTTATTAAAAGTAATAAAACAATATCTATACAAAATATTCAAACATTATAAAAACCTAACCTAGAGTGCCGCCGGCAGCGGGGCAGGGCTCAAGCTACCGGTGGTTAGGGCTGCAGAGTGAGGAATCTCCCGACCATTCGTGCTGTGTCCAGGAGTACCGCCTTATTATTATTATTACGGGCCCATGAGGACCCGGTCATTTGAAAGGCGTTCATGGGGCCGAAGCCAACATCAAGAGGCCTTTTTGGTACCACATAATATAAATGAGATGAGCGCAACTATGGACGTCTACCCCCTAATACACTATGGAGGATACTAGCGGACAGTCCTCCCCAGTTGCCAAATTTATTATTATTATTATTACACAGTGTTAGGCTCAAACATATCTGACACTTCTCTATTACTAAAGGCATTAGAGCGTGTCATATATTTTTGAGCCTAACGTTGTATTTGATATTATTGCTGGTGACTGTACCTACTTATATACATACATACATATAGATAAACTAGCCACCCGCCCGGCTTTGCGCGGGTACAATTGGCATGTAATGCACATAAAAATCTGTAAAAAAATCTCTAAATGACAGTGAAAACCGTATCGAAATCCGTTGCGTGGTTCAGAAGGAGTAAGCGCCCGGAGATTTGAGGACAAACAGTCTGAAAGCCATTTGGTTTTATTCTATACTAGCGGACGCGCGCGACTTCGTTCACATAAAATTAGTAGCCTTTGTCCGTCAGGAATAGTGTAGCTTTCTATCTGTAAAAGAATTTTTGAAATCGGTTCAGTAGTTGTAGAGATTACCCCCTACATACAAACAAACTAACAAAGTTTACCTCTTTATTATATTAGTGTACGAGTAGATAGTGTAGATAAAGACAAAGAAAAGGATATCTCTGACATTCACCTGTAAACAATAACTATTTATTAACGTAAAGCTACCGTGAGACTCGAACATGTCAATCAAACGGATCACTCACGTATTTGAAGTCGAGTTATTGCCCGACATGTTTCGGCCCAGTCCGTGGTCCTTAATCGTGAGCCCCCGCGGCGTCGTCGCGCCGCCGCCTCGGGGGCTCATGAATTTTATTTATCTGATTTTATGTTAATCTTCTTTCTACAGGTGGCCTATCTTCGGCTGCCTACTCCTTCCAAACCTCGTAACGGATTTTAATACGGTTTCACTGTCATTTAAAGATTGTTCTAAGGAAGGTTTTTATGTGCATTACATCTTAATTGTATCCTTGCGATGCCGGGGTGGGTCAATTCAATTGTTTTGAATGCAAAAAAGCGCGGCCTTATCAGTCTCATTATTGAAAATTAAACATATTTTCAAAAATCTGTTTCCGACTTTTAACATAGAACTACGGCGAGACTCGGACATATTAATAAAACGGATCACACACGTGATTTACGTCGAGAAATGCCCGACTTGTTTCGGACCAGTCCGTGGGCCTTAGTCACGAGCCCCCGCGGCGGTGGCGCGACGACGACTGCGTACCGAAGGCTGATTAAGGACCACGGACTGGTTCGAAACATGTCGGGCCCTCCTCGACGTAAAAATACGTGATTGATCCGTTTTATTAATAAATCTGTTTCATAAACCATATATTTTTTTAATTTCATGAATGGGCTTATATATTTTTTTTTATGAGTTTTGGAATCATAATAAACAGCAGATAGGCTAGTGTAACATGATTACTACACATATGTATTTTTTCCTGGTTCGTAGTGGAGTACATGCATTAAAGTGCCTTTATAATCTTTCTTGTTTTTAGGAGATCAAAAAACTGAATAATGCTAATAAAGTAAGTATTTATTTTCACTTTGAACATAGTGGGTGGAATAAGAGGCAGTAGAATACCTTATCTTACCTTATGCTTGCAAATAATCAAAGGAATAACATTATTTTATTTAAACCATATGCAACGTCAACACAAAGAAAAATCTTAGGCATCTGGCTGGAGTCGAACCTCTATAGAGAGTATAGATCTAAGGTTTAGAGTGACCACAGGTGGAACAGCGCGCCTATTATTACAGTTTTAAACATTGATGTATTTTTTTATTAATTATTTTAATATATTCTAGGGCAATGTCGTCATACCCGAATTAAAACAAGCGGAGGGCTTGATGCAGGTTCGTATGCAATTTCCAGTTACTTCATACTAATTTGATACATGATACAACATATCGATTCATTGTTTTAAACTTTCGCGATTTTCACACACCCACATTTCATTTCATTCTCATTTTCACACTCGTGACCACGTCCGTTGAAACATGGCCGAAACGTCGAGGTAGATTAACAATATTTTTATCGCGTTATAAACATATCGTTTCGTTGGATATTTTCTTGAAATCCCTTTTCGTTTTTTTGTTCCAGAGAAGTAAAAAGCTTCTAGCCAGCGACTCGAGTGTGGTACGAACTGAATTATCTATCACTAGCGACCCTAGTTCCCACTTGTTTCGTATGGGTAAAATAAGGATGTACTGCATCCACATGAAAACCTGCCGTAAAATTACGAACCGATTGATACCTAATTCATAAAAATCGGCTCAGTCGTTTAGGCACTACAATGGAACATACGTAAATACAAACATACATACATAGGATGCTAAAGCATAACCCTTCCTTTTGGCTTTGCTGTAGTCGGGTAAAAAACTAAACGACAGTGAAAACCATATCAAAACCTGTTGCGTGGTTTAGGACTTAGCGGCCGAAGATATGATGTGGATAAACAAGAGCGGATAACCACTTTACTTTATACTAAGTATGTAAACATGGATAAAGACACGTTTTATAAAAATTATATGGATAAATAATTGTTTATTTTATACGTATAATTTAATTGTACAGAACAACATGAACAATTTGACGACCTGTATGGCACAGTGGCACATGTGTCTGCCTACTGTGCAAGAGGTCCCGGGTTCAAATCCTGGTATGGGCAAACATTTGTGTGACGAATATGAATGTTTGTACCTGAGTCATGGATGTTATTTGTATTTAAGTATGTATTTATCTATATATGTATGTTTATCCGTTGTCTAGTATCCATAGTACAAGCTTTGCTTAGTTTGGGACAAGGTCAATTGGTGTAAATTGTCCCGAGATATTTATTTATATTAATTATTTACATGCAAAAGCAATTGTTTTTCTAAAATATGTTTAATAAACAGTAGATATCACAAATGTTTGTCATATTTGTCTATGAATGTTTATTTGTCCGGGTTTACACCAAAAAGAAAACTCTTAAATTCTGACGCTAACTTCATTAAAAAAATATATTATGACCCAGTGGCCTTAATTATTATTGGTTAGATTAGATTATTAAGAGTTAGATCACCTAAAGGTGATTATTAATTTTATCGCTGTGTTTTAACGTATTGTTTTTTTTTCATTTCTTAATTTATTACCGTAAAAATTAGGTCCACGCTGAAAAACTAATAATTTATTTAACTCAATTTCCAGATTGTACGTAAATATTTATATTTTGAATAGCTACATTTATTTCATTAAAGTTTAAGTTTAAATCATAATAACAATTAAGATCGATCAGAAATAATCGATTGTGTTGTTTAGTTTATAAACATTTTTCACCGTCTAACCCTGAACCCATGGCAATGATATTTTGGTATGTTGTCATTATGCCTTAGAACTAGGTTTGTATGTTTTGCTGTGTATTATTCACATCTGGAGTGCAATTTTTGAATCTCACCAGGTGACTAGAAGTCACCAAAATGGCCGAATCTTTATGAAAAACGGCTATTTTGGTGTGCTTTAGTCACCCGGTGAGATTAAAAAATCGCACTCCTGGTCTAAACGTGAACAGTCGGGTGTAAAAATATGGGTGCAGTCAACATAATCGAAAATATGTCATCATCATCATCTGAATATATACATATACAAATAAAACCTTTTTTAATATCATGGCAGCGGAAGACCTCAAACGTCGCAAGTATACCTGCCTTGGTGACAGCTATATATTTGAGGCGTTTGGGGTCGAAACTCTGGGGCCCTGGGGGCCAAGTGCGCGCCGTCTATACAAAGACTTATCGGCGCGCCTTACAGAGGCCTCCCGTGACCAGAAGGCTGGGCAATACTTTGCCCAAAGAATCAGCATTGCCATCCAACGTGGCAATGCTGCCAGCCTTCTGGGAACCCTCCCTATGGCGGCGATTTGGGACAATTTATTTATCTTTAATGTTGTTTTTTCTTCTCCTTAATTTAAATAAATTCAACATTAAAATGAAATTGAAGTCGTCATAGTGGAGATACTCTAGTTTTCTTTTTGCAAATTACTGAAACCTTATTTGAATTTTAAAAAAGTACTCTAGTTTGTTATTGACGTTATTGTAAGTGGACTGACAATACCTACGTATTTATTTATTTGTTTCAGAGAATTGCTCCTGTCAATTCAGCAATAGTAAGTACCTATAGTATATTTTATCAGCGCTTAAAGCTTTGTCTAAACACGTTTAGCTTAACGTTTGGAGTGGCGCACCTCACCTCCACGAGCTGTCTCGCTCTCACTTGCGGAAGCCGCCGTGACACCGTTCGCCCGTTGCTGGTGGTGGGCGCGCGAGAGCCACAATCTATGTTTGAAACTTTGAACGAGCTGTGTGTACCTTTAGTCCAAAGGCCATAGTCTCATGTAGTGTCTGACCGAACTTTCGGTTTCGGCGAGTTTCTCAACTAAAACCGAAACTATATAAGCTTGACAAGCGATTGGCGTAGTGGAGTGGCCGCTGAAAGTGTCAGCGTCACTGGCGGCTCCACCTCGCTAATGGCTCCCATCCAGGCTACGGTCCACCGGAGAGGTCTACCTGAGCAGGTAGACCGGAATGTGTGTGGGATTAGACCTGTGCAGTTTTTAGGGTTCCGTATCATAAGGGTAAAACGGGACCCTATTACTAAGACTTCCGCTGTCCGTCCGCCCGTCCGACTTTCACCAGGCTGTATCTCATGAACCGTGATAGTTAGACAGTTGAAATTTTCACAGATGATGTATTTCTGTTGCCGCAATAACAACAAATACTAAAAAATAAATATTTAAGGGGCCTCCCATACAACAAATGTGATCTTTTTGCTCGTTTTTATAGATAACGGAGTCCGATTCGCACTTGGCCGGTTTTTTAAGCCTGCGCAGGCGACCGGCTCAAGATCGAATATAAATTGTTTCGAGTGACACCGTACGCGCGGTTGACCTGCAGAGGTAACCTCTCCGGTAGACCGAAGCGTGCATGGCTTACTTAACTGCCCACTGCCGTGAGTTGTTGCTTGTTTGTTTGTTTTGCGCTGCGGTGTGCGTTCAATATTTTAGATGTTAGAGCTAACACTAGCAAAAACTTAAAAAATATACACAAGAAGTGCCCCGGAGTAGTTTTGTTTTAGATTTCGGCCGAAACTAGAACGGAAACCGAAATTCAGTTGTAAAAACTAGTTTCAGTCGGACGGACACTAGTTGCATTAGTTGGGTTAGGGTTCCATTTTGTTGCTTTTACCTGTAGTAAACATCGTTTGGTTGCAGTATTTTGCCAATATTGAAAATATAATTAATAGATTCAGGCGTTTTGCGGAGGTCCATTTCAACAAACTGGAACAAATTGCCTTGCTACTCCGCGAAACCAGCAAGAGCAAGAGCGCTGGTTTCGCGGAGTAGCGAGGTAATTGGATCCAGTTTGTTGAAAATATATTTTTTGTTTTAGAAAAAATCTATAGAACTCGTGCAGGTTTTAATGAAGCTACTCTCCGTGAGTATTTACTTTTGGTTCAAAAAATGATGACTATTTAACTAGCGTCAGACTTTTGCACTACTCTTAGTATTACACCATTTTTGTGCCACTTTTTATGCCAAATATTTTACTTGCAAAATAAATTTAGATATTTTATTCACAAACCTTTATATTAATATATATTTATATATAATGACAGAGAGACATAGAGGATACATGTTAATTACTAGCGACCTGCCCCGGCGTCGCACGAGCACCATTACGATAATGTACTTAAAAACTTTGCCGTATATCACTACATAGTATAAAGCAAAGTCGCTTCCCGCGTCTGTCTGTCTGTATGTATGCTTAGGTCTTTAAAACTACACAACGGATTTTGATGCGGTTTTTTTAATAGATAGAGTGATTTAAGAGGAAGGTTTATATGTATAATAACATGCTTAATATATTAGAGAACCACTGATAATTTCAAGATTTCTAATGTGAAGTTACTACGAATTTAACGCGTGCGAAGCCGCGGGCAAAAGCTAGTAATATCTAAATGACGAAAAAAAACAGTATCAAAATGCGTTTGTTTTATTTTTTATTTATTTTATTAAATTCAAACAAAATTTTACATCATTACAGTCACATTCAACCAATGCACTATAAAATTCAACTATATTAAATACACATCGGATAATATTATGAATAAAGAATCTAGGTTAACCTGCATCCATCCTCTCACAGAATCTTAAACATTCCTGGCACACAGTCAACCATTGGGTAGCAAACACGTCAAATTCATCTGGTACTGATGACAGGAACGAATTAAGGAGCCTTAAATTTTATTTTTATTTTTATTTTTATTCTTATTTGTAAATACAAACATTTATGTAATGGGTGAATACCTAAATAAAGAACTTTTATCTACACATATATCATAAATGCTCTATAATGCGTTCAGAGACCGTAGGCAATGACCAGCATTATAACAACCAATATTATTATGAGAATTTTTCTAATTTGTTTCTATATTTGTTCAAATTCATTTTTTATTACATTATTTTAATGTGTACAGTCTATAGATATTTAATAGGTACCTAGCACTAGTAGCTAGTAGCAATGCAGGTCATTGCCCTATGGCTTCTGAACCCATTATAGAGTACAGTACCCGGCCAAAAAGATTGCACATCGGTATTTAGAAAGAGACATTTGGCTGCTTACGAAGATTTCCGAACACTGGCGACCGTCCATCAGTCATCGTATTAATTAAGTGTCGTTTCATACCAAATAAATACTGCACTTTATGGACTTAATTAGTTTACGTCAAATCGATGACATGTAAACTTTGAATATCTATAGAGAGTTATTGCAACTACTAGAAAATGGATAGTAAACCAATTCTGTATTATTTTATAATTGAATAAAATAAACCAATTTTTTTCAATAAGTATTGTAAATTAAAAATTTCAAAAAAATTCAATTCCTTCAATTTTATTATTTGTGCTCTCAATGAGGTCATAATCATTGTCACTATTAACCATATTTATTACTAGTCTATCAGTGTACCAACATCATTCTTAATCAAAATCGTTCATATCTAAATCACTTTTTTCGGAAGGTGAACTTAACTGAAGTGGAAGATGTCTCAGTACTGACTTCGTTTAATATTTTGTTTAAAGTTATTCTGGAAATTATAGTGGCATTTGCAACTCGCCCTTGAAACTTCTTAAAATAATAATCTAATTTTTTTTTATCTGTCGGCTTCGGGTGCTTAATAATTATAAACATTGTAAATAATTTCGCGTTCCTAAAAGTTTTCCTCTCTTTTTTTAATGATGCCATCGCATCGCACGATTTAAAGTTGAGGGGTTGCAACAACTCTATATTATATATTTTCAACTAAATGCGTCCGTACCCTACTGGATCTGTACAACGACTGACGAACGTCACATAGGTAGTGTGTGACAACGCTCTATGAAGCCGAAATTAGCCGAGTCTCTTTCCAAAGACCGATGTGCAATCTTTTTGGCCGGGTACTGTACTTATGATATGTGTGTAGATAAAGTAATGTATTCAACTGTACATAATTAGGTCTTAAAACACTCGTGTGATCCTATTATGAAACTCGCTAACGCTCGTTTCATAAAACCACACTCGTGTTTTAAGACCCCTCATTATGCAACAGTTGCATAGTAATAGTATTATTACTATTATTATTTATTATTATTATTATTAAAGCCCGAACGTTCGGAGAGTTTGTGTAGGCCACAGTGCGAGCTTTTGGTACTGCGAACAGGTGATATCGTCGTGGCCTCAGGAGTGGGAGGAACTGCCAGTTTTACAAGCTGCGCTACTAGATAGGGACAGTCCGAATCGCGAATGCGTTGCGCGGTTTAGTAGGTGTTAGCGGCCGAAGACTATTTGGACAGACAAGAGCGGACAACGAGTTTATACTGTCTAGTGAAAGCGACAGTGATAGATAATACATACAATTACTGTGTAACAATGAAGAAAAAGGTTGATAAAACGTTTTTCCGATTTCAGGACTCGGTGCGATTTACAACCGAGGAGAAAGATGTAAGTAATTGTCAATTATTACCCTAGTTTCACATATTTTTCTTTATAAGCTTAGAATATTTCGGGCTGCATAGGCCCATATAAATAAATAAATAACGTAAATATTGATTTTACTAAATAAATAACTTGTACACACACATTAACTTAATTGTTTAATTAGGTACATTATTGGTGGTAACTTAGATGAATATCTAGCTTTACTACCTGTTGCCCGTGACTTCGTCCGTATTCGTTTATCTCTATTCCAATTTTCTGCGCAATTTTGTTATTTTCTTAATTTTTTCTTCATAGTATTACAAAACTTAAAAAAATTTAGTGAAATCGGTAAAGTCGTTCTCAAAGTTATGGCGTGACGAAGGGAAATAGGGTAAATATTAATTTAATTTTTTATATACAGAGTGTCCCTAAAACCAACGCTAAAACTTCGAAGGCTAATAGATCAGCCCATAAACTATCAAATTAAGTTAATATGACTTCAGTAAAAAGTTCATAGTTTTCGAGATACACTTTTATACAAATCGTAATTTTTGATACCCAGAACCAATCTTTCAGGTGCTGCAACAGCAAATTTCGGAATATTCGAAATCTAATTTTTGCATGATGTTACTTAAAAACTTTACATCCAATCCAATTAAATATTTTTTTCATGCTATTACGCTGAGGCGGTAAAAAAAATCACAAAACAGAAATTTATTTTTTTAATTTTTAATCTGCAGTTTTGATATATTTTAATTAAAAAGTGTATCAAACTAACATTGCACAAAACGTAAAAAAATTGCACATCATCTTTAGTTTTCAGAATGGTACAACATTTAATAATTTACGCAGTAGTTCACGAGATAATGCTATTTTACTCCAAAAGGAGCTCATATTTTAGTATGACGGGGCTTAGACAATGCGTTAATCCAGTATCGCGGTATCAAAATACACTGCGTCAGTATTTCGACAGCCACCACTGTATATCTAACTATTTTTAAAATCTGTTTTTCGGTTTTAGGGACACCCTGTATATAGATAGATAGATAGCTTCAGTTTATGTCAAGCGTACGTAAGTGTACACAAACACACGCGATACTGTCAAAATGGTGTTCTTCGTGGAGCGTGCGTTAAGATAATCAAACTTTTAAAATATTAAGGAAAACATAGGTTATACTACCTTAATGTACCCTAAACTAAAGGAGACCATTTCGGCAATTCATGTGAGCACGGGGTATCCGTTGAAGAGGAAGGAGGTTTAGAGTATGTAGTCGTCTATTTCACATTTCATTGCCGAAAGTGAGTGAGTTGCAGCTTAGTAAATTCTTCATTTTTAATGTAAAAACTCCTTTTTTGCTGTGGTTAATAGTGTACTATTTCTATGGGTGGTAATCTAAAGTACCTTTTTAAGGTTCTTTATACATATGTTAGAAGTTAAAAAAAAATTGACAAATAATAAATTTATTTGTATTTAGTGAAATGGTTATTGTATGATCCTAGTTGGAGGAAATAAATAGATAATAATAATTATTTTTAATTATTTCCAGATGGTAAGTTAAATTATTTTATAATTTTATTTTAGTATTAGTTTTACCTATTAATCATCAATGGTTTGATTAATGCTATAAAGAGTTACGTCCTAGGTAAGTATCAGTTACTGATATTTGACTACACTCGTACCTTTGAGGTCAGTTACAATTTGGTTAGCGCTACATTTGGTGTTTGTTTAGTGCAAGTAGCAAACATATGAACTCGCACTTGCACTAATCAACGAGTGACTTAGCCTTTAGCAAAGGTACAATTACTCGGCTGAAGAGATTTGATTATCATCACATTTTAAAAATTAGAGTATGTCACGAGTGTACGTACAGTAGGGGAAATATATTCACGTATCACCTTAGAACCCTGTCGCAATGACGCGACGCGTTTAACGGCAGGCTATGTCATACCAATGTCATGCGTATGTCTCTTCGACTAGGTTCTACGGTGGTGCGTGTTTCAATTTCCTTGACTGTATATTTTTTGAATTAATGTTGGCAGCCTAGAAATCTAGACTAACATTTTTTATAAACAACTAGCGACTCGCCACCATTAAGATGTATTGTACATTAAAACCTTCTGTAGAAAATTATCTAATTGACAGTGAAAACCGTATCTAATTCCGTTGCCTGGTTTAGGAGGAGAAGGCGTCCCAACGTATAGTCGACCAAGAAATTGCTTGATCACTTTTCGACTCTATTACAAAGGTATAAAGTTCAAAAGTGATCAAGCAATTACTTGGTCGACTATACACCATAAGGATTCAGGACAGACAGGAACGGAAAACGAATTTATTTTATACTATGTAAAGATAGAGATATTAAATTTCTCATTAGTGCATAAGAGCTTTCTTTGAGTAAAGCTCAATAAATTTCAATTAATGAATATTGAAAAATTAATTTACTTATAGCAAGACTTAAGTGGCCATTAAACACGGAATTGAAGGAAAGTGTCATTTTTGAAGGCATATAACCATAATCATTTATTGAATTCAACCAACTAGGCCCATGGCAATATTATTCATCATTTACAATAAGTACTTAATTACAAAACAAAATCAAAGAAAAAAAAGTCAAATATTAGATAAAATGACAAAATTAAAACATAAATAAATCCAAATCAGTAATTACATAATGTCAATTTAATACGTTCGATTGTTCCCTACATGAAGATGCATGCAGTGCTACAGATGATGATGATGGTGATGCAGTGCATAAAATAATGCACTATGAAGTCGATATATCTATCCCTTTTGAGTATATACAATTTCTCTTCGTCTCCCGGTTCCCTCTTTAATGGTCGATTAAGTTTGTTACTGCTGGTACAGACAATAATGCTGGTGTTCCCTGAAAGTCACATATGTAATATATATGAGTTTCATATCTGTTATAAACCAAGAAATAAATGTCTTTGAACAATTCACACCAATTGACCTAGTCCCAAACTAAGCAAAGCTTGTACTATGGGTACCAGGCAATGGATACACTTACACAAATAGGTAAAAACATACTTAAATATATATGTATAACATCCACGACTCGAGTACAAACATTTATTGTCATCATACCATCATTTGCCCCTTATGGGAATCGAACCTACATCCTCTAGCTTCGTAGTCAGTGTCACTAACCACTAGGCTATCCGGTCGTCATATTATGTATGAATTATAAATAACTTACACATTTTGAGCTCCTCTCCAAATACTCGTAACATTCATTCGTTCCTCCTTATATTTATATATTTGTTTTTCTATTTCAGTACCTCGATATCGTTCTTTCCGTAAGTTTTCCAATTATTTAGACGGTCTACGACTGGGTACATTTCTGGCAAGAAGTTAAGTGTTTTGTTTAAGTACTACAGGTTAACAAATAGCCGTCGCAAAATAAAATATGAATGGTTTTTTATTGTCTGTTTTTGTAGGGCTTCGTACACCAAAGATGCCAACGGCAATCTAATTACTAAGCCTCCGTTGTCTGTCCGTCCGTCCATCTGTCACATCACAGGACTGTTATATGTATACAGAGTGTAATCGTTAAGTGTAGCCAAGCGATTATTCTGTAAATATAACAGATGTTAGAAAAGTTCAAACTGATATCGAAAGTACGTTACCCAATGAGTAAAATTACATTAATAACTTTTTAAAACCAAATATTAACTTCAAACTCTCCCATACATTTAGTACTTCGTTCGTTGAAATACTAGTTTGTAAGGCCTAGTCATTTATTTCACCATTATCAAATGATTTTATTACAGTTTATTCGTGTCAATAATGAATGCAGGCAGTTTTATCTCTAACAGCCTCAAAGAACGTCGTAATAAATGTATGGGAGTGTTTAAACTTAATATTTTTAATACATATACCTACATTTATTTTAAAAAAAATATTACTGTGATTTTACTCATTGGGTAGCGTAAAGTCTTCTGATATCTGTTAAATTTACAGAACAATCGCCTGGCCACACTTAACGATTACACCCTGTATATGAATTTATACACGTCAGCGTCATATAGTACGTAGCAGTGAAGATCACCAAATAGTTGGAAACATCCAGAATGCTCATTAACATCGACGCAGCCTGAGTGATCATGCAAATTGTTCAGGTCTTCGACAGTGCTCAAATATACCGGAACACACACAACGCCAAATACTTGATCACATTCAAGACGCCGCCCGTACCGTTTCAACCACACGCGCCGCTGGTAGCTGAGCATCCATTAGTAGTAACATTAGTGTGCGCGTGTTTGTATTTAATAACTTCAACATTTGAAGAAA
The DNA here is from genome assembly GCA_963691745.1 of Ditula angustiorana. Classification (NCBI taxonomy): domain Eukaryota; kingdom Metazoa; phylum Arthropoda; class Insecta; order Lepidoptera; family Tortricidae; genus Ditula; species Ditula angustiorana. The sequence continues at coordinate 7,701,985 of OY829496.1, read as the reverse complement.
ATGACACGAATTTTCGATGCTAGGGCGTATCTATTTTCTATAAATCGCTGTATAAAATCCATTAGTGCTAGTATGAATGCACTACTACTTCTGTGGCCCGTTTCACGAAGCTACAAGTTACAATTTTACAAGTCTAAACCGGCAACATTGGTCATTATGCCCATTGCCATTGGTCATTATTGACCAATGTTGCCGGTTTAGACTTGTAAAATTGTAACTTGTAGCTTAGTGAAACGGGCCATTGTTCTGTTCATTTTGTAGTCTTTTGTATGTAAAATGCTTTAAGGTTGTTTATAAAGTATTTTTCCTATTTCAGGGTACCACGGGATTATTATATGGAATTCTGAAAGATATATTACAAGTAAATAATCCATAATCTACGAAATGGAAACCTGACCTACCATAGAATCATGTCAGATTAACAATATAAGTAAGATTATAAGAGTCTTCTTCTGATTTGGTTCATAACATAATTTTTCCATGTCAGGTCAGGGTACCATTTTGTTGACTGTACTACAAGTAAATTATTATATTTAGACTATTACAGACAACAAATAAGTACTTCAATGTTGAACAAAGTGCAAAGAAATTGAAAAGTTGTGCTGGTGATTAAGGTCAAACAAAGGTCGAACTTTATTTTGCAGAAATATTTACAAATACAAAGTATTTTTTTAATAGAATGTCAGGAAACGGTTTAATATCCCTATTCCTAGAAATAGTTTTGGAATTAGAGGACATTGTAAAAAAATGAACAATCCTTCTTGTGCATCCTCGGCGTTAACAGTTGACGATCTACTACGTGCAGCATTCTTTGTGTTTGTTTGTGCCTAGTATAGTTTTATATACTTTGTGGTTTGTTCTGACCATCTTAATGTTTTTATCTGCAGCCCGGCAGCACAAAATTGTCAAGCGCACAAAGGGTATATATCAAATTTAATCCATTCAAATAGATTTAAAATCATCTTTATTTTCTGTATGCATAGAATGAAACTGGTAATTGCTCGATATCTGTGCATAGGAGATATTTAATAGTATTTTATGTAACTGTTGCATAATGAGGGGTCTTAAAACATGAGTGTGGTTTTATGAAAGGAGGATCAGATGAGTGTTTTAAAACCTATTATGTATAGTTGCATACATTTGTCTTTCTACACACATATCATAACTGCAAAAAACCGTAACATCAAAAACCAATAAACGAATCAATATCTATGGATACTAGAATAGAGACCCACTTGAATTTTGACAGCTGTTCCAAATTTAAATTCATAACGTCAGAGATATCGGTAATGTAATGACCAATAGAGAACAGATTTACCTACTACCACAGACAAGAAAATTCTTATAATAACATTGGTTATGTTAATGCTGGTCATTTCCTAAGGTTTTTGAACGCGTTATTGAGCACTTATGATATGTGTGTGGATAAAAATTAATAATATGAGTAGCAACAGAAGCCAAAACATTATTATTCTATTTTTCTTACTTTTCTTCATTTTTTTTAAATCAGTCTGATTGTTTGTCCGCGTATCACGCAAAAACTGCTGGACGAATTGGAAGCCGTTAGCTCAGTGGTATTGCTGGGGGTCTAACTTAAAACAAATCCAGTTTTATCTTGATACGTTGCCTACAAACCGAAATGAATACAAGCAATATCCTAATTCTCGAGTCTCGGGTAAAAGCTAATAAATATGAATATTATGTCACCGTATGATTGTAAACACCGCTAGATGTTTATACATATATATAGACACAACATAGGAAGGCAAACGAGCAAGTGGGTCACCTGAAGGTAAGTGATCACCACCGCCCATAGATTGCACCGGCAAGCTTGCTCTCCGCGCCAGAACACAACAGTGCAAGCACTGCTGCTTCGCAATCAACTTTACGTCCTTCGTGGTGCGGGTGCCGACCCGTCATCTGTCGACCTTCATGAAGGAGGAATTCTGGCCGTACCCGTTACCCTGTGAATTTTCTTTGTGTTGTCATTCATTTTATAATTTGAATGTTTAACATTAAAAAATCAAAATCAAAAGAAATGGCCACAAAAGTTTAATCAATATATTTTTTCAGATGGTACGTTAGTGTCCTGGTAATGGGAATATGGATTTCTTAAGTATAAGCTTAGAGAATTGTAAAAAATAACAAAATAAAGAAACTTTAACTACCTAGTTATAATTTTTAAACTGCTGGTTGCAATTGAATGAAATTTGAAATATACTGTGTTTATACAACGCCTGCTTGGTTACTGAAAATGCAGGCTTCTAGTTTAATCCACAACGAAGTTATAGGGGGTCGTAAATGGCCTGAACTGCTTCGAGAAAAGGATGGTACGGCCGTGCCGCTTTTGTTTGCTCGACTTGGCGGGGGCACTGCCGTGCCCCCAGATACACTTGCATCTCTGCCGACCCCAAAGGGAACAGGCGTGAGCTTATAATAATAATTAGAATAATCGGTTTCCCAGCAACCGGGTTACGGGGGTCAGAAGGCAGTCGCTCCAATGTAGTAAGTGTAATGACCTGCCCTGCCAAATCTGGGATCATAGTCAAAGCGCACCCCGAACTAAGAAACAGGAAAAAGCGCTAGAAGAGTAATAATAAAATTTTAAAAAATTACCGTACCTACAGGTGTGAGACTTTCATTAAGGTATTTTTTTTATATTTGGTAGATCACCTGCCCACCTGCCTCCCCCTTAAGTTTTTGTACTACGTACGGAACACCATGTATAACACTCCCCCGTACAAAGTACATGCAAATCAAATATTTCATTATGCTTCAAAATAAAGGTTTCTTTTTTCAGCTCTCCAATATTGCATTCACCGTAAGTATTACAGGATTAGTATGAACTGAACCTTCATAGATGGCATCATATTAGCATATCGAGATAAGTGGCCCTGATATGACCAGGCAAGTTTAGTTTATCCGAGTTTATTTGTTATCTCTTTTTTTCTTATTACACTAGTTAGACAGAGACGCAGGCGGGATAAATTAAACCTGGGCCGGTCATGTTGGCCTACAGGAGCTAATTATTACAACAGCATGCTTAGAGAAAACTAGGTGATAAAAACATAAACCTCCCTTCTGGCGGCAGTCGGATAATAAATGAAGATAGCATATTTTGGTGCAAAGAGCATTAGGGCCCTTCTTAGGTCCGTCCGGCTAGCTACCATCTTGCTCGTTAATCCTGCCGCTAAGCAGCAGTTCTTGCACCGTTGTGTCCCGACGTGGAGAGCAAGACAGCCGGTGCAATTACTGGCACAAGAGGTATTCCATCTTAGCTCTCTAGGTTGGCAACGTATCTGCAATCTCCTTGGTTGTCCATAGGTGGTGGTGATCACTTACCATTAGGTGACCCTCTTGCTTGTTTTCCTTTGTATTTTATAAAAGAAAGGCAGAAAAAGTAGGTGTGTTTTTCTACATTGGTATTTTTTTTTTAATTGATCGGTAAATAGATCTATTTTTTTCGGATTTTGTCAGAATGGGACAAGAACCTAGTGAGTCAGCTGCACTGAATTGTAAAGGCTTTTAAATAAATGAATAATTATCTTTTACAGCAAGCCATGGCCAATGCTTTCAGGAAATTGCGCGCCATAGTTGTAGCGGGAACCAAGTACGCCAAGGTATACTTTTTTAAATGATATGCAATGACGTCACGAAGGAAAGTCTAGGACATTGGCAGGACTCGAACCTGCAGCCTTAGTATTCCTGCCGTACTTTAACACCTTTCAACTTTTCCGCCACAGAGCCACAGCCAGACTCTGCAAATTTTTCAATAAATTTCGTTTTTACGGTCATTTAATTTCATTACATTATATAATTTCAACGATTTTAAGGTGTAACAACTCTTAATGTCAACTACGAGAAACTTTTTTAAATTATCCCTTAAAGCTGGGTTACTTTGTAGTGACATCTAGCTGACAAGAGATGGCGCCATTTACATGTCATAAATAAAAATTTCACCGATTTTTTTAGCTTTTTTTAATGTACCTAGAACATTCTCATCATTACAACTTTACTATAGCTCTACTATTTTTACAACCTGATGATATAATATGTCTGTTTTGTAACAGTATGATTGCAAGCGACATGCAAACAAAGAAATAAATGCTAATAAATAATTTCATTAATAGATTCGTTCTTTAAAAAAACATTTTACTGTGCAAAAAATTAAATGAATAATAAACAAATCCAACTCAGTCCGCCATAGCCGCTGCGACTTCCCCAAAACTAAACTGGCATGTTGAACAAAATAGAAATAAACACATACCTATCGCACCCTTAGTATTAAAGCGACTCAATTCTGAAAATGATATTTCCCAAAATTAAACCCTATGTCTTTTAATTAAGGTGCTATTTTGGGACGTGTATTATTCGGAAATGGGTCACTTTAATTCTAAGCGTGCGATATGGAAAATCCAAATTCGATGTCAAAAATAAAACAACAGTTACTAATTCGGTCACATTTCATAGGTGCGCGGTGATTCCTACGTAAGTATAATTTATAAATTACTAGCGAACGCCCGCGACTTCGTTCGCGTGAAATCAGTAGCCTATGTCCGTCAGTGATAGTGTAACTTTCCCTTAGTAAAAGAATTTTTGAAATCGGTTCAGTAGTTTCAGAGATTACCCCCTACATACAAACAAACAAAGTTTACCTCTTTATTATTTAGTGTAGATGATAACATACTGCGACCCGCTCCGGATTTGCATGGGTGTAATCAAATATAATATTACTTGGTTCTGAAAAGTACTTGCTTACACGCAGTTCACAATTTTGTTTCCGAGGCTAACTGGAAGTGATCAATAAAAGAGATAAATTCGCTTTGTATATCACCTATCTCTTTTTGGCTTTTATGGTTTTTTGTACAATAAAGAATTTAAACACATACACATACGATTTTCAATCTATTGCAATTTACAGAGTTCATTGAAAGAGGAGGTATGTATGTTTGGTACAACGTTTTTATTTATGTGTATGATGCTCTTATAATATTGACAAATACAAATCGGAATTCTGATTTGTTTTGTTCAATTGTTCTTTTGAGTTATATTTATGTTAAATTTAATATGTTTTGACTTAAATAAGGATCAGTAATTGCTTACGCACACTTTTCAATCCATTTAAATTAGGAGAATGATTCGGTAAGTATTTATATTCTTTTTTAATGGAAAAGAGAGGAAAACTGGCATGCGGGAATCACTAAACCGTTGCCGGCCTCGGTCGTAACAGTTGAGTTTCTGTAAGTTAGTACTATTGTTTATTCTGTGACTGTATCCATAACTCGATCCGTTACTTTGGTGTATCAAATACTTGCACTCCATGGCTCACAGCTAACCTTGAATTTAGACTTCTGGGATCAATTTCATAAACGCGATAGGCGACAGGTGACAGCGACAATTCGCCGTACATTACTGTGTCGACAAGTAACGCTACAGACTAACAGACTTAACATCATAGTAGGCACGCAATGTATGCCGAATTGCCACTGTCACCTGTCGCCTGTCGCGTTTATGAAATTGGGTCCTGAGCGTCCGGCAATGACCAAGCCGAAGCACCGTAGGTGAGGGTATCGAAAGTGCACATGTCCATGAGTTTGCGTTTAAATGAAATTAGCCCTTCATTATTTCATGGACCAAATATTTTGAGTAGGCCTTGCGACCTCCTTATCTCGCCTATACTCTTATATTATATTACTTGGCAAGCATGCCAGGACCAGAGCAAATGGCATTCTGTAGTCTCTGTCTACCTCAAAGAAAAACAGGCATGAACATAATAATAATAATAAGCATCCCATCCCCATAGCCCACACTGAAAAAAGGGAAAACCGAACTAGTTTGGTTAGTCGTGATTTTGGTTAATGGTAATCAAAGTTCGTTTAATTTAGCAGAACTATTTGCTACTTACTGATAAACATTTGATGATTTATTTCAAAATCAAGCGTGGCGTAGCGTTAAGACAAGGTGTAACAAAAAGTTCGTCAGTCAATTTTTTTGTATAATCAATAAACAAAACTTTGGTTACGTGAAACAAAACTGTTTTTTTAGTGCACCCCATGTCGCTTCCTACCTGGCAATAGTTTGGCAACTGGGGAGGACTGTCCGCTAGTATCTTCCATATAAGTAGTGTATAGGGGATAGATCTCCATAGTTGCGCCCATCTCATTTATATTATATGGTACCAAGGCCTCTTCATGTTAGCTTCGGCCCCAAGAACGCCTTTCAAATGACCCCATGGCCCCGCGCTCAGAAACCATACCAACATTGACGTAATCCACACTCCCGCCATCAACTTGGATCCTATTACTCATGGTGAAATAGTGGTGGTGGTAGTTATACTTGGTCATCGACATATTCATGTTCATTCCAATCTCAGAGCTGGCGTTGCTAACCCGTTGTATGCTTCGAACAACAACATCTCACATACATACCTACATACCCCTAATGTGATACATCTTTCACCCAGTCGAAGGTTAGAAGGTCAAAGGTCTTGTGCATTACTGTATTTCTTCTTGTCATTTATATTCTTTTTGTATAATAAAGAATTTACATAGGTACATACATACATTCATAGATAGATAATAATATAATACAAGAAACTTAAAATAAAAATAAACAACGGTTAAAAATGTACGTTAATTATTCAGGATAGCGTTGGCGACGGGGGCAATTTCGATGACTGCAGAAATGATCCAGTAAGTAATTTATTCGTGCGATATACTGCTAATGAAAAACCGGGAGGCCCCTTTAAAAGTCGCTTTTGATACGTACTTAGTACGTTTCGTTTTGCTTTGGCGCAAAGGTCTTTCGATCATTCCCTACCTAAGTAAATGTTTTTTTCATTTATAAACATATTATATATTTATTCTCATGATATCGATTAACTGTGTAGTGCCTCAGCCTACAATAAAAAATATATCATTTTGCTATACGTATGCAGAAATAACCTTCAGTCCCATCTCGTAGCCAGATTTGGTAGCTGGCTTCCGAAGCTGGCTACGAATCGGGAATCATTTAGTTTATTTTTAATCTTAAAGAACAATACGTAAAATCCTTTTCAAACTGCGTGTGTAGCTATCAAATCTGGCTACGAGATGGCAAAGTCGTTCCTATTTGGTAGCTAGCTACGAGATGGGAAAGCACATTTCCCATTTTGTAGCTAGCTACCAAATCTGGCTCCGAGGTGGGACTAAAGAAAAGCAACAGAAAATGAATCCTAAAAAATCCCGATAGCATTTTTCAGAGTCCATTCTTTGTCCGAATTTTCATTTTATAACATTGCAATTTTCTGTTCTGGGAAAACTTCGGTGTAAATGTATTGTATGTTACTGGTAAAAAACATACAATTAATATTTTGTATTTCCACCAACATCATAACATTACAACAAATATAATGTGATTTGAATATTACTACAACATCAAAATAACATTACATATTGTTAAATTACATTATTAAAATTAAAATTTGAATTAAAATTCATAATATTATTTATTAATGTCATAGTGATCTTTGTTTTTATCAAACGTTAAATAGTTAAATACAAACAAAACAAAATAATACACATTTACGTTACCTAGGCTTGTATGTCAGTACATGATATGAATAATGTATATGTATGTAGCGTCGATCTTTAATAAAACTAGTTGATGGTCGAAACTGTTGTTTATTTACATAAAAACACCGCAATCACTGCCGAATTAAATTCTTATAAAATCACACGTTTTTCTCCTATCACGTCGTACGTGTTCCTCCACTCTTCCATTCGCTCAATTCTCTATGTTTCATCTTGTCGTTCGATCGTCATTCATCAAGTACATTCACTCCCACATGTATATAGGTTAGGTACTTAGGTATTAGGTATGTTTATTTCTTTATTGAAATTCTTGAATAGCTACGACAGAACATAATGTTTGGTAAAGTGAGAATTCGAAAAAGTTGACATTCGGAACTATGTTACATATTTTGAATGTTATAAACAAGTGTTTTATGTATATTTCCAGAATTGCGGTTACAAACACTCAGAAAACGACAACAATTATGATACCGCAACGGTAATGGTGCTATACTTAATTTAAAAACGTGAACTTCTATTATCTACACACATACCATTAGTGATCTATAATGCGTTCAGAAACCGTAGGAAATGACCAGCATTATTACAACCAATTTTATTATGAGAACTTTCTTGTCTGTGGTAGTAGGTAAATCTGTACTTTAATGGTCATTACAGAACCGATTTCTATAACTTTATTAGTTAAAATTTGGAACAGCTGTCAAAATTCAAGTGGGTCTTTATTCTAGTATCGATACGAAACGTCAATTTTGGGGCTGGGTTCACACTCCTCTTAAGTATCGACTCTTATTTTAAGTTTGAATGGTTTTCCGAGTATGGACCGCAAGCCGAATGGAAAAATTTAAACAAGATGGAACTCTTCGAGTTTCGCTAATCGATTCGCATCTCGTGTATGGCTGAATATTCCTGAAATGTGATTGTAGCAATTAAAGAGAGCGACAGTGTGACCATATGTGGCAGGATCCTGCCTTTTTGGCAGGTTTAGCCCTTCATTTTGACTTATGGCAGGATCGGTTGAAGTTTTCAAAATCTGGCAGTATCTGGCAGGATTGCAATATAAGCTGGCACGTTTGGCAGTATTACCTTAGACTGGGTTCACAGTAAGCACTTACGAGCGATAAAAACGCAAAAACGTGGCCATTGCCCAACCAGAGACAGCCATTGCCGCGTTTTTCTGTTTTTATCGCTCATAAACTCTGATTATAAACCTAGTCTTAAAGGAGCTTAGCCATAAGAGTTTGGCTTTGGCAGGATTTGTCAGTTTTCTAGCCTAAGTAGGGCAGGATCTCTAATTTTAAGTTGGTCACACTGGAGAGCGACCTAAGCTCAGACTCGGGCTGAGTCTCAAACATGTTCAAAAACGGTTTAGTTACATTAGTTAACAACCAATTTAAGTAATATGAATGAATAGTACAAAAATACAATATTTTTATTATGGCTTGAAAAATCACACCTATTGCATAACATCGACCAGGCGTTCACGCCCACTTGCCATTATGGCAGTAGCGCGGACCAATCACCGCTATCTGTCATCCCATAAACCAATGACCGCGCATGCCGCAATACAATGCGTAATACGAGCGCAGCTAATTGGCCTGTTTGCATGTGTTGTTCTCTCGTCCGAATATTCGACAAATATGGCAATGTAGTGGTAAGGTAGTGTCATGTTTGAAGTGAATATTGTTCAGACTTATGTTTCCTGACTTATTTAATTTCGCTCATATTCCTTTATGTGTTGTGACTAGCATGCTGTGGCCTCAGTAGTATGTAGGTACGTAAGGAACGCTTAAAATGTACTCAAAGTGCAAAAAAAGTGCAGTTAGTGTTTGTTTATTTTGAGCTGAATAAACATTTTCTTTGTTTCTTTTCCTTTTTTTCCGTCTTTAAAGAGTATTTGAATGAGTTGTAACTTTTGTCTTCACAGGGGCGGAAGAAACCAAACAGCAAGAAGCTTTGCATTATCGTGATATCCAAACAGTACTGTGTCATGCAGGAGAAGTCTCTATAATGACTAATGAATAGGTGCGGTGTTTGCAGAAAACAATAAAAAATGAATAACCAATCTTTTTTTTGTGATTTAAATGTTGCAATTCGCAGTCTCGCGAGAGGTACGAGCGACTGCGATTGCTTAGCAATTAAAATTATCTAATAAATACATCATACGGGTTATAATGAAGATCAAAAGGTCCATCGGCGTTGCGACGCCTCCGGTCGGCAGTTCGAACCACCAACAAAATTCATCTCTGTACACCCTTTGAACGTAACTGACTTATAATTAACTACATGAAAATGATTCAAACGGCCAGTCCGAGTGGTCGCCACTCGTTTAGTCACTCGGTCTTTTTGGCTAAACAAACGAAGTAGGGAAAGACAGGCAGCGACGAGTGGAAAAACAGAGACTCACGCTAGCCGACATGATGAGTTATTGTTTACTGTTTTATGATCAGTTTCGGTCATTTCACAAGGGCTGAGGCCTAATTTCTACGAAATTAATAGCAGTTGCATAAATTCAATAGATTTTTTTAAATAAAGAAAATTAAATATATATTTTTGGGACAATTAACACCAATTGATCTAGTCCCAAAGTAAGCAACTAAAGCTGCTGGACATCGAATCTACATAGTTATTTAGACAAATATATACTTAAATACATATAACATCAAAAACAAAGTTCTTTCCCGGTTCTACACAATTATTATAATATTAGGAGGAGTATAACATGCCATTATGCTTAGCGTTTGTGGACTATGAGAAGGCCTTTGATTCGATCGAGACGTGGGCGGTGCTTGAGTCTCTCCAGCGATGCCGTATTGACTATCGGTATATCGAAGTGTTGAAGTGTTTGTACAATAACGCCACCATGTCGGTCCGAATACAAGACCAGAGGACGGAGGAAATTCCATTGCAAAGAGGTGTGAAACAGGGAGATGTTGTCTCTCCGAAACTGTTCACCAACACAATGGAAGATGTCTTTAAGCTTCTGGAGTGGAAAGGATTCGGCATCAATATCAACGGCGAGTACATCACTCACCTTCGATTTGCCGACGATATAGTAGTCATGGCAGAATCGATGGAAGACCTTAGCACGATGCTCGAAGACCTCAATCGGTGGTCCCAACGGGTGGGCTTTAAGAGGAGTGTGAACCCAGCGCTCTTTATACAAACGGCGATAACGTTTTCCACCCTCTAAACCTAAACCTATAGCCACGATTTTTTGGTATAATGTCATTATGCCCTAGAACTAGGTTTGTATGTTTTGAATTTTAAAATATTCTTAATAGTTTCAAAAATACTAACGCTTTTTTGTTTTGTATGAAACTCCTAAAATGTCAAATCTATGAAGAAAATTAAAAAAATCAAAACATTCAAACCTAGTTCTAGAGCATAATGACGACATACCAAAAAATAATTACCATAGGTTAAGGTTTAGAGGGTGGAAAACGTTATCGCCGTTTGTATGGGGAGCGCTTTTCGGGGCTGGGTTCACACTCCTCTTAAGATGAACATGGACAAAACGAAAGTCATGTCGAATGTCCATGTGGTGCCCACCCCAATAGCAGTAGGAAACTCAACCTAGGACAAACAGTCCAACTAGTCAGGTCCAACTTTGAGAAAGAGGTCAATCGTCGAATCCAACTCGGCTGGGCAGCGTTCGGGAAACTGAAAAATGTCTTCTTGTCCAATATACCTCAGTGTCTGAAATCGAGAGTGTATGATCAATGTGTGTTACCAGTGATGACTTATGGCACTGAAACGTGGCCGCTTACTATGGGCCATATAAGAAAGCTCAAAGTCACGCAACGAGTTATGGAGAGGGCTATGCTTGGAGTTTTTCTGCGTGATCGAATCAGAAATGAGGAGATCCGCAGACGAACGAAAGTAACCGACATAGCCCAGCGGATTAGCAAGTTGAAGTGGCAGTGGGCAGGGCACATAGCACGGAGAACTGATGGCCGATTGGGTCGAAAAGTTCTCGAATGGCGGCCGCGTATTGGCAAGCGCAGCGTAGGACGACCAGCCACAAGATGGTCCGATGACCTCATACAGGTGGCAGGAAGGCGCTGGTTGCATGCTGCTTCCAACCGGTCACTTTGGAAATCCATGGAGGAGGCCTATGTTCAACAGTGGACTTCTTGTGGTTGTGATGATGATGATGATTATAATATTAGGTACTACTTAGGGTTTGGGGTGGTTTTAAAATACCTAACTGTCGTGAGCTACAGCCTTGGGAGTGCTGTATCCTGTCACAGTAAGATCACAGTATGTAAATAGAGCAGTACCGAAATCAGGTCTATTTTTGAGATAAATACTTATGCTCCAATGGAGCGTTAGGGTTGTCCTCTTAATTTTTAGTTTTAATTGTTTTTTTTTTGTTTAGTTAGCGCTACGTACGCTGACTTGCGATGTAAGGAAGCGACGGTAAGCGCGCGCGTGCGTTCCGCAGCAGTGCGTGGCAGCCCCTGATTATACCGTAGAACTGGGGCCGCCAGTATGTACTTATAGCAGAATGACGTGACCGCAGAGTAATCCACGTGGGGTCTTTATTTTGCTTAAGCGTCTGGGGCTAAAACGGGGACGTTTTATTTGGGTTAACACATTCATTACCCCTCTTTGCGTCGCGCAGTCACGTCATAAATAGAGATATGGGAATATTAAGAGGGAACACTTGGGAATACCTACTTAATCCACACTACAATTGGAAAAAATCCAATTTATTTAGTTGCTGTCAACTTACCCTTGAATACTTGTTTTTTTCTAGTTTTGCGTCCATTTCGTGATACGAAATAAAGATTTTTGTGTTAACTTAAACAGTATTTTATTTCTCCTCTTCGATTGATTATCCTTAGTAAGAAAAACTTAAAGCTCCGGTTTTAAAGAACTCGAGTTCAACCAGCCATATTACAACGCAATACTTTTGTGGCATCTTTAAAAAGATCGCGCATTGTCTCAGGCGATACGATTATCTATAAACGCAAAGCGCGTCCACCCCGTCTCGACTCGGCAGCCGCGACTTTTTCTTACTTCTTAAAAGGTGGAACTTTTTTTAATAACACAATTTTATTTGTAAACTCGTTTCGTATTTGATCGTCATAGAACCCAAGTGAACGTTGTTGTAAATATTAATAATATAACTTATCAATTTTCCAAAAAATTGAGAGGACAACCCTAACGCTCCACCGGAGCGTAGGTATGTATCTCAACAAACAGGCCCAGTTTTGGTACTGCTGTATTTATATACTGTGTGTGCTGATATTATTGAATCAATATAAGACTTATAAGAACGTATTTCAAGATTGATTGTTTTAATTGTGCTCCACCTCTCACGCCACCTTGTCCGCTGCTACTGGTCTTTGCCATACAAAGCCTCGTGTGACATTTGGATATATGCCTCAAACGTGGAACAATGAGGTCCTCAAACTTCTTTCGTGTACTGCATGTGGCTTAAATAGCCAATCTTTCCTAAAAATGTCATTTCACAGTGCGTCAACATAATTATAATTGACTAGCGCACGCGCGCGACTTCGTTCGCGTGAAATTAGTAGCTTATGTCCGTCAGGGATAGTGTAGCTTTCTATCTGTGAAAGAATTTTTGAAATCGGTTTAGTAGGTCCAGAGATTACCCCCTACATACAAACAAACTAATAAAAACAAACAAACAAAGTTTACCTCTTTATTATATTAGTGTAGATGTAGATGAGGGTGCTTTTGATTTGTTTCTAAAAATTTTAAGGGTATATTGAACGAGTTTTGTGTTTTTAAAGGGTAATTGTAAAAGAATATTAGCGGTAGGCGGGTTTTGAGAAACATGATTTAGTTTGTCAGTACGCCATTAGTTCAAGTAGCGAACGGTCGTACTTTTAGATCCCGATGAAGCCTTGTACAGAGGCGAAACGCGCGTCGATCGTGTTCTCTGGTGTTTAGTGGTGGTGGTGTGTAGTTGAGTCTGTGTGATATACTCGTATGTGTCGCAGCAGGATGGCGAGCGGGACTGAGTGGGCGTATCTTGTTATCAGAATTCGACAGTGTGGACAACCTCAAGCAGCAATAAAAGACTTAGGATTCTGGTCATGGCTCACTATATTGATTACAACAACTTTATAACGTAAATTCAATTGGGTCTGACCGAACAGACACGTCCGCTCGACACGAGCTCTCCAACAAGAATGCCTCTGTGCTTCAACGGCTGGGTGCAAGCCGGACCGATTGTGACGTCACGCTTGCGTTCGGTTGCGTTCAGAAACCGGACTCAATTCAAAGTCAAAGTCAAAGTCAAAATATTTCATTCAGATTAGGCTTACAGGTAGCACTTATGAATGTCAAAAAAATTACCACCGGTTCGGAAAAACCTCTGATGAGAACATACCGGCAAGAAACTCAACGAGGTGTTGCGAATTCTCCGACATATGTATGTTGTTTCGTGTGGAAGCGGAGGAGGGTGGGTTTTTGCATGAACATATATATGTCGCACAGACGCAGCTAACTTGCACGAGCACGGCACTGGTTTCGCGGAGTAGCAAGGTAATTTGTTCCAGTTTGTTAAATATACCTACTTTATTCCAAAACTGGCCTCGATTTTCAGATTATGCCCACCTGTGACGATAAATGATTGTCGCAAACATTTATTTACGAAAAAGATAGGCAGATACAAAATTTAGTAAGTACCTAAATTTTGTAACCGAATTATCTTTCGATTTTTATTTTAAATGTTTTTAACATTCAAATTATTAAATTAAATGCTATGTAATGACAACACAAAGAAAAATTAGGGCAATGGCAGGACTTGAACCTGCAACATCAGCATCCGTGCCTTTTAGTACCTCCTTATCTTGAGAGCAGTTTTTCAGGGTGTACATGTTTGAGAGGAACGCAAAATATTCCTTGCCCATCTGTCTTGTCTTGGTTGAAAGAGGAAGAAACTTGGGTAACTCGAACTCAAGCATGCCTAGTATTGGTGAGATGTCGGTGTTCGGCATCAGTGGCATCTTGTACTACAAGATGCTGCTTCAGACACCAGCTCAAATTGACTGAGCTTTGTAATTGTGTACTGAGGAGGTAGTTCTAAATAAAATTAACTATCAGAAAAGTTCTATTCATAGTCTTTTACCACTGTTACCCAATTAGGTACAGAAGTTCACCCTAGGGGATTTTCAAGTGAAACAACAATAGATCCGAAAATAAGTTTATTAAATAATAAGCTCCCTAGGACGACTAGAGACTAGGTTGTAAGCTCGTAATTCTTGTGCTTAATTCCTAACTTGAGTCAATTAACGAGGTCGCCCGCACTTCCCTGGGCGTGACCCGACGTAGTGCAGCTTAGGCTGGAGGATGGGCAGGTATCAGAGATCCGCTAGGACGTTGGAAGCTTGGCAAGGGTACGGTTGTCCATGTAATCGGCTGGTAGAAGCTCGGCAAGGGTACAGTGTCCAAGTAACCTTGTATGTGCCCTGCAGGTGGCCAGTGCTAGTGTGACTTAGTGATCGTTGAGCCCGTAGCTAGTTGCCCAGCTGGGCAGATGTTTCACCGTTTAGAGGTGTTTGTAGTGCTATATAAAATATCCTCATACCTCAAATAACGTTTTAACCATCCCACTTCTCTGCGAACTTCTCACAATCTCCTTCTCGTTGTTCCGCCCTGTTCCTCTAAATTCTATGCCAACTCTTTTGTGAAACTCTTTATCTGTGAACTTAAGACGCGCTAAATCCCTTTCCATATTCAAAAATCTCCTTAAAGAGCACTACTTGTGCCTACCTTAGTTACTTTAATCCGTTCCGTGCCTATAATCATCTGGCTGTATGTATAGTATGTATTTATTATATATATATATAATCTAGTTCCACTGTTTTATTTATTTCTACACCACCTACCATCCTGTCATCTTAGTTTTAATTTCTATCTTTATCCAAAGGTTGTCTGGAATAGATCGCTCTCAGGCGATAAGACCGACTTTTGGATTCCTATATTGAGATTTATCTGTAATTCTGTCAAATTGCAATGTGGTATTGGGTACTATAGCTTTCTCTACCCCACTAAATACTTGCTCGGAATGTTGAGTTTTAACTCTTTAGAGGTCAGGCGTAGTACCGAGCTTTTGTCAACTGCCTGTCAGATTTTAAGAGGTGAATCGGATTGCGCTGACTTGGTCGCGAGAATGTGCAGACTGTTTGTCCCCGACAAGTACCTTCGCAGCCGCAGCCACCGCCTCCTGGCGGAGGAGAAGGCTCGCACAGCGGCCCACAGGCACTCGCCCATTGTCGGCGCACGAACACTACTCAACCAGTTTATCTCTTACGCGCCAGACTGCGATATGTTTGCCGACAAGTGGTGTAAACTTCGCCCCACTTTGCCACAATACTGCGAAATTTATTTTTAACTTAACTATTAGGTACCTATTTAATTTTATTTTTTATTCAATACTCAACTCTTTATTGCTTTTGTATTGATTCTCTTATTTTTATTATATTTTTGCCACAGTATGTATAATAGTTAATAATTATTTAAGTTTACCAGCGCATTGGTGATGTACTGTAATGCTGCTAAACGTTATTGTTTAATAAATAATAATAATAAAGCATATTGTATTGTATTGTATGTTTCAAAATGTTGGCTTTGACTTTCTTTGTGCATTGAAGATGATAATTTAATATTATACCATATAAAACATATAATATTAAAAAGAAAAAAGACGAAAAGAAAGAAAAATAAGAAAAAGATTAATTAGTTGGTATTATTTGAGAAATAAAGGAATATTACAAATACGATATTATTACAAGTACTTTCATTTGAACTCCCGGATATGAACGTTTCGGATATATGCAATTTTTAGGGTTCCGAACCTCAAAAGAGAAAAACGGAACCCTTATAGAATCACTTCGTTTTAATTAATAGTCACTTTATATAAATAACAAAAAGTTGTGAAAAATTTTTTTTTTTGACAAACGTTTGTAATAAATATAATATTGAAGTATAAATTTCCCTGACTGTAGCACACTGTAGGTACAATAACTATTTCCCCACTAGCGCGGCGTTGCCAGACCGCCAGACTCAAGAGCCGGGATAGAGATACTGTTCGGATAGAAATTTACATCAACGAGGTTTATAATAATTATTTATCTACACACATATCATAATTGTTAAATAACGCGTTCAAAAACCGTAGAAAATGACCAGCATTATTACAACCAATGTTATTATAAGAATTTTCTTGTCCGTGGTAGTAGATAAATCTGTTCTTTATTGGGTAGTATCTCTTAGTAGTCTGTGTTTATTGGTGATCACATTACCGATATCTCGTGACGTTATGAATTTAAATTTGGAACAGCTGTCAAAATTCAAGTTGGCCTCTATTCTAGTATCCACAGATATTAATACAGTTATCGATACGAAACGTCAACTCAGTATGATTTTTTAATTTAAACGCACGACATTTGATCTCGAGTGACATAACAATAAGGACTTCATTCTTTTGTCTATGATTTAAAAAAACATTCGTCTTGACGGATAGATCGAATTGCCGCCATACTTGTTTGTTGGTTTTTTGCTGTTACGGTTTTTTGCAGTTATGATTGTGTGTAGATAAAGTAATGTATGCAACTGTATATAATTAGGCCTTAAAACACTCGTGTGATCCTATTATGAGAGGCCTAAAACCACACTCGTGTTTTAAGGCCTCTCATTATATAGCAGTTGCATAAAATACTATAGTTTCGTCTATGATTTTTAGAAGACAATGTTTTTTTGTCATGTGTCAGTTATATCGAAATACCAGTTTAATTTAGTTCATTAAAGAAAACCATATCTGAATAACTTGCTCTTTTATTGATGCTTCCGCAGATAACTTATTAGACTCTAAGAGATACGCAGTGCGTGAGCTAGACCTGGACGCAGAGTCGGACGTTGGTGTGCGTGTGATAGTATTTGATAGAGATGCGCCGAGTAACACTTTTGCCGAGTAACGAGTACCGAGTTTTACTCGGTTCAATTTTTTTTTCAACAGAGTACTCGGCCGAGTAAATCGGTTCAATCAAATTCCCATTTCGCGCGCGTAAAAAAGTACAAACAGGTTCGCGCCGGTCGAGGGGCCGGCTCGCGTTGATACACCCCTAGGGTTGCCAACATTTTTTTGGTTGAATATAGTATTTTTGAGAATAAGCTTAAAAAATATATAGTACGCTTCAAAAAAATATAGTATTTTTTTGAAAAGATGAAAAAAGGCAATGGTATAAGTTTGTTGTCTATTTATCTGTTCTATCTATTTGAATAACGTGACAAGTGCTCGAAATATGGGTGCGCCAAAGTTGAACTAATTTTTTAATGTCGATTATCGGAAGTCCGATTATGTTGTTCCTAAAAATGTACATCCTAATAATCACTACTCATAACTACTCTGTTCCTAACGTTCTGAATCCCTAATCATTGAACTTCATAATGTCCGTTGCAATAAACATCTATCATACTACTATTTGTTTTCCTATATTTTCTCAACATAGCCATCTTTTACACTATTATTCATCATCATATCTATTTTATGTAGATTTGTTTTATTCATAAAATTGAACATTATGTACATTAAACTTCATAATGTCCGTTGCAATGAACATCTATCATACTACTATTTGATTTCCTATACCTGGGGGCACGGCAGTGCCCCGGCCAAGTCGAGCAAAAAAAAGCGGCACGGCCGTACCATCTTTTCTCGAAGCAGTTCAGGCCATTTTCGACCCCCTATAACTTCGTTGTGGATTAAACTAGAACCCTGTATTTTCAGAAACTAAGCAGGCAATTTATAAACACGGTATATTTCAAATTTCATTCAATTTGAACCAGTAGTTTAAGAATTATAACTAGTCAAAGTTTCTTAATTTATCACTCACTGACTGACTGACCGATCATCAAAACTTTCAGGCACTTCTACTAGACGTAGAAGTTTCAAATTTAGAATACAATTAATGTTTAGTTATACAATCAAAGAAAAACCTAACTATTTTGCAATTTCTGTCCAGTTTTCAAAATACATCAACTGCATAAATAACTTTGTAATCCCATATTGTATATCATTATTATCATACTGTATATCGTCTTAGGGAGGTGCCGGGAAGACATCTCTTCTGGTACTAGAACGAGCTCAAAGAGCTATCCTAAAGGTGTCCACTTTCCGTCCGTTCTTTTTTCCTACAAAAGAACTTTACCAAACATGTAGAGTCCTAACCGTGCGCCAACTATTTGTTTTAAATGTCACCCTTAATCAGCACAAATCCGCTCCCTACAACCCCAGTGTCTATAATAAAAGGCGCTATTACATTGTTTTTAAGACACTGCGACCTAAGCATGCATTTATGCGAAAATTCGCTTCGTTCCTGGGCCCTTTCCTCTACAAAAAAATTAATAGACTCCAGAATATTTATGACCTTAATTATAGCAATTGTAAAATTAATTTGACAGAGTGGCTGCAAAAGTTGTCTTACGAGGAAACTGAAAATCTGCTGACTTTAGTCTCGTAGTTTAATTATTTAATCTATTTAACATTAAGAGGAAACACCAAGGTCTAGAGAATTGAAAAATAGGTATTTGTAAAATCTATTGCTGCCTCCATCTATCAAGCCTCCCCCCGCAGAGTGCAATAGAGACAGCCGCAGCTTGGACTGAAAATACCTATTAAAAGTACACAAAATCAACGATTCGTAGACCCCTGATTCCTTCTCCAAAACTTATCCGATTTAACTACTTTTTTCATTAAAAATTAAAGAAGGGCTTTGGCAGTGTTCCTATGTTTTTCTTTTTTTATATAATCTAGTAAAATTTGTTTTCTGAATGTATGAACGCAGCCGAAAATCTGGCCAATTTTTTAGGTTTTTGAATGTCCATATCTCTTTTAATAATTAATTTATAAAAAAAAGGAAAACATAGGGACATGCATAATAGTGGCCATCGATTTTTTGGAAAAAAAATATTGCTCTACTGGCATTATCCAGAGAGGAAACAGGGGACGACGTTTGTATGGAAAAACGGCCCTTGTGTTTCCTCTTAAAACGTAAACGTAGTTCGTCCAAAATAATAATTTGTAATAAATAAGTATAATATTATTAATTAGTACTGTTGCAATAATTATGCACTTATCCTTTGCCTAAGATACAGGCTACATTTGTATCCTAGTTTAGGCAGTAAATTGTAAACTAGCACTAAGTAAGAGTTTTATTGTAGTAGGCGCGCAGGCGCATGTATAATTAAGACTTGTCATTATTATAGAACTCAGAATATTGTGTACTAATATAGATATACGAAAGTGACTACTAACCATTTATGTTTTGTTCTGTGATTATTTTAAATAAATGATAATGATTATGATTCTCTTGCTTTGGCACTCAATTATGTAGGTACGGTTCATTGCGATTATCACGTTTGCCTTATTCAGCTTTTAAAAACATTGATGCTTCGTCACTGCCTCTTTAAGTAAAACAATCATTGGAAATATTTTTCACAGTAAAGTGTATTTATTTTAATACTAGCTACCCGCCGCGGCGAATAATACATATAATACATGTCTGAAAAAAAAGCCCAATTGAAATATTTTTTTTAACAGTGGCTTAAAAAGTGGTCATAATAGACAACCTTAGAATGATAACGCCCAGAAACCGAGTCCACGTAAGAAAAATGTCGCCAAAAATAGGTAGCCGGAACCGGCTAACCCCTTTGACCGGCTCAATCAAAATAGTACCAAACGTCACACGCTCCTGTTGACAGCTCCCAGTTTTAAAAGGGGGCACACAGAAATTTCGGGTTTTGAGGTTTTTTCAATGGCTGTAATGTCGTCGCTAAAAAACATATATTTTATTTAACATAAAAACGAACTTTTTTTGTATAGATTTACTCTTTCTTACCATTTGTTTCATTTTAATGGACGGTTATTTTTTTATAATTTATTTAGCCAGAGCTTTTTTCGAAAACTGAGCGTCAGACTTATCTTTCACGTGACAAATTGCCATTAGAACGTGCCAAAACGGTTTAATTTTGTACGTTATCTTAAAGAACATATACTCTTTTAGCGTATAGGCACCAAAAAAAATCTAAAATGTTACAATCTATATATATAAAATGATAAACTGACTGACTAACTGACTGACTGACTGACTGACTGACTGACTGACTGGGTGATATATCAACGCACAGCCTAAACCGCTGGACCTAGAGACTTGAAATTTTAAACATAGATACCTCATACAGTGTAGGCATTTTTTTTATTTTTATATATACAACAGGAAGGCAAACAAGCAAGTGGGTCACCTGATGGTAAGTGATCACCACCACAAGACAAACACTAAGAAGGCATCCACTAAGGAAGGATTTTTGGAAATTCCACCCCTAAGGGGGTAAAATAGGGGATGAAAGTTTGTATGAAAGTCCGTCAGTTTTGAAGTTACGATTATCAAATTTTGTATGTAGACTGATGATTAAAAATTAGTTTATACCTGTTTCAAGGTTTTTGATAATTTTAACCCTAAAGGGATGAAAAGGGGGATGAAGTTGTGTATGAAAAGTCCTTCATTTTCTTAATAAAAATCACTTAATTTATTACTTAGGCTTATGGTTGGAAAGTAACGCAACGGAAATCAGTTTTATTGGAATTTCAACCCTTGTGGGGGTAAAAACGGGGATGAAATTTTGTATTTAAGTTGAAAATTCACTAAATTTTGTATTCAAAGTAAAAATAATGTAAACGTGTATCATGTTATTTACTAAGCCTGTACTGCCGCTTGTCTGTGCGTCTGTCTATCTGTCTGCCATGCCCAAACACGTCCTGACAGATTGGCGATCATCGCCCAGCCGAAACTACTGAAGCTAGAAAACTGAAATTTCGAATATAGTTTTGTTTTATAACGTACGAATCCGATAAGAAAGGACTTTGGAAATTTTGATTTTAAAGGAGGGAACTGGGTGGGGGTCGAACTTTGTATGAAATCTTTTTTCTTTGAAGTTAGAAACGTAATAATTAAATTTGAATTAGAGCTACTGAGCATAGATAAATTAAATTGTGTTTCATGGTTTTTGGATTTTTAATTTTTAAGGGGGGGGGAGGTAGCGGGAGGATGAAAGTTTGTATGGGTGCAGTTTATTTTAAAGATAAGAACTTAAAACTTTTAAAGTTTAGCTACTTTCATAGATAAATAATGAAGTGTTTTGGATTTTTGCATTTTAAGGGGGTGAAACAGAAGGTGAAAGTTTATTTGGAGGCATCTTTTTTTTTATAGGAACTTGAAAGTTTTGATTATACTCATCATTAATAAATAGTTACTTGCTACTGGGGTTTTGGATCTTCTCATAGGGGGAGAAACGGAGGGTGAAAAAAGGGGAAAAAGGGGGAAGAAAGTTTATATGGGTGGTGGTTTTTTTAATGATGAGAACTTGGAAATTGGAACTGTTGCTATTCATAATAAATAAATAATGACGCGTTTCACCATCTTGTGATATCAATATTAATAGGTATGTACTTCGATTCTTTTGGATGCCTATATGTAGATTTAGATAACCTACACTACACGATTATGTGCTCTAAAATTTGGTGCATGTAGTGCTGTTGCAAAAAAAAGGATTATGCGGTGAAAGATAAATTACTACATATTAAGCTATATATATACGGTTTTGATCTTTTTTATGGAATAGGGAGAAAAACGAGCATGTGAGTAACTGATAGGCAGGCCGCCCTCGGAAACTAACGTTTTCAAGAGAGTCGCTGATCCGTTGCCCACCTTTAGGTCCCCCCTCCCTGTGGGCCACCTGGATCTTTCACTCACTGTCCGATACCCAGCAGCAAGCTATTACTTCACGTCGGCATTCTGTGTGAGTGGAATACTACCCCGGTCGGACCAGCACACTCCTACAAGCGTAACTGGCTGCAGTGTGGCTCTAACACTCCAAAGCATCTCTTAATGCCTTGGCTCCCGTAGGCTACGCGAGCGAAGCCGCGGGCATAAGCTATTTATAAATAAATAATAAAGTGTTTTTGGATTTCTGCATTGTACGGGGGAGAAACATGAGGTAAAAGTTTATTTGGATGTATCTTTTTTAAAAATACGATCTAGATTTTTTCATTTTATTCGTCATAAACTAATAGAAACGTGTTACTGGGGTTTTAGATTTTCACATAGGGGGAGAAATGGAGAGTTCAAATTACATAATTAATAGATTCAGGCGTTACTTTGCGGAGGTCCATATCAACAAACTGGAACAAATTACCTTGCTACTCCGCGAAACCAGTGCCGGGCTCGTGCAAAATAGCTGCGTCTGTGCGACACACATATGTTCATGCAAAAACCCACCCTCCTCCGCTTCCACACGAAACAACATATATCACACAGACTCAACTACACACCACCACCACTAAACACTAAAACTACACGATCGACGCGCGTTTCGCCTCTATACGAGGCATTATCAAGATCGACCCGTACGACCGTTCGCTACTTGAACTACTACGCTACTACTTTAGTACGCCATTCGTTCAAGTAGCGAACGGTCGTACGGGTCGATCTTGATAATGCCTCGTATAGAGGCGAAACGCGCGTCGATCGTGTAGTTTTAGTGTTTAGTGGTGGTGGTGTGTAGTTGAGTCTGTGTGATATATGTTGTTTCGTGTGGAAGCGGAGGAGGGTGGGTTTTTGCATGAACATATGTGTGTCGCACAGACGCAGCTATTTTGCACGAGCCCGGCACTGGTTTCGCGGAGTAGCAAGGTAATTTGTTCCAGTTTGTAGTTAAAATTACTTTCTGGGCAACGGTTTTTTAAAGGTAGGAAATTCGAAATTGCAATAACAGCTAATACTGAGCACAAGTAAATGATGAAGTGTTTCAAGGATTTTCGATTTACACATTTTAAGGGAGAGAAACGAGGAGTGAAAGTTTTTATCGATGCATCTGTTATTTAAAGATATAAATATAAATATTAAAATTCTTGCCTCCCATCATGAGACAGAAAAGTTGAAAAGTATGTGTAGGTGTATCATTTTTTGGAAATTGGAATTGTAGCAACA
Organism: Ditula angustiorana; assembly: GCA_963691745.1. NCBI lineage: Eukaryota > Metazoa > Arthropoda > Insecta > Lepidoptera > Tortricidae > Ditula > Ditula angustiorana. The sequence goes on along the minus strand of OY829496.1, from coordinate 7,678,392 downwards.
CTCATCATAAATAAACAAGGACATATCTCAAGCTTTTTGAATTTTCAGATTTTAAGTGGGCAAAACGGGGGGTGAAAATTTGAGAAAGGGTGAAAGTGCTTATAATGTTTGTTTGTAAAGAAAAATATGTCATTGGATTCCTGTAGGCCACGCGGGCGAAGCCGCGGGCATATGCTAGTTTATTATAAAAAAACATTACGACAGAGTGTCGAAATAAGTCAATTTTTTTTAACACGTAATAGAAGATGTAGCTTCGTCAGCTTTTAAAAACATTGATGCTTCGTCACTGCCTCTTTAAGTAAAACAATCATTGGAAATATTTTTCACAATAAAGTGTATTTATTTTGGTACTAGCTACCCGCCGCGGCTCTGCACGGGTACAGTTAGGGTGTAATGTGCTAAAACCTTCCTTGATACATTCACTTAACGACGGTGAAAACTATGTATTAATAAATAACACATATAATACATGGCTGAAAAAAAAAGCCCAATTGAAATATTTTTTAACAGTGGCTTAAAAAGTGGTCATAATAGACAACCTTAGAATGATAACGCCCAGAAACCGAGTCCACGTAAGAAAAATGTCGCCAAAAATAGGTAGCCGGAACCGGCTAACCCCTTTGACCGGCTCAATCAAAATAATACCAAACGTCACACGCTCCTGTTGACAGCTCCCAGTTTTAAGAGGGCGCACACAGAAATTTCGGGTTTTGAGGTTTTTTCAATGGCTGTAATGTCGCTAAAAAACATATATTTTATTTAACATAAAAACGAACTTTTTTTGTATAGATTTACTCTTTCTTAAGTGTTTGCCTTACCATTTGTTTCATTTTAATGGACGGTTATTTTTTTATAATTTATTTTGCCAGAGCATTTTTCGAAAACTGAGCGTCAGACTTATCTTTCAGGTGACAATTTGCCATTATAACGTGCCAAAACGGTTTAATTTTGTACGTTATCTTAAAGAACATATACTCTTTTAGCGTATAGGCACCAAAAAAAATCTAAAATGTTACTATTTATTATAAAAAAACATTACGACAGAGTGTCGAAATAAGTCAATTTTTTTTAACACGTAATAGAAGATGTTTAGGGTTAAAATAATGTTTATAATTTTAGAATATCTTTAATTTTATAGAAATTATTCATTTTCGAGAAATACACTTCAGAACATACAGGAAAGGTCTAGAAAAACCCTTATAAACAAAAAAAAAGCGCTTTTATCTACACATATATCATAAATGCTCTATAATGCGTTCAGAAACCTTAGGCAATGACCAGCATTATAACAACCAATATTATTATGAGATTTTTTCTAATTTGTTTCTATATTTGTTCAAATTTATTTTTTATTACATTATTTTAATGTGTACAGTCTATAGATATTTAATAGGTACCTAGCACAAGTAGCTAGTAGCAATGCAGGTCATTGCCCTATGGCTTCTGAACCCATCATAGAGTTCTTATGATATGTGTGTAGATAAAGTAATGTATGCAACTGTACATAATTAGGCCTTAAAACACTCGTGTGATCCTATTATGAAACTCGCTGACGCTCGTTTCATAAAACCACACTCGTGTTTTAAGACCCCTCATTATGCAACAGTTGCATAAAATACTATTGCATTGCGCCTGGTATGGGATTTGAACTCCGGACATTCGGTTCTGTAGACCGCTGTAGAACCAACTACGCCACCGAAGTTCGTAATCCCTTGTGCGTAATTTTGAATTCGGATTAGGAATTACGTAGGAATTCGGTACTTAGAGTCTGGTCCGGATAAGTTCGCTTGTAGCCTGATTTTAGATAGTTTTTAAACTTATCTTCCTTATCCTCTTTAGTCGGCTGAGGTTAAATTTTTCTCTTTTTGCGATCTCTCTTGGAACTGGTACTCGGGGTAGCTCCCTCACAAGCTTCCAGCTCCATCCTCACCTCCATGTAACTGTTTTCGTCCCTATCCCTTTCCGACCCAATTTCGAGGTTTAAACACACACACTTATATCGGAAACCTATAATATTTTTGAATTTAAAATATTTATTATTATTATTATAAGCTCAAGTCTGTTTCCCTTTTCGGTAGGCAGAGACTATAATTTTATAAAATATTTTTCTTTAAAAAAACGCGCCATCCAAGTTTACAAAGTTAAATGGAACGTCGATGTTTAAAGTCAAATATTGCTAGTTTAGGGATGAAAGTTCCCAAAGTTCAACTTATTGGCCGATAGTCGAGCGGTGTTTAAGGAAATAATTTAAGGGGAAAATTAAGAAGGTTTATTCGGTAATATCTGACTGCTATCAGAAAGGGCATTTCATTCATTAAAGGGTTCCCTTTGATCCAATAATTGTTGCTAGTTCGAATGAAAAAAATTGGCTGAACCGTGGGGAAGTATTCTGGAAGTCAACGAAAAATACTAAAATATGTTCTGTACATTTTGAAGACAAAGGTAAATTGTAAACAAACATCAAATATTCTAGGATGAATAGTTACAAATGTTTTCTTGACTGCTCATAAATTTTAGGATCTGCATAGAAGGAAATGCTGAAATTGACAATTTATGTTGTAATGACTCACATCATCATCACATGTAACAAGCCTGCCACGATTGGTTCGTATCCTATACAAACTTACGTTATAAATTCGGAAGTTAGGGCGGTCTGCTTGTCTGTTTAACTGTTAAACGCACAGCGTAAAAGTTAAAGTGTTAGATAAAGAAACATGAAAATTAGAACATGTGTTCCTTAGGAGGTGAAGAGGAGAATTATTATTTTAAATAAATAAATAATTATTTTGTTCTAGATTGAACATAGTATCTTTAGCTGGTAAAATGTTATAAAAATCCCCCAACTTCTGGGGGAACTGATATTTTACTTGCAATATTACGGGGGCATTAGTGTGCGTGACAGCCGACGTCAATACAAGCCGCTCACGCTCACATCAATCGCTTTCTGGCGACATACTCGTATTTGACGTGAAGTTTTGTTTAAGACTATCAATCTGGGCGTTATTAATCTAAGTACACAACGATATTATAACGATACTAGATTAGTAAGTAAGTAAGTAAGTAAACACTTTATTGTACATAAAACACGGTACATAACATTATTAACATACCATTTATAATTATTGGATTTAGAACCTTACTGCAACGTCTAAATAACTGCATAAAATAGGTAATTTATTCGAATGAATTTCTGGCAGCTTTTAATATTTAAAAAAGTAGTGACTTCAGTCAAGTTGTCCGTCGTAATGGATATAGAGAGTAAAAGAGTAGCAGTTCTGTTATATGAATACAATGAAATATTTTGATTTTGTTTATGTTTCGTATTTTTGTTTTTATGGTATAGTCCTGCAAAACATCAAATGCGTCTCGTATGTCCCGCATAGACACATTCCTGCAATTCTATGTCTACGTGCACCAAAAATCTAAAATTTGACGTTGCTTAAACATTAAAAATATGACGTAAATGGCCGTATATTCATCGTAGTCCGCCGGTTGTAGGCTGGACAAAACTCTACGGAATTCATTTACTTTTATTACTTTCGTTTCTTTTATTCTCTGGTCACTCTTTACACTCCCCTGTCCCCTCCCTTTGCCGCGGCCCAGCTTGGCCGCCTTAGATAGAAGTAACATTACACCCCGAGGGTGGTGAAATAACCCAGACCGCAGGAACTCGTTGCACGACCCAAAGGCGAGGGCGATAAACATGCGATCTGAGGCTTTCTTTATCACCGCCCGAGGTGTGTACACAATTTTACGTCCTTCCCTGACTAGGAAGTGTACATTTCCGCTCGCGTAGCGGGCGGTAAACTGCTACTTACGGCCCGGGGTGACGTAAAATATATAGTTTTACCAGAAAATAGCGCTTTTGTGTTTTTCAACACACTTGCTCGTAACGTGGATCTTATTACCTCGTCTTTAGGCTCATAATCCAAGCCAGATAGAAACACGCATGCGTTTTATTTTACATTACTGCAATATTGTTTTATGATATCCCCCGATAAAGTTTGTTCCTCAAAGCAAGCTATGTGTAAGTCAACGAATCATTCTTAATTTAATCGGGTAATACAGTTTTTTTATTGTAGTTGTCTTGATAGCCTCAAACGGCTTTGACAGCTTACTGGAGGTTTTTTTTTAGTACGAACAAAGAAGTTAAAAACGATACAAGTCTGTTTTTTCCTGAATTCCTTGTATGAAACTATTCGCGCTTGCGTACCGCTTGCGCCGATCATACCGCATCGAGTGTAATGACCTACATAACACATTCTAACTCTCATAAATTTTGATAATCTCATAAAATTTGCTTTGATACGTACCTTTAGTTTCTGCAATTACAATTTATTATGTTTAATTGAAACAAAGGAAATTGGTAGTCTCAGCTTATCCCTCCGGGAAACAGGTAGGTCAGATAATGCAATAAAATAGTTCTTACCGATAACGAAAAAGCTTCTAATTAAATGTATTATTAACATAAACTTGTTTTCTCCTGTACGTAGTTGATATCCTAACAATACATTATTTTATTGGGGTATGTATTTATTCAAGTTTGTAAACAGACATAGATCTGACAATGACCTAAATATGGCCAGTAGTAATGCTATTAAAGATATATAGATAGATAGATAGATAGATAGATTTATTGGCCATGTAACAAAAATTACATTTAGCAAGTCAAAATAACAATTAACATTTACTAAATAAATTTCACCACTTCACATCTTTTATTAGATCCATGTACTTATGGAATACAATGGATTCTTCTTCAGAAAGCCTTCGATTTTCTTTTTGAAATCTTGCATTGGCAAACAAGTAATTTTAGTTGGTAGCATGTTGTACATTAGGATTTTAATTCCTATTCCTTGTTTCAAATACTTCTTAGTTCGTGTCTTAGGCATGCATAATTTTTCTTTATTTCGTGTATTATATTTGTGGATATCTTTCCTTTGCTTTAGGCTCTTTTTTCATTGTGTACTTCCATTAAGCTGTTGTATATATACAATGATATAACTGTCATTATTCCTTCCTTTTTAAAATACATCTTAGCAGATTCACGTCTATACAGATTATTCATAATTCTAATAGATTTCTTTTGTAATTTTAATACTCTTTGAATTTCAGCTCCGTTTCCCCATATTGTCACGGCGTAGTTTATATTTGCATGGATAAATGCGTAGTAGGCCATTAATAAAGACTTTTTACTTATCAGTCGTTTTAATTTGACGAGTGCATAATTCCCACTTGCAATTTTCTTACAAATTTTGTCAATGTGGAGCTTATGGCTAATTTTATTGTCAATTTCAAATCTTAAAAATGTCGTATTTGTTTTATTATTAATTTCTATGTCATTATAGTAGTCTTTGTCGATCTTTAGTTTGTTAGTATAATTTATTAAGGTAGTTTTCCCCGTATTAAGTATTATGTCGTTTGCATGGAACCATTTTTTAAGCATGATCATCACGTTTTGTATCTTTCTGTTGTTATCTTCTACGCTACTCCCCTTGATGCCTACGTGGGTATCATCAGCAAATAGTGTCACCTGTACATCGTCTGGTATACAAGCTGATAAATCATTAATATAAATTAAGAATAATACGGGTCCTAATATTGAACCCTGTGGTACTCCGACATCTATTTGTGTCGTGTTCGAGGTGACTCCATTCACATTAACTACTTGGGTCCTATCTTTCGGCATTTCGCTATAAACCCATTCGACAATTTGAACTTCGGCCTTGTAACCTATTTCACTATTTTAAATTTCTATATTTTGGACTTCGCTATTTAAACTTTCGAAATATTAATCTTCGATATTCAGATACGTATCCCTTCTGTACGGGTTTTGTAAGCATCTCAGCACACTGATATTCGGCAGGGACCGTTTGCACGAGTCTCGTTAAATATTTCCTAAGTATTTCAGTCCGTATATTTTCTTTAAATTGGTTCAAATTTTGCGACTCACAGGTATAAACTTTAGATTTCAAGTATCTCCATAAAAAATAATCAAATGGTTACAAATCGGGTGACACTGCAGGCCAGTGGAGGTCCCCAAAATGGGATATTAATTAAGTAGAAAAAAAATGCTCAACATATCGTAATCCTGGCAGTATGAGGAGCTGCTCCATTTTGCTAAAACCAGGTGTTTCTATTTAAGTACTAAAAACAGTTCTTTAATTGAAACATAAAAAAAATCTATCACTTTACAATAATTTCCAAGAAAATTGTAATTCTCCGTTCCATTGCGTCCTCAAAAAAAAATAGGGCCCTATGACTTCTGCCCCTGAAATGGCCACACGAAACGGTAACTTTTTCACTGTGACTGCGACTTCGAATGTTTGTGTGGATTAACCGGAACTCAGTAGCGACAATTATGTTTATTGCCGTAGCCATCTAAATGAAAATGAGCCTCAGCACTGAAAAATATGCTGGAAAGGCGATCATTGATCGGAAATATGTATCTGCAACATCTAGTTAGCAATAGCCATTCATGAAGGGTAGCGGTAGAGATTCAAATTCTGCACAATTTAAATGTAATAAGGGATGACTTCTTAATCCCTCAAAACCAATGCCTGTTTTCTAACAGGATTTTAAAACCGGCCTTGGATCATTTGAACATTTTAGACTGTGGATACTGGGAGTCTATCCAGTAGCATCATAACCTTATAAGCTAAATAGAATGTGCTGCTGCACTGATTCGTCGTAAATTGTAACGCGAACAAAATTTCCTTCCGACTTCAGTAAGCGATTTTCCTGATTCTAGGAAAGCCTTGGTGACAAATGCTCGATGCTCACAAAACCAACAATTCATGGTGAGAAAAATCCGCACTAATTATGAACAAAATGACGGCATTCGAAATCTCAGAGGCTGCGGTATTAGAAAAAAATCGAAATTTAGATTAAAATTTTCTTACTGGCCGGTTTAAAACCTCTATCCAACATAATTTCATAGTGAACACCATGACCGACCCACCGCATACCTCTCGAAATGGTACGTGGGCCAAAATTCTTTTTAGTGCCTAAAATAAAGATGAAAATGTATAAACACTTTTACAAAATTGTAGATGTCTCGAAATACCTATTTTTCTTGTAATATTACGTTAGTTCTCAACCTGGCCCCAATTTTTAATATGAATTTTCCCACCATCCTGGGTTTTTTATTACAGAAAAGTCTCATTTGGTACCCAAATTACCACTGCGTTACCAGTCCCCGTGACTCGTTTGGTAACGACCAAACAATAGTTTTTTTCTTATTCCGACCCCAAATATTTATATAACAGTCATCATTCGGGCATGCGTATGTCATTCTGAATTTAAAGATAAAATGTTCTTTTAAGAATATCAGAATAAGTAAGAAATATGCGTTAAAATGTACAAGGGACGTTTTTATAGGCATCAAAAAGAATTTTGGCCCACGTTACATCTCGAAGTGGTTGTACGTTATTACAGTGCTATCATTGGATTGTTATTAATATAGGTACATATAATAGAATAGTTATGGGTACGCACCATCCTTGGGCTTTCTATCTTAAGTAGGTGTTTCAAGAGCCGATAATTATGAGTCAGGCCTCCCTGTAACAAAATTGTGAGATGAGGAAGAATGACTTAATCTCATTTTGTAATCCGTACAGGTACTACGGGAATAATAACAGTTAATAATAGTTATTTTAACTTACCGTGAGCACCGTGCCAACCTAAGAGCCAAAATGTTAGACCTCACCGCCAACGCTCTTCGCTCCCGCTCGCTGTCTAGATCAACGGAGAGATCGTCAACGACCCAGTGGCCAAGGTACTTGAACTCCTCGACTCTTCTCAACGGAACCCCAGTAAAAGTGATTGGCGGTACACTCTTGGGTTTTTTGTTTCCTGCCTTGAAGACAAGTAACTCACTCTTTTTGGTATTGTACTTTAGACCATGGGCTATGGCATATCTCTCACAAATTCCTATAAGGATCTCAAGGGCTCTGACTGATGGACTCAGCAGAACCATGTCGTCAGCGCAACTGATATTATTGACTAATTGACTATCCATGGAGCAGCCGGCGCCAGCTCTGCTGAGCTCATCTAGTAGCCCATTAATATATAGGTTAAACCGTCGTGGTGAGCTCAAGCCCCCCTGCCTAACCCCACATGCCAACCCAAACTCCGCAGAATAAGAGCCAGCTAACACTATTTTATTTAACTGGTTATAGTACCAACATTTTAATAAGTTTAAAAATACATAGTTCCCGCAGGATAGCTTGTGTGCGGTTACTTCGTCAGCCTAAAACGACTGGGCGGATTTCGAAATTTGTCAATTTTGACATTTGGAAATTTTAAGCTTAAACTTTGAATTAACACATAGCATCTATCCGTAAAGATACAAAATTCTCGCAGGACAGCTAGCTATAAACGACTTATACGCGTTACGAACAGCAAATAATCTTGATGTATTTTGGCAAGAAGATAGGTTGTGTTTTCCTGTTTTACGCTCCTTGGGCTCGCTTAAGCAGGCCCAAAGATAGAGGGACGCTTGCTAACGTTATATTGCTGCTCACCCTCCGGGCTTGCAAGTTACTCAAGAGTATTTCCATCAACGGGACGCTTCATCGCACGCGCCTAAACAGAGCCCGCAATTTAGGCTCTGTGGAAAGGGGGCGGGTATAGGAGGGTTGCTTCCAACGTTTCTCCGCCGTTCGCTCTCCGGGCTCATAAGTTATCAAAATTATTTCCATCAAAGGGATGATTCAGCGCACCCGCCCACACTGAACCCTTCGGGCGGGGAGGATGGAGGGGAGAGAACGGAAGGGCAAAGATAAGAAGCAAGCTTGCTGTTAACGTCACACCGCCACTCGCCCTCCGGGCTCGCATCAAAAGGATACTTCATAAAGGAATGCTACGCTGATAAAGTCCCGGGCAACAGCTACTTCATTAATAAATGTCTGGCTATTGTAAGATGGCTTACCAAGACAAGCATTTTAATCAGCTGAAATAATAAAATTACTTGTTATCATTAGGGTCACTTAACTGTCACGTGGAGTTGAGTTGCTGGTTAAGGGTGAAATGTAAAAGGATTCATAATGCAAATTGACAACCTATAAAACCGCAGAATATAAATAAAGCAGTAAAGACCCTACGCACAAACGCTCGCAACCTACGCACGCACTCACTCAGACACGAGACCGCTAAGCCATTAAGGTACAGTATACATATAAGCAGTAAGGAACCTACATACAAACGCTCAAAACCGGCGCACTCACACAGACGCACGCTCAACACGGCCGCTAAGGTTTTTTCGCGGTCTGTCAGTCGCGGCCTCGCGGCTGCCGAGTCGAGACGGGTAGACGCGCTTTGGTACTGCCGTATTTATATACTGTGCCTTAGCAGAAACTAGGCCTATTTGTTGAGATAGATACCTACCGCTCCGGTGGAGCGTTAGGGTTGTCCTCTTAATTTTTGTAAAATTGAAAAGTTATATTTTTATTATTTATTACAACGTTCACTTGCGTTCCATATTGAGGAAACAATGAAATGAATTAACGAGTTTACAAATAAAATAAATAAAATTGGGTATTTGAAAAAACTTCAAAATTTTAAGAAGTAAGAAAAATTTAAAGCTCTGGGTTTGAAGAACTCGAATTCAAGCAGCCGTATAACGACGCAATACTTTTAGACCCGTAGCGCTGAATTATTTTGAGGGCAAAACCTTCAAGAATTCTAATGTTTGATAAAATCTTGTCTGTGGATACCTTTGCATATAAACAAAATATATTTGCGTTTTTGTGTCACATCCCGGTTGTGCATTTTTAGAAATTTGATTATTTGTAGTGGATGTAAACAATTCAAATCAAAACTGACAAAATTGATTTAGAGTTCAAAGATTTAATGGTTTTGTATTTTAAATAGCCTGTCTAGTGTACAAACCTAGTTTGTGTCATCTTCGTCCAGCGAAAACTGACTTGGGGTCAGTACATTAAAAACTTAGACAAAAAAAAATTACAATTCCAAAAACTAGTACCATATACCTCAGATCACTTAAATATCTCTATTAAATAAATTTGTGCCAAATTAAAACACGAACTTTTAATATTTCAGATTTTTTTGCTTCTCCAAGCTATAAATACTTAAAAAGAATATTACAATTATTAGAGTTTACATATCCAATATCATAAATGCATAAAAGATCGACACTGTGAATTTGTGTCATTTTCTTGCATGATATATTAATGAAAATAAAAAGTCAGCGGTCGAAGCGAGTAGGAGCGAGCGAGAGGTGACGGCAACCGGCAGCGGGGCGCGGGCGGCGCGACATTCGGTCCGTGTCGATCGGGTACTATACTTACTATTTACAAACGAACACGCGCGGCGCCTTCGTTCCGGTTGGCATGATTTCTTCGCGAAGCGATAATGTAATGTGCTGAATTACATTCCCTTTTTAACCGACTTCAAAAAAAGGAGGAAGTTTATGTATGTTCACGGATTACTCGAAGACGGCTAGACCGATTTGACAAATTCTTTCTTTATTTGAAAGGGTATACTTCCAAATTGGTCTCACTGCCACCAAGTTTGGATCTGATGATGGGATCTTGGGGAATCGAGGGAACTAAAACTTCTAAAATGGTATGCACACCTGTAGCGATTTGGATATTTTAGATAGTAACTTGTGCTTTTGCTCTCAGAAAACACCATTTGGTGAAGAGGAATTGATGATAAAGACCACAGACGGTCACCGGAACTACTCAATAATAAGTATTTCACAAGTGGCGATACGGTTTTTTAAATTTAGTTGCTTAGCAGTTTAAGCTCGTTGCAAGGCATATGGTAAAGTGGAGCTGATGTTGAAGTACCAGGAGAACTCCTCAACAATTATCGCCCCAGCATTGGGAAAAGCAATATTTTGTAAAAGGTGGTGAGCAATTTACATTAAATATGCAATTGTAACTTAGATAAATAAACCGACCCACTAAAAAGCGAGAAAAAAAACTGAAATTAAATTTAAAATGCTAAATAATGAATGACAACACAAAGAAAAATTAAGGTAATGGCAGGATTCGAACCTGCAACATCTACATTCCGTGCCTTGCGTATTCCAGTTTCCGCCACATTAATAAATAAATGACCAAGTTGAATTAGATAACTTGATTAAGTTTCTCATAGATGACATCGAGGGTAGTTTTCCCAAAGAAAAAAAAATTAATAATGTAATGACCGTAAAGACGAAACACATTAAAAAATTCGCAGGGTATGGCAGCGGTAATGTGGCGGAAACTGGAATACGCAAGGCACAGAATGCTGATGTTGCAGGTTCGAATCCTGCCATTACCCTAATTTTTCTTTGTGTTGTCATTCATTATATAGCATTTAAAATTTGATTTGAATGTAAAAAAATACATAAAGAAAAATCGAAAAAAAATTAAAAAAAATTGATTTCGATTACAATAAAAAAAACTGACATCAAAAACAACTAAAAAGCAAACAACGATCTAGCAATAAAAGTTTATTCATACAATTTCATGATAGAATCGGAAATCGGATGAAGATGTATGTAACGGATTATTCTCTGCTTTTTTTAACATAAAACTACCGTGAGACTCGGACATATGAATAAAACGGATCACTCACATATTTTTGCGTCGAGATTCTCTCTCGACGCAAAAAAACGCGAGTAATCCGTTTTATTAATATGTTATTCTCTGCTCTTCAGTTTTTTGGTTGTTTTTTACTTATACCGCTTTTTGATATGTTGGTTTGTTCCCGTCGAGTCACACTCTCAACTGTCTCACTGTGACTCGTTGGGAATATTTTTACTAAAAAAAAATCCCAACCAGTCACACTGTTACTAGATGGGACAGAATTTAATATTTATTTCCAACGAGTCACATCCATTGTGACTCGTTGGGAATACTCTTTTCAAATTAAATTTAAAATGCTATATGTATATAATGAATGTCAACACAAAGAAAAATTAGGGTATTCTGCCATTACCCTAATTTTTATTTGTAGCATTTTAAATTTAATTTGAATGTGTAAAAAAAAATACAAAGAAAAAATTAAAAAATAAATAATTTCGATTACAATAATACTCTTTTCTTCAAAACATCCCAAGTAGTCACAGTGTTACTAGATGGGACAACATTTGGTATTTATTCCCAACGAGTCACACCCGCAACTGTCACACTGTTACTAGATGGGACATTTTTTATATTTGTTCCCAAGGAGTCATACCCGCAACTGTCACACTGTGACTCGTTAGGAACACTTTTTGCTACAATAAATCATTACCTAATAGTAGACTGTGAAAAGACAAATCAAACAACGACGAACTGTTACCAGAAAAGTACGTTAGGTTAGGTTTGAACCGCATCACCAACAGAAACGAACTGCTACCAGAAAAGTAGGTAAGGTTAGGTTTGAACCGCGTCCCCAACAGATACGAACTGTTATCAGTAAAGTAGGTTAGGTTAGGTTAGAACTGCGATCCCAACAGAAATAAATTGCTACCAGAAAATTAGGTTAGGTTGTGTTAGAACTGCGACTCCTACAAAAAGTAGGTTAGGTTAGAAAGGAATTGCTGCTAGGAAAATAGGTTATGTTAGGTGAGTACTGTCATTTCAGTCTTATTTCATCACCAAACTTATATGATTGTTAGAAACAAATAAAATTAACTGTCTGATCAAATAACAGTGATAATTGATTGGAAATTCGATACTAAAATACCTTTCTATAGTTACAGTGTGACAGTTGCGGCTGTGACTCGTTGGGAACAAATATGAAATATTAACCCATCTAGTAACAGCGTGGTTGGGATTTTTACAGCAAGAATTGTTCCCAACGAGTCACACCCGCAAGTGTCACGTTGTGACTCGTTGGGAACAATTCTTGCTGTAAAAATCCCAATGTATATAATGAATGTCAACACAGGATTTTTACAGCAAGAATTGTTCCCAACGAGTCACAACGTAACACTTGCGGGTGTGACTCGTTGGGAACAAATATAAAAAATGACCCATCTAGTAACAGTGTGGCTGGTTGGGATTTTTTTAGCAAAAATATTTCCAACGAGTCACAGTGTGACAGTTGAGGTTGTGACTCGTTGGGAATAAAAGCTTAAATATGCCAATCGTTGTTTTCAAGGTATTAACAGTGGTAAGAGGTAAAAACAATTTGTGGATCATAACACAATATTTTTATTTTTATAATAATATATAAAGCACAAAATAATCGTAAGCCTTAAAAGTTATAATTTGTTGTTACATAAGAAATTTTTTTTAGGTCCGTGTTACAAACACTTCAATTCTTTTACACATAATATAATTTTACCACCGTCGCCGTCGCCGTAATAATTGTTAATTATCATAATTGTAGTTTTTATGGGATCACTTTCATTCCCATTTTTTTCTGAATTTTGAAAGTCAGACATTGATACACTTATTCTTTGTGTTCATACTTGTCGGTAATGATCATAAAAATTAGAGGCCGTCATTGCTAATAATTTCTTCTAAAATCACTTTTAGTCTTGAACACTACTTTTAAATTACACAAAACAATCACATACTATCTATGACAATATCAAAAAACTTTTAAGAACTAAATCACAGTATACCATTATTTTAAAACCTATAAAGTTTTAGGGCATTTTCATAAACTATTAATATTTACATAATTATACATAATCTTAATATGTCGTGTATCACATATTTTAATATCTTCACTATTTATGCCAATAAATTTGACATTACAATCATTTTCATTATTTTTATATTCTTAACTACTAATGTACAATTTTTTACCAGCTTTAATAGATTTATTAATAAAAAACAACTTAATATTTGAATAAGATACCTACCTGATTAGTAATATAGGTACAAATTTGTATCAGCCTTAGGAGATTAATATTTGTAATACCTTGTACTTGTAACAATTTGTAATAATATTATTTGTAATCTAATACTTTAATTTTTAATTATTTATTATAAAGTGTCGGTAATCAGTCTCATTTGTAAAGCGAACTTAAGTAGTTAAAATTTCGGCACGGTCATTAAAACAGTCTACTTTTCCGTCATCGCTAGCAACGCTCGAGTCAATGAACTTTAATATTCCTTTTCTTTAACGATCACAATATTTACGTCCAGTATGAGCCCACATACAACACATTTATTACTTTCAACTTCCATTTTAGTATTTCGCAGCTTCATATTTAATTCACAACGCGGTCACATTGCACTTCGCACTTGTCGCAACTCGCAATCGAATGTAAACAAACAGCAGGCACGCGGCCTCGCCGCACCCCGCCCCCCGTTCCCCGCGCGTGTATGCTTTCTCCGTCCTTCGCGCTAAAAAGTTTTCGTCTTTCAACTGTATCTTAATAATAAGATTTCATGAATAAAAACGACACAAATTGTGAATAGTGTTTCGTTACACCGTAATAATAATAAAGACATAAACTCTAATAACTTGAATTTTCTTTTGTGACTTTTACAGGGTGTTTTACAAAAAAAAATAAGTAGCTAGAAATACCATGGGTGAATTCGACACAGAATACTTTGTACAACAGATATCATTGACCTAAAACATCTAACACTTATTTGACCAATTGTAATATTCTTTTCGAGCTACTAAGGCGAGATCTTAGGTAGTGGCTAAATAACTGTATTTCCATTGACAGAGATGACACAAAAGGCTCATGTACGTCGGTTACAACTTCGTCATCATCATGAAAGTAAAATTTTCATCTCTAATTTTCTTTTCATCCGATATTGTTAGAAAAGACAAAAACCTGAATTACTACTTATGCACAACCCTAAACTGACACAAACTCATGTGTTAGGTTAAGTAAATGGTCAAGAAACTATATACGAAAAAAAGCTAACATTAGTATTTTTGAAACCTCAAAACCCAGCGCTACGCGTCTATTTTGTGGCATCCCAACGATGCGAGTAGACACGCTTCGCGTTTATCGTCATTGTGTGCGCCTGAGACTGTCTGCGAACTTGTTTAGAAATGCCACAAAAGCATTGCGTAATAATATTATTATGGCTGCAGAAAAGAGAACGAGAAATCTTAATTATTAGTACGGCAAAAATGGTAACGTAATTGTAAAAATGTCCAGAGAACTGTTGACTTTGTTAGGAAATTTGGTAAGACAGCTAATATTATTGCACTTCAAGAGACGTGGCTTCTTCCACACGACGTGCCTTCTTGGGAAGCGTGGATGACGGTTTAGGGGTTTACCGGTCTTTTTGCAGCTCGCCACAAGCCGCCATGCGTGACTGACTGCACTGGTAACACCTTATTATGAACTTGGCTTCTTCAAAATAGGAGCTTTCATTTTTTCTTACTTCTTAAAATGTTGACGTTTTCATAATTACCCAATTTTATTTGTAAACTAGTTCATTCATTTCTTTATTTGATCACTTTAAAACCCAAATAAACGTTGTAATAAACAATCAAAATATAGCTTTTAAATTTACAAAAAAAAAAGACGGGCAATCCTAATGTTCTAACGAAGAGTAGCTAGCTGTCTCAAAAAAAGGCCTAACTAGCTGAGATAAAGCGCTACGGAAACAAAAATAAAATAATTTTACAAAAATTAAGAGTACATCCCTCGCTCCATTGGAACGCAGCGTTGCTCTATATCTCAACAGATAGGTCTAGTTTTGGTACTACTTTATTTATATACTGTGATAAAACGCAGCAGTTTATCGCACGGGACATCAGTTCTGACAAATCAGAGACAGTGCGATATGTACATAATATTTAAGTTTAATTAAGCATTTTATCGGAAATGACACGCTTGTGTAAATAATTTTGTTCCATTTTTAATCACGAAGCGTTTTCATATGGAAACGCATCATGATTAACAATAAACAAATTTTCAGGATCATATACCTAACAATTTTTTGCGGTCGGTAGTCCAAAGTTTAAGTAAAACGCATAAGTGAAAAGGAAAAACGTTTATCTACACATATGTGTATGATATATATCATAAATCCTCTATAATGCGTTCAGAAACCGTAGGTAATGACCAGCATTATAACAACCAATATTATTATGAGAAATTTTCTAATTTGTTTCTATATTTGTTCTAATTCATTTTTTATTAAATTATTTTAATGTGTACAGTCTATAGATATTTAATAGGTACGTAGCACAAGTAGTTAGTAGCAATGCAGGTCATTGCCCTTTGGCTTCTGAACCCATCATAGAGTACTTATGATATGTGTGCAGATAAACGTTTACAGCGGCAGGCAGCATGATACAAGGCATACGTACGTACCATCTGGAAAAGAGATACTAATGATAATTCAAAAAACTGTGTTAATATACAGTAAACAATTTTCAAGAAGTGACTTCTGTGGGCCGTTTCACGAAGCTACAAGTTACAATTTTACAAGTCTAAACCGGCAACATTGGTCAATAATGACCAATGGCAATATGCATAATGACCAATGCCGGTTTAGACTTGTAAAATTGTAACTTGTAGCTTCGTGAAACGGGCCACTGCTGTCATCTGAAATGCCATCCTTAGTAGTCATACCTACAACAAATATTTACCTCCGTGCGAAAGTACTTAACGATGTTTGGATGTTTGTTCCTCAATCGCGCATTAATGGCTGGAAGGATTCGGATGAAACTTGGGAGACTGATAGATCTTGTCCCGGAGGAGTGTGAACCCAGCGCTCTCCATACAAACGGCGATAACTTTTCCACGCTCTAAACCTTAACCTATAGCCATGATTTTTAGGGTTCCGTATCTCAAAAGGGAAAACGGAACCCTTATTGGATCACTTCGTTGTCCGTCTGTCTGTCTGTCAGTCAAGACCCTTTTTTTCAGGAACGCGTGGAGGTATCAAGTTGAAATTAATAACAAATACTCAAATCTGCAGTCCTTTGAAGCCGTGAAAAAATCAAACTTATAAATCAACGCAATCAAAAGATATGGCCGTTTATGGCGCATATTACACTTAAAAACCTATCGGGTACTTCCCGTTGACCTAGAATCACGAAATTTGGCAAGGAGCAAGGTCTTACAGCACAAATAAAAGAATAAATCCGAAAAACGTAAATTTTTAGTTAAAACACACAACCCTGAAAATGGTTTTGCTTTTACGAAACAAAAATGTCGCTATCTGATACTAGATGTCACCCATAGACGTGGACTTTAAAGCAAATAAATTAACTTTCACGTCATCTACCGGGACACGTAACGAAGCAAAAATGTCGCTAACCGATACTAGTTTTTTTTTTATACAACATAGGAAGGAAAACAAGCAAGTGGGTCATCTGATGGTAAGTGATCACCACCGCTTATAGACACCTGAAACAACAAAGAGAGTGCAGAAACGTTGCCAACCCAGAGGGCTAAGATGGAATACCTCCTGTGCCAGTAATTACACCAGCTGTCTTGCTCTCCACGCCGGAACACATCAGTGCAAGCACTGCTGCTTAGCGGCAGGATTAGCGAGCAAGATGGTGGTAGCGATCCGGACGGACCTTGCACAAGGTCCTACCAGGTGTCACCCATAGACGGACTTTATAGCAAATAAATTAACTTCCACGCCATTTACCGGGACACGTAACTTGCCTATTCAATCGCTACTCATAGGTAGGTTGGACAACAGGAGTGTAACAAACTACCTATCGATATCGTTTTTTTTAAATAAGAATGAAAGGCAAACCATCAGTGGCCCGTTTCACGAAGCTACAAGTTACAATTTTATAATACAACAAGTCTAAACCGGCAACATTGGTCATTATGCCCATTGCCATTGGTCATTATTGACCAATGTTGCCGGTTTAGACTTGTAAAATTGCAACTTGTAGCTTAGTGAAACGGGCCACAGGTGGATCACCTATTACTAGTCGTTTCTCATTCAAATGCACTGGAAATACTAGACATGTATCGTTCGTGAAATGGGCCCCCTCATACGGTATTATGATTTATTTACTTTTTAGTAACGGGACCGCTAGCTTTCAAAATCGATATCTGAGGATCCACGGTAACCAAACCCGTTGTCAGCATAGAAGGACTAAGTGACCGCCATTTTAAACTTTTAAGTTACTGCACCGACGGCTTTCAAAATCGATATCTGAGGGCTATTTCGGTCATCAAATGCCATCCTGATGTCAGAATGCCATTTTAAACTTGTGTCCTCTATTTTGAAATTTTAATTAGTCAATGGACCATTTATTTTATTTTATCGGTCCATGGGGCCAACCTGTAGTTTAAATCCATATGTAAAAATAAAAACTGATACAAATCAAACGGCTATACTGCTATATCGATATCGATATTGCATATCGGCAAGGTTGTATTATCACATCTCTATTTTTAGTTCTGCTATCCGACGCAAGTGTCCCTGGTGTCGCTGCTCGTTGTGAACACCTTATTCACTTATGATAAGATTTAAAGTTGAACCAACGGATAGATCAATTTATAATTCGACCAATTTTAAACAAACACAATTTCTGAGAGTTGCACTAGTTATGTTACATTCTAAACCTTTCCATGTAATTACTTACTGTTAAATTTCATGATGTTTTACATGAAATGATTTACTTTACCAAACAAGAGAATAGTAGTATTTACGTGAAGTACCTATATACAGTACGGTTTGAGTATAGTGCGTCACAGTGAATGAAAGTGTTATTTTCAGTCAGTGAGTGACCGCCGTTTTAAACTTTTAAGTTAACTGCACGTTTGTACGGAACCCTCGGTGCGCGAGAGTCCGACTCGCACTTGGCCGTTTTTTTTGCATGTGATCATTATGCCCTAGAACTGGGTTTGTATGTTTTGATTTTTTAAACACTCTTAATAGTTTTAAAAATATTGACGCTTTTGTGTTTTGTATAAAACTCCTTAAATGCAAATATTGTCTAATCTATGAAGAATATTGAAAAAAAACCAAAACATACAAACCTAGTTCTATGCATATTGACAACATACCAAAGAATCATTGCCATAGTTCAAGGTTTAGAGGGTGGAAAACGTTATCGCCGTTTGTATGGGGAGCGCTTTTTGGGGCTGGGTTCACACTCCTCTTAATAAGATTCTATTTGTCCCGTAAAATACCATGCGGGCGATAAAATTAGGTGAGGTACATTTTAAGGGTACAATGCTACCCGCTTGCTACCTTTAGACACAATCTGAAGTATCGCGACTTGCTAGTCCAATCTGCTTATTGCAATTAAGCTTATTAATTACCATTTTAGATGTATCGTCTTTCCCGGTAGCCTTCTGAAAATGTTAATAATTATTTTACATATCTCGTAAAAAAATCTCTAAATGACTGTGAAAGCCGTATCAAAATTGCTTTTGTTGCGTGGTTACAAGGAGAGGTGGGCAACCCCCGGCCCGCGGGTTGGAAGCGGACCGCCCCCTGGCTCATGGTCTAGCCCACGAAGCTTTTTTAAAATAGTGCGCAAGAAAAGTAGTTAGGTATAGTGTGAATTTTTCTAGGTGTCCCAATTGACTTAAAAGGTTAAAACTACGTTTTCAAACAACGTCATTGTATTATTTTGTATCCCAATCCACATAACCTTCACTTTCAAATGAGAGAGTATGATACAAAATAGTTCATTGGAATAACAACATTTTTGCCAAGTGTGGAAAGTTCACCATAAAACTGTGTCAAAGTGACATGACGTAATAAATGAAATCTCAAAATATCACATACTAACCCACTGTTTTACTTATTATGCGAATTCGACACGATTCTATGGTGGGTCAGGAATGTCAGGATTCCATTTCACTGATAGTACATGCCTTAATGTTTCTCAAGTCCATGCTTAACCTTCTCATTACTTTCTAATTATTACTGATAATTAGATACTGTTTGTTACTACGTACGTAATAATATTTGTATTTTTTTATGTACGTTGACCTCTTTCTTTAAAATTCTAAAATTTAGCACACACCTGTCCAAATGTCGCACACCTGTGTCACAGGTTGTTTAAGAGTACGTACCAGGGACGTGGTTTTTGGACTCGATAGTGTGTTGATCAATTGTACCGTTCCACCCTGCAATTATTTTTATGTTCAATTAAAAGGGAGGGAAATGAACATGCGAGGAAGTGCTCACCGTCACCAATAAAAACCAGCGGGGAGGGCCCCCGTAGGCCTTCAGATCTTTCACTCATTGCCCAAAACGCTTTTGCGCTCCAGCTTGTACTGCACGCTGATATTCTATGAGAGTATCGTACTACCCCGGTGGAGCCGGTCCACCGGTTCATCTCTCAGTTACATGTATGGATGGTGTACCCACACGGGTCAGACTAATCAAAACTTACAGTATTCTTTTTTCCATACCCATTTCCTGAAGGAACTCAACATGACGATACGTGATAGAAGTTTAGGGAAGAGGTTGGTAATGTTTCACTTGCACGTAAACTTTTAAAGTGTTTATTGTAAACATCTACGAAAATTCATAATTAAAAGCAGCCCAGCCTTTATTTATGATAATATCGATACCTCGGGGCTCAAAGGGTTTACCGCCATTTTGGCGCAAATGAGATTTCAATATCATCTTACTCAGTTTTTTTTCTCTATCGATCGGTTTACTCGAAATTCTAAAATTCCTATAAAAGTTGTGTTTACGCCCCTTCATGTAGAGGCCTGTAAACACAATATTTAAATATTTTTGGTCGTATATGCAAAGAAACTTCTTGTCACAAATTTGAAGGATGTTTTAAGCCTTTTAGATGTTTTAACTAACAACTCAAAGGCGTTTAGGCCCACATATATTTCAGTATTTTCAGTATTATAAAGCAACTTGACTGATACGCCACAAACTTTTAATTTTGCTTTTTATGTGGTGTTTTTTAAGCCCAGAACACTGTTTTTATGTTAGATGACTTATACAATTATTATAATACTCATGATCAAAACTGATTATTTATTTTACATCGTTAATGGAATCCTGTTCTCAAAAGTGAGGTTTAGGAAAATATGGAATAAAGGGCGTAAATGCCTCAAGATCCATATACATTTTTGTTTTTTTGAAATAACTTGACTCATACGCCCCATTGAATGTTAATTTTGGTTCTTAGTAATTTCTTTTAAGTATGCCCACGACTACATATATTAAGACCCGCCAAGACTGCGATGTTTAAAATTTTGGTCATGGAAGTTTTTTAAATTATAAATGTGGTATTAAACGGAAAGTAAGTTACATACACCATTTCGGACATACCCAAACTAAATGTAATATAATAATTTTGTATTAAAAAAAATTGGAGTCTAATCTTCCGTTCCGTTAGAATGTTACATTATTTTTTGAAACAATCTATTTTTTTGTATTATGGTAATTGCAATCAGAAAACAGAAACACGAGTGACAGTTTTATTTTAAAAAATGTTAATAATGGCAATCCAAGATCCTAACACAAATAAGATGGTATAAATTAACAAGAAGCATAAAGGAATATGAAATTTTTATAATGTCATAACATTCAATTTAAAGGAATATGAAATTTTTATATGTCATAACATGTCGGGCAATTCTTGACTTGATAATACGTGAGTGATCCGTTTGTATTACTGTAACAACATATTTAAAAAAAGGCGATACTATAATATTAAGATTTTACATGATATGAGATGGCTTATGGTATTTCTAATGCGATCCCTGATTACTTTGTCAATATCACAGTAAAATAATAAAATTATTTTTTTAGCTAATGCTACTATAAAAACAAAAAAAAAACAAGTACTAATTAGGCAATCAATTTCAAATAATACTTAACTTCTTAAATGCTAAAAAATATATTTAACTTCCGCCTCCTTTTGTGTTAATAATAGTGAGCTTATTTAATTTCCAAACCAAAGAAGTGTAATAAAAGTCAAAATCTTTAAAATTGACCTTGTCTCTCTTTTAATATTGAAGTCTCTAGTTAACGAGCTAGATTTTGTTTGCAAATTCGAGCCGCAATTGTTTGCTGTCTCTCTCAACTAAGAGAAATGAGAGGAAGATGGCTATGCAATTGCAGCTAGAAATCGCCATAAAACAAGCCTGTTTACCAGAGGCTTAAATAAAAACGGAAATAAACAATTTTCTTGTGAATTGGCGGTTATGCCCTACATTTCTTACACAGTAGACATTTTTTTGGGTATAAAAGACACAAAATTGTAATATTTTAGGGCGTAAATGGACCTTATCTTTTTAATTATCAAAGTTACGTAAATATTTATAAATTCGTATTATGCAGTAAAGAATTTGAAGTTTTTTGGTCTAAGGTACATTTTTCTAGCTTCAGAAACAAAAAAAATATAAGATTTTTTTTTCGGTTTTATGGCCGTACTGAAAAATTGCTCTTTGGCGTTTTCGTCCTTTGAGCCCCAGGTATCGAATTATACTTACAGTGAGGAAAACTTGATCCAACTAAAATAAAAAATAAATATTTATTTATTTACACAGTAGCGTTAACTACAGTTTTACTTAACAACTTACCCCCTTATTCATCACAATTTTAACAATATTTTTTGAACTAATAAATGTTTTTTCCCTTTCATTCGAGGGCAAAAGTCACAATGACATAAAGACATAAGACATGTTAACGAACGTAAGTTTACGCAACGTTTATGAAGAAGTAGTGAAGATGTAGTGCACCCGGCAGCTAGCACGCAGTTGGGGTAATCGGAAACTGGATAATTTTTTGCAATTTATAACCGTCGACCGTCACATGCAATGAAAAAGTGGAGCATCAAAAGCTGACACTCATATACGTGTATTTCAAAATAATATTCATTATTGTTCAAATAGGCCTGCAATGTTAACAGTGGAGCTATAAACAGACGGAATAGCATTTAAAGTAAGTAAGAGTAAATTTATATTTGTTGAGCGTCTCTTTTGACTAGTGTGAAAAGAGACGCACAAAGAGATAAACTTAAGCTGTAACCTTAGAGCATCCGAAGAGGAAAACCACTTACCGTCTGAAATAAATTCGAATAGTTCTGTATTAATATAGTTTACTTTTTCATTAATTCTCATAAAGTAAAACCTGACGACCTTAATCGTGATTAGAATTTATTATCTTGTTTATTATATTTTTTGTCTTATAGAATCTTAAATTTTCTACTTACTTTTTTTTGTGAACTTGTCAGTTTTCTATACTGAGCAGACGCCTGAAAGTTTAAAGTATAGTGTGTGAAGGGAGCTTCTACAGATTTTATAATGTTAAAAGAACAGGCCATTGAAATATTCGAGCGCGTCAGATCCTATTGATAGTGCATACGCAGCGCGTGTCTCTCTCATAGTGATAACGAAGGGATGTTAAACTGCCTGTTTGCATGGCGGGGTGGCCGTATGGCAGGGTAGAAAACTCGAGCGCATCAAGATGTCTAGATACTTTTAGCGTCATCGCTAGTAGAAACTACAGCATGTATGGACTTGACATTGAAAATTGACACATTTTGACGTCTGCTTTCGCACTGTACGTCAAGACCATGTAGACTTTGTAGTTTGTACTAGCATTGACGCTAACGGAATGTCGAATCAGCTTGTCCAGACACCCAGATATTTAGACGGAATATTCAGCGAACCCGAAATAAGCTCCCATTGAAATGTCTCACGATTCGGACGGCACGCAAGAGGGGCTGGCGTCAGCTTGTGCTGACGCCGAAACCCAGCTTTTATTGGCCGTACCACGCTGGAAGCGACGGCGAGCAGCAGTGCAAGCAAGTGTCCCCCTATCTTTGCCCCTACTCAAGCGAGCACGAGGATCCTAAAGGAAGAAAACACAACCTATCTTCTTAAAGAACTGTATTAATAATTAATTATTTAATTATTAATGCGCAGTGAGATTACAAATTGAAATTGATCCTGTGTTAATCCAGGATAATTAGTACATACTTTTATCGAGATATAGTACTGCAAGTGTACTGAGAAAAACTTTTTTTTTTATTCCACCCTTTTGTTCAAAGTCTTCTTTAAAAGCATGTCTCGGGAAAACTGAGAAATTATATTCATCTTTATATGATGTTGATTATGTATAGCAAGTTTCAAAAGTCACGCTTCATTTGTTTCTGAATGTTTGTATATGTAGTTGTATGAGGTTACTTTGAAACCCTAACTCCACTTTTTTGCTTCAAAAAATGCTAAAAAGGTATTTCTTCATTTTCAATAATAAGTATAAATTCCGAGTTTCATGATTCTAGAACAATATTTTAATTTACTCCATACAAACTTCACCCATCATTTTCCCCCTCTTCCCCTATTCTATTTTTTTTATTTATAGCTTAAGTCTTATTTTGAACTTATTTCAACCGACCTATGAAAATTTCGTTAATATCCGTTCAGCGGTTTTTACGTGATGCGCGTTCAAACAAATATATTTTTGAACGGTCTTATCGTGTTCAGTTACTCATTCGGTGGTAATTTTTTTTAATTTTTAATGTACAGACTTTTTGTCTCAACGATTTCATTATATGTATATTAGTTTACCTTAGTTGCATTAGTAAATTAGTTATTAAGTCTCTTTTTGCCTGAAACATAGGAGCATCCTAGTTCAGGCACATTTGTTATTCTTGTCTTTTAATTTGTTATGATTTATGAATATTATATTGTAAATTGTTTTTGAATAAATTTTATTTTATTATTTATAAAAAAAACTTCCGCAAAAAATTATCTACTTAAATAACAGGGAAACCCGTATCCGTTGCGTGGTTTAGA
Organism: Ditula angustiorana; assembly: GCA_963691745.1. Classification (NCBI taxonomy): domain Eukaryota; kingdom Metazoa; phylum Arthropoda; class Insecta; order Lepidoptera; family Tortricidae; genus Ditula; species Ditula angustiorana. The sequence goes on along the minus strand of OY829496.1, from coordinate 7,653,758 downwards.
AGGATAAGGCAACCGAACATACACCATGAGAGACTTCACTTTATACTGTGAAAGATGAAGATAAATATTAAACACTTACTTTCAGTTTGTTAAGTAGTTTTTTCACTGCGAATCCGACTTCATACTAAAAAAACACACAGAATATGAATGTCTTCCGTGTATAAAGAACTCTAGTAATATAGCTTCTGATTTAAAAAAAATAACAAATTAAATAATTTAGCCACAGAAAATTAATAAAATTAGGGGAAAAAATTCGTGTAAATTTGTGAATTGATACAGGTTATACCTTGAGGTGTCCAGATGAACATACAAAAAGTCGTCACTTGTGGGGGCTGTGCTAAGGGAGTTAAAGGTTCCTTTTTTCAGGTTTTTGCTAATTTTTTGAGCAATTGTACGAATAGCAATATGATTGCTTTAGACAAAAGTTTTTACATAAAGTTTCCTACGAATTTGATCCTATTCATTTTTACTCTACGATTAATGCTTTAGAAACTACAGGGTGTTTAAGTGAATAAAGAGATCAAAATTTAATAAATAAAAACCAAATAGGTTTTTAAGTTTTATTTCAACAAATGTCCATTGTCATTCAGCGCGGAAACGCTCCAGGTATAATGGGAACATTTGAACCGGCCACAATACAGATTGGGGATATTTTTACTTAACATAAAACTACCGTGAGAGTCGGACATATTATTAAAACGGATCACTCACGTATTTGATTACGGACTGGTCCGAAACATGTCGGGCATTTCTCGACTTAAAAATACGTGAGTGATCCGTTTTATTAATATGTTTTTATTTAGTTTTTATTAATTTTTAATAATTTATTATTCTGAATAGTTTTAATGTATTTACTTTAGATTACTTTTTATTGTTAGTTTTGTTAGAATTAGCTTTTATTTTAGATTTATTTAGATTTAAAGTTTTTCTTTAGTTTTGTAGGCTGTATTTATTTTGGTAGCCCGTATTGCAACGACGGCAATATGGGCAAAGGGGAAATATTCGTGTAGTTTTGGAAATTGGTACAGTATAGTGAGGTGTCCAGATAAACATTATCGTTAGTTTTTAACATAAAAATAATGTGAGACTCGGACATATTAATAAAAACGGATTACTCATGTATTTTTAGTCGTTTTTCACGTGTTTGTAAACATGTCGGGCAATTCTCAAATTAAAAATACGCGAGTACCCGTTTTTATTAATATGTCGTTAGTTTTGTTAAATCGTCTGTTTTCTTTTCTCTGTTAACTTAAACACCCTGTAGCTCTTAAAGTATTGATTGTAGAGTAAAAATGAAATACACGAACTATTTGAATACTTACTCCAGCACTGTTTATATTGTTTATATCCTAAAACAAAAACAAACTGGGCTTATAACAACTTATACATTGAACATTAAATAATCGTACAGTATAGTAGTTCGTTTCAGGCAACGACATAATATACGATATTAAGTATGTCGTTGCCTGAAACGAAACATGTTTTGAAGACATTTTCTCGATTTAATTTCTTTTTAAAGTGACACGTCTATATCAACGTTTCCGCAATAAAACAGCGCTGATGTTGATATAAATAAAATTCTATTATGCAATCAAGTAAAAGTATCTGGCCCGACATACCCGTTTATGCCTGACATTCGATTAGTTCGTCCAGTGGCCCGTTTCACTAAGCTACAAGTTACAATTTTACAAGTCTAAACCGGCAACATTGGTCAATTATGACCAATGGCAATGGACATCATGACCAATGTTGCCGCTTTAGAATTGTAAAATTGTAACTTGTAGCTTCGTGAAACGGGCCACAGGTAAATAATATAGGCAACCTAACGGCTGCACTTTCTGCAAAAAATTCGGTCCAAATAATTGGGTTTGCGAATTTTATAGCTTTAAATTTAAACGCCAGTGGAAATGCGTGACAGAGAGATCCGAGGTTAGTATACTGTGCAATAGTGAAGGACCCAACATAGCAGTCGCACGTGTTGGGACCTCGAATATAAGAAAGTGCGCATGCTCGGTATGTAAACTATGGAGGCTAGAAGCCCTTCATACAGTTAAAAGTGAGCGTAATTTTGGAGTTGTTGTGAATATAATTTACATACCCGCTGAAAATTGAGTTATTTCATTATTTATTGGTCATTACTAACGGATTAAATATGTAACACTTAACACTAAATAATAATATTGAAGGTCACTTTTGTGATTTATTATGCACTAGCGATCCGCCCCTGCTTCGGGCACAATCGGGATGTAATTGTTTTTGAAAAAAAAACCTTCCCTAAAAAAATCTCTAAATAACAGTCAAAACTGTATCAAAATCCGTTGCGTGGTTTAAGAGGAGTGTGAACCCAGCGCTCTCCATACAAACGACGATAACGTTTTCCACCCTCTAAACCTTAACCTATAGCCATGATTTTTTGATATGTTATCATTATTCCTTAGAACTAGGTTTGTATGTTTTGATTTTTTTAATATTCTTAATAGTTTCAAAAATATTGACGATTTTATGTTTTATATGAAAATCCTAAAATGCAAATATTGTCAAATCTATGAAGAAAATTTAAAAAATCAAAACATACAAACCTAGTTTCTAGGCATAATGACAACATACCAAAAAAACATTGACATTGGTTAAGGTTTAGACGGTGGAAAACGTATCGCCGTTTGTATGGAGAGCGCTTTTTCGGGCTGGGTTCACACTCCTCTTAAGAGGAGACGGCGGCCGAAGATACACTGTAAAAATTACAGACAGACAGGAAAAGTAGTGATTTTACTTTACAATATGTAAGCAAAAGATAAATAAGATATAACAGTTATTGCTAGCCTACATTATGAATTTATGACATCTCCACCTCCGCATTTGAATGTTATGTAAAATAAAGCCTTTTGAAGATTTTGAAATACCTCAAATAACTTATTTTTTTGCATAAAACTTCATTAGAGTAAGAAATTAACCTCGAGCATTAAAGGGTTACATCACTACATAGTATAAAGCAAAGTCGCTTCCCGCGTCTGTCTGTATGTATGCTAAGCTCTTTAAAACTACACAACGGATTTTGATGCGGTTTTTTTTAATAGATAGAGTGATTTAAGAGGAAGGTTTATATGTATAATAACATTCTTAATATATTAGAGAACCACTGATAATTTCAAGATTTCTAATGTGAAGTTGAATCTTCATAGTATAGGGAAAGGGGAATTGTATTACTACGAATTTAACGCGTGCGAAGCCGCGGGCAAAAGCTATACACTATAAAGAAAACTTACAGTAAGCTGTAATAATTGGTATCATCGTTGTTTTAATTAAAATTGTTTTTTCCCAAAGTAATAATAAGCATTGTACGTAAAACAAAACAATAAATAAACAATTACCTAATAATGCGTAGTACCTGTCTAAAACTGTAAAGGTATACACATATGTATACCTCAACGCATTTGTACAATTCAGCATATTTGTATACAAAACCTCAAAATTATTGTCATTTTTGTAATAAACCTAGTGGCCTGGAGTGCAATTTTTGAATCTCACCAGGCAACCTAGGTGACCAAATGACCGTTTTTCATGGAGTTTCGGCCATTTTGGTGAACTTTAGTCACCTGTGACCTTAACATGACCGGCCGGTATAGTTTATGTGTTTATCTCTAGGCAGGTAGTTTATTCGTAGGGGCGTCCCTTTCTTATGACACTAGTTTGACAGAGACGCAGGAAGGGATAAGTTACCTGGACCGGTCATGTGAGATTCAAAAATTGCACTCTTGGTCTGCTCAGAATAGTGATGTAAAATGAAAAAAAAAGTTTTTTTTTCACTTTGTTGAAAAAAAACATGAAATAGCAACTTAGCACCGTTTTTTTTCTAAATTTGTTTTTCTTCAGAGAAACAATCTATTGGATAATATTTTTTTACTTTCTCACATTTTACATAAATTACAAATCAAATTAGACAATTATTGATTTATTTAGTAGTAGTCAGATAGTACCTACCACATTCAGTATCAGTTCTAGTGCCTAAACAGACCCACTCGGGCAACTGCATAACTGTGTCCAAATAAATAAAGATAAACCAAACGGGGATTACCCCATGCACGAATGTTATGGATTTGGGGATTTTCCTTTGGTTAATGTAAATGTCAATGAATGTTGCCAATATATTAATGAAATCTTGGTACTATTTGACCAGAAAAGTACAGTAGGTTCAAGAATAAACCGAAAACTCTAATATGAACACTAAAGTATTAATTTTTAACGGTATCTGCCTTAATAGTTTTGGATTTCGTACTGTTGAAATAAACATGCTCTAGAAAAAAATACGTTTTGTTTTCAACGTTTTTTTCACACCAGAAAAAAACTGGTTTTTACACAACCCAAGCTCGGGAGCAGCAAATAACATGTTTGCGTTTATTTTGCCACGGTAGTTTCTTTAAAAAGCACCTATTTATTATACTTATGTACATACCAGTTTACGTTCACCGTCTATTAGTTCTTCAGTTTTCTGAAAGGAAAATCAATTGCTATAGGTAGTAGCTTTAAGGTTTCCAACGCCAAAGACATAATATATCCGAAAAACGACAATATAGTGAGTAACAGATGTTAAAATTTAGTGTTCAATCTGTGTCTAAATGTACGATAAATACATAAATTACACAAATTACGTATTTACACCATCCTAGCTCTCATAAAATGTTTTTATTTTTTATAATTAAATGAGGGAACAAAAAAATCTGATATTATTTTGGGTTACTTAGGCAGCTAGTAATCATATCACAATCGCCCCCACAATCTTTTACATAAAGACGTCAATAGTCACGCTTTTGGTGGTGGTCTTTACGCGTCTACGGAACCACTCCTGTGTACGCGTAAAGTTCTCTCAGACCTACAATAGGCATGCCTTTTGACTATTGTTAAATCACCTATCTGTGTTGAAGTAAATTGTCATTTGTTAAGCGATCGTAGCCGCCCGTACCCTTCGCGAGGACTACGACCAGCAAAAATAAAAGTCATTAAAAAAAAAACTTAGGCAGCTAATTACTTCGTAATGAAAAAATATCGAAGCACTTTGCTGAAGTGCATCCATAGCGAATTCTCGAACGGTTAAAAAAATCGTTCTTAATTATTTGTCCAGGCTAATTTACTTTATGTGTTACTATCAAAAAAAATTGTAATGAAACAGTGATTTTTATCTCTATTTCTAATTCAGGTTGCCTTACGCATGTGGCTATTCCGTTACATAACTAATTACATCTGAGAAGGAACTCAAATCTAAATGTAACATTATTTCGAACAAAACATTTTAAAACTTCAAATCGTTCTTAACAGAACAGAGATAGCTTATACCATGGATTCCGTGAAAATGCATAGCTCCCGCGGGATAGCGATAAACGAATTCTACGAGAATGAAGTCGCAGGCAACAGCTAGTAATAATACTTAAAAAAACTTCAGCACTTACTGTAAAGGCACGAGCCCTTTCTTCTAAGGAGCTACCGAAAAGAGTTGAACCCTAAAACAAGAGGCCCCATTAATAAAAGATAAAAGTTTTTATTGTTATTCTTTATTTGTTACTTTTAAGTTAGTGCTCCTTAAGAAATTCTAATGCTTTTGCGACTTATAGACATTGAAATAAATCAATTACAACGCTTGTATTGCAACGAGTGTCGTTTCCGACGTGTCGAGCCATAAAGTTATGCTAATGTTTACTTACCCCTACAGAATCAAGCGATTTCAGGGCCTAGAACAAACTCAATGTATCAGCGTCAGCGCAGCGATGACATGTCTTGGCTTTGTATACAAATACACAAACTCACACTCACGCGTACATTATGCAAAGCCATGGACCCTTTGAAGGCATTATTATAATAGAATGGCTGACTAGAATGACCATTCAATTTAGCACCCACTCTTTAAGAGTGCACGAAATCCAATTGTAACAACAAAAACAAGAGACAATATGCGCATATTTTAGTTATTCCAAAAATAAAAAGAACTCGTAAAAAAAACATAATTTTATTAAGATCATTCATTTTGAAATATTACACCTACAGAACGCCATATGCCGCGGTTCTGGCGTATACCTACATACCTCCTTCACCTCCGCCACACGCATTCGCCTCCTCATACTTGTTCGGCGGTTCCAGGTACTTCTACTTGGACCCCAATTCTCGGGTCATGCGAGATGCTATCTCGCATGCCACATACGTCAAAAATGACAGATTTCCTTGGGATTTGACAGTTATTCTCGTGCGAGATGAATCTCGCATGAACCCAGAATAGGGGCCTATGTCGGTCTTTAGTTACATCACCGATTTCGTCGATGAATGTACGTCGACTCCGCATTCGACCGACTCGCCACATTATTATAATTACATAAATAGAGCAGTAAAGAAACGATCGGAGCCGACGCACTACGCATTACGCTTAGTATAGGAGATCAAGCTAGGGTTGCCAACATTTATTCGGTTGAATATAGTATTTTTGAGAATAAGATAGAAAAATATATAGTACGCTTCAAAAAGATATAGTATTTTTTGGAAAGATGAAAAAAAGGCAATAGTGTAACCCCCGTATTCGTAAAAACTTAACAATATTTTTAAGCTAACAAATGTTTTGTCCCTTTCATTTCAGGGTAAACGTCACGATAAAGACAAAAAATGTTAACTAACAAACATTTACGAAGCGTTTATGAATAAGGGGGTAAGTTTGTTATCTATCTGTCTAGCTCTATATTCTATGTATTTTAATAAAATGACAAGTGCTCGAAATATAGTATATTTGCGTACTATATATTAGTTCAACAGTATATAGTACGGAGAGCCGAAATATAGTACAATACTATATGATATAGTACGGTTGGCAACCCTAGATCCAGCGGTGCTGGCTGTCAGTCGCAGGAAGCGCCGCGTTCCATTGGTGCCTCGTGACGAGTGGACACGCTTTGCGAACAGTATACATTTAAGCAGTAAGGAATCTTCGTACAAACGCTCGAAACCGACGCACTCACACAGACGCACGCTAACACGGCCGCTAAGGGGTTGTCGCGGTGCCGTCATTCGCTTCGCGACTGCCGTGTCGAGACGAGTGGATCCGCTTTGCGTTTATCGTTATTGCGTGCACCCGAGACAGTGCGCGATCTTTTAAAAGATACCGCAAAAGTATCGCGTCGTAATAAAATGTTGAAGTGTTTTTAATCAATCAATTTTATTTGTAAACTGTTTAATTAATTTCAGTATTACATCATTATAAAACCCAAATAAACGGTTTGATAAATAACTTTTTATTTTTTTTATCTTACTGCAGTTAACAACACACGACATCCCTAATGCTCTAATGAAGAGTACCTAGCTAGTTATGTCAAAAAAGGACTGACTAGCTGAGATACAGGGTTAACTAAACAAAACGAAAATCAATTTTACAAAAATTAAGAGGACACACAAGTTTGCAATTTACCCTTTGCTAAATATCACTTTAATCTAAAATATCGGTTTTGTAACGAAACATACGTCACTGCTGTTTTGCAAACCCAGTCCGCAGTCTCCGCACCAAGTTATTAGTTATTACTTACCGAAGAAAGCTGCGTAACATAAGAACACAGTTAAAAAGGTTTTCAGTTACAGATTGAGATTTGAGAGTATTAATTCCAAATATTCTAAACTAGACATAGACTTAAACTAATATTACAACTAGGTGAGGTCCCCCAGCGGCCCTAACATGACAGCCCAGGTTTAGTTTAACCCCTCCCTGTGTCTCTATCTATCTAGTATCATAAGAAAGGGACGCAGGTAGAGATAAACTAAACTTGGCCAGTCATGTTAGGGCCACAGGTCTGATCCCTGCGGTAGGGTCCCCACGATGCTGGCTGCGCTTCCCCTCAGAAAAAGTGTTCCATACAATACAACACTGACCTATAAACATGGGCATAGAGTCGGTGCTATCAAAACGTCCAAATCAAAGGTGCAACAAGAATGAACAACAATCGCACTGTCCGTTTTCAAAAATATTATTTTCGTCACACCTATTCAAAAAACAACAATTGGCATTAGAGGATAGCGGGGACAATTTTTTGGGAGTTTTAGTTTGAGTCCTCTGATTGGTCGGCGTTCTGGCTTCTGATTGGTTAGGTTAGTATTTTTTGTAGACTTGCCCATTTAACGGCAGGCAAAGGTCCACACAGCCATTCAGCCATGTGTTATGTTATGTCTGTACTTAGGTTGAAGTCGCGTCTGTCTGTATGTATGTATGCTTAGATCTTTGAAACTATACAACGGATTTTGATGCGGTTATTTTTAATAGATTGAGTGATTTAAGAGGACGGTTTAAATGTATAATGACATGCTTAATATATTAGAGAATTTAACGCGTGTATACAATATAAATGTGTTGGAAACAGTCGGCACGACTAAAGGGTGAGGTTGTAATATGTAATGTCGTGCCTAGAAATAAACCGCTATTATATGGTATTATAAATAAACCATTAACTCGTTGTTGATTAGTATGAGAAATTAACCAAAGACGTTGAGCGCTTGTATAGTCGACCAAGTAATTGCTTGACCACTTTTGAACCTGATTTCTTTGTAATACAGTCGAAAAGTGGTCAAGCAATTTCTTGGTCGACTATACATATGAACAACTGAATGGGCGGTTAGATTTTGGATTTTAATTTTTCACAATAAATTGTGTTTTATTTACACTTTCAATCCAATGTTTATACATACGAGTTTCAAGACGTAGTTCTTTGTTTTTCTCATAGGTAGTGATGAAAAATAGTGTATGTCACTCGGGAACAAAATATTTTGTCCTTGGGCCTCGCTACGCTCAAAGTTCTAATTTAGAGTCCTTCGTTGAGCTCTGAATTCAAAATAGCGCCCTCGAGGAATAAAATTTTACTTTGTTCCCTTGTAAAACACATAACCTTTTGTGCATATTATTTTTAAATAATGATCAACAACAATTTAACAGTTTCTCGCCATTTGCTATAGTTTACAGTGTCATCTACCTAATTTTACCAAAACGTGTGAACATTCATGTTTAACACAAACCTTCTTTAGTCCGTTTCTCAGCATGCTCATTGTTATATTTGTCTGAAACATTAAATTAAATTAATCTTTATTTTGCTTAAAATTTAATGATTGATATATCGTAAGGCTTTGGGTTTAAAACCACTAAATTTCATAGTACCTTATTCACTAATACCCCTAAGCTAGTTTTCAAATTACCATGGGCTCATAATACCTAAAATGTCAAATTGTCTATTGTATTAAAATGAACGAAATTAATTATGACTGACTTAAAATGTCATATTCTATGTCTAAATACCTAAAGATTGAAATGCACAATTCATTTAAATACCGAATGACAGAAATGACAAAATATTAAACAGCTCAAACCGAAAACACCCAAAAGACAAAATGCCAATTTTTTTTTCACGGGTGGTGTTTGAGAAATGTGATGTTGATTATTGACTTTTTGTATAGTTCCTGTTCAACGTGCCTCGCTCTACCCTTCATATTTGAATTGGACCATAGCTTACTACGTCGATAAAAAAAAATACAGGAATGTATGCTATAAACATTGCTTTTATTTATTTAATTCTATTATCTAAAAGTCAACCTTACAACAAGTTTTTGTATGTCTAGTCGACCAAGGAATTGCTTGACCACTTTTCGACCATATTACAAAGGAGTAAGGTCCAAAAGTGGTCAAGCAATTACTTGGTCGACTATACATACACACACACATTTAATTTACTGCGAGACATATTAATGTCTCACCTAGGACATGAATAGATACAATGTTTCTATTGTAAAAAGATGGCCACATGGAAGATGCTCTCGTCAGTCCTCATCAACTTCAATATTTCGCACGCTTAGTATTAAAGTGACTCAATTCTGAATTTGATATTTTCACAAAATTAAACCCTATGTCTTTTAATTAAGGTGATATCTTGGGACGTGTATTATTCAGAAATGGGTCACTTTAATACTAAGCGTGCGATTTGTCCTATGTTGTAATGACATTCTGACAAAGTGTAAACATTTATAAGACGAACAATTTATATAAAAATGTTCTGTTTCACTATCTAAATATAAAATAGAATAAAATGTTGATGATTCCTTTTACCCGCATAGCATAGCAGTGATCCTTCGTGCCCCGTGAGTGGGGCACAAAATACCACTTGACCTGATTGATGCTCTATTTGGTAAATGATCTGGCGTTGCTGACAGTTGCTGGTGAAATTCAACAGGTGTTCTTTATAATTGACAAATTAAGCTACCCATTCATTAGAGGGTCATTTCCAAAAGCCGCAAAGTTAAAAAGCTATTTCGCATTCTTTTTAAATGGCCTTTGTGCCCCACCCTACCCTAGTTTGAGAATAAAATTACTTATGTGTGATAATAAACTCCGTTTTTGGTGAAATTTGTAGTTTCTGATCGCCATTTGCAGGTAAAATTGCACAATTTACCATTTTAGTGGAGATGGGCTTAGCGACACGGACGAAAACAGAATGACAATGAATCGCGGCGAACTAGTCTTTATAAACTGCCATGACTATTGTGTCATGTCACAATGGCAGAGGGGAATGCGCACGCTAGCCAGATCTGTTTGTTTAATAGTCTAAGATAAAAATATATGAATCAAAAGTCCGTTTTGTCCAATTGGAGGCATTTTAGTATATCTTAATAAAAACTTACTGGTGGTTCCGATGATGCGTACTAGAACAAAGAATTTATTAATGGTAGAAAATTATTGATATTTACTAGCAATTATCTGCGGCACCGAAAGGCGTGTGTCTGTCAGTATCCCACGGGAACTACGTGTTCGATTGGGATAGCAGCATAGTCTTCCAACTATCCCTAACCAAAAAATCCGCCAAGTGCGTGTAGGGCCATGCGTATTTTTTTTTATACAACATAGGAAGGCAAACAAGCAAGTGGGTCACCTGATGGTAAGTGATCACCACCGCCTATAGACACCTGCAACAACAAAGAGAGTGCAGATGCGTTGCCAACCCAGAGGGCTAAGATGGAATACCTCTTGTGCCAGTAATTACACCGGCTGTCTTGCTCTCCACGCCGGAACACAACAGTGCAAGCACTGCTGCTTAGCGGCAGGATTAGCGAGCAAGATGGTGGTCGCGATCCGGGCGGACCTTGCACAAGGTCCTACCACCTTAGTGTAAAGGGTTCCATAGTTGCTCGATTACTCGCTAACTTGTAAAGCCTAAATTGGGTGATTCTCTGAAATTTCGTTAACTATTGGCCTAATTTGACGGAGGTGTTTTTAGATGAAAGCAGTTAAGTTTTTTATTCCAAAATCTACTTTGTTGTGTCCAAAAGGGCCAGGCAATTTACTAAGTATTTAAAGTGAAATTTACCTTTTTTTTAAACCAGTGTTCTAAGGACAGGCGAGGCGTGCTTGGGACTGACGCCAGACACGGTTGTCATGTTTAATAATATTTTTTTTGAAAAATCAAATTTAAGAAAATCAAATAAGTACCTCTTATATTATTACTGATTATTATCATAAACAGTAAAATTATAAATAATTCTGAATGGTAAGTAGTATCTGGATCAGGTCTTTCCACAATCATATCCAGACTGGGAGTTTCAAAAATATCCATAATTCTCAAATACTTATATTGAGTGAGGGAGACAACAAGAAAAACTTTTTTAGAAACTGTTACCTTAAGAGGAAACACAAGAGCCGTTTTTCCATACAAACGTCGTCCCCTGTTTCCTCTCTGGATAATGCCAATAGAGCAATATTTTTTTTCCAAAAAATCGATGGCCATTGTTATACATGTCCCTATGTTTTCTTTTTTTCAATAAATTCATTATTTAAAGAGATATGAACATTCAAAAACTTAAAAAATTGGCCAGATTTTCGGCTGCGTTCATACATTCAGAAAACAAATTTCCTAGATTATTTAAAAAAGGAAAAAAATAGGAACACTGCCAAAGCCTTTCTTTAATTTTTAATGAAAAAAGTAGTTAAATCGGTTAAGTTTTGGAGAAGGAATCGGGGGTCTACGAATCGTTGATTTTGTGTACTTTAAATAGGTATTTTCAGTCCAAGCTGCGGCTGTCTCTATTGCGCTCTGCGGGGGGAGACTTGATAGATGGAGGCAGCAATAGATTTTACAAATACCTATTTTTCAATTCTCTAGGAATTGAGGTTTTCTCTTAAGTTATAAGTTCAGTACTTCTTATAAAGATTAGAAAGTAGGTACAACAAAAGCAATTTGCGGAATATAGAATACCCAATTGTCATCGAATTCGTTTTAAGAAACATATTTTGAATGCAAGTTTTTTAAAGAATCCAGTAAATGATACTTTTGTTTTTTTTTTGTTTTTTTTTTTTTTGCGAGTAATGCATTTCTTTTTTTGTGCCGCACAACGACTGTTTTATTGTCACTTTCATAAAGCCTGTGTATAATTTCTTTAACTCACTTTCTGGTGCTTAGCTTCATATTGTGTGAGTATAGGTGGCGCGTGGCACGGCTTTTAAGTACTCACTGGATAAGCATTTAAAAATAAATTCAAAAGTTTTCCTTCATTCTTTCGGTTTTAGGACCGGCAACAATGCACACGAATAAAAGTAAATATCGCCAATTCACCACACTCCACTAAAACTCTCGCCATATCGGCGAACTCCCGGTTAATGACAACTTTGGACATGTTTTGGATGTGCGTGTTTCACGCAAACTAACCTATAAGATTGGAATTAGCCTAGTGTTTGCTTAGAGTGAAGAATCGTGACGCGAGCGAAAAAATGCATTAATTGTTGAAATAATTCTTACACCTGAGTCCTAGGCTTTACATAACTATAAAACTGACACAATAAAATAACATTATAAAATAAGACGTTGGCATTTGATTTTTAAATCTATGTCATTTTTCCCTCCTTAAGGTGGATCGCTTCGTATGAGGCGGGAATTTCGAAATCTGTGCAGTTTTTAATTTATAGTGGCTAAATGGTGCGACTTTTTATTAATTCAAGTAGTTTTCCGGTAGTAAAACACTGGTTCTTACGCATTGCGTTTTGATTTTGGGGATTCGAGTTACTAATTTTAAATAATTATGCTATTCATGTTTCAACCGACTTTTACACATTTTATGCACCATTATTTAAGATCAGCAGCTTGAACATTAAAAAACAAAACACAGTGCCTTAAGAAACAATGTTTTACTACCGCAAAACTACTTGAAATAATATAAAGTCATACCATTTAGTTACAATAAATTTAAAACTGCGAAAATTTTGAAATTCCCGCCCCATGCGAATCGATCCACCTTAATTAATCCTTAACGTAGTCTGAAAGGTATTCAGACATAATTAACTCGGAATTGTCGTTGTCACCTGACATTTGTCAGTTTGATTAAGTAGGGACCTGAGTAAACAGTCCCTTGACGGATTGAATGGAAGCTTTTACTTACCGAAGCCTGTGGACACACATATTGATTAATCGTCTTCAGTAATTAGTGATGTCTTTTGGCATCGGCTGATACTTAATGTAGAAGTAGCACATTTTAATGCTATAAAACACATATTAGCATTGAAGAGGTTACTCTATAATAGCATATGCAAACAAAGATTGTGTCCCCCGCGTTCCCACCAATGTGTACAATAGGGCGAACAACGTCACACGTCACACATGGTGCCCTCCGCAAGTAAGAGCGGGATGGAGCTTGCTCGCCACGTTTGAAGACCGGCTACACCGTCTCCGGTCACGTTGCGTATGCATCACGGCTCCAGCTAGTTTCGTAGAGCTGTATACAAGTGAAATTCGCTCGGTTGTTCACTGCTCGAGTGCCCAAGTGATAGTGCGGTTGTGCAGGCAGTACTATAGTTGTGGTTTGGAACGCTCAATCTAGTAAGCATACTATAATTATATATATAATTCCTCTATTGGCTATCTGTTCAACGTTCGTAATGCATACCTCGTGGGCAAGTTGAAGTGCCTAGTGACAAAATGAAAATTAGTTAATAGTCTTAAGATAATCAATAGTAGATTGTTCAACGAGGGATGAAAGACACCTATAACACACGAGATGTTTTGACCAATTTACGCAAGATTTGAATTGGCCTTCTTTTGTACGGAAAAGTACTGGCCACTAAAAATAAAACAATTTTACATCTAACAGTTCAGGGTATGATGTCTGCGTAGATAAAGTAATGTATGCAACTGTATATAATTAGGCCTTAAAACACTCGTGTGATCCTATTATGTAACGAGCGTCCACACTCGTGTTTTAAGGCCTCTCATTATATAGCAGTTGCATAAACTACTATTACAATACTAAATAGAGCCAAAATCAAACGAAAAACCAACTAATCACGGAGTTTACTCCATTTAAATTTGAATAAAACATTTTGGTATCCTGCGTTCTTAATTATGTGAACAGCCAGCAAGTAGTTTAGGGTTTAGATGTGAGGTATATTCAATTTATTAAAAAATAATTAGTTTATTATTTAATTATTCATTTGTTTAAATGAATTCACAGATAGTATGGAAAAAAATAGCTATACCACGAGAAATAAGAAATAATAAATTCAATAAACTATACTGTTTGTTTAAAGAAAAAACTTTTCTTTAAATAAGCGTTCTTAATTATGTGCTGGGCACCACTGTATTTTGACATAAAATGTATTGCAATTTTCGATAATAATATAAAAAATCTATCTTTCCACAAAACAACATGATACGGTACAATGAATAATGAGTAATAATGAGTTAATCCGACCAAGAACAGTAAAAAAGCGCATAAAACATACTTGGAAGTCATCTGCGTCCAGCGTTGGATTAATGAAGCCTACACGCTTTGCGTGTCTATAAGACTGAAATAACAAAAAAAGACAAACATGAATACTATACAAAAACTTGTTAAAGTTACCGCACGTAGCACTGCCAATTGCAAACTTTAAGAGAATTGTGTACTAATCCTCAAAAAGCCATACCAAACAAACGGCAACAACGTTTCTCACCCTCTAACTAAACCTTAACTTATAGTTGTGTTTTTTATGCTGCTATTATGCCGTAGAACTAGGTTTGTATGTCTTGATTATTTAATGATTCTCCATAGATTTGACAATATTTGAACTTTAGGAGTTTTATAAAAACGTGTCAATATTTAACACATGCATGTATACTATACTAACATACATATAGGTAAGTAAGTATAGTACTAACAATTATATGGGTATAGTCGACCAAGTAATTGCTTGACCACTTTTGAACCTTATCCCTTTGCAATAAGGTCGAAAAGTGGTCAAGCAATTTCTTGGTCAACTATACTAACAAATAAAAAGTCGTGGCTACAATTAAGGTTTCGACGGTGGAAAATGTTATCGCCGTTTGTATGGAAAGCGTTAAGTACTCAAAAGTCTTAAGTGGCAGTGAGCAGGCACATTAGCCGTTGGAAACTTGGAAAGGTTCTCAAGATCCACGTGCCGCAAGACAAAATATTGGTAGGCGTTCATTCGACCTGGTGAGGATTATGGAATGCGGCGTGTACTGACAGGCAGTGCACGTCTTCCGCATGGTATGATGATGAAAAACTTTTCATTCGCCCGTAGTACGTTAGTCCCGTTTGTGTGTCTTGGGAGGTACAAACTTTTGCAGCGGAACCCTAGACCAGGGGGTTTCCACTCTGCACTGTAGGTGCGCTCGCCGCATTACCTATGGCATAGGTTAATCGCAGTAGGTTGCCGGCTTGCCGCGCGCGCCCGCTACTCTGTGTCGCGCGTTGTGATAGTATTATAGTAAGCAGCCCAACCCTAGCGGTGCGCCAGGGCATTGCGGGTGGAAGGCGGGCGCGGGTGGCGCCTTCCTTTTGACGCATGCCGCTTGGCGAATGTTTATGAAGTAATACGACCTTTTTGCGCCTGATCATAAAGTTGGAATTCGTTTAATGGTGGTCGAAAAAGAGAAGTTTCTGTACGTTAGTACTATTATTTATTCTGTGCCTAGACTAAACGCTTATTTAAAAACGTTCTGTAAATTTTCATTAGCACGGCAGCTTCGCCTACTTTAATAGCATTATTTCGTACGGCCTTATTTTATGGGGATCAGCTGCCGATATTGAGTCAATTTTTATTTTGCAAAAAAGGGCAATTAAAGCAATTTTTAATATTGCACAAAAAGCATTTACGACAGACGGAAACGGATAGCAACTTAATGCTATCTACACTAATATTATAAAGAGGAAAGATTTGTACCTATTTTTGTATGTTTGTATGTTTGTAATGAATAGGCTCAAAAAGTACTGGGCCGATTTTAAAAATTCTTTCACCAATAGAATGCTACATTCTTCCAATTTGACATAGGCTACATTTCATTTTGAAAAAAATTAGGGATCCTTGGTAAAATTTGAACAATGTAACCGAAGGTGTAGAAAAATGAGTCTTAAAATTGATTGTACCCGTGCGAAGCCGGGGCGGGTCGCTAGTGCAAGATAAAGATATATGATTTAATCTTACATCTCCGACTGATGCGGTTGCGAGCGGGACGAAGCAGACGAGCAGCACGGCAGCAAGCATGGCGGAGGGGTTCGGGGAGCGTTAGCGTCTCACCCTGCGCGCGCACATTTATAACCCCACTTGTTAATTGAAACGTTGTCTAATTTTTAACAGAAACAATCAATTTAAGACGCTAAAATGACTACAATGGGCAATTATTAGCCGGAACCACTTAACTGTTCGATAATTAAACAAAAATGGGAACATGAGCATGGACGTGTTAATTTCGATTCCTATTAGTTTTTGTTAGGTAGATGTTACCGCGCAGGTAATTTTAGTACCTAAAATTTTATTGTTTATTGGTTGTCTTACTTTTTTCAGTGTGTAGTGTGGCAATTGTGGCATGTTTTACTTACTTGGTATAGTATTTTATGCAACTGCTATATAATGAGAGGCCTTAAAACACGAGTGTGGTTTTATAACATTGGTTGTAATAATGCTGGTCATTTTCTATGGTTTTTGAACGCGTTATTAAGCATTTATGATATGTGTGTAAAATATGCCATTATTGCCACACTATTTTCATACACATGAACAGGCGAACTGTGGACGACAGTTAAGGATCTATACGTATAGTGTAATATTTGTTCGTCAAGCCTACACCCACGTACGGTGCCTGGGGAAGTTAATTTTGTCTTATTCAATAAAAAGATAATTTTTATTTATCAAAGTCCTTAAAATCTTGACCCAAGACAACTTTGTTATTTTATTAGTTTTTAAATGTATTTTTTTATAAAACAGGAAGGCATCAGGAGCTAGTGGGTCACCTGATGGTAGGTGATCACCACCGCAACAAGGGGATTGCAGGTGCTTTTCCAACTCAGAGGGCTAGAATGGAATAACTTTTGCGCCAGTTGTTTTACCGGCTGTCTTGCTCTCGACGCCGGACAGCATGCCAAGTATCTCGATTTTGGCGGGACGTCCTGCAAACAGCCGATTTTCTAAATGTGCCCGCTGGTGTTGTAACCCCTAGGTCAGCCAGGTAGGGTTGAGCATGAGACAACCTCGGGGTAGGTAGGGCCCGAGTACAAGTCTCTCCGGATAGAATATTGGGCGCCTTTAGTTGGAGAGCCTTGTCACAAACAGGAACGATTCATTACCATTAAAACAACAAAATAGTTCTCAGAAGCAGTTTATTTCACTCATCAGTTGGATATACACATAACACATTGAAAAGGTGCCCAGCAGTGGGCAATAGAGAAAGCTGAAAGCTTATATGCTAGCACAGTGGTAGGTGCAAGCGCACACCAAAAGGTTGTGACAATAATTACACTTCAGAATGTGCGAGCATTCTGAAATGCCATTACTACACGCACACAATGCAATTAGTGCAATAGAAATGTAGGCTTTATACGTGACTATCAAGATAAATGCATGTACAGCTTTACCTCAGACTGTGCGAGCAATCTGAAGCAAGACCAGCATGCATAAGATATTACTATACACTGTGACAAATGAATGTACCTAAATTAACTCACAAACACCAGAGCAGCAGAAATTTAGGTACTTAAGGTTAAATGCTTTAAAATCAGCACAGGTACAGGCGCTGCGCCAACCCGTGGGGTCGAAGTATAATTCTGTTTCAGTTGTGCGAGCAACTGAAACAAAATTGTTGCACACAAGGTGGGCGTCCCCAACCTGAGCACAAACCACACACTCTTCCTAGCGCAGAGGCAGCGTAAATAATAATTGGGCAAAGGCCAGGGTAAAATTGAAGTAATCAAGTGTTGAAAAAAAGAAAAGGAAAGAAATTGCAACGTCACGCGGACACTGGCCACGCCCTAGCAGGTCGCAGCAAGCACAAGCAGCACCGCAGACCGACGACAGCAATCTCCAGCCACACCTCTACCCGAAGGGTTAAACCGCCAGCTCAATAGTATAGGATAACCTAAAAACCCTGGAACAAGAAAATTCCAGATTAATTATTTCACTAGTAATGGGATGATGCCACAGTAGCCCTACAGCTTATAAACGTTGTAAACTTACCATTAAATGGGTTTACAGGTCAAAAGAAAACCGCATGGTTTTCGCTCCGCTAACTTGGATTTGTCCCGCATTCCACAGCTGAAACAAACATTTAAATTCATTAAATAAAGATCAAAAGTAGCTCTTGAAGGTGCTATTAGTTCGCCGTCCATAATACTCACCTAGTTACAGCGGTAAGCAGGTTAAGATGTGGTCCTTTAACGTGGGGATACCATCTCACGGGTCTTTTGCTGTAACAATAGTAGAAAAAAAATTATAATACTATTCGAGATTCGTAAGGAATGCACGTCCAGTCATTATACTCACGAGAAGGGAGGCTGAGAAGAGTCCTAGAAGGTCTCCGTGAATGAACCGCTTCAATTGGGCGCGGCCACCGCGTGGCTTGCGAGAAAGAAATGTTATTTTTCACCCATCCATGAAATTCTTCCACGGACAAAGCTGCCTCGTTACCGTGGGCGGCTGTTCAATACGTTTTCTTCATGAAATCCTCCTTTCCCACGAAGAAATAATTCAGACAAGAAATATGCGGCCGCGCCTCGCCATCTCCGAAATAAAAGACGTCGCAACCAAGACTTTTTTCCCCGACCTCTACTCTGCGCGGGCGCAGGAGTTCGAGCCATACAACCATGCACTGCATCCCACCATTCGAAAGTTGAAATTATGAATAAAGTCAGAGAGCTGATATTCCTGAAGGTGCAGAAAATCGAACTGAAATTTATGAAAAGAAATTCAGCAGCTGTTTGTCATCCTTTCCTGAAAACTAAATTTATTAATCTAACGTATAATGCCGAAACCAGACAGGCTGCAAACCAGGGTTGCTATACGAAAATAACAAAAGACCCCTTCTGCCAATGTTAATTTAGCCTTCAGTGAGGTTCCAAAAAAAACGGTGTTACAGTGTCTATGGATATTTTTCAGTTAGACAAAGAAACAATACAATCAAACAGTAATCTTTCACACAATCTATATATTCTTATTTCTTGTTGTCCCGCGTCAAAATGCATTGTCCAGATTTTTTTATCAATTTATGTACTTCATTAGTTAGTAGCGTTAAACCTGTGCGTGACGTGAATAACGGAGTTTTTTTTACACATCTGTATAAAATACTACATGTTAGCTACTGAGGAAGCTGTTTTTACTCAGCCGTAGCGTAAATAAAATAATGGGACGCCGGTATTATAAAGCTAGTAACAAAACTTTTTTCTGAATTCAGAGTAGGCAACCAAGCAGTGCCAGCCAGTGTACTGGATCTTACAAAATCATTGTTTGTGAACAAGCACTAAACATACATCGCGCCCTCTGGGGTAGCCAGCCATACCGGTCAAGCCCAGCTTGGCTCTGGTACACTTGTACATTCCACGTATTCTTTACAAACTGGCGCTTTACACACACCGCGCCCTCCGGGGTAGCCAACCATACCGGTCAAGCCCAGCTTGCCTTTGGTACACTTGTACATTCCGCATATTTCTTACAAACTGGCGCTTTTCACACACCGTACCCTCCGGGGTAGCCAGCCATACCGTTCAAGCCCAGCTTGGCTCTGGTACACTTGTAAATTCCACATATTCTTTACAAACTGGCGCTTTACACACACCGCGCCCTCCGGGGTAGCCAGCCATACCGGTCAAGCCCAGCTTGGCTCTGGTACACTTGTACATTCCACATATTCTTTACTAACTGGCGCTTTACACACACCGCGCCCTCCGGGGTAGCCAGCCATACCCGTCAAGCCTAGCTTGGCTCTGGCACACTTGTTCATTCCACATATTCTTTACAAACTGGCGCATTACAAACAACCAATGTTATTATAAGAATTTTCTTGTTTGTGGTAGCAGGTAAATCTGTACTTTAATGGTCGTCATATTACCGGTATCTCTAACGTTATGAAACTTATGAATTAAAATTTGGAACAGCTGTCAAATTTCATGTGGGCCTCTATTCTAGAATCCATGGATATTAAAACAATTATCGAGACGAAACGTCAATCCAGTATGTTTTTTAAATAAACCGCACGTAATTTGATCTCGAAAGACATGATAATAGGGACTTCATTCGTTTGTCTATGATTAAAAAAAAAAGTTCGTCTTGACAGATGATCGAATTGCTGCCATTACTGTTTTCATTCGTTTGTTGGTGTTTTTTGATACGGTTTTTTGCTGTAATGATTTGTGTCTAGATAAAGTATTGTATGCAACTGTATATAATTAGGCCTTAAAACACTCGTGTAATCGTATTATGTAAAACCACACTCGTGTTTTAGGGCCTCTCATTATATAGCAGTTGCATAAACTACTATAACATAATTGTATGTAATTTTGTAATACTTATCTCTTAAGACATTACTATAATGTTTCTTTCGTCATATCTACTGTGAAGTCTATTTTCTTATTTTATCTAATTGTTTCTTCGCATACTTTCTTGACAATAACCTAGTTAGTATTTTTACTTTTTTATCAACTAAAGTTTGCATCATAAGAGGTACCTATTTGAAACTGCATGGTAACATTTGCTCCCTGATTTACCAGCTGAATACTATTCTCACAGGTTATATTAAGACCTACCTGTATGTACATTTATTCCTAGCAAATAAATATTATTTATCTTTTTTAAAATATATTGTTTTATTTACTTAGGTTTGCAACGAGGAGGCTGACCGGCTAGCCGTGGCGGCTGCTTCAAAGGGATCTGAGATATCTTGTGCCTGGTCTGCAACGAGGAGACTGACCTGCTAGCCGTGGCGGCTGCTTCAAAGGGATCTGAGGTATCTTGTGCCTGGTTTACAACGAGGAGGCTGACCGGCTAGCCGTGGCGGCTGCTTCAAAGGGATCTTAGGTATCTTGTGCCTGGTTTGCAACGAGGAGGCTGACCGGCTAGCAGTGGCGGCTGCTTCAAAGGGATCTTAGGTATCTTGTGCCTTGTTTGCAACGAGGAGGCTGACCGGCTAGCCGTGGCGGCTGCTTCAAAGGGATCTGTGGTACCTTGTGCCTGATTTCTCCTTAGCAGTTGCTTATTATAAAGGCAAGTTCCATTCTTCGCGGAAGGAGTTCTTTGATGAGAGATCCCAGTAAAAAGGTAACTGGTATAAGAATACCATCTCTCATCAAATAACTCCTCACATTGTATGGTCTTCATACAATATGAGAATCGTCCTGGTTTTTGGTTTGATTTTATTAACTTAGGCAGAGCTCAAATAGTCAGCGCACATTTAAGCTGGCTTCGTTCCGGACACGCTTCATTGAACAAATTTCTGTAGTTAACAAGGAGGGTTAACTTGCCCAATTACGAAATGTGTGGAATTGCCGAAGATGTTCATCATTCTATTATGGAGTTTGTCCGGTCGGATTCTATTAGAGACAGGTTATTTGCACAATTTGGGTTGGGTTCTTTCAATGTCGGATCGTTGCAAATGATTTTATCCGAACTCACTAGCGATGTAGCTAAGAATCTGTTTAAGTGTTTGATAAGATAAGTTCTAGTGGGGCAGACGCGTTCAGTTCTGATGAAAGCCCTTAAATGAATAAAGGTTTTTTTAAACACACTCGTTTCGTTTTATTAATAATCAATCGAAGAGGAGAAATAAAATACTGTTTAAGTTAACACAAAAATCTTTATTTCGTATCACCAAATGGACGCAAAACTAGAAAAAAACAAGTATTCAAGGGTAAGTTGACAGCAACTAAATAAATTATATTTTTTTCCAATTGTAGTGTAGATTAAGTAGGTATTCCCAAGTGTTCCCTCTTATTATTCCCATATCTCTATTTATGACGTGACTGCGCGACGCAAAGAGGGGTAATGAATGTGTTAACTTAAAAAAACGTCGCCGTTTTAGCCCCAGACGCTTAAGCAAAATAAAGACCCCACGTGGATTACTCTGTGGTCACGTCATTCTGCTACAAGTACATACTGGCGGCCCCAGTTCTACGGTATAATCAGGGGCTGCCACGCACTGCTGCGGAACGCACGCGCGCGCTTACCGTCGCTTCCTTACATCGCAAGTCAGCGTACGTTGCGCTAACTAAACAAAAAAAAAACAATTTAAACTAAAAATTAAGAGGACAACCCTAACGCTCCATTGGAGCATAGGTCATAGAGCATCTCAAAAAATAGGCCTAATATCGGTACTGCTCCATTTACATCCTGTCACAGTAAGATCACAGGATCTTACTGTGACAGGATACAGCACTCCCAAAGCTGTAGCTCACGACAGTTAGGTATTTTACAACCACCCTAACCCTCAGTAGCTAATATTATAATAATTGTGTAGAACCGGGAAACAACTTTGTTTTGAAAACTGATAACGATGATATATAGATACCCTTGAAATCAATAATGTAATGGACCGTAAGAAGAAGCACATTGAAAAATTTGCAGGGTAACGCAAGGCACGGAATGCTAATGTTGCAGGTTCAAGTATTGCCATTACCCAAATTTTTCTTTATGTTGTCATTACATAGCATTATAATTTAATAATTTGAATGTTAAAAACATTCAAAATAAAAATCGAAAGAAATTTCGGTTACAAAATTTAATTATAGAGACTTTTCTTGCATGACACAGTACTGATCCACCATCCAGAACATGCAAAGCTTCTTGCTCTTCGGTTTCTTCCGCCCCTGTGAAGACAAAAAGATACAACTCATTCAAATGCTCTTAAAAGACAGAAAAAATGGATAAGAAACAAAGAAAATGTTTATTCAGCTCAAAAGAAAGAAACACTAACTGCACTTTTTTTTGCACTTTGAGTACATTTTAAGCAAACTGGGACAAATTACCTTGCTACTCTGCGAAACCAGTGCCGGGCTCGTGCAAAATAGCTGCGTCTGTGCGACACCCTCCTCCGCTTCCACACGAAACAACATATATCACACAGACTCAACTACACACCACCACCACTAAACCCTAATACTACACAATGTACGGATTTCCACTTGTTACAACCCTGACCTTTGCTTCACTTAAATGGTGGCAACGCACGATCGGTTTTAACTGACAGTCAAAACTGTTCAGTGACAACCGACAGTGACAGTGAAACTGATCGTGAGTAGCCCGCATTACTCCGCACTCACGCCACGCATGCTCGTCGGTCAGGGTACTCCTCACCTGGAGTGCGATTTTTGAATCTCACCGGGTGACTAAAGCTCACCAAAATGGCCGTTTTTCATAGAGATTCGGCCATTTCGGTGAGCTTTAGTCACCTGGTGAGATTCAAAAATTGCGCCCCTGGCCTTTCTCCAGAATGTCTCCCATTTGATCGGGTTACGTTTACCGAAGTTTATCCCTTCCCATTATTTCCAAAACTAATATACTATTATTTCAAAAACCGGTCAAGTGTGAATCGGTCTCGCGCATCGAGGGTTCCGTTCAATTCTACTTAGTCACAGATTGAATAATAAACGACACTCATTATATTATAGGAGATCCAAAAAAACATGACATGAGGTAACAGCGCTATCTCTGAGTGACTTTTGAAACTATCTATACAAATGGTATAAATTGCTGTTATCAGATTTTTTCTTTGATTTGTGCTGTGAGATCTTGCTTCTTGCCAAATTTCATGGTTCTAGCACAGTATATAAATAAGGTTCTAGGTCAACGGAAAGTACCCTATAGATTTTTGATTCCCTTGCAAATGAATTAAATATGCTGCATAAACTACCATATCTTTTCATTCCGTTGACTAATAAAGTTGGTTTTTTCACAGCTCTAGGGACTGCAGGCTTGAGTATTTGATAAAAATTTCAACTCGATACCTTCACGCGTTCCTTAGACAAAGGTCTAGACAGACGGACAACAAAGTGAGCCTATATTGGTTTTGCTTTTCCTTTTGTGGTACGGAACCCTAAAAAGTGGTTTTTTCCGATTACAACATACACAAATTACGTTTAATACTTAAATGCTGTTCCCATTGCTTTAAATTATTGAATTATAATAGTAGTTAATGAAACTGCTTTATAATGAGAGGCCTTAAAACACGAGTGTGGTTTTATGAAACGAGCGTCAGAGAGTTTCATAATAGGATCACACGAGTGTTTTAAGACCTAATAATATACAGTTACTTTATCGACACACATATCATGACAGCAAAAAACCGTAACAGAAAAAAACCAACAAACAAATGACAACAGTAATGGCGGTAATTCAAACCATCCGTCAAGCCGAACGTTTTTTTTAAATCATAGACTAATGAAGTCCCTATCCTCAAGTCACTCGAGATTAAATGTCGTGCGTTTATATATAAAAAAAAAACATACTGGATTGAACGTTTCGTATCGATAACTGCTTAGTATCTATGGATACTAGAATAGAGACCCACTTGAATTTTGACAGCTGTTTCAAATTTGAAAGTTATGGAAATCGGTTCTGTAATGACCATTAAAGTACAGATTTGCCTACTACCACAGACAAGAAAGAAAGAAAGAAAGAAATTGATTGTAATAATGCTGGTTATTTCCTACGGTTTCTGAACGCATTATAGAGCACTAATGATATGTGTGTAGACAAGATAATAGTAGTTCACGTTTTTAAATTAAGTAAGTACAGCACCATTACCGTTGCGGTATCATAATTGTTATCGTATTCTGATTGTTTGTTACGGCAACTCTGGAAATATACATAAAACACTTCTATATAACATTCAAAATATGTAACATAATGCCGAATGTCAACCTGTTCGAATTCTCACTTTACCAAACGTTATGTTCTGTCGTAGCTATTCAAGAATTTCAATAAAAAAATAAACATACCTAATACCTAAGTACCTAACCTATGTGTACATTATTCATATCATGTACTGACATACAAGCCTAGGTAAAGTAATTGTGTATTATTTTGTTTTGTTTGTATTTAACTATTTAACGTTTGATAAAAACAAAGATCATTATGACATTGATAAATAATAATTTGAATTTTAATTCTAATTTTAATTTTAAATGTAATTTAACAATATGTAATGTTATTTTGATGTTGTAGTAATATTAAATCACATATATATGTTGTAATGTTATGATGTTGGAGGAAATACAAAATATTAATTGTATGTTTTTTTACCAGTAACATACAATACATTTACACCGAAGTTTTCCCAGAACAGAAAATTGCAATGTGATAAAATGAAAATTCGGACAAAGAATGGACTCTGAAACATGCTATCCGGATTTTTTAGGATTCATTTTCTGTTGCTTTTCTTTAGTCCCATCTCGGAGCCAGATTTGGTAGCTAGCTACAAAATGAGAAATGTGCTTTCCCATCTCGTAGCTAGCTACCAAATAGGAACGACTTTGCCATCTCGTAGCCAGATTTGATAGCTTTACACGCAGTTTAAAAAAGGTTGTAAGTATTGTTCTTTAAGATTAAAAATAAACTAAATGATTCCCGATTCGTCGCCAGCTTCGAATCAGGATTATTTCTCCCATTTGGAAGCCAGCTACCAAATCTGGCTACGAGATGGGACTAAAGGTTATTTCTGCATACGTATAGCAAAATGATATATTTTTTTATTGTAGGCCGAGCACGTATGTTAATTGATATCATGAGAATAAATAAATAATATGTTTATAAATGAAATAAAAACATTTACTTAGGTAGGGAATGATTGAAAGACCTTTGCGCCAAAGCAAAATGAAACGTACTAAGTATGTATCAAAAGCGACTTTTAAAGGGGCCTCCCGGTTTATCATTAGCAGTATATCGCACGAATAAATTACTTACTGGATCATTTCTGCAGTCATCGAAATTGCCCCGGTCGCCAACGCTATCCTGAATAATTAACGTACATTTTTAACCGTTGTTTATTTATTATTTTAAGTTTCTTTTATTATATTATTATCTATGTATGTATGTATGGATGGATGAAAGAAGATTAACAAAAAGGCTGTATGAAGGGAGAGCGGATGGAAAAATGGGAAGGGGAAGACCTCGGCGAACGTACTCCGACCAAATCGGAGACATTCTGGAGAAAGGCCAGGTCAGGAGGACCCTAAACCGACGAGCATGCATGAAGAATGTCATGAAAGTAAGTGAAGTGAAAGTTGTATGTCAGGATCGTAGCAAATGGAAATCCGTGGGCTCTGCCTACCCCTTTGGGAAACAGGCGTGATTGTATGTATGTACCTATGTAAATTCTTTATTGTACAAAAAGAAAATAAATGACAAGAAGAAATACAGTGATGCACAAACTTATCCCTTTAAAGGATCTCTTCCACCCTTTGACCTTCTAACCTTCGAGTGGGTGAAAGATGTATCACATTAGGGGTATGTATGTATGTAAGATGTTGTTCGAAGCATACAACGGGTTAGCAACGCCAGCTCTGAGATTGGAATGAACATGAATATGTCGATGACCAAGTATAACTACCACCACCACTATTACACCATGAGTAACAGGATCCAAGTTGATGGCGGGAGTGTGGATTACGTCAATGTTGGTATGGTTTCTGAGCGCGGGGCCATGGGGTCATTTAAAAGGCGTTCTTGGGGCCGAAGCTAACATGAAGAGGCCTTGGTATCTATATAAATAAAAATGAATTGTTGTTCGTTAGTCTGATTAAAACTCGAGAACGGCTGGGCCGATTGAGCTGATTTTGGTTTTAAAATGTTTGTCGTAGTCCAGGGTAGGTCTAAACGGTGAGCAAATATGCCTCCAATAATTAGGCGG
This sequence comes from Ditula angustiorana, assembly GCA_963691745.1. Classification (NCBI taxonomy): domain Eukaryota; kingdom Metazoa; phylum Arthropoda; class Insecta; order Lepidoptera; family Tortricidae; genus Ditula; species Ditula angustiorana. Next base: position 7,626,612 of record OY829496.1, on the reverse strand, counting down.
TACGAAGTTCGCCGGGTCAGCTAGTTTATAATATAAATGAGATGGGCGCAACTATGGAGGTCTATCCCCTATGCACTACTTATATGGAGGATACTAGCGGACAGTCCTCCCCAGTTGCCAAACTATTGCCAGGTAGGAAGCGACATGGAGTGCACTAAAAAAACAGTTTTGTTACAGGTAACCAAAGTTTTGTTTATTGATTATACAAAAAAAATTACTGACGAACTTTTTGTTACACCTTGCCTAACGCTTGATTTTGAAATAAATCATCAAATGTTTATGAGTAGCAAATAGTTCTGCTAAATTAAACGAACTTTGATTACCATTAACCAAAATCACGAGTAACCAAACTAGTTCGGCTTATTATTATTATATGTTCATGCCTGTTTTTCTTTGAGGTAGACAGAGACTACAGAATGTCATTTGCTCTGGTCCTGGCATGCTTGCCAAGTAATATAATATAAGAGTGTAGGCGAGATAAGGAGGTCGCTAGGCCTACTCAAAATATTTGGTCCATGAAATAATGAAGAGCTACCTTCTAATTTCAATTAAACGCAAACTCATGGACATGTGCACTTTCGATACCCTCACCTACGGTGCTTCGATTTGGTCATTGCCGGACGCTCAGGACCCAATTTCATAAGCGCGACAGGCGACAGGTGAAAGTGGCAATTCGGTGTACATTGCGTGCCCACTATGATGTTAAGTCTGTTAATCTGTGGCGTTACTTGTCGACACTACTGTGTCGTCAAGTATATACGGCGAATTGTCGCTGTCACCTGTCGCCTATCGCGTTTATGAAATTGATCCCAGAAGTCTAAATTCAAGGTTAGCTGTGAGCCATGGAGTGCAAGTATTTGATACACCAAAGTAACGGATCGAGTTATGGATACAGTCACAGAATAAACAATAGTATTTTATGCAACTGCTATATAATGAGAGGCCTTAAAACACGAGTGTGGTTTTATGAAACGAGCGTCAGCGAGTAATAGGATCACACGAGTGTTTTAAGGCCTAATTATATACAGTTGCATACATTACTTTATCTACACACATGTCATAAGGGGCCGTTCAAGTATTACGTAAGCAGATTTACTACAATTATTTACCCCCCCTTCCCCCTTGTCAGCAAAAGTAATCAAAGCCCCCATGCTTACGTAAACATTGGTAGGTATATGCATTTTTCTTTTATTAAAAAGTGCTCCTCAATGTTGTATGTCTGCTCACTTTTATCCCATTTTGGAATGCCTACGTCGTTCTCATCTCATCGAACCATTCAACATCTTGGTGCTCTAAATTTTGAATAATGCACATCAGTTCCATATGTGTAAAAAGTAAATAACTACTGCTGACGTAATCACCATCTAGACCCCCCCCCCCCCCCACCCCCCAAGTCATCAAAAATAAGCACAGCAAACACAAACAAAGTACAAACATACAGAAACTCAACTGTTACGACCGAGGCCGGCAACGGTTTAGTGATTCCCGCATGCCAGTTTTCCTCTCTTTTCCATTCAAAAAGAAGTTAAATACTTACCGAATCATTCTCCTAATTTAAATGGATTGAAAAGTGTGCGTAAGCAATTACTGATCCTTTTTTAAGTCAAAACATATTAAATTTAACATAAATATAACTCAAAAGAACAATTGAACAATACAAATCAGAATTCTGATTTGTATTTGTCAATATTATAAGAGCATCATACACATAAATAAAAACGTTGTACCAAACATACATACCTCCTCTTTCAATGAACTCTGTAAATTGCAATAGATTGAAAATCTTATGTGTATGTTTAAATTCTTTATGGTACAAAAAACCATAAAAGCCAAAAAGAGATAGGTGATGTACGAAGCAAATTTATCTCTTTTATTGATCACTTCCAGTTAGCCTCTTCCAGTAAAATTGTGAACTGCGTGTAAGCAAGTACTTTTCAGAACCAAGTAATATTATATTTGATTACACCCATGCAAATCCAGAGCGGGTCGCAGTATGTTATCATCTACACTAATATAATAAAGAGGTAAACTTTGTTTGTTTGTATGTAGGGGGTAATCTCTGAAACTACTGAACCGATTTCAAAAATTCTTTTACTAAGGGAAAGTTACACTATCCCTAACGGACATAGGCTACTGATTTCACGCGAACGAAGTCGCGGGCGTTCGCTAGTAATTTATAAAATTATACTTACGTAGGAATCACCGCGCACCTAAGAAATGTGACCGAATTAGTAACTGTTGTTTTATTTTTGACATCGAATTTGGATTTTCCATATCGCACGCTTAGAATTAAAGTGACCCATTTCCGAATAATACACGTCCCAAAATAGCACCTTAATTAAAAGACATAGGGTTTAATTTTGGGAAATATCATTTTCAGAATTGAGTCGCTTTAATACTAAGGGTGCGATAGGTATGTGTTTATTTATATTTTGTTCAACATGCCAGTTTAGTTTCGTGGAAGTCGCAGCGGCTATGGCGGAGTGAGTTGGATTTGTTTATTATTCATTTAATTTTTTGCACAGTAAAATGTTTTTTTATAGAACGAATCTATTAATGAAGTTATTTATTAGCATTTATTTCTTTGTTTGCATGTTGCTTGCAATCATACTGTTACAAAACAAACATATTATATCATCAGGTTGTAAAAATAGTATAGCTATAGTAAAGTTGTAATGATGAGAATGTTCTAGGTACAATAAAAAAAGCTAAAAAAATCGGTGAAATTTTTATTTTTGACATGTAAATGACGCCATCTATCGTCAGCTAGATGTCACTACAAAGTAACCCAGCTTAAAGAGATAATTTGAAAAAGTTTCTCGTAGATGACACATTAAGAGTTGTTACACCTTAAAATGCTTTATTAACCCCTATGGATACTGTCCGAAATAAACGTTTTTGATTGATTAATTGATTGATAAAATCGTTCAAATTAAATAATGTAATGAAATGAAATGACGGTAAAAACGAAACATTGAAAAATTTGCAGAGTCTGGCAGTGGTTCTGTACGGAAGGAATACCAAGGCTACAGGTTCGAGTCCTGCCCGTGTCCTAGACTTTCCTTCGTGATGTCATTGCATATCATTTAAAAAGGTATACCTTGGCGTACTCGGTTCCCGCTACAACTATTGCGCGCAAGTTCCTGAAAGCATTGGCCATGGCTTGCTGTAAAAGATAATTATTCATTCATTTAAAAGCCTTTACAATTCAGTGCAGCTGAACTCACTAGGTTCTTGTCCCATTCTGACAAAATCCGAATAAAATAGATCTACTTCCCGATCAATGAAAATACCAATGTAGAAAACCACACCTACTTTTTCTGCCTTTTTTTAAAAAAATACAAAGAAAAACAAGCAAGCGGGTCACCTAATGGTAAGTGATCACCACCGCCTATGGACAACCAAGGAGATTGCAGATACGTTGCCAACCTAGAGAGCTAAGATGGAATACCTCTTGTGCCAGTAATTACACCGGCTGTCTTGCTCTCCACGTCGGAACACAACAGTGCAAGCACTGCTGCTTAGCGGCAGGATTAACGAGCAAGAAGGTAGCTAGCCGGACGGACCTAAGAAGGGCCCTAATGCTCTTTGCACCAAAATATGCAATCTTCATTTATTATCCGACTGCCGCCAGACGGGAGGTTTATGTTTTTATCACCTAGTTTTCTCTAAGCATGCTGTTGTAATAATTAGCTCCTGTGGCCCAACATGACCGGCCCACGTTTAATTTATCCCGCCTGCGTCTCTGTCTAACTAGTGTAATATAAAGAATGGGATAAGAAATAAACTCGGATAAACTAAACTTGCCTGGTCATATCAGGGCCACTTATCTCGATATGCTAATATGATGCCATCTATGAAGGTTCAGTTCATACTAATTCTGTAATACTTACGGTGAATGCAATATTGGAGAGCTGAAAAAAAACTTTATTTTGAAGCATAATGAAATATTTGATTTGCATGTACTTTGTACGGGGGAGTGTTATACAGGGTGTGCTGTACGTAGTACGAAAAACTTAAGAGGTGGGCAGGTGACCTACCAAATATAAAAAAAAAACCTTAATGAAAGTCTCACACCTGTAGGTAAGGGGATTTTTCAATATTTTTATAATTACTCTCCTAGCGCTTTTTCCCGTTTCTTAGTTCAGGGTGCGCTTTGACTATAATCCCAGATTTGGCAGGGCAGGTTATTACACTTATTACATTGGAGCGACTGCCTTCTGACCTCCGTAACCCCTGTTGCAGGGAAACCGATTATTCTAATTATTATTATAAGCTCACGCCTGTTCCCTTTGGGGTAGGCAGAGACGCAAGTGTATATTTTTTACAATTCTCTAAGCTTATACTTAAGAAATCCATATTCCCATTACCAGGACACTAACGTACCACCTGAAAAATTAAATTGATTAAACTTTTGTAGCAGTTTCTTTTGATTTTGATTTTTTAATGTTAAACATTCAAATTATAAAATGAATGACAACACAAAGAAAATTCACAGGGTAACGGTAGTGATAACGTGGCGAAACTGGCTAACGCGCGGCACGGAATGCTGAGGTAGCAGTTTCGAGTCCTGCCATTGCCCTGGGTTTTTCTTTGTGTTCTCATTACATAGAATTTAAATGCATTAATAGAAATTTACGGCGGACAATGACCCTAACATTACCGCCTAATTTATCCGTCAGTGCGACCTGCTCCTAAGACACTAGCTAGACAAAGTCGTAAGGAGGGGTAAATTAACATTGGGCGGTCGTGTTAAGAGTAGCTGTGAGAGGAAAGATTAAAAAGGTTAGCCTGTTTCACCACTCTCTGATAAGTTCTTGACTAATTCGTTTCTTAGTTTTCTTTGTCTTTTTTTATGTGGCGAACAATAAAGAATATTATTGTTATTGTTGGATCCAACAGACATGTGTGTTGCCGCCTCTGTTTATTCTATGGACACAAACAGGGACTGTATCACAGACATCTGTTCGATATGGTATCGGGAACATATCAGAGAGTGGCGAGTCCACAGTCAGCAATCTGCCAGAAATGTCACCGTATGATTACGAACGCCATTAAGTAGTTAATGAACTTCGGTCTATCTCGCGATATTGTAAACTGTCGTACATGAATAGTGAACTGTACCGTAATGTATTGTGTATCTACTGTAGGGCTTACAATGTAACGTATTAATTTTCTTTACTTTGAGCGTGGGAAGCCAGGGCAGGTTCGTTAGCTAACTTTTATTCCCAGAGCGACCAATAGGAGCCTCACAAGGCGGGGCTCCGTCAACTTTCTTTAAAACTAATACGTCATATTGTAAGCAGCATGGTACAGTTCACAATATATCGACAATTAACAATCTCACATTTTATAGAACTATATCTTTTTTTACTATATTTATTTTGCGGGTGGTAGGACCTTGCAAGGTCCGTCCGGATCGCTCCCATCATCTTGCTCGCTAATCCTGTCGCTAATAGAATAGAACCATTTATTTCAGGCTGCATAGGCCCATAGAAAAAATACCTTAAAGACTAACATACATATTTAGAAGACAAAACATTAATAAACCAATAAAATTAGCACGTTACTTCGGCGACGTGTGACCTAGTTTGGGGCTGTCCAGCAACCGTCTGCGAAAACGACGGAAAGCGACTCCCTTCGGCCAAAATTCCTGCTTCATGAAGTTCGACAGATGACCGGTCGGCGCCCGCACCACAAAGGACGTAAAGTTGATTGCTAAGCAGCAGTGCTTGCACTGTTGTGTTCTGGCGCGGAGAGCAAGCTTGCCGGTGCAATCTATGGGTGGTGGTGATCACTTACCTTCAGGTGACCCACTTGCTCGTTTGCTTTCCTATGTTGTATAAAAAACATCTAGCGGTGTTTACAATCATACGGTGACATAATATACATAATTTATTAGCTTTTACCCGAGACTCGAGAATTAGGATATTGCTTGTATTCATTTCGGTTTCTAGGCAACGTATCAAGATAAAACTGGATTTGTTTTAAGTTAGACCCCCAGCAATACTACTGTGCTAACGGCTTCCAATTTGTACAGCAGTTTTTGCGTGATACGCGGACAAACAAACAGACTGATTTAAAAAAAAAAGAAAAGTAAGAAAAATAGAATAATAATATTTTGGCTTCTGTTGCTACTCATATTATTAATTTTTATCTACACACATATCATAAGTGCTCAATAACGCGTTAAAAAACCTTAGGAAATGACCAGCATTATCATAACCAATGTTATTATAAGAATTTTCTTGTCTGTGGTAGTAGGTAAATCTCTTCTCTATTGGTCATTACATTACCGATATCTCTGACGTTATGAAATTTGGAACAGCTGTCGAAATTCAAATGGGTCTCTATACGAAACGTTAACTCCGTATGCTTTTTTAATTTAAACGCACGACATTTGATCTCGAGTGACATGACAATAGGGACTTCATTCGTTTGTCTATGATTTAAAAAAACGTTCGTCTTGACGAATGGATCGAATCGCCGCCATTTACTGTTGTCATTCGTTTATTGGTTTTGCTGTTACGGTTTTTTGCAGTAATGATAATAATATGTGTGTAGATAAAGTAATGTATGCAACTGTACATAATTAGGTTTTAAAACACTCATGTGATCCTATTATGAAACTCGCTGACGCTCGTTTCATTAAACCATACTCGCGTTTTAAGACCCCTCCTTATGTATCAGTTGCATAAAATACTATTAAATATCTCCTATGCACAGATATAGAGCAATTATCAGTTTCATTCTATGCATACAGAAAATAAAGATGATTTTAAATCTATTTGAATGGATTCAATTTGATATATACCCTTTGTGCGCTTGACAATTTTGTGCTGCCGGGCTGCAGATAAAACATTAAGAAGGTCAGAACAAACACAAAGAATGCTGCACGTGGTAGATCGTCAACTGATAACGCCGAGGATGCACAAGAAGGATTGTTCATTTTCTTACAATGTCCTCTTATTCCAAAAGCATTTCGAGGAATAGGGATGTTAAACCGTTTTCTGACATTCTATAAAAAAATACTTTGTATTTGTAAATATTTTTGCAAAATAAAGTTTGACCTTTGTTTGACCTTAATCACCAGCATATCTTTTCAATTTCTTTGCACTTTGTTCAACATTGAAGCATTTTTTGTCTGTAATAGTCTAAATTTTACTTGTAGTACAGGCAACAAAATGGTACCCTGACCTGACATGGAAAAATATCTAAGTGACTTTATGAACCAAATCAGAAGAAGACTCTTATAATCTTACTTATATTGTTAATCTGACACGGTTCTATGGTGGGCCAGGTTTTCATTTCGTAGATTATGGATTATTTACTTGTAATATATCTTTCAGAACTCCATATAATAATCCCGTGGTACCCTGAAATAGGAAACATACTTTATAAACAACCTTAAAGCATTTTACGTACAAAAGATTACAAAATGAACAGAACAGTGGCCCGTTTCACTAAGCTACAAGTTACAATTTTACAAGTCTGAACCGGCAACATTGGTCAATAATGACCAATGGCAATGGGCGTAATGACCAATGTTGCCGGTTTAGACTTGTAAAATTGTAACTTGTAGCTTCGTGAAACGGGCCACAGAAGTAGTAGTGCATTCATACTAGCACTAATGGATTTTATACAGCGATTTATAAAGAATAGATAGCATCAAAAATTCGTGTCATTTTCTACAAATGTTGAAGTTATTAAATACTAACACGCGCACACTAATGTTACTACTAATGGATGCTCAGCTACCAGCGGCGCGTGTGGTTGAAACGGTACGGGCGGCGTCTTGAATGTGATCAAGTATTTGGCGTTGTGTGTGCTACGGTATATTTGAGCACTGTCGAAGACCTGAACAATTTGCATGATCACTCAGGCTGCGTCGATGTTAATGAGCATTCTGGATGTTTCCAACTATTTGGTGATCTTCACTGCTACGTACTATATGACGCTGACGTGTCATATACAGGGTGTAATCGTTAAGTGTGGCCAGGCGATTGTTCTGTGAATTTAACAGATATCAGAAGACTTTACGTTACCCAATGAGTAAAATCACAGTAGTATTTTTTTTTAAATAAAAGTAGGTATATGTATTCAAAATATTAAGTTTAAACACTCCCATACATTTAGTACGACGTTCTTTAAGGCTGTAAGAGATAAAACTGCCTGCATTCATTATTTACACGCATAAACTGTTATAAAATCATTTGATAATGGTGAAATAAATGACTAGGCCTTACAAACTAGTATTTCAACGAACGAAGTACTAAATGTATGGGAGAGTTTGAAGTTAATATTTGGTTTTAAAAAGTTATTAATGTAATTTTACTCATTGGGTAACGTACTTTTGATATCAGTTTGAACTTTTCTAACATCTGTTATATTTACAGAATAATCGCTTGGCTACACTTAACGATTACACTCTGTATACATACAACAGTCCTGTGATGTGACAGATGGACGGACGGACAGACAACGGAGGCTTAGTAATTAGATCGCCGTTGGCATCTTTTGTGTACGAAGCCCTACAAAAACAGACAATAAAAAAACATTCATATTTTATTTTGCGACGGCTATTTGTTAACCTGTAGTACTTAAACAAAACACTTAACTTATTACCAAAAATGTACCCAGTCGTAGACCGTCTAAATAATTGGAAAACTTACGGAAAGAACGATATCGAGGTACTGAAATAGAAAAACAAAAATATAAATACTAGGAGGAACGAATGAATGCTACGAGTATTTGGAGAGGAGCTCAAAACGTGTAAGTTATTTATAATTCATACAAATGACGACCGGATAGCCTAGTGATTAGTGACACTGACTACGAAGCTAGAGGATGTAGGTTCGATTCCCATAAGGGGCAAATGATGGTATGATGACAATGAATGTTTGTACCCTGCAGATACATGTAGGGAGCAATCGAACATATTAAACTGACATTATGTAATTATACTGATTTGGATTTATTTATGTTTTAAATTTGACATTTCATCTAATTTTTGACTTTTTTCTTTGATTTTCTTTTGCAATTAAGTACTTATTGTAAATGATGAATAATATTGCCATGGGCCTAGTTGGCTGAATTGAATAAATGATTATGATAAATGCCTTCGAAAAATGACACTTTCGTTCAATTCAGTGTTTAATGGCCACTTAAGTCTTGCTATAAGCAAATTAATTTTTCAATATTTATTAATTGAAATTTCAAAATGTATTAGTTGCAAATTAATAAATATTGAAAATAGCTTTACTCAAAGAAAGCTTTTATGTACGAATGAGAAATCTCTATCTTTACATAGTATAAAATAAAGTCGTTATCCGTTCCTGTCTGTCCTGAATCCTTACGGTGTATAGTCGACCAAGTAATTGCTTGATCACTTTTGAACTTTATACCTTTGTAATAGAGTCGAAAAGTGATCAAGCAATTTCTTGGTCGACTATACGTTGGGACGCCTTATCCTCCTAAACCAGGCAACGGAATTAGTTACGGTTTTCACTGTCAGTTAGATAATTTTATACAGAAGGTTTTTATTTACAATACATCTTAATTGTATCCGTGTGAAGCCGGGGCGAGTCGCTAGTTGTTTATAAAAAAAATTACAGTCTGGATTTCTAGGCTGCCAACATAATTACATAAAGGTCTTCGCCCTGAGGGGGCTCGAGCGGCGGTCGTTGCCCGGGCACGGATCCTGAGATCCTGAGGTAGGTAGGAGACAACCTCATTAAAAAACCGTATGTCGTTTACCGGCCGGTGTCGTAGTGGTGTCATCACCTGGGTCCCACTGCACCGGATAAAACCGGCTTGAGGGAAATAGTGAGGAGGTTTATCGGGTTTTCCCCCTCACGGGGGCGAGTCCCGAATTTCGCCTCGTTTGGTGAAACTCGTCAAAAGGGTGCCAACACAAATTCAAAAAATATACGTACACTCGTGACATACTCTAATTTTTAAAATGTGATGATAATCAAATCTCTTCAGCCAAGTAATTGTACTTTTGCTAAAGGCTAAGTTACTCGTTAATTAGTGCAAGTGCGAGTTCATACGTTTGCTACTTGCACTAAACAAACACCAAATGTATGAACTCGCACTAGCGCTAACCAAATTGTAACTGACCCCAAAGGTACGGTCAAATATCAGTAACTGATACTTAGCTAGAACGTAACTCTTTATAGCATTAATCAAACCATTGATGATTGATAGGTTATACTAATACTTAAATAAAATTATAAAATAATTTAACTAACCATCTGGAAAGAATTAAAAATAATAATTATTATCTATTTATTTCGTCCAACTAGTATCATACAATAACCATTTCATTAAATACAAATAAATTTATTATTTGTTAAATTTTTTTTAACTTCCAACATATGTATAAAGAGTCTTAAAAAGGTAGTTTAGATTACCACCCATAGAAATAGTACACTATTAACCACAGCAAAAAAGGAGTTTTTACATTAAAAATGAAAATTTACTAAGCTGATTTCGGCAATGAAATGTGAAATAGACGACTACATACTCTAAACCTCCTTCCTCTTCAACGGATACCCCGTGCTCACATGAATTGCCGAAATGGTCTCCTTTAGTTTAGGGGACATTAAGGTAGTATAACCTATGTTTTCCTTAATAATTTAAAAGTTTGATTATCTTAACGCACGCACTACGAAGAACACCATTTTGACAGTATCGCGTGTGTTTGTGTACGCTTACGTACGCTTGACATAAACTGAAGCTATCTATCTATCTATATACAGGGTGTACCTAAAACCGAAAAACAGATTTTAAAAATAGTTAAATATACAGTCTTGGCGGTCGAAACACTGACGCAGCGTATTTTGATACCGCGATACTGGATTAACGCATTGTCTAAGCCCCGTCATACTAAATTATGAGCTCCTTTTGGAGTAAAATAGCATTATCTCGTGAACTACTGCGTAAATTATTAAATGTTTTACAATTCTGAAAACTAAAGATGATGTGCAGTTTTTTGACGTTTTGTGCAATGTTAGTTTAATACACTTTTTAATTAAAATATATCAAAACTGCAGATTAAAAATTAAAAAAATAAATTTCTGTTTTGTGATTTTTTTTACCGCCTCAGCGTAATAGCATGAAAAAAATATTTAATTGGATTGGATATACAGTTTTTAAGTAACATCATGCAAAAATTAGATTTCAAAAATCCCGAAATTTGCTGTTGCATCACCCGAAAGACTGGTTCTGGGTATCAAAAATTACGATTTGTATAAAAGTGTCAATATCTCGATAAAACTATGAACTTTTTAATGAAGTCATATTAACTTAATTTGATAGCTCATGGGCTGATTTATTAGCCTTCGAAGTTTTAGCGTTGGTTTTAGGGACACTCTGTATATAAAAAATAAAATTAATATTTACTCTATTTCCCTTCGTCACTCTATAACTTTGAGAACGACTTTACCGATTTCACTATTTTTTTTTAAGTTTTGTAATACTATGAAGAAAAAATTAAGAAAATAACAAAATTGCGCAGAAAATTGGAATAGAGATAAATGAATATGGACAACCCTAACTGTGGAGACGGCAAAGCATGCAACCACGCCCCAGACTCAGACCTTGCGACAGCCTTATATCTTATAAAGAAAAATACGTGAAACTAGGGTAATAATGGACAATTACTTACATCTTTCTCCTCGGTTGTAAATCGCACAGAGTCCTGAAATCGGAATAGTATTTTATGCAACTGCTATATAATGAGAGGCCTTAAAACACGAGTGTGGTTTTATGAAACGAGCGTCAGCGAGTTTCATAATAGGATCACACGAGTGTTTTAAGGCCTAATTATATACAGTTGCATACATTACTTTATCTACACACATATCATAACTGCAAAAAACCGTAACAGCAAAAAACCAAAAACGATGACAACTAATGGCGACCATATATATTAAAAAGGTACTCTGTGATTCGATCTATCCGTCAAGACGAAAGTTTTTTTTAAACCATAGACGAACGAATGTAGTCCCTATTGTCATGTCACTCGAGATCAAATGTCGTGCGTTTAAATTAAAAAAACATACTGAGTTGACGTTTCGTATCGATAACTGTTTTAATATCTGTGGATACTAGAATAGAGACCAACTTGAATTTTGACAGCTGTTCCAAATTTAAATTCATAACGTCACGAGCAGTCACGAGATATCGGTAATGTGATGACCAATAAAGAACAGATTTACCTACTACCACGGACAAGAAAATTCTTATAATAACATTGGTTGTAATAATGCTGGTCATTTCCTAGGGTTTTTGAACGCGGTATTTAGCCTTTATGATATGTGTGTAGATAAAAACGTTTTATCAACCTTTTTCTTCATTGTTACACAGTAATTGTATGTATTATATATCACTGTCGCTTTCTCTAGACAGTATAAACTCGTTGTCCGCTCTTGTCTGTCCTCATAGTCTTTGGCCGCTAACACCTACTAAACCGCGCAACGCATTTTGATACTGTTTTTTTTTTGTCATTTAGATATTATTTCACGGCAAAGTTTTTAAGTAAATTATCGTAATTGTGCTCGTGCGACGCCGGGGCAGGTCGCTAGTAATTAACATGTAGCCGCTATGTCTGTCTGTCATTATATATATCTATATATTAATATAAAGTTTTGTGAATAAAATATCTAAATTTATTAAGCAAGTAAAATATTTGGCATAAAAAGTGGCACAAAAATGGTGTAATACTAAGAGTAGTGCAAAAGTCTGACGCTAGTTAAATAGGTAGTCATCATTTTTTGAACCAAAAGTAAATACTTACGGAGAATAGCTTCATTAAAACCTGCACGAGTTCAATAGATTTTTTCTAAAACAAAAAATTTATTTTCAATAAACTGGATCCAATTACCTCGCTACTCTTGCTCTTGCTGGTTTCGCGGAGTAGCAAGGCAATTTGTTTCAGTTTGTTGAAATGGACCTCCGCAAAACGCCTGAATCTATTAATTATATTTTCAATATTGGCAAAATACTGCAACCAAACGATGTTTACTACAGGTAAAAGCAACAAAATGGAACCCTAACCCAACTAATGCAACTAGTGTCCGTCCGACTGAAACTAGTTTTTACAACTGAATTTCGGTTTCCGTTCTAGTTTCGGCCGAAATCTAAAACAAAACTACTCCGGGGCACTTCTTGTGTATATTTTTTTAAGCTTTTGCTAGTGTTAGCTCTAACATCTAAACTATTGAACGCACACCGCAGCGCAAAACAAACAAACAAGCAACAACGCACGGCAGTGGGCAGTTAAGTAAGCCATACACGCTTCGGTCTACCGGAGAGGTTACCTCTGCAGGTCAACCGCGCGTACGGTGTCACTTGAAACAATTTATATTCGATCTTGAGCCGGTCGCCTGCGCAGGCTTAAAAAACCGGCCAAGTGCGAATCGGACTCCATTATCTATAAAAACGAGCAAACAAATCAGGTTTGTTGTATGGGAGGCCCCTTAAATATTGATTTTATTGTGTTTTTTAGTATTTGTTGTTATTGCGGCAACAGAAATACATCATCTGTGAAAATTTCAACTGTCTAACTATCACGGTTCATGAGATACAGCCTGGTGAAAGTCGGACGGGCGGACGGACAGCGGAAGTCTTAGTAATAGGGTCCCGTTTTACCCTTTCGGTACGGAACCCTAAAAACTGCACAGGTCTAATCCCACACACACTCTGGTCTACCTGCTCAGGTAGACCTCTCCGGTGGACCGTAGCCTGGATGGGAGCCATTAGCGAGGTGGAGCCGCCAGTGACGCTGTCACTTTCAGCGGCCACTCCACTACGCCGATCGCTTGTCAAGCTTATATAGTTTCGGTTTTAGTTGAGAAACTCGCCGAAACCGAAAGTTTGGTCTGACACTACATGAGACTATGGCCTTTGGACTAAAGGTACACTAGAACAGCTCGTTCAAAGTTTCAAACAGAGATTGTGGCTCTCGCGCGCCCACCACCAGCAACGGGCGAACGGTGTCACGGCGGCTTCCGCAAGTGAGAGCGAGACAGCTCGTGGAGGTGAGGTGCGCTACTCCAAACGTTAAGCTAAACGTGTTTAGACAAAGCTTTAAGCGCTGATAAAATATACTATACTTACTATTGCTGAATTGACAGGAGCAATTCTCTGAAACAAATAAATAAATACGTAGGTATTGTCAGTCCACTTACAATAACGTCAATAACAAACTAGAGTACCTTTTTAAAATTCAAATAAGGTTTCAGTAATTTGCAAAAAGAAAACTAGAGTATCTCCACTATTACGACTTCAATTTCATTTTAATGTTGAATTTATCTAAATTAAGGAGAAGAAAAAAGAGCATTAAAGATAAAAAAAATGTCCCAAATCGCCGCCAATAGGGAGGGTTCCCAGAAGGCTGGCAGCATTGCCACGTTGAATGGCAATGCTGATTCTTTGGGCAAAGTATTGCCCAGCCTTCTGGTCACGGGAGGCCTCTATAAGGCGCACCGATAAGTCTTTGTATAGACGGCGCGCACTTGGCCCCCAGGGCCCCAGAGTTTCGACCCCAAACGCCTCAAATATATAGCTGTCACCAAGGCAGGTATACTTGCGACGTTTGAGGTCTTCCGCTGCAATGATATTGAAAAAGGTTATATTTGTATATGTATATTGAGATGATGATGATGACATATTTTCGGTTATATTGACTGCACCCATTTTTTTACACCCGACTGTACATGTGTGAAATGCTTAGAGTTCACGTTTAGACCAGGAGTGCGATTTTTGAATCTCACCGGGTGACTAAAGCTCACCAAAATAGCCGTTTTTCGTAGAGATTCGGCCATTTTGGGGAGCTCTAGTGAGACCTGGTGAGATTCAAAAATTGCACCCCAAATGTGAATACACAGCAAAACATACAAACCTAGTTCTAAGGCATAATGACAACATACCAAAATATCATTGCCATGGGTTAAGAGGGTGGAAAATGTTACCACCGTTTGTATGGGGAGCGCTGTTTGTGGCTGGGTTCACATTCCTCTTAGTAATAACTGCTTTATGTGTCAATTGGGCACAAAAAAAACTAAACAACACAATCGATTCTTTGTGATCGATCTTAATTGTTATTATGATTTAAACTTAAACTTTAATGAAATAAATGTAGCTATTCAAAATATAAATATTTACGTACAATCTGGAAATTGAGTTAAATACATTGTTAGTTTTTAAGTGTGGACCTAATTTTTACGGTAATAAATAAAGAAATGAAAAAAAACATTACGTTACACAGCGATAAAATTAATAATCACCTCTGGGTGATCTAACTCTTAATAATGTAATCTAACCAATAATAATTAAGGCCACTGGGTCATAACATATTTTTTTAATGAAGTGAGCGTCAGAATTTAAGAGTTTTCTTTTTGGTGTAAACCCGGACAAATAAACATTCATAGACAAATACGACAAACATTTGTGATATCAACTGTTTATTAAACATATTTTAGAAAAACAATTACTTTTGCATGTTGTTCTGTACAATTAAATTATACGTATAAAATAAACAGTTATTTATCCATATAATTTTTATAAAACGTATCTTTATCCATGTTTACATACTTAGTATAAAGTAAAGTGGATATTCGCTCTTGTTTATCCACATCATATCTTCGGCCGCTAAGTCCTAAACCACGCAACAGGTTTTGATATGGTTTTCACTGTCGTTTAGTTTTTTACCCGACTACGGCAAAGCCAAAAGGAAGGGTTATGCTTTAGCATCCTATATATGTATGTTTGTATTTACGTATGTTCCATTGTAGTGCCTAAACGACTGAGCCGATTTTGATGAATGAGGTATCAATCGGTTCGTAATTTTACGGCAGGTTTTCATGTAGATGCAGTACATCCTGATTTTACCCGTACGAAACTAGTGGGAACTAGGGTCGCTAGTGATAGATAATTCAGATCGTACCACACTCGAGTCGCTGGCTAGAAGCTTTTTACTTTGCTGAAACAAAAAAAAAACAATAAGTCATTTCAGGAAAATATCCAACGAATCGATATGTTTATAACGTTTTCAGGACTTTAACGCGATAAAAATATTGTTAATTTACCTCGACGTTTCGGCCATGTTTCAACGGCCGTGGTCACGAGTGTGAAATGAAATGTAGGTGTGTGAAAATCGCGAAAGTTTAAAACAATGAATCGATATGTTGTCGTATCATGTATCAAATTAGTATAAAGTAACTGGAAATTGCATACGAACCTGCATCAAGCCCTCCGCTTGTTTTAATTCGGGTATGACGACATTGCCCTAGAATATATTAAAATAATTAATAAAAAATACATCAACGTTTAAAACTGTAATAATACCTGTGGACACTCTATACCTTACATCTATGCTCTCTATAGGGGTTCGACTCCAGCCAGATGCCTAAGATTTTTCTTTGTGTTGACGTTGCATATGGTTTAAATAAAATAATGTTATTCCTTTGATTATTTGCAAGCATAAGGTAAGATAAGGTATTCTACTGCCTCTTATTCCACCCACTATGTTCAAAGTATTCAACAAATAGAAATGAAATCCAAGTGAAAATAAATACTTACTTTATTAGCATTATTCAGATTTTTGATCTCCTAAAAACAAGAAATATTATAAAGGCACTTTTATGCACGTACTCCACCACGAATCAGGAAAAAATACATATGTGTAGTAATCATGTTACACTAGCCTATCTGCTGTTTATTATGATTCCTAAACTCATAAAATTAAAAAAAAATACACAAGCCCATTCATGAAATTAAAAAAATATATTGTTTATGAAACAAAAACAGATTAATTAATAAAACGGTGCAGCCCTACCACCGGTAGCTTGAGCTCTGCCCCGCTGCCGGCTGCACTCTAGGTTAGGTTTTTATAATGTTTGTGTATTTTGTATTGATATTGTTTTATTACTTTTTATAGAAATACTGTAAAAACTTAACCTAAGAGTTCGAATAAATATACATGAAAATAATAATAATTATAAATCATTTATTCTCAGTCTAAGATATTAGGCAGGATAAGATTTGTTGCTGGCTACTGTACGTGTATCTGTTGTCTAGTACTTGTAACACAAGCTCTACTTAGCTTAAGACTAGGTATACATATAGGTGTAATCAGGCCCAAGGAATTGATTACCTTATTATTCTTTTTTTTTACTTTCTTAATTTAAGCATTTGCCCGAACGTCTACTTACCAAATAGAGCTGCATACAAAATACTTATTTATTATACTTAATACAACACAATAATAAAAACAAGAAACCAGCGCGGCAATTCTCGTGTCAGTAGAGATGAAGCAACATTTGAGATAATATTTCGATCTGACAGGGATCGAGGGATCGAACAGCTCTTTTTGTCATATCATGGCAAAAAGAGCCGTCAGATCCCTTCAAAATCTGTCATTTGTTGATGTATTATCTCGAATCTGAGAAAATTCTCGACGAACGCCAGAATTGGGGGCCTGGTGGATACCTTACGATGCATAAGGGCGAATGTCCACTGCGGTACACTTGACGCACGGAGCACACAGACTGACCCGCACACTGTGCACCTAGCACGAATCTTCTCGATACGCGTAACTCGCTACGTAATTCAGTCCGTGTCTCTCCTACTGGACCCCAATTCTCGGTTCATGCGAGTTTGATCTCACGTGCGAGATACGTCAGATTTGACAGTTGTTATCGTGAGAGATTTAACGCCCCACTTTCTGAATATGAGAGATGATAACGTAAAATTTTAGACCTTTTAATGTTAGGTACCCGAGTGTTCAAAGTTACTGTACGAGACTTTGAAAACATTTCTGGAAAAAAATCATGTATTTACTCTGGTCATTCAATTTGGAGAGTTCAATACTTACTTTGTTCACTATGTTATTCACTTCGATATTGTTGATGATACCATCCTAAACAGAGATATTACAAATTCTTTACTTACTCCAAAAATCGTCGGTCGATTCACAAAGGGGCGTAACTGCTTTTTTACAACTTTACACTACAGCGATTTACCCCTTTTCATGTTTCAAATCAGAATATTGAGTACTTAGGGCTTTTCGTGATGAATTGTTGGCCTGGTTCTAATTGGAATTCAGTTACGTCCTTTCGTGACATAATAAAATGCCATCCAAAACAAAAATTGTAAATAAAACCAAGCCTCGCAACTCAGTTCTTCTACCGTAAAAAGTTGTGAGATCCATGTAATACCAAGTCGGTTGGTTTATTCAGTCCCTACTTAAGGGACCTTCTGTCTTAAGTTATTATGTAATTTGCTAATCTAACGACATCTTATAGTGACCACATTAAGTTTAAAAATCTTTTATGTTTAAATAAAATAGATTGACTTGGCCATCGCATGAAAACTAACGACTCGCACTCACGTGTGCGAGTCGCGCTCGCAATCACATGTGCGAGCGCCGCGCCCGCATTCACATATGCGATGGCCGCGCTCGCATTCAAAGTGCGAGGCGCGCTCGCAATCACATGTGCAAGCGCCGCGCCCGCATTCACATGTGCGATGGCCGCGCTCGCATTTACATGTGCGAGCGCCGCGCTCTCATTCACATGTGCGAGTCGCGCTCGCATTCACATGTGCGAGTCTCGCTCGCAATCACATGTGCGCGCGCCGCGTTCGCATTCACCTGTGCGACTTGCGCGCGCATTCACATGTGCGTGCGCCTCGCTCGCCTTCACATTCGTATTCTACATACGAGCTACATTTATTTTATATTCATACATATTCATTCACTGCAAATGTTAATTTTGTTTATGCTATATATTATGTCGGATAACAAAGTTATTTATGCAGTTGGTGTATTTAGAAAACTGGACAGAAACTGCAAAATATTTAGGTTTTTCCTTGATTTATACACTAAACACTCATTGTATTCTAAATTTTAGGCTTCTATGTCTACTAGAAGTGCTGTATACTTTTGATGATCGGTCAGTCAGTCAGTCAGTGACAAATTAAGAAACTTTGACTAGTTATAATTCTTAAAGTGCTGGTTCAAATGTAATGAAATTTGAAATATACCTGGTTTTTACAGTTCCTGCATGCTGGCTGAAAATACAGGCTTCCAGTTTAATCCACAACGAAGTTATAGGGGGTCGAAAATGGCCTAAACTGCTTCGAGAAAAGGATGGTACGACCGTGCCGTTTTTTTTGCTCCACTTGGCGGGGGCACTGCCGTGCCCCCAGATATGCACTTTGCATACGATGGCAAACTTAATAAATCATTATATCATATCATATCATATACGTTCATATTAGAGATGGGCCGAGTACTCGGTTGATACTCGGTACTCGGCGTACTGGGTGGGTTTTTTGATACTCGTACTCGGCCGAATAACTCGATTTGAATGCCGAGTATACTCGGTTTAAGCAAAGCAATATATTTAGGTAGATAAAATTAAAACAACAGTGTTAATCAAAATCAGGTCATCACTGATCAGGTACTACACACAGTCAATCGTTATTAACAAAACTTTTCAATGATTTTTTTAGTATGACGCGCAACGTGAAGTATTTCTTTGCAAACTATCAAGTGACTGGTAGTTGAAAGGCGCGGGCGGGGTGAGGGGTGTACCAACGCGAGCCGGCCGCTCGACCGGCGCGAACCTGGTATTCTTGTTTACGCGCGCGAAATGTGAATTTGATTGAACCGAGTTACTCGGCCGAGTACTCGGTTGAAAAAAAATTGAACCGAGTAAAACTCGGTACTCGTTACTCGGCAAAAGTGTTACTCGGCACATCTCTAGTTCATATGAACCTTGTTATCGTGCGAGATTTAACGCCCCACTTTCTGAATATGAGAGATGATAACGTAATATTTTAGACCTTTTAATGTTAGGTACCCGAGTGTTCAAAGTTACTGTACGAGACTTTGAAAACATTTCTGGAAAAAAGAACATGTATATATAGCCATTCAACTTGGAGAGTTCAATACTTACATCTTTCACTTCGTTATTCAGTGTGAAATTGTTGATGATACCATTCTAAACAGAGATATTACAAATTCTTTACTTACTCCAAAAACCGTTGGTCGATTCACAAAGGGGCGTAACTGCTTGTTTACAACTTTACACTACAGCGATTTACCCCTTTTCATGTTTAAAATCAGAATATTGAATACTTCGGGCTTTTCGTGATGAACTGTTGGCCTGGTTGTAATAGGAATTCAGTTACGTCCTTTCGTGACATAATAAAATATGCACTTTGCATACGATGGCAAACTTAATAAATCATCATATCATATCATATCATATCATATCATATCATATCATATCATATCATATCATATACGTTTATATGAACCCTGTTTGTCACAGCAACTGTTGATGAGAGAGCAACTTTTTACAAAATTATAACGCATGACTAATAATAACATTAGCTAGGTGCACAAACTATTATTAGATTCTAGGGTATAATAATTTTACTTTTAATACCATATTTAATTGATCATCTAATCATCTAGGTATCCTGATTATGTTTCCGAGTATACTTGACTGTGTTATACTAATCTTGCATGTAGTTAGAAGGAATAATACTAACACCTAGGGCAGGAACATTGTTAATAAATTTATGAGGCATATAAAGTTACTAACTTGAAATGAATTAATAATATAAATAAAAAAACCAGTGTGCCTGGCTTCCCTTGTGCTATGTTCTTTGTGAAAGATATGGAGTCGAACAATTATTTAATTTCGGCTTCGACCCTAAACTGACCCCTAATTATTCCAACACATACTTTATTACTTACGTTATCATTCAATTTTCCCATGCTCTAAAAAAAGATCATTTATATTTTGTGGTTTCATAAAAATATTAAGAAGAAGAAAAAAATAAAGCTTAACCTAAAAGTAAGAACAAAGTTAATAATAAACACACTATACAAACTTCTACGAGACCCTTGCGTAATTTTTTAATTGGTAAGTAAGTCGGTCTGAACCGGTAGTGTCCAGTTTGTTCTTGTTTCCTCTTGTCATGTAATGTCACAGAGCTCGGCAAGGGTGAGCTGTTTTCAGAGTTTGAAAAACATGGACATACCTTGTCATTTAACCTTTTCAACGCCACGACAAATACAAAAGACATGATTCACACGCCTAGCTTTATTTTGTAAGTAACGAAGTTAAGCCTAATGCGAATGCACGTCGGTCACTTGTCGCCGGCTAGCCGGTCGGAGAGAAAAACTCAAAGGGTTTCGGTAAAAAGTATAATACAAAATAAAATAAAATTTAATACAGCTTGTTCCAGTCAGTACTGCTCTTGAAATTAATAGAACTGGCCTTAGAAGTCGTGTAGGCTGACGTAAAGGCGGGGCAGGGTAATCCAGAAGGCCTCGGAGCTTCCAGAGGGATTCAGTTTTCACCGGCGGTCTGCTCCGAGGCAGAAAAGTGATAGGAGAAAGCCGGAGAGAAGAGGTTGGAAGCAGGAAAGCGGATCGGGAAGGGCTGGAAGGAATACCCTGCTTAATGATGGTTTGCGTTACCCATCCAAGCCTCGTTATACTGTCTAGGCCAGTTTATGAGTAAACGAGACTTGGATTAGGTTTTACATTGTATTATTACGTACAGTAAAACAATATAAAAGAATATAAAACAGTACCTGTGTAAGTGGCAGCCCTTTTATATACATATAGGTCATTGGCGTTGAACCTGCAGTGCTGATATATGAGTCGTCCTCGTTGAAAAGGTTAATGGTAAATGTCCCAGTGGTCATTTAATTATCAATGAAATGATTTGATTTAGGCTGCCTTCCTGCTACGGGCTTTACGTCGCCGTCAAAACAAGTGAATTAGAATCTGCGGAATGTATACATTCCGTAGATTTTAATTTGAGGTCTATTTGGTATTACAAATACACAGATCCTTTAGAATAAATTTAAAAAGAGGTTACTCGTTTTGTAATGCATTACCATTTTAGTTAAATCATACCTAATTAATAAAATTTTGTTTCCTTTTAATATAAATTTTTAGGGTGTATCCATATTAATATCTGCACAAGACATTGATGACGTAAGAATAGGTCACCCTTTCCGAGCTCTTAATAAAAATGGCCAGACTCGTGTCCAAAAAACGTCGTAAGAGACATGTTTTTTGTATAAGGAAAGGGCTCTTTAATTTTTATCTTTCTATTATTTGTTCTTATATTTCAAGCATTGTGACAGACGGTCCGACGGACAGCGAAGCCTTAGAAGTTGAGTCTCGTTGGCGCCTTTTGAGTACGGAACTCTTCAAAATTACGCTGTGTGTATCACTACTGAGGCAGTTCTGCTTTTGCTTGCATTATTTCATAATTTATTGTAACTGAATATAAATATCAAAATGGACTTGCGCAAAGTAACGCCTTAAGTTATAATTAATTGCAATCTTATTTCAAGGCAATCCTGGAAAAATTAGGTGCCCATGACGTCCACTTTAGGCAATTTTCAGCACTTGTGGTGCCAATGGAAAGGGGTGAGCAAGTACTGCCGTCTTTTTTTTTTGTTATTTTTATGAGTTCATTGCAAGTCAACCTTGAAACGATAAAACTAGTTTACAAAGTTCACAAGTACGTGAAAATTATTTTGTTTAGGTCCTTATCATCAAAAAAGTTACTTACTAAGAGCTGTGCAAAAAAAAAGAATATCATCATTTAAGGACTGGCAATATTCAAATAATTTATATGGTCTAAACATGTGTTCCTTTACCTTTTTTGTAGTAGGAGGCCACAGCTGAGAAAAAATAGTTACAATATTAACAATATCGTCAACGTGTGAAGAACCTAAACTTACGTCTGTGCAAGTTAAACCAAATTGGGAATAAATATTTGTATTTGTGTACTACTTTGGCGAGCAATAAAGAGTTAAGTATTATATTGAACTCGTTCTTTGTACCTACTAACATTTACCTTTACATTTCGCTCAGCAATTACTAGCCTGTGTATAGAGGCCGCAACAATATCGTGGCGTGGCTTAGCCGCGTCGCACGGGGAGCACCCCCTCTGGCCCTCACATGACCGCCCAAGTTTAATTTAATCTGTGTTCGTCTCTCTCTTAAAACACTAGTTAGACAGAGCCGCAGAGAGTCGTAACTTTAGCTGTCATGTCAGGACAGCAGCAATACATCGATAACGCAGTTACTTTCCGTATTTTCTCGTTAATTATTGGGACAACTGGCAATGACTGGGACCGTTACCTTATGGTCAAAACTTTACCAATACGTGTTTGCATTAACATGCAACTCCGCGTGGAGATTTATTACATTTTGATATAAAAAAGCATTAGGCTGGTTTAAGAATATGGTGTATCCAACGCTCTCCATATAAACGGCAATAACGTTTGCCATCCTCTAAACCTTAACCTATAGCCATTATTTTTGTATGTTGTCATTATGCCTTACAACTAGGTTTGTATGTTTCAATTTTTTCAATATTCTTTATAGTTTTAATAATAATTACTATTTATTGTTTTGTATGAAACTTCTAAACTAAAATGTAAATATTGAAAAATTTATGAAGAACATTTAAATAAAATCAATACATGCAAACCTAATTCTAAGGCAATAACGACAATATATCAAAAAATCATTGCCATAGGTTAAGGTTAAGAGGGTGGAAAACGTTATCGCCATTTGAATGGGGACCGCCTTTTATGGCTGGGTTCACACTCCTCTTAAGTGCCGCGCTGATCATCGGCGCCGAGGCGTCAGCGCGCAGCTGATCAGCGCCGACGACACAGCCAGCGATGCTGACGCGCCGCGCCTGCTGCCGCGCACCGGGCCGCGCTGACGCTTACCAGCGAGCAGCTGGCGGCGTTATTCTAAAACGCTTCTATATTTATAGATTGGCCTTTCAGCACCGTCGATGAGCGCGACACTAAGCCAGCCTTAAGGTAAACTTTCGTCGCGCACGCAAGAAGGTGCGCACGCGACGTAAGTACCTAAACGTGTATGATTTATAAAAGTTCGCTTCGACATACGAATTGATGGTAGATCAGCTGTAATAATAAAAATACTTTAGATTAATCAACCGGCAAAAGAAAATTGTCGCCACTTCGGATTTATTTAACATGGAAGAAATTTAAGCAATTAATGTTTTAACTAGGTTACTACATATTATTTAAAGCAGTTTGAAAAGACATATAAAATAAACTAAATTTGTACATACTTCATGAGTTCCACGACTTCCAATATTTGAAAGGCTCATGAGACCGTTCTGTAAAAACATTTAAAAAACATTACAACTATCGACAAAAAAGTCGGAAAGTCTATGCATCAACACTTGTCTTAGTATAGCAACATACTCTAATCTAAAAATACAGTTTTTGCAGTCAAAATATTGTCCATTCTGTAAACAAAACATTCTAAAGCATCACATTATAAATCATCTCTTTTATTAATTACCGCCTCGATTCCTTTTATTTAGGCGATAAACGCTGTATAGGCAACAAAAAGTGAAATTTTAGGTTATAATTATCTTTATATAAGACAAATGCGGAGAAATAGAATTTGTAAACCTACTTAGTTTTATATTCATTTGCTTACTTGGTAACCGTCATCGAATGAATCATATCCGTGAATGCCACGGACGAGCAGGCAGACGAACAAAGAGACGTGAAGAACAACCATGGCGAGAGATCATAAAGTGCGAGCGGGGCTGCACCGTCTATTTATAATTTTTTCAATAATTAGCCAGTTGTCGTTTACACACGGTATTAATCAATTTTAGCTAGCAACATTCCAATAATGTCAAGGAAAACCAATCTTGACTATAGAAAAAAAAAGAAACACCCCTCTTGTATGTAGTTGTGTACCTTTCGAATACACATTCGATATTAGCGTTGCGGAACTATCGATAGTTTGATTATCGATAGTTGACCTCGAAAAATAGTCACCTATCCTATCGATATCCCTATCGATAGTATCGATACTAGACATAATATTAATAGTTTTGAACCAATGCTATCGATAGTATCGATAGTATTAGAGCCTATCGATAGTATTGGATTTTAATGACTATCGATACTATAGATAGATTGTGACAACTTTTCGAGGTCACGATACTATCAACAATATTATCGATAGTTCGATATATTGCCGCAACGCTATTCGATATTTGAAAGTTGTAATAACGTACGGTTTACAAACTCGTACAATGGGAATGATGACTACAATTTTTTGATACTCAAAATTTAAAGATCTCGTCATAAGAACAAATGCTGTAGGTTCTTGTAGTATCTGCACAGTTC
Source organism: Ditula angustiorana (assembly GCA_963691745.1). Classification (NCBI taxonomy): domain Eukaryota; kingdom Metazoa; phylum Arthropoda; class Insecta; order Lepidoptera; family Tortricidae; genus Ditula; species Ditula angustiorana. Next base: position 7,601,370 of record OY829496.1, on the reverse strand, counting down.
GCGGATAAAAGTGAGGATGATAAAATGGCGAGTGATTGACAATCAATTTGTATTTATTTGTAAATAATAAAATAAATTTTGCGGGTGGTAGGACCTTGTGCAGAGTCCGTCCGGATGGCTACCATCATCTTGCTAAATCTTGCCAATCCTGCCGCTAAGCAGCACTGCTTGTACTGTTGTGTTCCGGCGTGGAGAGCAAGACAGCCGGTGTAATTACTGGCACAAGAGGTATTCCATCTTAGCCCTCTAGGTTGGCAACGCATCTGCAATCTTCTTGGTGTCCATCAAGTGACCAACTTGCTTGTTTGCCTTTCTATTTCATAAAATATATACAAATAAGTATATATATATTGAAATGTGTCAATTGTACAATACAATATATTTTTTTAATAATGGATACAAATAAAAGTTCAATTTTTTCTTAATTTATTATATTATTCATTCACTAGCGACCCGTCCCGGCTGTACACGGGTGCTATCAGGATGTACATACTGTACATTAAAACCTTCTGACAGAAGGTCTGTCAGGTCTTCTGTCTGAAATGACAGTGAAATCAAATTAAAAAGATTCCTGATTTGAAATGTTTTTGTTAACTGCACACCTATACTTCCTTTGATTTTAAACACTAATCACCCTAATCACTTAATCAATTAAAACGCCATTTTCCAACACAATTCAATTAATAGCCAAGTGGCAAGAGTGACTTATCGTAATGAGTTTAGTTAGGATTGGTTGTTCAAAACCAACCGGTTCCAATCCGTTTGTTACAGCCATTTTAAAACAAGCCCGCCGCAGCTAATAATGACATAGGAAGCGTAGTAAATGGAAACCAAAACTATAATTATGTGCACATTTTAAATAATTATTTGTTTATGCATGTATCATCTTCGGACAATTTTTTTATTAGAGATTAATTGGAATACATAAGTTAAATTAAAATGCTATAAAAACACAGAGACAAATTAGTGGTAATATGGCGAAACTGACAAACGCAAGGCATGGATGCTGACGTTGCAAGTTCGAGTCCTGCCATTACCCTAATTTTTCTTTGTGTTGTTATTATATAGCATTTTAATTTATTTGAATGTTTAAAACAAACCGAAAGTAAATTTAGAATACAAAAAAATGCCTGAGTTATTTGCAACGACTTCTATGTATAAACTAGACGGGCTCTACCTTCTGAACAGAAACATTGTCACACTGAGTTACGGTCATCATCATCATCATTATCATCATCTCAGCCACAAGAAGTCCACTGTTGAACATAGGCCTCCTCCATGGATTTCCAAAGTGACCGGTTGGAAGCGGCATACAACCAGCGTCTTCCTGCCACCTGTATGAGGTCATGAGACCATCTTGTGGCTGGTCGTCCTACGCTGCGCTTGCCAATACGCGGCCGCCATTCGAGAACTTTTCGACCCCATCGGTCATCAGTTCTTCGTGCTATGTGCCTTGCTAATCCGCTGGGCTACGTCGGTTACTTTCGTTCGTCTGCGGATCTCCTCATTTGTGATTCGATCACGCAGGGAAACTCCAAGCATAGCCCTCTCCGTCAGCAAGCAAGCATAGTCCTGCCATGTTGAGTTACGGTACATAGCGCAACTCAACACGGCATTTCGGGGTTCAAAACACAACGGCTGTCTTTTGAACATGGATATGCTGTGTTGTTGATGAATTTTCACATATTTGGTTAAGTGTGATACATGGGCTGGCGCGCCTGTTGGGGCTGGTGCGCCGGGTCCGCGCCAGCCCCAACATCATTCTGAGAATGATCGGGGACAGGTTGGACTGTACCTACATGTCAAATTGTGGGGAGCTACATGCCCCCACCAGTGTCGTTATGTGGTGAGCCGTGTACTGTGTGATTTTATTTCAATTTTAAATGTAACTAACCCCTAAGAATTACTAATACTAAGCAACATATGGGTCCTTAGAAACATGAAATAAAATATTTTATTTATTTATTTATAGAAGTGTCTGCTTCTTACGTTTGCGCACATGACTTGCGGCCATGTAGCGTAACTTAGTGAGACAATGTTTCTGTGCCGCACAGCGTGTCTAGTGTAGGTATATATAGAAGTCTTTGGTTATTTGACTTTTTGTTTGTTTGTACATATTTAAAAAGAGTATCAAACATGTAACTATATTCTCATACGAGAAGCAAAGTTTGTTGGTGAAATAAAAAGCAACGTGTTTTCGTTACTACCTTTATTAAAGAACGCTTTACAGCAATACCCTCTTATTCATAAACGCTTTGTAAGCGTTTGTTAGTTAACATGTTTTATGCCTTTATCTGTCATTGTAATGTTTGCCCTCAAATGAAAGGGACAAAACATTTGTTAGCTTAAAAAGATTCTTATTTTTTATGAATAAGGGGGTTAGACCGTACTGTAGCAGAATTGGTTTATAAGTTTGAGTTATCATTTTAAAATATATACACACACGCATTAAAAGTGGTTAAGACACAGTTTTAACAAAAAAATATTGATGACATTTTCATTTTATGTACAAACTGTAACACATTACTTTGCTACTCCGCGAAACCAGTGCAATGTACGCAAGTGCAAAGGAGGAGACTTAGAGGAGGGTCTTAGGCTAGAGCCCTGGGCGCAAGGACCGAGGGGAGCCTGGGCCTTTGCAGGCACCACTTATTTACAGAATACGGGGCTGCAATGGGCGAACACTTACATTCACAGTTAAGGGCCAGCTGTTTCAACTCTAGGCCCTGGAGCCTGTAGTAAAACTTACAAACAATATAGAATGCTGGACATCTTCCTTTTCACTCGCCCAAAAATAAAAGACAACTATTGAAAGAGAGAAACAGAACATGACATTTTTTGTCCCTTGTCGCGTGCCGGTTTTTTCATTGGCGGATCACCATGATCTGTGCAAATGACATGTGTTTGCTGTCCCTTTCAGCGACACGCTCGGCTGCAATCTTTGGAATAATTAGTCTAAGGACTCTAAGAACTTAATATAAACTTGTTGATGAGCAAGTTAAGGATCACGTTACAGGTCCGGGGGAGAGGGGGTATCTTTATAGTTAGCCTGGGGCTGAAGTAAGTTTAGACTTCAATATTGGTTTGGTGCACGTCGGATGAAGCTTCCACGGCGCTCTGTGTCTCCAAAAACACCCGGAACTTCTTCGCCACTTCTGCTGCGTCGCCGGTATTCTATGAGCAACATTATTATACATTAGTGCGTGTGTGAGAGAGGCAGGCGCAGGCGGACATAGCGAGACGAGCTTGACGCATAATTGAAAAATTTTCCGGGTGTATAACTCTTGTTTTTTGATGTGACATGTTATAAACAATCTTGGTTAGTCTTTTTTGCTAAAAAACAATTTTTAAGGAAGCAAGAGCTGCTAACAAACATATTTTAATCAAGTTATTTCAGTATCATCTATTAAAAAAAGGCTGTTCATACATTTTTTGCAGCACTTTTGCAAAATAATTTACCAGGATTGTTTACAGCATTTCTCATTTAAAAAAAACGAGGATAGCTCAGGACAGGGGGATGTCGAAGCTAAGAGAGGCCTTCGATACTCACTTAGGGCCTCCGCTACGACGCGCGGGCGCACGGAGCGGGTGCACGCCTATAGAACAAATAGTATGAGCCCGCACCCGCACCCGCGCGAATTAGCGGACGCTCTCATACTATTTTTCTATGGGCGTGCACCCGCTCCGTGCGCCCGCGCGTAGTAGCGGGGGCCCTTAGGTTAAGTAAAAAAGTGTGTGTAATTTGTACTTTGGAGCTAATTGCATAATTTCACAAATTGGAACAAATTACCTTGCTACTCCGCTTCCGCTACGAGTCGACCAAGAAATTGCTTGACCACTTTCGCTATTTTTCTTGTCTGTCCTGAATTGTTATAGTGTATCTTCGACTTCGACCGCCTTCTCCTCCTAAACCACGCAACGGATTTTGATACGGTTTTCACTGTCACGTAGAGATTTTTTTATGGAAGGTTTTTATGTACATTACATCCCGATTGTAACCCGTGCGGAGCCGGGGCGGGTCGCTAGTAAAATATAAATGAAAAAGTCACCTCCGTCAGCGACACGCATTTTTTTACCGCGTGCACTGTGATACACAGATGCTGCCTGTTGTAATTAACCTGTATACAATAAAAAACAAAACTGTAGTTTCATTTTTTAAACGGCTAAGGGCGAGTTCGACACTAGCACCGAGATCTTTCTACCACCAGACAATGTATAAATGTTAAATGAATGTACCAAAAAAAGTGTTTTCTTTCATTCAGTCTTGGATGCTTAGCGCGCGCTCGACTGATTCTTGGTCGCTTTTGGTTATTTGGTAGATTTAAAGTACTTATAACAAAATAAACATAAAGTGCAAACACAAAATCATTGGAAAGTACTCTCTCTCTCTCTCTCTCTCTCTCTCTCTATAAAATCTCCTGTAAATTGTCGCTCTGTGTATTTTTTATTTACATGTGTGAATCAAGATAGAATATTTGTTTGTTTGTTTCTATGGGATCCTTTTATAAATATTCTTTTTTATTTGTAGATCCATCATACGAGTAATAAGGTAATAACACATTAACACCACCACCATGCGAAAGCGCAGCGCGGCGCTGCTCGGCAGGCTGCGCGCGCGCAACACCATCCTCACGATGATCGCCAGCCGCTTGGACTCTGCATAAGTACGCACACTATCTGAGTACTCTTGCAGTGGGGGGCGGATTAAAGGGCAGTCATTTAAAATAATCTGTATACCTGCACCTTGAGTTTATATAATATTTCGTGTCCACTAACAATTGTCTGTATGTAACTGCTGCTAACACCATGAATCTTTGTTGTTCGAAATAAATGAATGAATTGAATTGAATTGAATTGAATAACCAGAAACAAACCTTTGCTGCACCGAAAGGAATTTCGCTCAATTTACCCTTAAAAGAGAAAATAAACTTAAAACACTAAAACTTGCAGAGCCGCTGCAGGGAGGGGTAAATTCAACTAGGAGGTATGATAGATAGATAGATAGATTCATTTATTACTTAGGTATTGGAAATTACATTAAATTTAGAATGTCAAACATAACAAATTCCCAATAAGATCGTCAAAAGGTAAACAAAATAATAGAATAAAATATCTAGAAATACGTCTACAAAATGTCCAAAATAACAAATACAAATGTCACTATAAAAATATAAATACAAACTCACAAAAGGTGAAAATGACAATTTAAGCAATAAAATGAAACAAAAACAATCATAAAGTTATTTAGTCTCTATTTTATACGACAATTTTGATAGTTGGACTTGTTCCTTGACTGAGAAAACCAACTCTTCGCTCACCGTTTAGGTTGTGCGTAGTCAGATGATTGTCAGTCAGTGAGTCTGTGAAAGATAGATTTACAATGTTTGTAAGATCTTCTTGCTTACCAAACCTATCCCAACAACACTCAGAAATACCAAAGACAAAATAGAAGCGTTCATGTTAGCAACGTTAAGAAAACGATGTGGTTCTTCACGCACTGCAATCTCAGCACAGATAATACCCATCCGTAGAAATTGCGTTAATTGATTTTCCACCTTATAATAGAAAAAAAGTCAAGTAGACATGAAAGAATCGCTAACATTTAACGTTAACTTTTCGAAACTTCTCGCCAATTATTGAGTCACTCTCTGTCAATAACTGGGACGGTTGCCATGATATGCGTCGACACATTTGTCATGGTATAATTATTAATACTGGATACATCTGTCATTTTTGTCAATGCCTTAATATATTAACACTAGTTCATTTCATAAAACACTTGTTACTATGACCTAAATAAAATTTAATGGAAAAAAACAGAGTTTCAATTTTTTTTAACGAATACCTTTAATTTTGCTTACAGGAAAATATTAGTTAACATGCCAATTACCGTGGCCATTTTATAAAACCTAAACATTTTTTCGCCAAAAATTTTAATCTGTCGTGTAATATTTTAATACAAATTGTCGGTGAGCCGCCATTTTCTTTGCCAAAATTGGCTTCCAATATTAAGACTTTCTCAGAGGCCCTAGCATGATAGCTTCTGTCGCAGCCAGCGTTGCCAGACGTCCCGATTTTGGCGGGACGTCCCGTTTTTTTAATGTCCCGCGCGGGACAGGCTCAGTCCCGTTTTACGGAGATACTCGACCAGTAACCTAGATGGTTGTCGTTTTTTGGCCAAGCACCGTATTTTCATTAAAAAACATATTCTATAGCTGTCTATCATCACTGTCAAATACGTAATAAAAATCTGCTGATTGTTTAAGCTATTTATGTTATCTCCCGCTTTCGACGAATTAGTCCCGCTTTTTTATACAAAAGGCTTCGAAATCCCGCTTTGCCTGAAAATAAATCTGGCAACGCTGATCGCGGCCATAAAGCTATCCCTTTCTAACCAGCAAGCGTGCGCGACAGGGACAGATACTTTAATCTGCGATAAACGCTTGTGAGCTAATCCTGGGCGCTGCACTGAGCAAGAATTTGTATGTAGCTTCGTGACTATGTATCTCAGTACGTCTCTTTCTAACTAGCCCATTAGGAGAGAGAAACACTGAGTTACATAGCGAGTTACGGCGAGTCGTAATTATCCGCGTACGGTGCTCTGGACCGTTTAGGACTTCAGTGGGCGACAAACTTTAGTTTCTCTTTTTTTTATATAAAATAGGAAGGCAAACAAGCAAGTGGTTCACCTGGTGGTAAGAGATCACCACCGCCTATAGACACCCGCAACATCAAAGAGATTGCAGATGCGTTGCCAACCTAGAGGGCTAAGATGGAATACCTGTTGTGCCTATAATTAAACTGGCTTTCTTGTTCCGTTTTCCGTGCAAGCACAGCTGCTTAGCGGCAAGATTAACGAGCAAGATAGCTGTTCGGACGGACAACGCACAAGGTCCTATCACCCGCAAAATCATCTATATATGCGTCCCTTTCTTACTAAACAGGTTTAAAAGAGACATACGGACGGATAAACTAAACCTGGACCGGTCATGTTGGGGCCACAGGTCCATTCTGTTTGACTGCCTTCTGTAATTGGTTTGTAATTCGACGACGAATATAAATTCATATGCCTTGCATCACTAATTGTAACACATACTTAGCTAAATATTGCGCATGTTCTTGATTTTGTTAGATGTAATTAAGGCTTGAGCGTTTAAAATCGATTGATTCAGTTGGAAAAATGTATTTTTTTATTAAACATCGTAATATATATTTGTCAACGTGAGTAGAATTTGGCCAGGTTGCGTAGGGACCGGCAGCGTTATGAGTCTCTTTGTACTTCTGTGCCTCGTAGCTAATGCCTTTGCGCAGGTAATATTATATCTTATATTATTAAGGCCATTTTTCGGGTGATAGGACCTTCTGCAAGGTCCATGCTAAGCATGTATGAAGAGAGTCTGTAGGAAGCGAGGGAAGTATGCCAGGACCGGGGCAAATGGCGTTGTGTTCTCCTACCCCAAAAGGAAACAGCTTATATATATATTTTTTTTTATACAACATAGGAAGGCAAACTAGCAAGTGGGTCACCTGATGGTAAGTGATCACCACCGCCTCTAGACACCTGCAACAACAAAGAGAATGCAGATGCGTTGCCAACCCAGAGGGCTAAGATGGAATACCTCTTGTGACAGTAATTACACCGGCTGTCTTGCTCTCCACGCCGGAACACAACAGTGCAAGCACTGCTGCTTAGCGGCTTATAGTAATAATATAATAATAACATTGTGAATCTTTGCAGCACGAACCGGCAGTGGGATGTTATACGAAGCCGTCGTACGACCTAGAGTGCGGAATGGTAAGTTTAATTTCAACCAGGAGTGTGATTCTCTAAGGAACATCTTAGTAACATCAATAATTTCAACGATGAAAATACAAATTGGTATTCTCTAAGACCGTCAGAACATCGACAAGGCGAGGTTTATGCGATATCAGCGCTTCGTCGATGTTGGTGGCGCAAGGCGGAACAGCCCATTCGTACTGCATCCAACAGCTCGCTACAGTGTGTTTTATCAATACAAAATTTGAATGAAAACAGTAAAGATATTTGAAATTGTTTCATTTTAAAATGTGGGACTTTATATCGCCTTCATAACTTTGGCGGGTGGTAGGACCGTATGCAAGGTTCCTCCGGATCGCTACCACCATCTTGTTCGCTAATTCTGCCGCTAAGCAGCAGTACTTGCGCTGTTGTGTTCCGGCGTGGAGAGCGAGACAGCTGATGCAATTACTGGCACAAAAGGTATACCATGTTAGCCCTCTGGGTTTCCAACGCATCTGCAATCTTCTTGGTGTTACGGGTGTTTATGGGCGGTGGTGATCACTTACCATCAGGTGACCTCCTAGCTCGTTTGCCTTCTGTGTTGTATAAACGAAAAGCTTCGCTATTACGGGGGGCTATTCCAACGAAAAACCTCTCGCTTTAGCTGAGTGGGCAACATCATGCCGAAGCATTAGTCATATCATAACGGTGTCCACAGGGGTGGCCCTTCAGTATAGAAACGTGCAATGCCGGAAGGAGAGGTTTCCACTGCCTTTTCAATGTAAGGCTTATCAGAGAGGTTTATATCTTGCGACTCCCATCTTCATAAAAGATGGCGACTCCTGCTGCCGATGCCTGCGGATCGGATTTACTAACAGAGCTTCTAATACCGGTATGTCTAGTTTGCCAATCCCGGGATCCCGGTATTGGAAGCCCTATTTACGGGTTGGCCGGCAGTAAAAGCAAAGTTGGCCTTGCTGAGTCCGAGCGATGGTAACAGCTCTAGCCTCGTCAACTTGAATCCTGTGTTTCTTCTGAACAGCTTCAGTCATGCGTCCTCAACATACCGTTGCCTTGGAGGTTCGCGATGTACCAAGGCACTTAATGTTGATCCGTTTGAGCTCTTAGGCCCCTTCCGCGTCAAAGCATAGCCCCCTAGGATAACGGGAATTGTCCTTCTTAGGTTTCTCTTGGCCTCGCTGGACTGGCACATAGGCATGCAGTGGGGGCCCCACCAAGACAAGGTGGGTATTGGGTACCCATCGCCCTACCACGACAAGGTGGATAGGTACTGTTAGCGACAGGCTCATGCGACCTCCATGGAATGCCTTAGCTGTCATAGCTTTTGAATATTGTTTTGTTTTGCTTGCTGTCGTACGTCGTCTTTTGTACTATCTTTACCGTTTCTCAATATACTTTATAATTAGTTCACTAGTCTGAATTATTTTCGAGCCCGACCGCCAACAGGTACCTAATGGAAGGGGGGGGGGTATGAAATTACTGGGTATAACTTATATCCCTTTTGTCATCAGGTCATGCACAAAGTAAATCAGGTAGGTGGTTATTCTGATTTTAGAAATCATCGTAAAGGTAATACGTTTCACATAAAACTACCGTGAGACCGGACATGTTAATAAAACGGATCACTCACGTATTTTTTAGTCGAGAAATGCCCGACATGGTTCGGACCAGTCCGTGGTCCTTAATCATGAGCCCCCGCGGCGGTGGCGCGACGACGACTTAAAAATACGTGAGTGATCCGTTTTATTAATACGTTTCGTGGGCAACTGCAGAGTTTGATTAAAATCTATCAAATCAATTTCCAACTTTGTGCTGATAGATTTTGTTCAAAGTACAGTTACCCACGAAATTCGAAGTACACAAAATTTAAAATATCCGCTTTACAATTTTTTTTACATTATTGGTGATGTACTCGTATGTATATAAATCATAAATGATGACGCCCACATATCTTTTCTTTCTCTTTTCGTTCTTACTTTAGCACTTTAAGTAAAGTTGACACCCAACATTCATTTCTAAATAAAGATTTTCTTTGCAACAGGTTTTGGTAAGTACATAAATATGTTATTCATAAAAATATGAAGACAGGTAGACGCGGATAGCGATTTTTTTATATTACAACGAAGACAAAGAAAAGATTTTTAATTCGTTCTCTCAAGTGGTTGCCCTAGGCCCCCGAATCTGGCGTTCATCGAAATTTATATCACATTCGAGATAACAATCAATTCAATCTTTGTATATTATAGCGCCATCGTTACTCTCGATGATTCCGCCAATGTCGAGGTTGAGGAAGGCACAACGAGATAACAATATGTTTTTTTTTTCTAATTGTATTTTTCTGTATGTTTTAACAATATAGGTGCCTTGGTGCTTTGTACTGTAAGCCTATATTGTGGTTATAAAAAATAAAAAAGATTATAGATGTCGAAGGAATTTGCCGTTCTGTTTTGACATCTCTCGAATGTGACTTCAAGGCGGGAGACTGGACGCGTAAAGCAGGGGCAGGGTTTGTGGCGCGCCTTGGGAGAGGCCTATGCCCAGCAGTGGACTGCTGTGGGCTGAGATGGTGATGATAATGAACGTGACTTCGTTTTTACCGGCGCGAGAATCGCCCCGCTGGTTGAAATATGAACTTTATAGGAGTACTCAAACGATTCCTTTCTATTCATATGGGAAATTGGGAAACTCAAGCAGTGTCCCCATAGTCAAAAACATAATTTTTTCTTACTTTTTTGTAGAAAGAAAAACTTAATGTAAACACAGTGAGTATTTTACAGTTACAAGATCCGACCATGTACCGCAACTCAGTGTGACAGCCAATTTGATTCATAGGCCACTGTAGAACCCTTTCACAATAAACGTCATAATGACTTCTGAATAAATGTTATAATATCCCAGCGATGACAACATTGCGACGACGTTCTACAGTGGCCTATTAATAAAATTGGTTGACTGTACATAACGTACTTACTAACCCTCTTATTCATTAAAACTTAACAATATTTTTAAGCTAACAAATGTTTTGTCCCTTTCATTTGAGGGCAAACGTCACAATGACAGATAAAGATATAAAAACTGTTAACTAACAAATGTTTACGAAGCGTTTATGAATAAGTAAGACTTTGTGTATAAGAAAAGTAAATTCTGAGCAGAAGCCGATAGTTTGATCCCTAAATGGGTGTGTTCTGGTGATCCACAACCCCTGAAGTCCAAGTTTAAAGCATGCTGCACTTCCAAATTTCATCACAGTACAAATTGGAACATTTTTTTGCAGGCAATTGCCTTGCTCCTCCGTAAAACTAAGTTTCGCGGAGTAGCAAGGTAATTTGTTCCAGTTTGCTGATTTAATTCATTTTCATTACACATTGTTTTGGAATATTGTTATTTGGTTTTAATATGAAATTATTGTAATTTATTAGCACCGGGAGAAACTGAGTGTGCACAAGATGAAGTCCTCATTAAAGAAGGTCTGTATTTGATTCAAATGGAATTTGAGCAGAATTAACACACAGTTGTAACCTTTAGAGTGTATATTATCGAGTTGATCAAGCACACGTCTGTAAATGGATCAGTCACCATCAGTAAACAATAACAATATTCGTTACTATAACGACTATTTTAAATATCGTACAGCATGTAATGAGATTACTGCCAGTACAGGAGCTATACAGCCTTCAATAGATTCGATAAACTTTTATGGTCAAGTGTGATCTGTGAGGCGATTTTTGACTGTAGAGCGCTTGACGCCAGCCGCGCCCCAATCAAAGCCGGCTAAAATATACCCTCGCGTATTTGATTGGCGATTGTAGAGCGCTGGAAAGTCTATCAACCCGCTGGTCCCTATCTCACCAAAATTAACATATGTCAGGTGACAATGATAATGCACAATAAATTGCGTGTCCACTACTTAGCATTGGCAATACAAGATTTTTTTTAAATTAGCTATATAAGCAAAATTGTCGTTGTCGCATTCACCTGTCAAATCGGAGACAGAGGGGCGTAACAGAGCAGTTAATGGCGCGTCCAAAAAAACGTCCAATTTCTAAAGGCGCCGGCGTATGTTGACACCTTCCCTATTGTCCACGCTATCATACTTTGTTAAAAAGAGACGAGAAAAGTTAAACTCGGGGACGTGTTAAAGCATGAAAGATATAAATTGGTCATGATGGGCAAAGTCGATGGAAGGAGGCGTATTGATTCATCTAAGTCTGCCCGTGATCAGAGGCCTAGGGGGACTAGAAACTTCGGGATTAAAATCATTGCAACGTGATTATGCGCGATATAAATCCGTTTCAATCGTATTATTTTAGTTATTGATCCTAATTACTGGTTTTCCACAGCTATCTTCAGTGAGTATAAACAGATATTACATAAATCATGTTTTCGTTTTAGAAGTTCTTACCGTCGAAATGTACCTGCACCGCGCGCCAATCGATACCGGCTAAAATATACGCTCGCGTATTTGATTGGCCCGCGACTAGCGAGTGTCGAGCGTTCGAAAATCAAAAATCGACCCGCAATTGATTGAAATCTGCCCGCCAGTCTTGCGAATACGTCCGCCGCCCTGCGCTTGCGCTCCTTCAAGGGACTTGCGTCTGAGCGGTAGCAGTGCCACACGACTGGTCAAGTTAGTTTATCTCTATGTGCGTCCCTTTCTTATGACATTAGTCTGACAGAGACTGAGCGAGAGATAAAACAAATCTGGCACAGCCAACTTGAGGCAATAACCAGCGTCCCCTCTGAATAGCTTCTGCCCTGGCTACTCCATGTTTCCTTGGAGTCCACCGTACAAGTCGCTTTATGTAGCTCCAAGGACCTTCTGGGGCCCTCTGCCAGGGGGGTTCCACTCCGCACTGTATGTACGCTCGGCCGCCTGCCTATAGCGTAGGCAAATCGCAGTAGGTTGTCGACTCGCCAGGCGCCTGCTCGCTCGTCCTCGCTGTGCCAGTGTAATTGAACGCAAATGCAGTGCAACCCTAACGTGTCACCGTGAGTAGCGGGGGAAGGCGGGCGCGGGCGGTGCGATCCTTTATCCGCATTCTTTGTCTTCTCTTCTGTGACCAAGACGGCCCAAGTTTAATTTATTCATCCCCGCATCTCTGTCTAACTAGTGTTATAAGAAAGGGATGCACGTAAAGATAAACTAAACTTGGCTAGTCATGTCAGAGCCATTGATTCAGAGGGGTACTGGGAGTGGACCCTCTAGCTACAGTAGCACGCTAGCATTTATTGCGCACATAAACGCTTTGGTCCCTCTCGCACACGCATACTGGTTAGAACGGGATAAATGCGATTGTCGATAAAAGCTAGCGTGCTACGCCCCTAGGCAACCTCTTGACCCCGCTAACCGTACCTTTATTGATAAAATTTGTTTGTTCTAGACTTTAAACACTTGGGGCGAAGAAGTAAGTAATGATACAGCATTGTATTCTGTGATGACAGATGATATTTAAAAGTCTAAAAGGGTGATCATTCCATTGTTTGGAAGTAGCTTCATACGACAAGGTGGAAGTCAACAAATAGAACAAATTAACCACAGGCCAAACCACAGATATCGTGGAGTAACAAGGTAACTTGTCCCCGTTTGTTGATAAGGACCTCGACGAAATAATACCAATCTATGAATTAGGTGGAAAATTAATTATTTTGGGATGGAATGATCTCGTGCGTTTACTGAATCGGTAGTAAAGATAGGAGGCAGCAATTCATACACATACAGTCCCCTGGGTCACTCTCCAAAATAGACAATCTCCAGTTTAATAAACAAAAGAAAAATTTAAAAAATTACAACAATACAATCATGATTGTTTGATTGTCCATCATGCAAGAATATCATCTGTTCCAGGGTGCTGCTACGTTCGATATACCAGATCTGAAGGTTGTTTTAAACGTAAGTTTTGTAACTTGGTCTTGATGGAACTGTATTTGCCAACTGTATCAAAATGGGGCTAGTCAAAAGGCGCCTTAGCGGTGTTGCCATTGCATCGTGAAGACCTGTCAAGTTTTTTTGTTCAAACAACAATAAACTTAGCCGACCATTATAGAGAGAACTGAGAGAAATCTTCTATGCTCGAAAGGGACAGATATTTCGACTTCAAAGTCCATACTATATGCCTCATTTTCGAAAAAAATAACACTTTCTTGCAGTTCCGTCTTTAATGTGTCTTCGGTTGTTCATCGGCGATCGCCCCTTCATACAGCCACTACACTGCTTTTATAAGAATACTTTCAGGCTTCGTTCTCGGCGGAGTCGCATCTGTTTATCCTGCGTTAACCAACTCAGATAACCAAAGTATTCAATGTCAACTTGAAGTAAGAAGGTTACCGAATTTGGTTACTAACGCGTCTTAACAAAGCGTCTTAAACGCTGTACGGCAACCGACAACCTTGTATTTAGGTGCGCGACGTCGCTTTTATTCATGTCAGTAATAGCAAGATGTTTTTTTCAGGACTCTGAAAAACTCCTTAACCAGGACAGACACCAGGTACGTAACCGCATATAAATCTTATTAAGTTTACTCAATACACTTTCGAATTTCAATTTAATACACTTTTGCAACGCATATGTTGATGATTTTGCGGGTGGTAGGACCTTGTGCAAGGTCCGTCTGGATAGCTACCACGATCTTGCTTGCTAATCCAGCCGTTAAGCAGCAGTGCTTGCACTGTTGTGTTCCGGCTTGGAGAGCAAGACAGCCCGTGCAATTACTGGCATGAGAGGTATTCCATCTTAGCCCTCTAGGTTGGCAATGTATCTGCAATCTCCTTGGTATTGCGGGTGTATAGGCGTCCATAAGGTCACCAGCTGACTTGTTTGCCTTCCTATTTTATATTTTAAAAATATATATTAATAACGTTATCCAATTACAGCTGGCTGTGAGTTTTTTAAATAGTACAAACATACTCATCGCACAAGTTCCAGGGAATCAAGGCTGATATAGAAAATGGTGCAGCTAGCACAAATCTTTTCAATACTTGATAACTGGCTTAGTAACTCAGTGTGTCTTCTTCTAGCTAGCTCAGTAGGATAGAGACGCACTGAGTTACGTAGCGATATGTTTCTTCATACCCTGCACTCTCCCAGCGCAGTAGGTAAATAGGGGCAACTGCTCTTGTGGAGCTTGTTCCAGGTCCCACGACGCCTGCTTGTCAGCCGGTTTGAGGGAGAGGCCATGGTGGGTTTTAGTTAGGGTATGCCCCTCACTCTGGGGGGAGAGTCCCACATATGCCGCTCCAGGCAGGGGGAAGTAATAAAGCTTTCCCACCACGGCAAAAAAAAGGGGCAACTGCTGTACCTGCGAACAGCTGTACCAGTATACTCTGAATCTTAGAGCTATACTCTCTCATCGTTGGAGCAACCGATATGCTTCTCTATTCCCTGCCTTCTCTTTGACCTCAAGGGGCCGTCCATTAATCACGTGAGGCTCGAAAGGGGCGTAGGGGTCCATAAAAAATCACGAAATATCACAAGGGGGGAGGGGGCGCGTCCAAAATCGAAAGCAACTTGTAGAATGACCTTGATTCATCGTTGCCAGGCAACGAACGAAGTGAAGTTCCCGCGAGCCGCGATTCTTTGTTGGTACTAAAAAATACACGTGATATAGGAGGGGGGGGGGGGCAGGTAGTCTTAAACTTAGATATATCGATAGCTCCAATAATGAGAGAGTATATATATAATATAGCTTGAAGAGAGTGAGTTAGGTAGGTACAGCTGTCCCCAGGTAGAGCAGCGGTCAATCAAACTGAATTCTAGACCACTGTGGAACTTTGTCGCAACAGATGTCATTATGACTTTTATAGTAAAGGTCTTAATATTACCGCGATAACTCATTGCGGCAACATTCTACAGTGGCCTAAAATTCAGTTTGGTTGACCGGACGCGTGTCGGTCTTAATACAAACTTTGTCGTATTAAGCAATTGAAGTCGAATTGAAGAAAATTTTCATAGCAATCGATATTAATAGTTACTATTCAACGTTTCATTGAATTTGGTAAAGTAATGTTGAACGTTACATTCTTACCCCCGTATTCATAAACGCTTCGTAAACGTTTGTTAGTTAACATTTTTTATGTCTTTATCTGTCATTGTGACGTTTGCCCTCAAATGAAAGGGACAAAACATTTGTTAGCTTAAAATTTTTGTTAAATTTTTATGAATAAGGGGGTTATTTTTTGGACACTTTTTTGTATGATTTCCTTGTTACTACCACTGTACAGTAACTCCTGTTTCTTAATAGCTATCGGCAATCTTCGTGCTCCTAAAAAGACGAGTCCGAAATATACTGTCAGACGCAAGAACGTGTGAGATGCACGAATATTTCCGAAAGCCATAAAGAAACTGGAATACTAAATATGTTTACAAAGTTATCAATCTGATCTACACTTTGAGTAATATTTATATTGAAAAGAAAAAATGTAACCTGAGTTTTTTGTGATGATTCTTCTGAGCACCTTTCATAATCAAAAGTAGGTAAATACTAACAGAATTAAACATAAAACAAATCTATGTAGTTTACATACAACAGTAAATTCACATTCATTTTTATTCTATAAACAGTTCACCTACACTTCGAATTTTTTATAGCTTTTTAATGTTTTCCTAAATTAATAATAATATCAGTAATCATTTTCAGGCGGTACGTATTATTATTTATTATTTCGTTATTTTCACTTTTTCCTGTTCGTTCGACTAACTATTTAGTAAAAGAAGTTTAAATTGTATCAATATCTATAATAACGGACGCCGTTAAAGTAGCTGACGAATTTAATACACACTTCTCAGAAATTCCCGCCAAAACGACAAAGTGTCTCGCGTC
Organism: Ditula angustiorana; assembly: GCA_963691745.1. Classification (NCBI taxonomy): domain Eukaryota; kingdom Metazoa; phylum Arthropoda; class Insecta; order Lepidoptera; family Tortricidae; genus Ditula; species Ditula angustiorana. The sequence goes on along the minus strand of OY829496.1, from coordinate 7,584,774 downwards.
CTCTTCAAAATTCGCTGAAGCCCTATTAGAACAAAATGTTAGTATCCAAAACATTAGTCAATTCAAATTTACAAAAGTCTCTCCTTTCGATATTCTTAAATCCTTTAAATCATTAAAAATAAAAAAGACGGAAGACTTGTGGGGCGTATCAGTCAAGGTTTTACATGCCATCTTGGACGTCATTGCGCCAACTCTGGCTACCATTTTTAATAACTGTATAGACGTAGGCGTATTCCCCAATCTAATGAAATGTAGTAAAGTAGTTCCTATCTTTAAATCAGGTAATAAGGATAATCCTTCTGATTATCGCCCAGTGTCCATTCTACCAGCGTTTAGCAAAATATTCGAAAAAATAATGCTAACGCAAATGATTTCTCATTTCAATACAAATAAAATCTTACATTCGCAGCAATTTGGATTCACTAAGGGTAGATCTACTACAGATGCAGGTCACAGTTTGATTAAATTTATATTGCAAGCTTGGGAAGAGTCGCATGACGCCATAGGTGTCTTTTGCGACCTTTCCAAAGCATTTGATTGTGTAGACCATGACACCTTAATTTGTAAATTAAATTTCTATGGCATTCGTGGCATCTCTTTAGATCTACTCAAGTCTTACCTAGTGCAGAGAAATCAGAAGGTAGCGATAAATGGAGCAATATCATCGGGATCTGTGGTCGAGATGGGAGTGCCTCAAGGATCAATTCTTGCTCCATTCCTGTACCTTGTTTATGTAAATGACCTTACATATATGGTGAGCCGAAGATCAGGCATCGTCATGTTTGCTGACGACACTTCTTTACTCTTCAAGGTTAATAGGAAAGATACTGAATTCATTGAACCCAACGACACCCTGTCCAAGGTATCTGAATGGTTTGCTGCCAACAACTTGGTATTAAATCCTAATAAAACTAAATGTATTAAATTTTCATTGTTAAATTCAACTAATATAGTTTCAGTCTCAAATATCAAATTAGATGGTCAAACGATTGAATTCATAAAATCAACTGTGTTTTTAGGAATAACACTCGATTCTAAACTGCAGTGGGGTTCCCACGTCACAGCGATAGCAAGTAGGTTGAGTTCAGCTGCTTTTGCAGTAAGAAAAATTCGGCAGCTAACCAATGTAGCGACGGCACGGTTGGTCTATTTTGCCTATTTTAATAGCATTATTTCGTACGGCCTTATTTTATGGGGATCTGCTGCAGATATTGAGTCAGTTTTCATTTTGCAAAAAAGGGCAGTTAGAGCAATTTATAATATGGATACTCGTGAGTCATTAAGGGAATTTTTCAAGGAAATAGACATCTTAACCCTACCGTCGCTATATATTTTTGAAATAATCATGTACGTTAGGAAAAATATATGCAATTTCCCTACCAACGTCGATAAGCCAAAGGCTACTAGAAACACAGGAAAGCTTAAAGTTCCAACTTACAGACTGGCTAAAACCAATAAGTCGTTCATGGGAAATTGCGTAAGATTTTACAACAAAATTCCAAAAAACATAACTGAACTAAATGATACAAAATTTAAATCTATTGTCAAGAAGACATTAATTTCTCGGGCGTATTATAAAATCAATGACTATATCTTGGACAAGGATGTTTGGAAATGATCCCGATCTGTATTGGCGATCCCTGGCCCCAAAGATTGTACACCTGCTGTGTTAAATTGTTAAATTGTAAAAATTTTGAATATTTGAGATGTAAAATAACATTGTAATTTTGATTTATTTAAAAAAATTACACCTCGTTGAGTTTCTTGCCGGTATCTTCTCATCAGAGGTTTTTCCGAACCGGTGGTAAATTTTTTGACATTCATAAGTGCTACCTGTAAGCCTAATCTGAATAAAATATTTTGACTTTGACTTTGACTTTGAATAAAAAAATCATTTTCCTTTATTCCTACTTTAAATTATTATTCTTTGGACTCTTCTTTCCCAATAGAAGGGCTACTGTCACTTGTTATTTTTTGAAAATATTTTTATTGTGTTTCAGAGCATATCGGACATCAACTCTGCCGGTGTATGTATCCATACAAAATGTTGAATTATCGCCCAAACCTATTTTATTTTGACTTTAATGGAATTATTTTTTTAATACAATTTAAATTGTATTTAAAAGTTACAAATTAATTTGTAACTTTTAAATAATAATATTTACTTCTCCTTCGATTTCATCCATACGTCCAGGGACACCTATATATTAATTTCCAGAAACACCCTATGTACAGGAACCCGTCACGGCAAAATTTGTAAAATTATCAAAAACGTGTTTTTTCCTACAAAAAACCGTACAATGATTCACACTGTCTGAATTTTGTAATTCAGTTAGACACAAGTGGATAACCAGTCGAAATGTATCAAAGGAACACATCACATAACACACAAACAAACGCACAGAGTTTTAGATGTTAAAATTTGTGTTAACGTATGTTTATTTAAATTTTTCTAACAGAAATTTCTTTCGAGTTTTACTTGTGAAACTGGCAAACGAACGGCACGAATGCTTAGGTTGCAGGTTCAAGTCCTCTCATTACCCAAGATTATCTTTGTGTTGTCATTGTATAGCATTTAAATTGTATATTTTCATTTGTCTGTTTTAGGATAAAATTATAGCAAACTTGAAAAAGTTACTGATGAAAATAAAGGTAATTTAATTTTGCTTTTCTTCGTTCTTTGCCTATCTAATTGTAATGTGTTATTCATAAAGCATATTGTATTGTATTGTATTGTATCTACTAGTACCCCATGATGAATGTAGACCTCTTCCATGCCACTGAACTACCTTGAGGTGTAACCACAGGACTTCTAGTCGGCGTTTAAAAAATGGCCTCAAAACTCGAACAAAAAGTACAATAAATCGATAATCGCTCGCGCTGTCAGTCTGTCGGACCGACGGCGTTGCTGTCAATACTATTATTTTGTAAAAGAAAACCTATTTGCAACGAAACTTAATAAAGTATATTTTATGCAGTTAAACGTAAAATTGTAAATCCAAAGACTATGAATTTGCAATGACTAGGCAATGGCATTTGTAACATTGGCGTCAACCTGTATTCTCATGTCGGGCCGTTTTTCTGCTGTCATTTAGTATGACCCTGTATATCCCTGTATATTACTGTATTTACAAAGGAAATAATTCCTTACAAGAAGAAAAATTGTGCTTTCCCTGTTTTTTTACAATCACTATTATCGGAATATCAATAATAGCGAGCGAAACAAAACTCCATTTCGAAATGGCTCGATATTATGACATCACATCACAGCTTGGCATTTTTGCTAGTAAATGTACGGAACCTGACACTAAATCGCTATTACTAGAAATACGAGGGTTCATAGGTTACTAAATTTATTGAATTTTTATCAGGGTATACCTAATAGAAGTATAATTAAAAACTAAAACTAAACTACCTTGAATCGATATAGTCCCCATAAAATATTTATTGTTGGAATTATTTTTAGCGTCAATATTATTTTGAAATGACGATCTACAACAGTTAAAATTTTTCAAGCCATTTGGTTCAAGGTGTTGTATCCAATTTTATCTCCTAGCTCTAAACCATATCTAACCCATAGCGCCCTTTATTTCTAACTTATTTTCGTTGGAGTGAGAACCAAATTAATAAGATCTTAAAACTAAAAAGAACTTAATAAGATTAACAATAAAGGTGAATGGGCATTTTTGTATGGGCGCTGTCCCAACCCTTGTATACAATAGTGAGTAGTATGGACGTGTAGTACTCGGTGTAAGGATCATCATAGGCTATGTTTCGAAGACCAGGTGTCTGCAGCATTAATCATTGTTTTGTATGAAAAAAAAAAAAACAGCAAATTAGACCTATGCTCCCATTACGTTTTTTACTTCTAGTGGCCTCAGTAATGCGTGGTTAAAATCTTTCGGCTATATCTCGAAAATGATTTTACAGATACTTTTCATACAACTGCTAGTACAAAGTGAGGTATAAAATGGGCTGTAGCTTTTTCCCTGCAAACATCTCGGTTTTGCTGTCATATAAAAAAATTAAGCTCTTATTGAGAGCTTTCTAATAAGATATAGCACAACTGTATACAGCACTTGGGACAATTTGCCCATTCTCCTTAGATAACTTTTACACTAATTGTCGAGTTGAGGTATCGTTATCTTCTGATTTAGTTATCTACTCAGCACAAACGCAATTTTTATGTTAAGGTCATTTTAATATTCTACAGAATCATTTTCTAGCATTTTTGAAATGTTTTATTATATATTGCAGAAAGTTCCCCACTTCACTAAATCACAAAAAGGGGTAAGTTGACTATTGGTGTAAATTGTCCCGAGATATTTTTTTATTTTATTTAACATATATTCATTTCGAAAAATATTATGGATATATTTTTTTAATGATTTTATGTATATTTCTAACAATAATGAGATCCTGTTATTTTGAAATTTAATAAATATAATAATAAATATTACTCGTAAAGATTGTACATTTCTGTTATTTTGAAATGATGTTTTTTATGGTTTAGTTGATCGTACTTTATTTGAAACAAAATAAGGTAAACTAAGGTTAGGTCGGTTTTGTTATTTTGTGAAATTGTTAATGTGGTCAATAAAGCATATTTGTATTGTATACCACATTAACAAATTATAAACGTCCCAGTGCTTGACACGCATACGAAATTGTTTTACCAGTAGTTGACGTCATTGTCTCTATGTATGTTTTCGTATCTTCTCGTCAATAATTGGGTCAATGTCAAAGACTGGAGCCGTCACCTGAATCATAAGATCGCTTGATTAAAACAGTCAATTAATTTTCAGGTGGTATGTAAATATTACATTAATTACCTTAACTAAATAGTAATTAGAATTGTAATGACAACACAAAGAAAAATTAGGGCAATAATGTAATGACCGTAAGACGAAGCACATTGAAAAATTCGCTGGGTAGAGCAGCGGCAGTGTGGCGAAACTGGTAAACGCAAGGCACGGAATGCTAATGTTGCAGGTTCAAGTCCTGCCATTGCCCTAATTTTCCTTTGTGTTGTCATTACAATTTTAATGTAATAATTTGAATGTTAAAAACATTTAAAATAAAAATCGAAAGAAATTTCGGTTACAAAATTTAAATAGTAATTGTTTAATTTTTTTTATATTGTAGTGATTCTAACACCATCTAGTGCTGAGTAGAGGAAACCAACTAACATGCGCTACTTCACGCTAACGACGTTTCGTAACAGGACGCATGTATAGAACTTCTAATTTTCATCCTTCGGACTTCAGTCCCCGGGCATAACACCCGCCAGTGGCCCTAACATGACTGGCCAAGGTTAGTCTATCTCTATCTGCGTCCCTTTCTTATGACGCTAGTTAGACATCTCTGTCTAACTAGCGTTAGACGGGGAGGGGTTAAACTAAACTTGAGCTGTCATGTTAGGGCCGCTGGAGAGAGATCTCTCTATTGCGACCAACCTCTACATTGGTGAAAATAGGGAGAAAAATGAGCAATGGATCACCTGATGGTAAGTGATCACTGCCGCTCATAAATACCCGCAACACCAAGGAGACAGCGGCGGCGCCTACCCAGAGGGCTAAGATGGAATTCCTCTTGTGCCAGTAATTGCACCGGCTGTCTTGCTCTCCACGCCGGAACACAACGCAAGCACTGCTGCTACTGTACTGCTGTTGTTCTGTTGCTGCTGCTGTTGCTGTAGATTCAATTATTTTTTAATTTTATAGATAAGAGAGTAACTGCACTTTTTTATTTTAGATGAACTTATTGTTTTTGGAAGTAAGTATCCAAATTTTCTTTCTAGTATCGTTGCTGTATTTTTTGCTTAGCATAAAACATAAACGTTTATATAGTGCTTTAATAAGCTTCCGAACAATCAAATATCTTTATTTTCGCATTTATTATATTATATTAGTAGGAAGTTAATAGGAAGTACGATACAGGGTGATTAAACCAAGTGGGTAGCATGGAGAAGTCTGTAACTATAAGATATAGGAAAATCTGTGCTAAGACACCATGTGGTCGATTTTAGAATTAAAAAGACTGCATTTATATTTTTTTGCTATTTAATTTCCTTGCTGTTTATTAAACGCAGTTTTGGTTGTAGTTTCAATTGTTAATTTTCTGTTTGTAGGTTACCTACTTCAAATTAATTAATAGTTTTAAAAATTTGTTTGCTAGGGCGGAATGGTCCAACTAATGAACGCGATGCCACGTAAAGCAAAGTTATCGATGGTGCGTATAGATTATTTTATTTATTAATGAGTTTGGCCCGTGTTGCATTATTTTCTATGGATTTTACGGGATAAAACATATACTATATTTTAATCCACTAAATCAATATCTGTGTGCACAATTCTAAGTTTAATTTCGTCCAGTCGTTAATGCGTGATTAAGGAAGAAACACCCAAATATTCAAACATCATTACTTTCGCATTTATAATATTAGTTGGTAGGTAGTATTAACCAGCTTAAACTCTGTATAAGTTTCTACTCACGAAATGTATACCGGAGTATGTTAAATATTTAACAGCGAACAGCAAAACATGATGAGTATATAAGGGCAACTGCTCTACCTGTGAACTGCTCAGGACACTCTAAATCGTAAAGCTATACCTCAAACTTCTCTATTCCCTGCCTTCTCTTTGACCTCCTGAAGACAGGGAATAGAGAAACATGGGGATAGCTCGGACGATGAGAGAGAATAGCTCTAAAATTTTGAAAGTGTCCAAAGGTACAGTTTACCAAAGGTAGAGAGCAGTTGCCTCTAATATATACAGCCCTTATTAAGCGACTGTTTGTCATATAGACAACTAAACCAGGTGGCCACACACCTGTGTGGCCATCAACTTGATTCAAAATTATTCAATTGACTTTTTAAAGTCGCCCCTGCAGTTTTAGTTTACTGTAGTAAAATGAAATGATATCAGGGGCGTAACTAGGGTGGGGCAGGCAGGGCATGTGCCCTGGGCGCCAAATAAAGGGGGGCGCAAGAAATTTACTTACTACCTATTAAAAAAAATACAATCCAAATTCGTATACATGGTCGAATAAAAGTCTTTTGAGGATCATTTAATCCTTTATTGTAGATACATTTATTCCAGACGGGGACATATTTGTGATATTTTGTTTGTTTTAGATACATTACATTACAAAATTAGTAAAATAATAAAAAAAATGATTCACAAAGGGAAAGGGGCGCAGTTTGGATGCGAGCCCTGGGCGCCATTTTACGTCGCTACGCCCCTGAATGATATGAAATGTAATACTGTATTTGCATTATATGATGTCGCATTAGTTGGTGAAGGAATTATAGGAATTGCAAATAGGCATGCAAAAATATTAATTACATCTTTCTTCCGTAACGTGCGTCATTGTGCGTTTTATTTATAAAATATATATTTTTTAGGCAAACATTCCAACCCAGAATCACGGGAATAAGGTACGTAAACAGTTATAAAAAATTTAGTACAAACAATTACAGTTTAAATAGGAACGTTTTATTTTCCCACTCTACCTCAGCAAATACAAAAAGGAAGAATTTTTTTTACCTTTTAAAATACAAGTTCAATATTCCCTAATTAATTAATTCATTCATTACTTCATCCTTATTGTGTCTAAATAGTCTGTAATTGATTGTTTCTTACTTACTAAATTACTCTTTAAATACGTTTTTTCAGTTGGTGAGTACATTTTAAGGGGTTTAAACTTTTGGCGTTCAAATACTTTGCTGCGAATGCAAAATTCAAAGAATTATTTTCGCGCGTTCATGTCTGAGTAAATTGAACAAATACATTGACAAAATAACATTTCGTAAGCGTCAACGATAGTAGAAACGACAAAATATATGGATTTCACGTAAGAGAACGAAAGCAAACGTCAAACTGCGTCAATCTTTGTTTTATACAACACAGGAAGGAAAACGAGCAAGTGGGTCACCCGATGGTAAGTGATCAACCTCGCTCATAGACAAGCGCAACATCAAGGGTAATGCAGATGCGTTGCCAACCCAGAGGGCTAAGATGGAATACCTCTCGTACCAGTAATTTTAACGGCTATCTTGCTCTCCACGCTGGAACAACAGTGCAACACAACTGCTTAGCGGCTGGATTAGCGAGCAAGATGTTGGTAGCGATCCGGATGGACCTTGCCCAAACTCCTACCACCTGCGAAAAAATTACAAATTACGATCTGTCGTTTTATGCCAATGTTGACACTGTTATTATGCCTTATAACTAGGTTTAGATATATGTGAAGTTTTTTTTTTAATTTTTCATAGCTTTTAAAGTATTTCCATTTTATTAGTTTACACATCACAAAAGAAAGTCAATATTTTCAAAACTATAAAAAATATTAAAAAAAAAACAAAACACGGTTCTTTAAAAAAAATCACGGCGACAGCTTCAGATTCAGAGGGTTAAAACGTTATGGCCGTTTGTATGGAGCGCTGGGCACACCATAAAAAAAATATCGTAATACTGATAAAATTACGTTCATGCTAGAAAAACCTCTAGGTCTAAATAAATCTCACGAATTATAGTGATTCTTATTTCAGCTAAGCGGAGTAATGACTTCGGTAAGTTAATAACCACGGGCTCGTAGAAACAAGCGACCCCAAAAGAATCGCTGATCCGTTGCCGACTAGGTCCCGGACCCCGCCGTGAGCCGTGGACTGCATAGGGGTGATTTATAACCTTGTGCACATTGGTGACAGACCCGTAATTTTTGATATTAAATAAGTATTTACCTTTAATCTACACTAATATAATAAAGAGGTAAACTTTGTTTGTTAGTTAGTTAGTTTGTTAGTTTGTTTGTATGTAGGGGGTAATCTCTGGAATTACTGAACCGATTTCAAAAATTCTTTCACAGATAGAAAGCTAAACTATTCCTGACGGACATAGGCTACTAATTTTACGTGAACGAAGTCGTGCGCGTCCGCTAGTGTGTTATATAATGGAATGTTTTAATAAAATTTATAAAATGAAATTTAATTTATTATGCTACTAATCCTTAGAAAATAAGACGTATGTATTACTAACAATCTATGGGCCCTGGTCGGCAATAAAGTTTTGAATTGAATTGAATTGAAAAAATATAATAGCTCTATACAGCTTTTATAGTGCTTAGTGTGGGTACCTGCTATACTTGGGATGTTAAAGCAAAGCCCCTCTGTCAGTGTTACTTACTACCTTCTGAATATACTTATATAAAACTCAGAAAACCTGAGGATCAATTTTTGAATCTCACCGGGTGACTAAAGCTCACCAAAATGGCCGAATCTCTTTGAAAAACGGGCATTTTAGTGAGTTTTAGTCACCGGTGAGATTCAAAAAAACGAACTCCAGGCGCTTATGTCATCAATCAAGTTCTACAATTTTACTTTTTTGATTTAAATCTTCGAATTGTAAATTTTTTCATACAAAAACGTGACAAATATCACAGCAAGCACTTGTAATTTTTGTAGTATATGTAGAAATGCGTAGTATCAAACATACTACAAAATATTTCATTCGACTCCAGGATGGTGTCAACCCCTATTTATTGAAGCTGAGAAGCGTCGTAGCGGTAAGCGTTTTTTTATGTATGAAAACATTCTCAAAAAAAACGAGACTCAATCGTTCCTTGCTCTTCCATACGTCCTTGCGATCTTCGGTGCTCAACACCGTAGGTTTGCGCCAGTTCCCGTTAGCCAAGGAGAGCGGCGTGAGGTTCCTGTCAACTGCCACCACATCGCGATGCATCCCGCACTCATTTTGAAGGAAATAGTCCCTGAGACTGCACACCTCGCGGTTGTGAAGGTTTTTGGCATTTTAGAAACCTTTACCTCCACACTACGGGATGTATAGTCTCATAACAGATGAGCGCGGGTGCAGCATGCGATGCGTTGCAAGCAGATGACGGACCCTCCTATCCAAGGCATCTAGTTCAGTTTGGGTCCACCTTAGTATGCCAAAGGAGTATGTGCAAAAAAAACGCACTCCTTATTTCCATCTGATAAAAGGCTATTAAGACCTTTGATCAGGCGGCACTCACTGCCTGTTCGTGTCTTGATCGATTACCAAAAGACTGATATACATATTAGGTACTATCATAATCTTGGTACAAGTTTTTTTTTATACAACATAGGAAGGCAAACAAGCAAGTGGGTCACCTGATGGTAAGTGATCACCACCGCCTAAAGACACCCGCAACAACAAAGATAGTGCAGATGCGTTGCCAACCCAGAGGGCTAAGATGGAATACCTCTTGTGCCCGTAATTACACCGGCTGTCTTGCTCTCCACGCCGGAACACAACAGTGCAAGCACAGCTGCTTAGCGGCAGGATTAGCGAGCAAGATGGTGGTAGCGATCCGGACCTTTGTTTAGTATAAAACAAAGTCGCTATCCAACTCTATCTGTCATATCTTCGGCCGTTTACTTCTTCAGAACCGCGCAACGGACTTCGATCAACAATGATATTATAATGCATGGCTGTACAGTGTCATAAGAATATAGGTTGGCGCCAATGTTACAAATGCAAATGATTAGTTTACCAATTATAGTCATTGGATTTACAACTTTTACGCTAACTGAATAAAATATTAATTTATTAAGTTTCGTTGCAAATAGGTTTTTTTTACAAAATAATAATATTGACGGCAGCGCCTTCCGTCCATAGAAATAGTACAGCATAGAAGGAGTATTAAAATTGAAAGCGATATTTTATTATCTGATCTCTTTACTTTAAATGGCAATACAATGTGTCAAAAAGAGATGACTACACACCCTAAACTCCTCTTCAATTGACATCCGTACACGACCAATAGGCAAAGTGGTCACCTTTGGCTATGGTAATGTTTACATTAAGGTAGTATACTCTACGTTTTTCCTATTAATTTGCAGGTTTTACTACCTACGCACACAAAGGTGACCATTTTGACAGCTTGGATATAGCCTCAGTATTTGTCAAGTATACATAGGTACACTTGACAAATACTGAGACTATATCCATGCTTTAGTCCTTCATCCAAGCTTCCGTCCGACAGACTGACAGCGCGAGCGATCGTCGATTTTAAACTATGACTAGAAGTCCATTACTTATAGGTCAGTGTTGATCACTGTAATTTAGAGATTTTTTACTGAAGGTTTCTATACATGGGCTAGTTTATAAAAAAGAGATTTTTCAGGACGTTGGACTTAATATTCTTGGCGTCGGCCTTGGCGTTGGCGTCGATGTCGGCGTGGGCGCGGGCGTTGGCGGCCCCGGCTACAACCGCTACGACTGCCGCCCCACCTGCTGGTGGTGTCAAGGCTGTTGCTACCCGTGGTACCACTAGGTCCTCGGGTATTGTACGGTCAACCTCAGAAGTTGCTGAACATTTTAATACCTTGTCACAGAATAAATAATAGTACTAACGTACAGAAACTTCTCTTTTTCGACCACCATTAAACGAAATCCAACTTTATAATCAGGCGCAAAAAGTTCGTATTACTCCATAAACATCCGCCAGGCGGCATCTGTCTAAAGGAAGGCGCCGCCCGCGCCCGCCTTCCACCCGCAATGCCCTAGCGCACCGCTAGGGTTGGGCTGCTTACTATAATACTATCACAACCCGCGACACAGAGTGAGCGGGCGCGCGCGCGGCAAGCCGGCAACCTACTGCGATTAACCTATGCCATAGGACATGCGGCGAGCGCACCTACAGTGCGGAGTGGAACCCCCCCGACCTTGTCGCTGTCAGTGATGTGACAAATTCGACCAACTCTTAATTCATACGTTCTTAAGTGTTCAGCTACTTTTGAGGCTGACTGTACCACGCAGGGTGTCCTCAGGTTGACATAAAATATATGAATTCAATATCTATCTGCCGTTTTATTTGTTTCACTTATTCGTTTCCTTTATTTTACTACTTAATATAATTGTGGTTGCACTGAAAAAATGGGGCAATTGAACTAATTTGGTTACTCGTAAGTTTGGTTAATGGTAATCAAAGTTCGTTTAATAGTACATTACACCCTGAGGGTGGTAAAATAAAGATTGTCTCAGATCGCAGGAACATGCGACCTGAGGCTTTCTTTATCATCACCCGAGGTGTGTACACAATTTTACGTCTTCCCCTGGCCAGGAAGTGGAAATTTCCCTTCGCGTAGCGTAGCGGGCGGTAAATCGCTTCTTACGGCACAGGCAGGGTGACGTACGTAAATTATCAAAACTATTAGCTACTGATAAACATTTGATGATTTATTTATAAATCAAGAGTTAGGTAAGGGTAACAAATAGTTCGGTAGTCATTGTTATGTGTATTAGGTAAACAAAATTTTGGTTGCCTGTAACAAAACTGGTTTTTTGTGTGTGGGCCGGCCTTAGACTGATACTTTCTTCCTAAGCGAAATGAAAGCGTCTTTCTACGATAGCTGTATTCAGACTGAACCAAAAGACAAAATGAAAACAAAAGATGATAAAAAAGTATAAAAACCATAAACATTAAAAAAAGATTGTGCACATAATTATATAACATACTAGCGGACGCGCGCGACGTCGTTCGCATGGAATTAGTAGCCTTTGTCCGTCAGGAATAGTGTAGCGTTTTATTAGTAAAACAATTTTTGGAATCGGTTCAGTAGTTCCAAAGAAACCCCCCTACATACATAGAAAGTTAACCTCTTTCTTTATTAAATTAGTGTAGATATAATTTCAAAATTAAAATAAATAAATAAATAAATATCTCGGGACAATTTACACCAATTGACCTAGTCCCAAACTAAGCAAAGCTTGTACTATGGATACTAGACAACGGATAAACATACATATATAGATAAATACATAATTAAATACAAATAACATCCATGACTCAGGTACAAACATGCATATTCGTCACACAAATATTTGCCCATATATATTTATTTTTAAATTAAATAATATAAACAAAACAAACAACCAATTGGCTATTGTGATACTTGTTTTGGGCTATTTTCTGGATAGGGGAATTATATTCTAAGTTTTTTAGGGTTCCGTACCTTAAAAAAGAAAAAGAAAACCTTATAGGATTACTTTGTTGTCTGTCTGCCTGTCTGTTTATTATTTCGCGGTAAATTTAGTCACGTGCCTAAGAACCGGTAGGTACGTGCAAGCAAAATTGGTAGATTTCGCCATTTTGTTTTATCATTTCAAAGACTTCTGGTCGAAGGGTGTCGTGTTCCGGTAGTTCAGGGGCAGCCTGCCACTGGAGAACTTGACACCAGAATCGACGATGAAACGGAGCCGCGCCGAATCGTCGCCGAAATAATTTTGTTTTATTTTTAGTTATATATTTTTTATGTATGTTAGTCTGTAAGGTATTTGTCTATGGGCCTTTGTAGCCTGAGAATAAATGATTAAAAAAAGCACTTAAGCCCCTTCCGATATATATATATTTATTTATTTATTTTATGAAATAGGAAGGCAAACAAGCAAGTGGGTCACCTGATGGTAAGTGATCACCACCGACTATAGACACCCGCAACACCAAAGAGAATGCAGATGGGTTGCCAACCCAGAGGGCTAAGATGGAATACCTCTAGTGCCAGTAGTTACACCGGCTTTCTTGCTCTAAACGCCGGAACACAACAGTGCAAGCACTGCTGCTTAGCGAGCAAGATGGTGGCAGCGATCCGGACGGACCTTGCACAAGGTCCTACCACCCGCAAAACTACTTTTTACATGTTGGTCCAAGTAAGGTTTTTATGGGGAGAAGAATCTATATTAATAGATAATGAATGTTTTTGTTGCTAAGAGCAATACTTGAGAACGGCGAATTGACAAATGAAACAAAATTGAAGGTTGGACAGTCTGTGGGGTCAGCTAGCCCTTACATTAATTACTACAGTTTAATTATAGTAATCGAAATTATTTATTTCTAATTTTTTTTCCGATTTTTCTTTTTGTATTTTTTTTTACCCAAAGAAAAAATATCAATAATGTAATCGAAATCGAGTCGTTATTGTAATCAAAATTATTTATTTTTAAATTTTTTCGATTTTTTTTTTGAATTTTTTTACATTCAAATTTAATTTAAAATGCTATATAATGAATGACAACACAAAGAAAAATTAGGGTAATGGCAGGGTACGAACCTGCAAAAATTAGGGTAATGGCAGGGTTTAGCGGTAATGTGGCGGAAACTGGAATACGCAAGGCACGGAATGCTGATGTTGCAGGTTCGGACCCTGCCATTACCCTAATTTTTCTTTGTGTTGTCATTCATTATATAGCATTTTAAATTTAATAATGTAATGACCGTAAAGACGGAACACATTGAAAAATTCGCAGGGTATGTGGCGGAAACTGGAATACGCAAGGCACGGAATGCTGATGTTGCAGGTTGGAATCCTGCCATTACCCTAATTTTTCTTTGTGTTGTCACATTATATAGCATTTTACCACAGTTTAGTTTTTAAAACGAGTATGACAAACGAATTAGAACCGCTTGGTTTTACCATCCAATCCAAAACAAACACAACGCTATTGCAATGCCCATGTAACTTAGGTACTCCACTGTTATTCTCTAAGCGCATCGGCGTCGGACTCGACGTCGAGGCATCGCCCTGTCTCGCTCAACCTTGCTAGCACGCTTGAGTAAAACAGAGCGCTGCCCCAGCGACTAGCTCGTCGCTGTTCGCTTGGAGAATCACTCTACCTCAATGAATAGAGCCTGATAAATCTGATAATAGCTTCATAATTGATTAGTCTCCGAATTCGAGCTGGTATTCTCTTGAAGTTATTAAATGTTTAAATCGAAGTCATTAAATATTGGTTGTTTAAATTGATTGTTTTAATGTAAATCCGACTGGTTAATTTTGTACTCGCAATCAATTGTGATATAAATAGCCCGTGATAGCGTGAATTAGCATTCCCCGATCTTTCGTCATGGCTGTTCGTCAGATCACATCGTTCGTATTTTTCTTCATTCTCGGCGTTTACGGAAACTCCCTCGATGATGGTTACAGTGTAAGCCAGTTGTACTCTCTCTCTCTCTTATCTTAGTGGCCTTAACATGACTGGCCAAGTTTAGTTTATCTCTATCTGCGTCCCTTTCTTATGACACTAGTTAGACAAAGACACAGGGAGGGGTTAAACTAAACCTGGACTGTCATGTTAGGGCCGCTGCCCCGCCGCTAGCTATTTGAACGCCCGTGTGCAATACCCATTATGCAGCTCCTTTTTATCTACGACTACCCACATTGAGCTTGTCAGAAAGGCTGTTTGTTGTTGTCTCATAAGGGTGTGATATAAGAATTCCCGCCCCCTGGAGGTGCCGCCCGCGTGCGTTGCACGCCTTGCACGCCCGCTTACGGCCTGCTTATCTTAACCATTGACCATCCACTGCATTAGCTCTGACATGACTAGCCCAGATTCTGCTCTGCGTCCCTGTCGAACTAGTGTAATGAAACAAAGACGCACGTTGATATAAACTCAGTTAAACTAAACCTCGGTCATGTTAGAGCCAAGGATGACCTTCTGCCGTCGTATAAACTCTACCTCTATATTTGGCAAACCATTATTCTTTTCCAATAGCGCGGGTGATGTCATCCGTCCACCGCACGGCACATCCCAATCCCACGATCCGGTGTCCCTTTCGAGGCCTCCACTCGGTGACTCTCAGAGTCTACCTCTCTCAATGCTTCCGGCTCTCATTCCCGTCTCCACTTCTGAGATGCAACCTTAGCTCCAATGTCCACCACTAATAGTAGTTGTAGGCGACGTGGGCCACCGCCTACATCCTTGCAGCCCAAGGGGCCTCGCTCCTCAAAGTCTTTTGCGTTAGGTACCGAGACCGCGAGGAATACATTTAACTCTTCATTAACGATAGATAATTAGCAATTCTCCGAAATTTGTATTTGAACACAATCAATTGAAAGAGCCTGTGTTTTTGCCCCACCGTAGTGTCTCGCAAAATGTACCTTGCCCATATATAATTTAAGTTTTGTCCTACCACTGTTTCGTGGTTACATTTGTGAATATATCGTTTAGGGAGAGACACGTTTCTGCTGAGAGACATCGTGCGCTCCATAGTTCTTTAGGTCACTTGTAATTTGTCTACTACCTATCTGGTTAGCGTTTAAGTTACGTCATAGTTGGAAGCACACGTTGAAGTGTAATTTAGTTGGTCCGAAAGTAGTTTCAAGCGATAATTTCTTAATTTTTCATGCAAGCCTTGCTTAATTTTTTTGCTCCCAGAATTTGCCAATAGAATAATGTGTTAAAGATGTTCATAAATATTACTCGTGATTCAAGATTTTGATTTAAGGTTTATAATGATTTTATAAATATCCTTCTTCGGATCTTAAAGCTTTAGTCTTTATTCCGAATAATAGTTTGATACTTATGTAGAATTAGCGTTAGCGTTAGCGTTTTTTGGATAAGCCAAAACCAAACGTTGTTTCAAAATTGGTACAGTTTTAGTGGCGAAAATTGGGGAATAGGAAACCTAGATTTGCATCATTTGAAATAGGTTTACCTTAGATAATTTACCATTTCATACTTTATTTGATGAATTTATTCATTTTCATGTTAAATCGAATAGCTTAATCGATCGCGTGTGATGGTCACAATAAGTAGCTGCAATAAGAAATCATTGATATCTTATTCTTGTAATTTTAAAATTCTTGTTTTTTTTTTACAGGATGATGTCTTAGGCCTAGCGTCTCTAGGGAATAAATTTAAGGTATTTACAAATTTATAAATTAGGTATTTTATGTCATGGATTTGAACGAGAATCTTCACCAGATCGTCGGTCCACCTTGTGGGAGGCCTACCAACACTTCGTCTTAAACGACAACTAAATAAAAAAAAGCTAATGTAATCACATGAAAAAACTTAATCTAAAAGGCAGCTCTGTATTTAAATTATTATTAAATGATTACACCCGCCGCCATGAGACCAATAAAAAGCATATAAATTTTTTTGGTTAAATTAAATACATTTTACGCATACTTATTTGAGTTTTGCCTAATACTTTTATTTTCTGTCACAGGTTACGCCGATAATACATAAGGTATAAGAACACATTTTGAAAACAAACTCCATTTCATTTACGTTAAATGGTGATCGTTATCATTATAATTCTACCTTAACTTTAAAATTAATTAATTTAAAGAAAGATTAATAAAGCGTTTATTTCTAACTATTCAACACAATAAAAAACAAATAACTACAGCACCGAAAAAATACAAATGTCACAAACTGTCTCAGCGGTCAGGTTTTTTGGTTTAGAGTTTCGGTAACCCAATTCTTAAAAATTACAGAATTTGCATAATGAAAACGTCAACGTCTAGAATTTTACACCATACATGTATGAAAGCGAACATTGTCTGTGAACTTTGTCACAACTATAACTACTTTTTAGTCTAGTATTAGGAATCACAAGGGTCCCACTGAGAATCAGCGTCTTGGTTTCCCGAGGTTATAAGCTGAGTGGGGGCCCTTTTTGATTCTACTCGACGCACTGTCTGTGATGTTTGTATTTTTACGTAAAACGGGATGACTTTAAAAAAATGGCCATTTTCATAGTTTTAACATCATCCTATAATCTATGCAACCCTCATTTATAGTTAATTTCTTTAGGTACTCAAAATAAGGTAAACAAAATAGTCACGTGACTCTGCAAATCAACCAATCAAGTCAATCTTTTGGATCTGTGGAGACCCAAAAGATTAATTTGATTGGTTGATTTGCCGAGTCACGTGACTCATTTTGTTTACCTTATTTTAAGTACCTAAAAAAATAAACTATAGCGAGTTTTAGTCTTATAGACGACTAGACAACCCAAGAAGACAAGTTGATGTCATCAACTTTATTCAAGAAAAATATGATTAATAAATATTAAGATGGCCTTGAAACTACCTTTTGGAAGTCGTTCCTGCAATTTAAAGCTACCATATTTGACCGTAATTTGTGAACGTCTAATTTGTTTTTCAAGTAAAACAATTAACAACAAATAGGAACAATTGCCTTACTACTTTCCGGAGTATCAGAGTATTTTTTCCTAATTGATTAAGATGCACCATCACAAAGTAACGCCTGAAACTGTTAATTATTTAGAAAAATTCATGAAAAAAATGTAGGCAAGTCTCGCAACTCTTACTCTTCGAATCCTTAGTGGCCGGCAAACAACTTGAGTATAAATGGAGTGGAGGGGTTTAGTTTGCGCATACCCATTTGTACTAGAAACGGCTACTGCGCAGTCAAGGTTAATGCTCAAGTTGTTTGCCGGGAACTGTAAGCTTGCTCAAAGTCACGTTTCTAGCCGAGCGTAGTTATGTTTCAATTTACAAATGACACGCTGGATTGAAATGATACTTTTTAAACTAAAATGAGATAACGTAAGTATAATGAAGTCCACAAGTAGTTTAGCCTCAGGAAAAGGTAAACAAAAAGTACTACGAATTTAAGTTTTGTGTGAAAATTGAGAACTAGACATTTATTTTTCTCAGCGAAAAGCAATTTTATAATCATAATTATGTATCATCACATTACTGTATTACCTGAAAGATGACGTCACATTCGTTTTGTAAAGTGTCGTTTCAATCATGTCATGGCATGTCATTTGAAAATTAAAAACATGAATACTTTTGTTTTAATTTTTCTGCGTACAGTCAAGGAGATTGAAACACGTACCACCGTAGAACCGTGGTTGAACCTAGTCGAAGGGACATACGCATGACATTTGTATGACATAGTCTGGCGTTTAACGCGTCGCGTCATTGCGATAGGGTTTTAAGGTGGTACGTGAATATATTTCCCCTACTATGCATAGTTGACGCAATAAGAATTGAGATTATACACACGACTACAAAACAAAACAAAAATTTTAAAATTCGAACGAAACTCTCCTGTACACACATGACTAGCAGTGTGTGTATCCCCAACTCTCGTTGTTTTACCTACACTGGTCATAAATGGCACTTTCTTAATAAAATAAATAAAAATAAAATAAAAACTGTTTTTGATTTGACTCTTCCAATTTTATTTCATATGACGCAGCTCGTGGTAAGTAAAGAATTATTTTAATAAATTAATATGATTACATTTCAATAATTTCAATGTTTAACATTTAAAAACGAAAATCGAAATAATTTCGGTTATAAAAATTATTTTAACAATTAACAAGTATAGTCAAAATATCTTTGCCTAAATTCGCTACTGAAAAAAAATCGTTTTAGGTTTGGGGCCCTTGACAGGCGTATTTCAGACCAACTTAGAGTACACTGACACTGACTGAAAAATTATGTCTATTTAAAAAAAACAACTAATTTTCATATTAATATTCTGTTTTTTAGAATGTCAACACTTTCAATAATGTCGTGAGTATTAAGTTACAGAGTTTATGTAATGGGACATTAATTAATTCATTTTTTTTTATTTATGGTCGAAGCCAAAGCTCGCGCCTAGCATGCAAATATAATATAGGTATTCGAGATAATATGGAAACCGATGCACAAGAAGTACCTTTATGATAAAGATAATCATTTATTTAATTCTGACGACTAGGCCCATGGCAATAACGTTCATTTCCAATTTATATAATTACGAAAACAAAAATAAAAACAAAAATTTAAATAATATGAAAAACAATGTCGATAAAAATTCACTAAACAACGCACGGTAACATGTAATTGGGATCCAGGAGCTATTTTTTCCTACTCAGTATTCGATGACAATTAAGTACTACATTTAAATTGGAGTTACATGATACTGAACAAGATTTTTGTAGTGTAGATTTTTCAAATTCAGATAAAACTTTAACCAAAATTATTGTCACTTTCCCAAGTATACTATATTGTAATAGAACAACGGACTGGTATATTTACCATGCAATGATATTATAGGTCAGTGTAACCATGAAGTGATTTTTGACTTTCGAACGCTCGATACTCGCTAGCCGAGCGCCAATCAGTACGCTCGCGTATTTGATTGGCCCGCGACTAGCAAATGACAAGCGCTTGTAAGACATCGGTTACACGCTCGTTCTGTCGTCAGTTCAGTCCATCATTCTGATCAGAATGACGAGAGAATTATCGTGTAACCTGTCACGTGTCGTGTCAGTCTGAACTGATCGTAACCGTGTCCATTTGTCATCATTCTGGCATCAGTCGAAACTATACCGGAATGATGGACTGAACTGACGCCAGAATTAGCGTGTAACCGAAGTCTATGACAAAATCAATTCGCAGCCGTTAAGTTTTGTCAGATGTCCCGAAAAAATGCGTCAAAATATAAAATTGGGTCCAGAACTGAGTAACGTGAATTGGGGAAAATGGGGGAAATTCAAAAATCGCGATTTTCTACCCACCCAGATGATGAAATGCATTTTTTGGTAAATGCACCTAGAGTATAAAATGACTCCGTAGAAACTCGCGATTTTTCCCCAATTCACCTTATGAGTTTTTTTTTCTATCTATCTTATGTAGTTTTTCTTGTCACTAAAATCATTGACATGGTTTGATGGTTCCTAAGAACAAATCTTTGTATGTCTTATAGTTTTGAGAATTGCCATCCTGACCCATCTAAATACCCCATCGTATATATTTTATTAATATATAATATAAAGTTGTTTTCACAGTGCAGCAGTGCTTTATTATATTCTGTAAAAAACGAAGTATGAAATGGTTTTTCTGTCTATTCAGGGTAACATCACATTCAATGAGATAAAAAATCTTGTAGATGACGTAAGTATCAAAGTTGAACTTGCTTATAAAATTGCTTGGATAATGTTTTTAATGAAGAAATGGGGCAAGTGCTTTTCGGACTCGCGCACCGAGGGTTCCGTACCAACTTACCAGAACATAAATTGAATGCCTTAAGGCATTAAGTCCGCCTTTTCTTGCAGCATAAAACGACCATATCTTTTGATTGCGTTAACTTAGAAGTTTGATTTTTTCACTCCTACAATTCAAGGGAATGCAGACTTGAGTATTTGAGAAAACGGACCACGATAGACAGATAGACAAACTGACAGATGGGCAACAAAGTGATCCTATAAGGATTCCGTTTTTCCTTTTGAGGTACGGAACCCTAAAAAAGGGACAATCTAACTAATTTGGTTACTCGTGATTTTACCCTAAAAATGAGAATAAGATTCAAAAGACTCTTAAGCAAGCATTATCTGCATTTTTTCATAAACAGAAGTTTATGTAAAAACGGTCACAGGACAGAGCTTTAACAGTGCACCTAGCTCGATCCTTCTCGTAAACTCAGTCTGTCTCTCTCCTACTGGACTAGTCAGAACGAGACGCATTGTCGTAACACGTGTCAAGAATGTTCGTGTTAGGTACACAGGAGCCTTGCGCTCGTTCCCCAACGATATATGTACATGTAATATGTATTTATAATAATAGTCAAATAATAGTCTTGGTATTTGTACCGATTTTTGATAAATAATCGTTTTGATTCATTTTTTGTCTCAATCTAATCAAAAATTAGCAATGCCTAATGCTATTAAAATTATGCACATAAAATAGATTTTAATAAAAATTTGAATAATTAGCTATGTCCAATTTTATCGAAAATTATGCAGCTACAACCCATACTCGTACACTTTAATGAAAAAATTTACTAACATTAAAAAATTACAAGAATTATTTTAATTTAGTCGGGTATTTACAACCTTTTATTTATTTCATATGTCGCACCCTTAGAATTAAAGCGACTCAATTCTGAATATGATATTTCCCAAAATTAAACCCTATGTCTTTTAATTAAGGTGATATTTTGGGACGTGTATTATTCAAAAATGGGTCACTTTAATTCTAAGCGTGCGATGTATGTACACTCATTCACACACTTCCACTGTGGGCAAATTGTTTTCTAATTTAGTATAATAATATGTATGTACCGAAATTCAATGACGATGCAATGATTTACACTTTAATACCGTCAACGTAAACTATTTGTACTTTAGTACAGTCATTAAAAAACTTTTTTAAAAGTGAAATTACCAAAACAATTATTTAAAAGTTCCTTTTACTTCACTTGTTTATTCTGTATGATTTTTTATTTTATAATGCAGGTTGGAATGGTAAGTAAACGTTTTGGTGATTACCAGATCTAGTCCCAAATTCTCACACACCTATTAAAAGGTCTAGTCACAAATTCTCACATAGCTATTACAAGGCCTAGTCCGAAATTCTCACGCAGTCATTACAAAGTCTAGTTCCAAATTCTCACACAGTCAATACAAGGTCTAGTCCCTTATTCTCACACAGTCGTTACAAGATCTAGTCCCAAATTCTCACACACCTATTAAAAGGCCTAGTCACAAATTCTCACACAGCTGTTACAAGGTCTAGTCCCTTATTCTCACACAGCTATTACAAGGTCAAGCTCAAAGTCACGCAACGAGCTATGGAGAGGGCTATGCTTGGAGTTTCTCTGCGTGATCGAATCAGAAATGAGGAGATCCGCAGACGAACGAAAGTAACCGACGTAGCCCAGCGGATTAGCAAGTTGAAGTGGCAGTGGGCAGGGCACATTGCACGGAGAACTGATGGCCGATGGGCACGAAAAGTTTTCGAATGGCGGCCGCGTATTGGCAAGCGCAGCGTAGGACGACCAGCCACAAGATGGTCCGATGACCTCATACCGGTAGCATGAAGGCGCTGGTTGCATGCTGCTTCCAACCGGTCACTTTGGAAATCCATGGAGGAGGCCTATGTTCAACAGTGGACTTCTTGTGGCTGAGATGATGATGATTACAAGGTCTAATACCAGATTCTTACACAGCTTTACAAGGTGGAGGGGATCGTGTGAGCCATGAATGCAATTATTAATTACTAATGATTGATTTGTTTCTAGAATATTGATAAGATGAATAATGGTAAAGATGTAAGTACCTATTTTTATTATCAATTGATATTGATCCACAAATTATGAACACTGAGCGTATTTGGGGATTCAGTTCAGTTCATTTATTTGTGACAAATAAAACCCATGCAAATACTTTTAAAATTTGATGTTCGTTTATCTTTAATACCTTAAATACAGATTCGAGCTTACAGAAGTATAAAGTTATTCGTCGATTATAATATTAGAAGCAACTGCTTACCCTGTGGACACTCTTTAAATCTTGTAACTACACTCTCTCATCGTTGGAGCAACCGATATGCTTCTCTGTTCCCTGCATTCTCTTTGATATCCTGGAGGCAGGGAAAGGAGAAACATGGGGAATGCTTGGACGATGTGAAAGTATAGCTTTAAGGTTTAGAGAGTTCACAGGTACAGTTGTCCACAGGAAGAGCTTGCCCCTAATCACATACGAAGAAATTACAGATTTGCTCCATTTATGATCCATTCATGATCAGTTTTGATCTATTACATTGCTCAGTAGTTTAGTTCCTCTTGACATGACTATAGTGGTTCTAATCACTGCTCAACTTTACTGTGGTTTTGTTTTATTAGTGATTATTTATTATAACTATTTGATTATTTATTAATACAGTAATCGTTATTACTTTTCCATTTTTATACGTCTACCATTAAGGTACCAGTGCTTGACACGCTAGGACATTTTTACCAGTAATTGACATCATTGTCTCTCGTATGTTTTCATATCTTGTCAATTGGTGTGTCACTGTCAAAGACTGGGCCCGTAACCTTTTTTTAAGCGGGTATAAAACGCTGATACTCGTACTAACCCATTCTACTTCCATCTGTTCCAGGGGAATATCGTATTCAATGACATACGGAAACTGGCAAACACTGTTCACGTACGTAAGCAATTAAGAGGTACAGTAGGGGAAACATATTCACGTACCACTGTAGAACCCTATTGCAATGACGCGACGAGTTAAACGCCAGGCTATGTCATACAAATGTCATGCGTTTGTCTCTTCAACTAGGTTCTATGGTGGTACGTGTTTCAATTTCCTTTGGCCCTAACATGACTGGCCAAGGTTATTTTATCTCTATCTGCGTCCCTTTCTTATGACACTGGTTAGACAGAGAAACAGGGAGGGGTTAAACTAAACCTGGGCTGTCATGTTTGAGTCGCTGGACTGTACATTACAAAATAAAAATAAATATAACTTAATCGCATATAATTAAGCCACGGAACTCTGCCTCTTACATATTAAACGAAAAGCTTTTAATGTAAGCATCTAAATTATATTAATCTTTATGTTTACTTATTTAATTTATTTTTAAAATTGTCGATCATTACATTATTGATTTCTTCTTTAATTATTGATTTTTTCTTTGTATTGTCATTACACTTTTAAATTAATAATTTGAATGTTAAAACATTTAAAAATAAAATCGAAAGAAATTTCGGTTACAAAAATTTAATTTATTTTTATTTCGTTTAGTTTTATTATAAAGTACCTGACATTGTATTATTA
Organism: Ditula angustiorana; assembly: GCA_963691745.1. Classification (NCBI taxonomy): domain Eukaryota; kingdom Metazoa; phylum Arthropoda; class Insecta; order Lepidoptera; family Tortricidae; genus Ditula; species Ditula angustiorana. The sequence goes on along the minus strand of OY829496.1, from coordinate 7,560,422 downwards.
TAGATAGTTTATTACTTTCGCATTAGTGATAAGAATTTTAATGTTGTACAGTGAAATTAAAAACACTAAAGTAACGATATTTTAATTTATTTCTATATTTTTAAGTGGAACGCACATATTAAGTGTTATTTATGGATTTATTTCAGAAAACTAAAAAACTTTTGAAGAACAACCCCAGAGCGGTAATCAAGTTATTTTTACCCTATTCTGACTTCAAATGAGTGTTTGTCTTTCCGTTTGTGAAATTTGGTAAATATAGCTTTGGCGACAAAGACTTCTATTTGATGTTCTGTTTTTTTTTTAAATATACCAATAAAAATGCACTAAATACTTAAATATTTAAGACAAAAACCTAATGTTGGAATTAACACAATTTTCAGATTGTACGTAAATATTTTAATTTAATTAATATATATTTTTTATTTTTTTAATAGAAGTAAACCAATTTTTTGTCTCGGGCACTATACACATTGTATGTATAATTCAATTTCTAACAGACGACATTTTATACAGCAAAAATAAGTAATCTTCGAATATGTTTATCTTTTCTAAAAAAAATAAAATAAATGTTGTACGTTGGTAAGCGCATTTGTGGACGGTTGGACCAAATTGGCAATTTTTTTGTTTCCAAATGTTATAAATAATCCAAATTAGATTTTTATAAAACAAATAATCGGAAAAGTTTTCCGGATTTTGTCAAATTCGATAAATACTTACTATGGTTTTTTTATGGGATATTATTCAAACGACTTGGAAAACCTTTTTTCAGAAATTAAATGATATCAATAGTGCAATAGTGAGTAATGTGTATTTTCTTATAAAATAAGTAAGTAGTGAATCTGTAACATGTTGTTTTTGATATACCTATTGTTTTGTATTGGGGCTGACATGTTAAGTTTTGATCAAAGCCCCTAAAAAAAAAAAGAGTAAGTAAACAGGAAATGCTGCCAGCATCTTCAGTAGAGTCCGCTCAGAAGTAGCTAATCAATTAAGAACCTTATCGTAGTAACGTATGAATTTAGAGTTGCTCGAATTTGTCACATTACTGACAGCGACAAGGTACTAAAATGTTCAGCTACTTCTGACGCTGACCGTACCATGCCTAGGAAGCCTAATCTTTTCGATATTTTTTAATTAGGTATATTTTTCATGTAAATATGTACATTTGTTAATTTTAGGATGCCTTAAGTTTTAGTTTGATTTTTTTTTACTTTAAACTTGGTTTTTCTTTTAATTATAAAATTAAAATTAGAATAAAAATAAAACATTATTCCACATTACAGGTAAAGTACTCTTTAACTGGGTAGTAAACCGTCCTATTCGCTTTTTCCAGTATGTAAGTTAAAACATATTATTTGTACGTTTTAGAAAAAAACTATAGACGTCGTGCAGCAATTGAAAGACGGGGTTTCCGTGAGTATTCATTTTAGGTAAAATTTTAGACGATTTTTTTAAATTTGAAGTTTCAAGAAGTTATTTGTTTTCAGAAATACGTTAAGTTAACTGGAAAGGAACTAGAAGTAAGTATAGTCAGGGGGGTTCCACACTGTAGGTGCGCTCGCCGCATGACCTATGGCATAGGTTAATCGCAGTAGGTTGCCGGCCCGCCGCGCGCGCGGCCGCTCACACTGTGTCGCGCGATGTGATACGGTACGGCAAGGTATTAATTACAGTAAGCAGCCCAACCCTAGCGGTGCGTCAGGGCATTGCGGGTGAAGGGCGGGCGCCGGCGGCGCCTTACTTTCCTTCCTTCCTTCCTTTTTTATGAAGTAATACGAACTTTTTGTGCCTGAAAAGGTGATCGAAAAAGAAAAGTTTCTGTACTAAATAAAAACCGCATTTAAATCCGTTGCGTGGTTTAGAAGGAGAATGCGGTCGAAGATACCTACACTGTAAGAATTTAGGACAGACAGGAACGGATAGCGACTTTACATTATACTATGTAAAAGATACACGACAAATATCGTATTGAATGTAAAAAAATAATAATATAAATTATTTCCAGTTGGTAAGTAAAGTTTTCATCTCGCCCCAAATTCTAATAGAATAATTCATTTAAATTACCATTAAATTAAAGTACCATTATAATATATTTTATTCTACTTGACTTTTGTTCTGTTTTTTCTGGTCTGTGCTTTATAATGTTAGAATTTTGCATATTGATGTCATCTTTTGTTTTTTTTTATTGTTAAAAAATTTGGTTTGGTGTGTAAAATTGACGCAGATAATCTCCTTTTATTTTTATTCTATAAGAATTATCAAGACTGATTTAGTTTTGGGAAAAGAAATTAGGAAATACGAAACTTTGATTTGCATCATTTGGAGAGATTCTTGCTCGGAGGGATTCCATTTTGTGTAGTCGAACCAGAAATTGCTTACCATTTTTCAATCGTATTACAAGAGAATAAGGTTTAAAGGTGGCTAAACAATTATTCGGTTGGCTTTACAAAAAAAGATCGAAACAGATTGATGATGATAAATTAATAAAAACAAGTATTATTTCTATTTTAGTTTCGTGATGTTCTTCTTTCCGTAAGTGGTCAATAAATCCTATCTTGCGTATGTAAGGATGCACTTGTTACAACAGTGAATTAAAGATTTTATTTGAAGTTGATTTAGCTTCCAATGTATTCATATAAAATAATTCAGTTACTGAATAACTGCGTGCCAGTTGGCTGACTAGAACATGATTTTTTAAGAGATGGAAGTCCACTTTTTTTATCTGTATTTTGCTGATCGTAGTCCTCGCAAGGGGTAGATACGGGCGGCTACGATCGCTTGACAAATAACTATTTATTTAAACACTAAAATATGTGATATTATACCAATAATCGAAGGGCAAATCTATCGTCGATCGGACGAAACTTAACGCATATACGTATCGTATACGCCTAAAGACATCCACCAAAAGATCACACAGAGTGAAGGAAGTCCACTAAGAAAGAACTTAAAAAAACAAAAAAAAAACTTGTACCTAATCAAAAATCTACGCAGATCAAGTACGGGAAAAAGCTAGCGTTTTACTTTAGATGTTTAAATTGTTCTGAACTGTTTTAGGGCAGTATGGCCATGTTACATGGTAGGATCGAAGAGTTAGCAGAGACCGAAGTTTCAGAATCCACAGACAGGGACGCCAAAAAGGTATGTATCTAACTGTCAGCTCTCCATAATTAGTAAATAAACAACCAATATCCAAAATGAAGTGAACATAAAAGCTTAAAAGACTTAGTTTTATTAAATTTTAGTAAGTACATTTTATTTATTTTAAGACTTTGACTTTGACTTAGTTCGAACCACTGTTCAGTCAAATATGCGCCAAGGACTTAAAATCATATAAAGAATAAAAAATACATTGAACTGGGCGAATACAATTTTAAACTAACTTCACCACACTAGTATGTCACTTAGTATGCCATTTTTGGCTGTTAAAAAATGATTTTGGGTGTAGACAGACGGACTGCTCAATTGCAGTTCCAATGCAGTGAAACTGCAAGCCATCGCTCGTCAACGTGCAGTCGTACTAACACCAAAGGGATTGCCGATGCGTTGCCAACCCAGAGGGCTAAGATTTTTTAAGATTTCTTTTTTTTTATTTTAGGTAACATTTGCTTTTACATTGTTATTTACATTATCAATTATATTTTTTTCAGATGGTATGTTAATTTTCTGGTATGTCTGAGAGTTTGTAAAAAATATTTAGCGAGGAGAACAGATTTTTTGGAACTAGAAAAGCGGAGCGATTTTTGGTTTATGTGAGATTTATTTCATACAAAACAACAGTGCAATCCTTAGATCTTAGAAGTTCTAAGCTACCCTTTAATTGATAAAAATGGTTTAGTTGTATATTATTATTGTGGCTAACTAACATTAATAGAAATAGTGATAAAATTAAAAGCTATATTTTAATAGCTGACTTTTCTACTTTAAATGGCAATACAATGTCCCAAAAAGACATGACTATATACTCTAAATGTCCTCTTCAATTGACACCCTGTACACAAATGAAACGTCAAAATGGTAACCATTGGTGAACATTAAGTTAGTACAATCTTCGTTTTTCTTACTACCTTATACTACCTTGACGCACAAAAGGTAACCTTTTTGACAGTTTTGGGTGTGTATGCTTGGCATGTATTGAGGTTATATCCATGCTTTAGTTTTTCATCCAAGCTAAAATTGGCTACTGATACAAGGAAATTATTAATTTCAGATTACCCAAGTTACGTCTGCTGTAAGTATTATGGTATTATCAAAGATAATGTATTAAAGAGGCTGATTTTCGAGTTATGACACGCTCGGGCTAGCTTTATTTGTAATTAGGTGTGCCCGGGTAAATCTTAAAAATATTGATTGTTTTGGCACATGATTTAGAACATTTACCTAATGCTTACTCAACATAATGTGGGAAAATCTTGAAAATATTACCCCTGGCGCCTTTTTGTCAGACATTTACACACTATGGGCAGGGGGTTTCCACTCCGCATTGTAGGTACGCTCGACCGCCTTGCCTACAGCGTAGGCAAATCGCAGAAGGTTCTCTGCTGGCAATATAGTATATTATGGAACTGGAACTTTATTTTGGTTTAAAACTACAATCCTATGTTTAAAAATACGCCAGGGTAGGCTTACTTCGCGGAGCTACTAGAATATCGGCATACCACTGCACCGGGGCCGGCGCAATTGAGTTGCCGCGCTTGCGCATAAATACGAGCTATACGATAAACAGAGAGGCATACCGTAGGTCGCTTCTTACACCTAAACGCCGTTTTTGTTCGAAGTGAAACTTCTGTACTAGTTCTATTATTTACGCCAGGGGTTTAATATTTCAAGATTTATCCGCACACTGTTTTATTTAAGACTCTTTTTTTAATATAAAATAGGGAGGAAACAAGCAAATGGGTCACCTGATGGTAAGACCGCAACACCAAGGAGATTGCTGATACGTCGCCAACCCAGAGGGCTGATGGAATACCTCTTGTGGCAGTAATTGCATTGGCTGTCTTGCTCTCCACGCGGTAACACAACAGTACAAGCACTGCTGCTTGACTCGTGACTAAACTTGATAAATTGTCTTTTGCAGAAAGCCCTGAGTAATGCTTTCCAGAAATTGCGTCAGATAGTTGTATCCAGGTCTAAGGTAAGGTCTAGTTTCTTGTTAAATATTTACTTTATAGCTTTTTTACGACAAACAACAACAAGTTTTTGCGGGGATCTTGTGGTAGGATCTGCTTAGTAGTTTCGTTCAGAAGCTGACAAGACAAGGAGACTGAAAGATGCCTTGAAAATAGCTGGAAGAGCTACTTGTCCGTGAAGTACTGAAGCGAAACCTTCCTTTTACACTATCTAGCGACCCGTTCCGCTACGCACGAATGCAATTTACTGACGATCACTTAGACTTCGGTTGCACGCTCATTCTGTCGTCAGTTCAGTCCATCATTCTGGTCAGAATGACGACAGAATTATCGTGTAACCTGTCTCGTGTCGTGTCAGTCTGAACTATTCGTAACCGTGTCCATTTGTCATCATTCTGGCATCAGTCAAAACTATACCGGAATGACGGACTGAACTGACGCCAGAATTAGCGTGTAACCGAAGTCTTAGAATGTACATAATCATCTTCTGTAAAAGAAAAACACTAAATAACAGTGAAAACCGTATCAAAATTCATTGCGTGGTTCAGAAGACGTAAACGGCCAAAAATTCGTTGAGGACAGACAGGAACGGATAGCGACTTTGTTCTATACTATGTAGCAAGCGCAAACTCATTGGCATGTTGTATCGCTAACGTAACCATACGTCCCGGTTTGGGCGGGACAGTCCCGGTTTCAGGCAGTCTGTCCCGATGTCCCCAGCGAAGCCAACACAGTCCCGGTTTTGCAAGCAGACCCAACGATAGTTTAAAATTTATTTTTCCACTCGAAATGCGTGGCCCGACACGCCACTAGTTACCGGGGGCTTAGTTAGTAAGTCATGCCAACTTAAATATTTTGTGTTTAGAGCGTTAATTATTTTGTGTCATTCCATCTTCTATAATAAAATACTTGTAAAACACTAAAAACTTTTTTTTATTATATATTTCCGCAGTTGTGGACACAACTGCGGAAATTAATAATAAAAAAAAGTTTTTAGTGTGACGGTCTGACAAAATAAATAAATGGTCACGTTATGTATCGCGCCCACCTTGTTTTATATATTTAACTAACTTTTGCCCGCGACTTCGTCTGCGCAGACTTGTTTATTGAATCAAGCAAACGTGCACCCAACATGCAATCTGCAATATTTCCTGGACAAATTAATGAGAATTAGTTGCTTTGCTGGTCGTGATGTCACAGCGGCGTATAACTCACTCATCGCTATCCCGTGGAAACTATGCATTTTTACGGGATAAAAAGTATCCTATGTGTTAATCCAGGTTATAAAGTATATGTGTGCCAAAGTTCATCCAAATCCATTCAGTAGTTTTCACGTGAAAGAGTAACAAACATCCATCCATACTTAGAAACTTCCGCGTTTGTAATATTAGTAGGATAATAATGAAATAGTTTTAATTTTCAGGTTTCACGTGGGCACAAACCCAGGAACAATGTGGACTCCGTTGAAGTATTGCTTTGTTTTATTATGGGGACTTAAGGGCCTTTGCTAAGTCGCGCGGGTGCACGGAGCGGGTGCACGCCTATGGAAAATAGTATGAGAGCGTCCGCTAACTCGCGCGGGTGCGGGTGCGGGCTTATACTATTTGTTCGATAGGCGTGCACCCGCTCCGAGCACCCGCGCGACGCAGAAAACGCTCTAATACTTTTTAGTTTTAACATGTACAGTCAAGGAAATTGAAACACGTACCACCGTAGAACCTAGCCGGAGAGACATACGCATGACATTTATTTGACATAGCCTGGCGTTTAACGCGTCGCGTCATTGCGATGGGGTTCTAAGGTGGTACGTGAATATATTTCCCCTACTGTACAGCGTCAGCATCCATGCATTATAATTATATCGTAATGGTAACCCTTCTAAACCCATTGGAAACCCTTGCATAGGGTTAACAAAACGTAATGACCATTAACCAATTTTTAAGGGTTAGATTTGTCTTTGGGTTCCCCTTTCGTAAGGTATAGTCAAACGAATTGAATGAATGGATTATCTAGTCCTTGGTTACAGCTCGGTAGCATAATTAGCTAATCACTCCAAGAGGTCAAAAAGACTAAGTACTACTCTTGGGCGTACCCAGCTTCTGGTCTGGGGGGGGGGGGGGGGGCAAGTCAGATGCTAGATTCGGTAATCTTCGTCCGCCATCGTCGCGCACAGAGCACGGTTTTTTGGCAATTGCACCGTGCATTTTGCCAGTGTCTACTGCGCGGTTTATTTAAAAGTTAGAGCATAAGGAAGGACCCGTTTACACTTTGATTAGTAATTAGGCGAGTTCATACATGTTCTGCGAGATTTCCAAGGGGGGGGGGGGGGGGCAGCTGCCCCTCCCTGCCCCCCCTGGGCCATGGTACTACTTAACTAAACCTACCTATCTTGGTAACTTTTGTTACTATCTTGAAAGTGAGCCGCAGATGTAGATCAAACTGGAACAAATTACCTTGCTACTCCGCGAAACCAGTGCACGTGCAAAACAGCTGCGTCTTTGTGAGATATATAATTTTCATGTATGAACCAACCTTCCTCCGCTTCCACACTGAAATCAGAAAAACTTATTGGTAGGGGAAACCTAGGCCATGACAGAAAGGTTTTTTATGGCAAAAAAGTACTTAGTGAAATGAGTAACTCTTAATTTTTTTAAGTCAATCAGAGAATTCAGACGAGTTTATGTATTTCCAAAGGAACAGTGATTACCACCACCCATGGCAACCAGCAACTCCAAGAGAGCCGTTAACCGGCCTCTAATGAAAAGGCTTTAGGCTATAAAATGCCTATTTAAAAAGTACACCTGTCCCCAAAGCCTAAGTAGACATGAATTTGAAAATCCCGTTCACTATTGGCCTAGAAGTCTGGTGTTTTTCCAAATTTTTAATGCTTACCGAATTTGTGTCAACTTACCTAGGTCTCCCCTACACAGAAATCTAGCCAATAGGTTACCCTCGTTACCAAGATAACTCCTAACCAAAATCATTATTAAACATAAATTAAGTACCTAACTAAAACAAATTGTATGAATCTTTGCTAAAAATTCAACAGGACTCTAAAGATATGCAAAAGGCACGCTTATCAACGTGCCAATTTGACCCAGAAGTAAGTAAATCGACACTGGAAAGGAAAAAACGCAAAAGCGCCATTTCTCACGAAAATGAGTTAAACACCAATCGACTTAGAATTCAGAATTGAAGTCGAATGGTATATAACTAACTAACTTTCCAGTGTTGAAATTATTTTATTATAAACTAACGAACCGCCCTGGCTTTGCATAGGAACAGTTTACCAACAAAAACTTAATTTGGATGAAGTGTCTGTATACTTATTTCGTTTATCGGGATTTAAACGCGATAATAAACTGTTTATTTATTTACCTCGACGTTTCGGCCGCATTGCAGCGGCCGTGGTCACGAATAGACAGAGACAGAGTATAGAGGTATTATCGCGTTTAAGTCCCGATCAACGAAAGTATGTTTTTTTTTATACAACATAGGAAGGCAAACAAGCAAGTGGGTCACCTGATGGTAAGTGATCACCACCGCCTATAGACACCTGCAACAACAAAGAGAGTGCAGATGCGTTGCCAACCCAGAGAGCTAAGATAGAATACCTCTTGTGCCAGTAATTACACCGGCTGTCTTGCTCTCCACGCCGGAATACAACAATGCAAGCACTGCTGCTTAGCGGCAGGATTAGCGAACAAGATGGTGGTAGCGATGCGGTGGTAATACCGCAAACTATACAATACCTACTATGCTAGTATTATTACCTACCTATGTATGTACATATTTCCAGACATGCCAACCACCTGAGGACAACAGTTTCCAACAAGCAGCTGTACGTATATAGTGTGTACTTCCACACACATTGACAGCATATAGCAGCACATAGCAGCTCGTAGCGCTCACTTACACACACATACACACACACATACACACACACACACACACACACACGCAGTTTCCCTGGTTACCTAGTTTTAGTACTTAAGAAGAAGAAAAAAAACCATAGTAATTATAATGTTTTTGTTTTTTGCGATTTCGTGTTTTTTGTGTTTTTATGCTTGTCAACAGTCTCTGCTCTGTAAAAACGTATCTTGCACTAGTTATTGTCTCTCGGCAAATTGGCTGGTTCTCACGACACAGGCTCGACCTAGTGTGAGAGCCGCTGGTAAACCTTAGTTACATAGTGTAAGTTAAATAACTTTGTATGTAAATCTTTAAGGAATGTACCTTTCATTTTGGCAAAATAAAATATTCTTATTCTTATATAGCAGCACGTAGCAGCATATAGCAGTACACAGCAGCACGTAGCAGCACATAGCAGCACTCAACAGCATATAACAGCACAGAGCAGCACATAGCAGATTTGTTAGGGATATTGATTTCATTGCACACGTCTCTATCAAATTTCTTTGACCTGTAGCCCTAACATGACCAGCCCAGGTTTATCTTATCCCTCCCTGCGTCTCTGTCAGACTAGTGTCATAAGAAAGGGACGCACAGATAAACTTGAATTGAATTTGATTAAACTAAAGTTGGCCGGTCATGCTAATTAACTCCTGGGGTCTGTACCACTAAACTGCCAAGGCTACGATTCAAGATAATTGTCATATTTTTGTATGAAAACTCTACAATTATGTCAAATTGTAGCACTTATAATCTTTGTGAATCTTAACTAGCGCTTAGGTCAATATGTTTAAAGCTTGCTGTGATATTATGGTTATCTATTTATTTATTTACTTCTTATACTATATTTTACGTAATACCTACTCAGTATATGTAGACATGTATGCTCTGCTAGCAAGGTCATTTGTTCAAGTTTATTGATATGGACGTAAAGTAACGCCTGAATCTAATAATTATTTTCATTTTCATTGCTCTGCATTAGCCATTGTTCATAAATAATATCTTTAAACTATTTACACCAAGTTGATCTAGTCCCAAAGTAAGCAAAGCTGGTCTTCCGTTTGGTCATATGGGGGCAATTGCTCCACATGTGGACAACTGTACATGTGGACTCTCTAAAGCTTAAAGCTATACTCTCTCATCGTTCGAGCAATCCCCATGTTTCTCTATTCCCTGCCTTCAGAAGGTCAAAGAGAATGCAGGGAACAGAGAAGCACATCGGTTGCTCCAACGATGAGCAGAGGCGTCTTTACCTATAAGCAGGGTGTGTGTTGCACACGGGCGCAGCGGTCAGCGCACCCATTCCATTATGACCGCGCGCTTACTAGGGGGCGCTAGGGTAATGATTACACACGGGCGCAGCGGTCCTAGGGGGCGCTGTTGCTTGTACTTTGTACCCATTCCATTATGACCGCGCGCTTACTAGGGGGCGCTAGGGTAATGATTACACACGGATGCAGCGGTCCTAGGGGGCGCAGTTGCTTGTACTTTCTACCCATTCCATTTTGACCGCGAGGTTACTAGGGGGCGCTAGGGTAATGTTTGCACACGAGCGCTGCATGGGCTAGAGACGCCTCTGATGATAAGAGAGCTCTAAGATTTACTGAGTGTCCACAGGTACATTGTACACAAATAGAGCAGTTGCCCCTATTTTACGTATTAGGGTCGTAGGTTTGAACCCCTGACCCTTTACGACCCGTAGATGTGTTTTACGTGGAAGGAAATGCATCGGCAGTATTTATTAATATCTACTGACCACGTTTCCTCCACAGTTACCTATTTTAATCTTAGATACATAGAGATATAGAGAACATGCGAACAAGATACTTTATGTGATACTGATACATATAAGACAAATATTGTACACCATGTTATGGTAGGCTGTAGCGAATACTTTTCTGTTATAACATCTATTTCTACCTACAGTTATACAATAAAATATTTTGATTTTGATTTTGATTTTGATTTTGACAGGACATAGTAATACAACCAGGAACGAAGAGGAAGCTGTGCCTGTTCACCGTTGACCACGAGTACTGCATTAACCAGGAGAAGTCTCTGAAGTAGCTGATGATCAAGTAGGTTGGTTAACCTTTAAATTATCGACAAACGTGGTTATGTATGGCTGTAAAACCATTTTAGCATTTGAGCGATTTTTTAACTAATATTCAAAAACGCTCTCCATACAAACGGCGATTAAGTTTTCCACCCATTAACTAACTTTAGCGTACCTATAGCCTTGATTTTCTAGTCGGTGGGTTGTTCTTGTCGAGCGTTTGGACCGCTACCGTCTGTCACGCCATAACTGGCTCCATGGATGACTAAAAATAGAAAATTCTGATAAATGTTCGTTGCAGATCTTTTATCAAAAGTTGATTTGTGCAGCACCTACGAGTATTTCGTTAATAAATCCGTGACAGAGGGGTAGTAGTTGAAACGTTCGAGAAGAACTACCCGGGTATATTGTTGTTAAGCCTTAGAACTATGTTTTTGTGTTAAAAGAAGTCGAAACTATAAGGAATATTTATAAAATCAAAACATAATAAACCTAGTTCGAAGGCATATATTATATACACATCATATAAAAGAACATGATTACAGCTCTACCTACAGCTTAGGTTAAGTGGAAAACGTTATCGCAGTTTGTATAGAACTAAACTAAATATCAATAACTAAAACTAGAACTGCTGTAACTATAAAGTTTCATTTAATTTCCTTCAATTTTTAACGTCGAATCTTTTTTCAGTTGTAACATCGGCTCAATTAAATAAAATAAAGATTTTACTGTCTTAAAGGAAATAGCGTTTTATTTAACCCGTTTTAGTTAGAAATACCAAACTTAAGTTGTACCCGTATCCTATTTTACTAAATTTTACGGGTGGTTTTTCGTGTGGAAGCGGAGGAGGGTGGGGTTTTGCATGAACATATATATATGTCGCACAGACGAAGCTATTTTGCACGAGCCCGGCACTGGTTTCTCGGAGTAGCAAGGTAATTTGTTCCAGTTTGTTAAACAAACAAAGTTTACCTCTTTATTATATTAGTGTATAGTCGACCAAGTAATTGCTTGACCACTTTTGAACCTTATCCCTTTGTGATACGGTCGAAAAGTGGTCAAGCAATTTCTTGGTCGACTATACATAGTGTAGATGTAGATTAGTATAGATTGGCGTTAAACCTGCAGTGCTGATATATGACTCGTTGGCGTCGAAAAGGTTAATGAACTCGAGTAAAGCCTCTTCGCGGAGTTTGAGATACATTAACAAGTTGGAATCAAATAGGTAAAGTCAACCAATTTGATTTAAAAGCCAATGTAGAACCATTTCATAATAAACGTCGGCATGATTTCTGAGTAAATGTCATTATACTTTAGCGATGACACACTGCGACGACGTTATACAGGAACCTATGAATCAAATTAGTTGACTGAACCAAGAGATTTTTTTCCTTAGTGACAAATTTATGAAAAATTCATGAAACCGTAGATTTTTAATAAAACGAGATTTATTTGTCCAAAGAATCTTTATTAAAAAAATTGCAAATGCAAAGGGATCATATCTTACAGCTAAGTTACAAAAAATACAAACGAATATTATAATTCGATAAAAAAGTAAAAATCAGTCATTATCACACCTGTCATGACTAAAAATAGTTTTTTTTAATGCAGTCGCCGAGCAGAAGCAATTTTGGCCAATGCCCCGTCAATACTTGTATCTCTCGCTCGTATATTTAGAAGTGTTATACTGATGTGCAAGCGCAACAGCAATACAAGGGCCAAAATTCTTTTTAGTGCCTAAAATAAAGATGAAAATGTATAAACACTTTTACAAAATTGTAGATGTCTCGAAATATTTTCCTAATAATATTACGTTAGTTCTCAACCGGGCCCCAATTTCTATTATGAATTTTCCCACCATCCTGTGTTTTTTATTACAGAAAAGTTTCATTTGGTACCCAAATTACCACTGCGTTACCAGTCCCCACGACCCCTCAAAAATAGTGTCCACTGCGTTACCAAATAATAGTTTTTTTCTTATTCTGAGCCCAAATATTTCTATAACAGTCATCATTCGGGTATGCGTATGTCATTCTGAATTTAAAGATAAAATGTTCTTTTAAGAATATCAGAATAAGTAAGAAATATGCGTTAAAATGTACAAGGGACGTTTTTATAGGCATCAAAAAGAATTTTGGACAACAAACTGAAACTGTAAAGGGATTTTTGAATCGTGTGAATTAAGTGCCAGTCCCTTCACCTGATGGATCGTTGTTAGTCAATAAATCAGCTTTCTCTACCACAAAAATTACATGTAGTATAATTTGACATAATTGGAGTTTTTCATACGAAAATGTGGCAAATATGTTAAATCGTAGCACTTGTAAGTTTCGTGGGACCCAGGACCCAATTTCATAAACGCGACAGGTGAAAGTGACAATTCGTTATACATTGCTTACCCACCATTATTTTAAGTCTGTAGGTCTGTAGCGTTACTCGTCGGCACAGTATTTATATTATTTATTATTGCTTTCTTTTACTATTATTTTAAATTTTGAATTGTTTTATGTAAAATTATTAATGTAATCCAATTTATATTTAATAGCTTTTGCCCACGACTTCGTCCGCGTAGACTTGTTTACTTGAATGAAGCAAACGTGCACCCAACATGCAATCTGCAATATTTCCTGGACAGATTAATGAGAATTAGTTGCTTTGCTGTTCATGGCGTCACGGCGGCGTATAACAAACTTATCGTTATCCCGTGGGAACTTTGCATTTTTAAGGGATAAAAAGTATCCTTTGTGTTAATCCAGGTTATAAACTGTATGTGTGCCAAATTTCATCCAAATCCATTCAGTTGTTTTAGCGTGATTGAGTAACAAACATCCAAACATACAAACATCCAAACATACAAACTTTCACATTTATAATATTAGTAGGATTACAATTACATTCGGTGTTCAGGTTAATTAATTATGGCTAGTAACATTTAGTTTTTTTAAGAACATTGTCTACTAACACGCTATGGATCTGTAAGTTATCCGAAATAAACTTTGATTTATTTATTTTATTTAATGTACGAATTGTCACTGTCAGCTGTCGCTTGTCGCGTTTATGACAATGGTCCCTGATGTAAACATTTAAATGTTGCTTAACCCTTTAGCAGTTTGACATTGTTATAAACACGTTTTATAGTTGCAGGCAAACATCTTGAGCATAACTCGAGTGAAGGGGTAAGTTTGCGCATACCCATTTGTAACTAGAAACGGCTACTGCGCAGTCAAGGTCAGTGCTCAAGTTGTTTGCCGGGAACTGCGGGGCAATTCTCGCGTCAGTAGAGATGAAGTCACACTCGAGATAAGCCAAATAGAGCTGTCAAATCCCTCCAAAATCTGTCATATTTTGACACATCTCGAACGTCAGATGAATATCGATGAGCGCCAGAATTGGGAGCCTGTACATCGATTCTTTCCATTTAACATACGGTTGATTTTTGTATAGTCGACCAAGAAATTGCTTGACCGCTTTTCGACCGTTTTACAAAGCGATAACGTTCAAAAGTGTTCAAGCAATTACTTGGTCGACTATACAGTGACGTTTCAATGAAGGAACAGTCACATACTAAGGAGAAAAGATTTTCATACAACGAACAAAGTAAACGATTTGAAGTACTTACCCGACTACGGTAAAATAATTGCTGATATTTCATTTTTTTTTTTAATTTTGTAACCGATTTTTTTAAATGTAGAACATTCAATTTGTTAAAATTAAATTCACAATACAAAGAAAAAATTAGGGTGTCTGGTAGGTCTTGAACCTGCAACCTTGGTATTTCAAGCCGCGAGCTAACTAATGTGTAATTGTCATTACATTTAAATTACATAAATTTTATTTATTTTTATTTTCATTTTGAACCTAGTCGCATTAAAATCGCTGTATTATTAGACAGTTACTATGAAAAATTATTTAGTGTGAAAAGGTACCACAGTGGCCCATAATTCAGTAAGGTGGCCCCTTTTTAAAAAAAAATATTCAAACCTTAGATCGTGTCGACCCAGCCATAAGCACAAAGACACGTATAAAATCAATACCCTTTTTTATTTCACCGTAGTCGGATAACACGTATATCGTAAATTACAGTCTTTAACTAAACGCTTAAATAAAAATAATGACTAAGTATTTCCACTAAAATTACTTACTAATCTGGCACTACGTATGTAAAACTAGCCTAAGTCAGTTAGACCGACACGAAACCGATTTAAATACGTTACAGTTAAAAAAATGTATAAAAGCTACATATATTTATATCAATTAAAAGCTATAAAAATGAGATTTCCTACAACCGATATCATGCCCTAACATGACCAGCCCAGGTTTAGTTTACCCCTCCCTGCGTCTCTTTTACACTAGTCTCATAAGAAAGGAACGCACATAGAAAAAAAAACAGATAAACTATAAGCAACCGGTGATGTTTTAGGCCATCGTGTCATATTCAGAAATAGGTACGCAAATATACTACCTATGGACAATCGTTAAGACTCTATAGTCCAATATTTATTTTTAAAAACAAACTCAAACATTATAATCCGAATGCAGTTTTAAATATGACAACTATGTCACCTAGTGCCTTAAGATCTATAAATGCAACTTCTGGTCTCACCGATAATGTACAAAATACGTAAATATACAATACTAATGCAGCGATACTATGATCACAGATCTACGGTCAGTCGGATGAGAGGTTCACTCGCCGAATTTTGTTTCGCAGAATGATTCGTTGGCCGAATTTCTGTTTCGTCGAAAATGAGACGAAGACTTAATTTTCCGCATATTCAAATCTTACCTAACTATGCTGGAGAATAATTTAAAGTTTTCTACAATTAATTGCTTTTGGTGAAATAAAAAGTCGGCCTAGAGAAACATTATGCCAAATAAAATTCGGGGTACCGTTCATAAATGTGACCACAACGGTTCTGCATAATAATAGAGTATCAGAAATTCGGGCTTGACAAAAAATACCAAAAATTTCAAAGGCCTGTTGTTGAATTATATGCAAATAAAATACATGTTTCAGGTAGCGCCATCTATGGGCAATGTTTGGTAAACTTTTATGATTTATCCACTACCTTTTTCACTGTCATTCAGAGATTTTTTTTACGGAAGGTTTAATGTACGTTACATCTCGATTGTAAGCCGTGCGAAGCCGGGGCGGGTCCCTAGTAAAATATAATATAAAGAGATCTGTTACTAACTGATAGATGACGCACAGTCTAAATCGTGATAGAATCCGATTGGTAAGAAGAATCTGGAACAAATTACCTTGCTACTCCGCGAAACCATTATTTACCATTATTGGTTTTGTGGAGTAGCAAGGTAATTTGTTCCAGTTTGTTCATATGGACCTCCGCAAAGTAACGCCTGAATCTATTAATAGTCTGGTAGGACCTTGTGCAAGGTCCGTCCGGATCGCTACTACCATCTTGCTCGCTAATCCTGCCAAGCAGCAGTGCTTGCATTGTTGTGTTTCGGCGTGGAGAGCAAGACAGCCAGTGCAATTACTGGCACAGAAGGTATTCCATCTTAGCCCCCTGGGTTGGCAACGCATCTGCAATATCTTTAGTATTGCGGGTGTTTGTGGACAGTGATCACTTACCATCAGGAGACCACTTGCTTGTTTGCCATCCTATGTAGTATAAAAAAATCATGGGAATTAGAACGTGTACCTTACGCGTTGGAGACAAGGTGCACAATAGTTGTGTCTTTAGAATACTTACGTAAAATCAGTTTTTTTTCTCTCAATTACCTACATTTCTGATACTTAGCTAGTATTATTAACAGACCTTTTGAGATCAGAGATCAGTACAGAATTAAACTTAAAGTCACTAACTAAACAGTAGAGAATTTGCACTATGTCAAACAATATATAGTTTTTATCTAAGTACAGTAAAAAATTATAGAAGTAAAAACTTTGACTACCAATTCTTAAGCCTAACTAATTTGGATAGATTCCTAAGCATTAATTATTCTAAAAAAAGATTCTATGATTTTAAACTTTATCAATTTCGCGTCTGATTGAGTTATTATTACGTTAAAATTACCTGAGAAATATAAAGTCACTAACTTATAATTGGCTTCACTCATTTTTAAATAATTTATTAAATTTATTTCTTTGTTTAAAAAGCAAAATCAACCAACATTTTTACGGTAATTTTGAAGATATATTTGGTCTCATTTGTTGCTCAATGAAACCGTTCTAAGGCATAACTTATCGTTGCGCAAGTTATGCTATTGATAAAATTGTAACATGACATTATGACTTAGAAAATTATGGGAATTTCAAAAACATTATTCAGTGTTACTCAGGTCGTTCAAAAGTACCCTAAGTCGCTACAGAATGGGATTTCATCTATTGGCATAATTTTCGAAGTCATAATGTAATGTTTGTCATAGTTTTTATTTGTCATAATATAAAAAAAAATGCAAAAATCTTGAAAGTTGAACATTGCTCAGTACGGAAGTCACGAGAGGAAGCTAGTAAGTATTCCAAGAAATATAATTGTAGCATTTTAAAGAAGTCTCATATTTTTAGACCATATTTTTGTTATCATATACGACAAAAAAAAATATTTTACAAAAAATCTTAATTATTATTACTATTTTGATCAGGACGTGCAAATTACATAAATTTCGGACGATCATCAATTATAAACTAAATTACACTAACATGGCTAAATCAGTCTTATGAACTAAACATTTTATTTACATCAATGGCAGTATCGTTTAGCTTCCGTTTAGTTCTACTAAAACTAAATTACACTTAATAATGACTTCTTAAACTATTTTAAGATAAACAGGAATAATAATTTTAATAAATGTAAATGCATCGAAATGACTTAAATGTTTCTTAAAACTATGTTACATATAAATATGATGTAATAATAAGGAAGCGAGGGAAATATGCCAGGACCGGAGCAAATGGCGGTCTGTGGTCTCTGCCTACCCCAAAGGGAAACAGGCGTGAGCTTATAATAATAATAATAATGATAATGATGTAATAAGGAAATGTTTAACGGGTTAAAATCAGAACAAAACCAAAGAAAAATTGTCCCAAGTATGGACAAAACATTTTTCATAAAAAACGTGACGTAGCGGAACAACAAAAAAATGTTTTTTTTTTGTGAATCTCGGTATTCTAAACTATTTCGAGTATGAAAAACCGAAAAATACTTTTTCCTGAAAAATATGTATGCAAGGTTTTTTTAAAAACGCTCATATCCATCTTTGGCGTAGGACCTGTGGTGCGGATGTATCCGCCCTTAGCATCAAACCCGTGGTGCGGATATATCCGCCCTTGGCGTTGTAATTATGGTGCGGATTTGGCCGCCCTTGGCATTGAACATGTGGTGTGGATACATCCGTCCCTTGCGTTGGCCCTGTGACGCGGATATATCCGCCCTTGTCGTTGCAATTATGGTGCGGATAGATCCGTCCTTGGCGTTGGCTATGTGACGCGGATATATCCGCCCTTGTCGTTGCAATTATGGTGCGGATAGATCCGTCCTTGGCATTTAAACTGTGGTGTGGATATATCCGTGCTTGGCGTTGAACCGGTGGTGCGGATATATCCGCCCTTGGCGTTGAAACTATGTTCCGGATATATCCGTCTTTAGCGTTGAAAAGGTGCTTCCCAAGAAAGTTTGTTCAGGATTTTCCGGATACAGTTTAAGTGGCGTCCTGCTTGGCTGCGGCATCAGCATGTGCCGTGGCCTGCTGCAGTTCAGCGTTGCAACGCCACATATCTGTCCTTGGTGTGTGGTACGGATACATCCGTCCTTGGATCAATGACATGTAAACTTTGAATATCTACCTTGGCGTTGGCCCTGTGACGCGGATATATCCGCCCTTGTCGTTGCAATTATGGTGCGGATATATCCGACCTAGGCGTTAAAACTATGTTGCGAATATCTGCCCTAGGCGTTGAAACTATTGCGGATATATCCGTCTTTAGCGTTGAAAAGGTGCTTCCCAAGAAAGTTTGTTCAGGATTTTCCGGATACAGTTTAAGTGGCGTCCTGCTTGGCTGCAGCATCAGCATGTGCCGTGGCCTGCTGCAGCACGGCGTTGACCTCTGCGCAGATGTCGTCGAAGTGCGGCCGGGCGGCCGGCGACACGCTCCAACACCGTTTCTGAACAACCAAAGTCAAAGTCAAAGTCAAAACTTACAAGACAAGACGGAGGCTCTTTAATAAAACACATGGAAAATAGTTGACAAGAAATCCATTTATTTATCAGGAAGGGTCCTGCGTATATTTGTACCCGAGTCTTGTATGTTATATGTATTTAAGTATGCATGTATCTATTTTAGTATTTTTTTATATACAACATAGGAAGGCAAACAAGCAAGTGGGTCACCTGATGGTAAGTGATCACCACCGCCTATAGACACCTGCAACAACAAAGAGAGTGCAGATGCGTTGCCAACCCAGAGGGCTAAGATGTAATACCTCTTGTGCCAGTAATTACACCGGCTGTCTTGCTCTCCACGCCGAAACACAACAGTGCAAGCACTGCTGCTTAGCGGCAGGATTAGCAAGGAAGATGGTGGTAGCGATCCGGACGGACCTTGCACAAGGTCCTACCACCCGCTGTATATCCGTTGTCTATTACCCATAGAGCTGTAGCGAACCGTATGTATTCGGTACTGAGTAACGGGTGCGCCATCTACTAACGAGTAACGAAACGTTACACCTGAATGCATTTCGTTACTCGCATTTCGTCGTATGGTATGGATACCGGAACGTGGGTCGTGTGGTTCAAATCACGCAAGGACGGGTAGCGTTTATGCGTGTATTGAAACGTTGGTTGACAGTTTGTTTGACAGTAAATACCTCCTAAGAGGTATCAGAAGTAACGAGTAACGTAACGATACGAAAGTAACGGGTACTAATTGTTATAGTAACGAATACATACGGGTACACATTTTTTCGTTACTTTTACACCTCTAATTACCCATAACACAAGGTTTACTTAGCTTGGGACTAGGTCAATTGGTGTGAATTGTCCTGAGATGTTCATGTTTACGTTTATTTATGTGTCTCTTGTCAAAGCTAGTGGCGATAAAAAAGATTAACTACAACTTGGTAGAATTTTTGTAACCGAAATGACTTTCGATTTTTTATTTTCAAATAATAAACATTCAATTTAAAAAATTTAAATGCTATGCAATGACAACACTAAGAAAAAAGAAGGTAATGGTAGGACTCAAACCTGCAACATTAGCACTCCGTGGCGCTAGCCAGTTTAGTTTGCAGGGTTGAATCTACTCATGAAATGAAGGTAAGCCATTTATTTATTTTTTTCCAAATTTATTATCGAAGATTGTGCTACTTTGTTTCATACTTACTAAAAGAGAATAATAGGACATTGTTTACCGAGAGTGGTAATTTTCTTACTAAGCAATGTAATGCAATCTCACCAGTAGCGCTGCGAGCGCGTCGGGTACTGAATCCGGGACCGTCCACTCGAGGGTTCCCGCCTTGAGCCGCTCGAGAACGGATGCATCGCTCAGCTTCGCAAACGGCAGCTCGGCTTTCGTGTATATCTATAATGAAAGTTGGATTACAAAATAGTACTTTAAAATGCGAGAGCAGAAAGTATGACATTTGGGACGAGTACGAAATGAAATTTTGCGTGTAAATCAGATGTCGTTTTTTTTAAATATGGAAGCATCACTCAGCTTTGCTACCGGCAGCTCGGGTTTCGTGTATATCTATAATGAAATAAGTTGAATTACAAAATAGTACTTTATGATGCGAGGGCAGAAAGTTTGACATTTCTAACGAGTATCCTATCGAGTACAAAATGCTATTTTGCATGTAAAATAGATTACGTTATTTTAATACATCTGCAAGAAAAGATTAATGCATACATCATTTAACCGCAATTGACCACTTTTAAAAAAAACGCAATGGCGTCAGTTCACATAACAATATAAACAGAGTCTATGTGCACTGAATCCCAGTGTTTCCAAAATAAGCAGGCATGAGGCTTCAGCACCAGGCGGGGCAACGCTTGCGTACCTCCCAGACTGTGGCTGCGAACATGTAGGCGTCGGACTTGGCTGAGTACTCGCCCTCCAGCGCCTCGGCCGGCAGCCAGCGTAGCGGGACCACCTGGGTAACACCATCCCCACATATAACTTGTTTTTTTCAAATCAAACATCGTTTTAAGAGGAGTGTGAACCCAGCGCTCTCCGTATAAACGGCGATAACGTTTTCGAAACTCTAAACCTTAACCTAGTCATGATTTTTTTATATATTGTCATTAGGTATGCCCTAGAACTAGGTTTGTGTTTTAATTTTTTAAATATTCTTAATGGTTTCAAAAATATTGTTGTTTGTTTTGTATGAAACTCTTAAAATGCAAATATTGTCAAATCTATGAAGAATATTTAAAATATCAAAACATAAAAACATAGTTTCAAGGCATAATGACAACATACCAAAAAATCATTGCCATGGGTTAAGGTTTAGAGGGTGGAAAACGTTACCGACGTTATCGTATGGAGAGCATTGTTTGTGGCTGCGTTTACACTCCTCTTAAGAGCGTGCAAACTGAGATTTGGCAACGTCGCCTATGGCTGTCAAATATTTAGATGTTTTCATTGATTTATCAAAATTTATGAATTAAAATACGGAATATGGCAACGGTAAATACTAAAATATTGATAAAGCATTGCGATAGTTAATACAGTTATACTAAATAGTTATAATTAAGTGTAAAACAAGCATTTGGAAACTTTCCATTTGTAAATGTGTAACATTTCGGTATAAGTATATAAGGTTTACTACTTACCAATAAATGTAAGAACACAAGTTCTAGTACATACCGTTGCTATATTCCGTATTTTAACTCATTAATTTTGATAAATCAATGAAAACTGCTAAATATTTGGCAGCTATAGGCGACTTTGCCAAATCTGTTTGTACGCTCTTAAGATAATTAAAGAGCAGATTTTTAACTTTTAACAAATAAAAACTATTGTGTGTGTGTGTGTGTGTGTGTCACCTGGTCATGCAGTTTGTAGTAGTGTGCGGCGTCGGGCCCGCGCGACATTGCCGCATGCGTCAGCTTCAGTCGCAGCTGAGATGACACTACGCAATTACGCGCCGCTATGTCTCTGGGAAAGTCATTAATCATTTATTTATCTAAATAAATATTTATACTAATATAATAAAGAGGTAAACTTTGTTTGTTTGTTTGTATGTAGGGGGTAATCTCTGGAACTGCTGAACCGATTTCAAAAATTCTTTTACAGATAGAAAGCTACACTATTCCTGACGGATATAGGCTACTAATATTACGTGAACGAAGTCGCGCGCGTCCGCTAGTTTATTATATGTAGGAGAACTAACAGCATTAAGAAAAATTAGGTAAATTAAGTAATCACAGAGTGCCAATTGCAGGATCTCGCAGATAATATCAGAATACAATTTTAAGCTTAACTTAACAAAGAGGGGCGCACTATGTCAAAGCAACACATGTCAAGTAGAAAACATAGTAAACAGTCCAGTACAGAATCAGACTGTCAATAATAAGTTACAGGTTTATATTATTATTATAGTTTTATTTTTATCATGAAAAGATAATTTACACTTAGACTTTAAATCTAAACTTAGATATGGAGTATAATATTGCAAGATGAAAACATGGTCATTATAGTAGATTGTGTGACAAGGGAGTAAAATGATATTTACGACGGGGGCGGTGTATGCGCTATGCACAGCGAGTTCGAGACGGAAATAATTTGCTACAGTGATACACGTTGCTTTTTACTCTACCTTAAAAAGTTTTTAAAAATTATAATAATTTTGTTCATTAATAAACCTCCATCGACATATTATTTTGAAATACATAAAAAACGTAGAACAACACACAGCAACTATCTGTTACTTTCGCACATCTTTTGGGGCTCACAAAAGCAGCGTTTTCTGAATAAGTGGAGTGAAAACGTACGTTATTTTTATTATTGATTCTCAGTTTTTTGTAAACTATTTTCCGCACGGTATTCAAAAAAGATGAAGTATTTTTTGTCTTCATTTGGCACTGGACCGACGACTAACAATATTTTATCCGCTCTTCGGGTATGACTCCTTTTTGGACCTCGGACCACAAATAACTATTACTGTACCTGTGCGTGAGGCGCTGCGCGGCCGCAGCCTGCGCGGCAGCGGCGAGCTGCGCCGCCAGCAACGCGCAGTGCTGCGCTGACAGCGGCGCCGGCCCCGAGCCTGCGCCCGCGCCGGCCGCGAACTGCGCCGCTTGCTCCGGCGAACGGGTCGCG
Source organism: Ditula angustiorana (assembly GCA_963691745.1). Lineage (NCBI taxonomy): Eukaryota > Metazoa > Arthropoda > Insecta > Lepidoptera > Tortricidae > Ditula > Ditula angustiorana. The sequence goes on along the minus strand of OY829496.1, from coordinate 7,537,036 downwards.
ATTAGGAAGCTTTTCAGATCGCCCTGGTGATGGATAAATTACTGGATTTTAAGGCGTGTTTCAAAGTCAAAGTTTTATTCAGATTAGGCTTACAGATAACACTTATGAATGTCAAAAAATTTACCACCGGTTCGAAAAAACCTCTGATGAGAAGATACCGGCAAGAAACTCAACGAGGTGTAATTTTTTTTCAAAGTTAAAGTTTGTTTAAACAACTTAGCAACATTGAAATAAAACAATTTAAACGGTTTATATCGCGTCTATTGTAACGAATCTAATTCCCGACGTTTCGAGCTATTTCAGGTCTCACGTTCACGGGCAGACTGAAAAAGATATTTGGATTCCAAAATACCCAATTTAAAAAAATAATTAAAAACTAAATATGAAATAGTTCCAATTAACGCAATAAGACTACAGACTCTACCAGCGCTTCGGAAGTGGCATCTGCTGAGAAGAATGCGCCGCAAGAATTTCAGCATTAGGCTTTATTTAAACAAATAATTGTTAGAAATAGGTAATATGATTTAGTACCTGTTTACTTAGGTAATTGTAATTTGTCTATGACAGTAGTTTTATAAAAGAAGATTCGTTTTGTCATGATCGAATTGTCAATTGAAAAATATTGCGTCATGGTGAATGGAAGTCATATCTAATTAAATCTGTAACAATCTTAATGGTATATTATTAACAATAATTTAAAAAAAATGTTTTATTTCAATGTCTAGAAGTCGCGGAAACATAAGAAAATACTAACTTAGCAACAGTCTAAGGTCGTCTGAACTTAAATCAGCCAGGATGGGCTGCTTTAAGCTGCGACAGCTTCAAGCTGTCCTTGTATAGCCAGCCTAACTACAGTCTCCTAGAAGCTGACTATGCAATGGGCCTATGCAGCCTGAAATAAATGGTTTCTATTCTATTCTATGCAGTCGCCAGTCGCAGCTTAAAGTAGTCCATCCTGACTGCTTCAAGCCGTTCGTGTATAAGTAAGCTACGTCTGGCTTTAGCAGCGGGCGTCCTTGTACCAGGGGGGTTCCACTCCGCACTGTAGGCGCGGTCGCCGCATTACCTATGGCATAGGTTAATCGCAGTAGGTTGCCGGCTTGCCGCGCGCGCGCCCGCTCACTGTATCGCGCGTTGATAGTATTACAGTAAGCAGCCCAACCCTAGTGGTGCGCCAGGGCATTGCGGGTGGAAGTCGGGCGCGGGCGGCGCCTTTTGACGCATGCCGCCTGGCGAATGTTTATGAAGCAATACGAACTTTTTGTGCCTAATCATAAAGTTGGAATTAATGGTGGTCGAAAAAGAGAAGTTTCTGTCAGAGTCCGACCGAAAGTTCGGTTTTGGTTTCGGCCGAGTTTCGGCCAAAAATCAAGTTTCGGCGGTAGTTTCGGTTTCGGCCAAAATTGGCCGAAACTTTTGCCGAAACCGAAACTGATTTCGGAAGTTATCGTGCACGCTCGCCTGACTTCGTTTCTCGCGGCAACGCTTTGGCGGACGCTGGCGGCCCTGTTCGGAAATTGTCGTGCGCCGATCGGATAGCTCTGTAGCAACACATATTAGTAGAATAATGGGTAAAATGCACCAAATTTCAGTATTTTAAGGAATTTTATACTTGATCACGTGAGTTTCGGTTTCGGTCGAAACTGTAGCCACGGCCGAATATTCGGTTTCGGTTTCGGCCGGAAAACCAGTTTCGGTCGGACTCTAGTTTCTGTACGTCAGTACTATTAACTATTCTGTGCTTGTACGTTGACGACGGCATGGTACGCACCCAGTCGGAGTGCTCGAGCACCATGAGGTGCGGCTCAGCGTCGCTGCACAGCGCCAGCAGCCGCGCCACGCCCTCGTGCCGCACGCGCGAGAACAGCTCCAGCTGCCGCCGGAACTCCGAGCACAGGGCCTGCAACACACGTGCCGTAATAGTACATTGTTCAACGAGGGATGAAATACACCTGTTACACTCGAGATAGTTCGAGAGTGGAATTGGTGTTTCACCCAAGGTAAAACACTCTGCTTTTCATTTCGACGATGAGGAAAGCAGAAAATGTCGAGGATAATAAAAAAAGGTCTTTTTAATATATGACATTATTTTTTGACATACAAAAGCAACGTTATTGAATTAAAAAATATTGTCAAATTCGAATTCATTTTGCCTAAAATTCATGGATGCACTTATGATATTTTTATGTTGAAATTACATCCGCAATCTTGAATCCGAATAATAATATCAGATTCAGGTTCATGATTGCTAAATTTCGTAAATTTAACATTCATGACTTTTTTTTGCCAGATTGTCATCCGCCGTCTTGGATCCAAACGTGTCAAAGGAGAATGGGCATTTTTGTATGGGCGCTGTCCCCACCCTTGTATACAATAGTGAGTAGTATGGACGTGTAGTACTCGGCCATGTTTCGAAGACCAGGTGTGTGCAGGGGTGCCGTGGGACGCAAAAATAAAAAAAAAAATTCAATAAAACTTAAGTGTAACACACCCTAATGTATGCGCCGTTGCCATTCTGTTGACTAAAAAATCATAACGAAATGTGTCACGTCAAACTGAAATAAGCCTTTGTCATTTAAGTCATCAACGTGATCGAAAATAAATAACCATTATGACCTAACGTGTCAAAAGTTAAAGTAGTACGTTGCCAGCTCGTCCTAAAGCACTGTTCGACTGTGGTTTACCTTAAGAATTGTAATTAATAATTGTTTTGTATGAAAAAAGAGAAAAATAAAACAGCTAATTAGATCTATGCTCACATTACGTTTTTTACTTTTAGTGGCCTCAGGAATGCACGGTTAAAATCTTTCGGCTATATCTGGAACATGATTTTACAGATACTTTTCATACAACTGCTAGTACAAAGTGAGGTATAAAATGGGCTGCAGCTTTTTCCCTGCAAACATCTCGGTTTTGCTGTCATATAAAAAAATTTAGCTCTTATAGAGAGCTTTCAAATAAGATATAGCACAACTGTATACAGCACTTGGGACAATTTGCCCATTCTCCTTTATATTTAGAAAAATTATCCGCCAACATTGTATTTTAAAAAAAATTGGGCGTTTACACTGGCTGAATACGTAGTCTAGATGACAACATTTTATGCACTAGTGCATAAAATGCGATTTTATACAGCCTACACAAAATAATACTAAACAATATTACACCAATGTAATCTAAAATGTTATAGGCAAATAGAATGGTCCTCCAGTCACAAAGTACCTCGTCCTTAGTGCTGAGCGCCTTGACGAGCACGGGCCGGTAACGCGCCGGCGCGGCCGCGGCCGTTGGGGTGCGGAGCCGCTTCAACGCTGCAACATCCACGCGTGCGAGAGACACGTCGCCGAACTCGCCACGACCTGCTCGCAGAACGTTACCAAATTATAAAAGGTTTTCCTATTCATTTATATTAGTCTTTTTGTTATGACGATCTCTATTGAACTCAAAGGTCATATTGACACTAAAACTAAAACGAAAAAACGCAAGGTCCGTCCGGATTGCTACCACCAACCTAACCAGCAGTGCTTGCAGTGGTTGTGTTCCAGCGTGGAGAGCAAGACAGCCGTTGCAATAACTGGCACAAGAGGTATTCCATCTTAGCCCTCTGGGTTGGCAACGCATCTGCAGTCTCTTTGGTGTTGCGGGTGTCTATAGGCGGTAGTGATCACTTACCATCAGGTGGCTCACTTGCTTGTTTGCCTTGCTATTTCATAAAATAAAAAAACTAGCCCAGTATGAGAGAGACGCACTGAGTTACGTAGCGAGTTAACGCGTATCGAGAAGATTCGTGCTAGTGCACATGAGATGATAAAGCATGAGTGAGTAAGTAACTCGAATAATTCTTAAAATTCATTTAGGTTGTCTTATTACACCGTAACGATCGAGACTAAATACTTTTGAAACGAAAAAATTAAAGTGTTTTTAAATCGCTATAACCCATACTAAGAATCCATATTATGTGTATGTTCAAAATTATTGTTTGTGGTACAGCAAAAATGATAACCTACAATAATTTTACACTTTCACTCCATTTGGTTTAAGATGTCATCTACCCAGTAGGGAAAATGCATCACGAAGCAAATGGTAAATGGATAAGCCTGTCAAAATATTGTCTAAAGTAGATTAAAAAACCAAAATTTTAGAAGATATAGCGATACAAAGTTACAAAAACAACGAAGAAAAAAGTTTTTTTTGGCGTCGAAATATGCTCAGATTAAAATGTAAACAATATAGTATGGGAGTAATAAAATAAATCAAAAGCAAACTATATTAAAATAAATGCTATCTTAGTTTTAAACCCATACATTTTACTAGTGACAACGGAGACTGTGACGTGAAAATAATTGCCCGCTTTGTATGGAGCGCTTTCATAAGTCTAGCTTACTTAATCTTCTACTTGTAATATTTAAAAAAGTAATGACCTCAGACAAAACAGAAAACACAGTTTTTTTATTTATTAGAGTTATTTTAATTTTTAAAATATATATTGTGAATTTTTGCCGACAATGACGGCGGTTGACGTCCGAACGTTCCCCCTGCAACTGTTACAGCGCGGCTCACCGAGCGTGATCTGTTCGGCGAGCAGTTCGCGCGGCGCGGCCAGCTGCTCCAGCCCGCGGCGCGACGCGCGCGACACGCCCGACACTTCCGACGTGTCAGCTCCTGTGCATGACCCGACATAGTAATGATAATAAAATAATAAATAAATAAAAATCTTGGGACAATTTACACCAATTGACCTAGTCCCAAACTAAGCAAAGCTTGTATTATGGATACTAGACAACGGATACACACACTTATATAGATAAATACATACTTAAATACAAATAACATCCATGACTCAGGTACAGTCAAGGAATTAAATTCCCTACCCATTTCGTTGAAATGTCGTCTGACATTCGCAATGCATTAAGGTCGATATGTCAAACTAACGTCTTGCTCTATAGCTCTTATGGTGACAGTTTGCTATATTCTATTGAACCTTAGGTGGGTTGGAAATTTAATTCCTTGACTGTACAAACTGGAAGAGATCCCTTAAAGGGATAAGTTCGCCGTTGTACATCACTGTATTTCTTCTTATCATTTATGTTATTTTGTACAATAAAGAATTTACATACATACAAACATTCGTAGTCGTCACACAAATATTTGCCCATACCAGGATTTGAACCCGGGACCTCTTGCACAGTAAGCAGACACATGTGCCACTGTGCCATATTGGTCGTCAAAATGCTACAGCGGACTAATTCCCTAGGGATGAACACCAGCAGTACTTGGATATTTTTTTGTTACAAAGTAATTAGCTTCCTAAGTTAACCAAAATAATATCACTTTTTTTGGTTGCGTCTGTCAGGAGGCCACCTCTACGGCTCGGACCAGGGCGTCCAGCGATCTTATCTGTGGCACCGCCTCACACACCACTGTCAATATCCAATGCTTAATCAATCAATATATGTTTCCTACAGTTAGTGACTTCTTGATTATTATTATTTACGTTTCCTACATGGTGCCGAAACCAGGGAACGTTAAAAAACACCGATAATGGGAAAAGAAGAAGAAAATGGTGATAATGGCGCGTCGGCGAGTGTTCGTCCTCCCAAACCATTACACATAAACAGTGATGAAAACATGGCAGTCGTATGGAAGCTGTGGCTCCAACAATTTGAATGGTACGCCGTAGCCACCAACCTTAAAAGTAAAGCTCCAGAAGTCCAAGTGGCCATTTTTATGAGCACCATTGGCCCAGACGCCGCCATCATATACAACACGTTTAATTCGGAAAATGAAGACATCGAGGCGATTAAGAAAAAATTTAAAAATCATTTCGTGCCTAAGATCAACAAGCACTACGAAAGATATATATTTAATAAAATAATTCAGCAAGAAGAAACATTTGACGAATTTATTACAAAATTAAAAGAGAAGATAAAGAACTGTGAGTACGAAAAATTGGAAGACAGCATTTTGTGTGACAGAATTATCATTGGCATTAAAGAAGATAGTACTCGAGAAAAGTTATTAAGTACTGAGGAACTTACACTGCAGAAAGCAATTGATATTTGTCGTTCAGCAGAACAAGTACGCAGGCAGGTGTGCGCTATGTCACAACAAACTAGTTCTGCAACCATTAATGTGATAAAAAAGCAATCAAAAGAAGTGGGAAAGGAACAAGCTGAACAAAAATATCATTGTCAAAGATGTGATACAGAACATAGGCCTAGAGAATGTCCGGCATTTAAAAAAGTTTGTAAGAAATGCAAAAGAAGGAACCATTTCACCAAGTGTTGTAAGAGTAAGACTGTTCACTTACTAAATGACAGTGATGATGAAAGCTTAGATGAAACCGTATTTGTGTCCACAATTGGATTACAGAACAAACATGAAGACTGGTATGAAACAGTTACCTTGCCATTAAACATCAGAGCAAGATTTAAATTGGATTCTGGCAGTCAATGTAATGTAATACCTAAAAGGTTAGCTGAAAAAACTAAAGCAAAGGTACATACATCCAAAACCAAGTACCTTTTGTCCTTTTCTAACCACAAATTGACGGTTTATGGGGAAACACACATAAATGTTCAATTAAAATGAAGACTTATCATGTAACATTCTTGGTGGTAGACTCTGAAGTTACTCCAATACTGGGTAAGACAACATGTGTGAGCCTAGGCCTAATACAAAGAATCGACTTGGTCAACATCAACGATGACCTCTTTGATGGTATTGGTTGCTTGAAGAATTATCAATATGATATTGATCTCGTAGATGACCCCAAGTTGCCAATATGCCCAGCAAGAAAAATACCACACATATTACGGGACAAAGTCAAGGAAGAATTGGACTACATGGTCAAAAATGACATTATAGTACCAGTTACAGAGCCCACTCCGGCAGTATCACCGATGGTCATAGTGAAAAGAAAAGACAACATAAGACTGTGTATTGACCCTACAGAAATTCATAAAAATTTAAAAAGAAGACATTACCCATTGAACACAATGGAGGAAATAGCTACCCGGATTTCTGGCTCTAAGTGGTTCACACTCCTAGACTGCAAAAAAGGGTTCTGGCAACTCAAAGTCACGCCACGCACATCCAAGTACCTTACATTTAGCACACCCTTTGGGAGATATTCCTGTTTACGCATGCCTTTTGGCCTTGCATCAGCACCCGAAGTGTTTCAACAAACTATGACATCAATACTATCAGGGATTGACAGGGTGGAAATATCTATGGATGATATTTTAATCCATGCACCAACCAGGGAGCTTCTTAATAGGACCACGGAAGAAGTGCTACAAAGATTCAGAACAGCTGGGCTTAAATTGAACCCCGACAAATGCCTTTTCAACAAACAAGAAATTAAATTCCTTGGGCACATACTATCAAGTGAGGGACTGAAGCCTGATCCAGAAAAATTAGAAACCTTGAACAGCATAAAAACACCAGAAAATGTTAAAGAACTTCAGCGCTTCCTAGGTCTGGTGACATATTTATCAAAATTTATTGAAAACCTAGCTGACATCACAGGCCCCCTAAGAGTACTATTACAAAAAGACATAGACTGGTATTGGGATCATGAACAAGAAACTGCTTTCAAAAAACTGAAAGACGTCCTGAAAAACCCACCAGTACTAGGCTTCTATGATCCAAAGGCCCCAATACTCCTGTCTGTCGATGCCAGTAGCTATGCATGTGGAGGAGTACTAATGCAAAAAGGGAACCCAATAGCCTACTGTGCAAAATCATTTACCAAAACAGAGCAAGGGTACAGCCAATTAGAAAAGGAAGCTAACGCTATCTTGGTAGCATGCAAGAAGTTTCATTCCTACATATGGGGAAGTAAAGACTTAACAATTGAATCCGATCACAAACCCCTAGAAACAATCTTTAAAAAACCACTGACAGAGGCACCACCAAGACTACAGAGGATGATGTACCAGATACTACCCTATAATGCAAAAATAGTGTACAAGAAAGGTCAAGAAATGCATGTAGCAGATGCACTCAGCAGAGATTGTAGAGGGCTAAGCAGTGAAGAAGTGAATGATTCATACCAAATATGTGCACTAGTGCCGTTCTCAAAGGCTAGAACAGAACAACTATTGCAAGAAATAGAGCGTAGTACAGAACTTACAGACCTGAAACAAATTATCAACGAAGGCTGGCCAGATGACATAAAAGATGTTCAAGAAGATTTAAAAAAATACTGGTACTACAGGGAACAACTAAGTACTCATAATGGACTGATTTTCAAAAATGATAGAGTATTAGTACCACAAACCATGATCCCATTAGTTATGAAACATTGCCATCTTAGCCACAAAGGAGTACCGGGAACGATAAAGCTTGCAAGAGATAGTGTATTTTGGCCCAACATGGCTAATGATCTAACCGAATTCGTTAAAAATTGTAAGACTTGTCAAAGAACACAGAAAGATAACACAATGGAAACAATAATGTTGCAAGAAACACCAGAACGTCCTTGGAGCATTGTAGCATCTGACCTATTTCATTTCTGTGGAAAGGACTACATTGTGATAGCAGATGCCTACTCTGGGTACTTTGATTTCCATAAGCTGTCATCTATTACTAGCTCAACAATCATCAACTCATTAAAAATGTGGTTTTCCACATTTGGAATACCAGATGTTTTGATGTCTGATCAGGGAAGACAATATGACTGTGAGCAATTCAAAAAATTTTGTCGAGACTGGCAGTTTGAACATAGACTCTCCAGCCCCTACTTTGCCAGATCGAATGGTTTAGCCGAACGTTACGTTCAAGAAGCGAAAAATTTACTAAGAAGATGCCTAGAAGATGGTTCTGATATATCACTGGCACTTCTTCATCACCGCAACACACCAAGAGACAAGCTAGCTTCACCAGTTCAAAGATTAATGGGCAGAAGAACTAAGACACTATTACCAATCAATAACAAGCTACTTAAGCCTAAAATTATCAAAAACGTAAGCAAACACCTAAAAAATACTAAGAAAGTAGAGAAAAAATTTGCTGACAAAGGGAAGAATAGGAGTATAGAATATAAACCAGGAGATAATATTATGCTAAGAGAGCAACACCGAAAATGGACGGCTGCTAAGATCTTAGCACCTGCTCAACAGCCAAGGTCATATATTGTTGAAAAACCTGACGGATCAGTATTTCAAAGAAACACATGGCATTTACGTCCTGACGAGGCACAAGCCAAAGTAATCGACGACACTAATAGTAATCTACGGCGAGACGTTACTCACGCCCAGACGGCCCAGATATCACCTGAAAAGGGAACCCTACTTTCTCCCTCCACAGGTCAACCTAACGTCGAGTTGCCGCTGCAGCCTTCTCCTGCTGCAGTGCCTCCTGCCGGCATCTTCACTAGGAGTGGCCGAGCGGTTGTCGCTCCTCGAAGACTGGACCTGTGAAGGGGGGATGTCAGGAGGCCACCTCTACGGCTCGGACCAGGGCGTCCAGCGATCTTATCTGTGGCACCGCCTCACACACCACTGTCAATATCCAATGCTTAATCAATCAATATATGTTTCCTACAGTTAGTGACTTCTTGATTATTATTATTTACGTTTCCTACAGCGTCTATTATTTATAAAAAAATAAAACATTGTATGAAATGTGGGACGGTTTAAAATACGTCTTTCACATTAAAAAAAATCTATGACAGATATGCCATTGACAGCTCACTTGTCAATAGCGGCGTTCCGAATTACGCTAACAGCGGTCCGACCGTGTGAACGCTCTAGCTGGCCAATGTCACATCTCTCACTTTTTTAATTTTGTCATGGGCTAAGGTAAGTATATATTATGTATTTAATTCGACCCAAATTTCATAAATTGTTTTTATTTCTTACAATTACATGACGCAACTGTTCTGATATTGTTTTGGTTTACATTGAAAGCTAATTACTTTGTAATGTTTGTACTATTCTACAACCTTGATAGGCTAGTAAAGACACCTCTAGTTGTCTACGCTAGAGTGGTTTAAAAACATCAATTCCATAATTGCGCGCATTTCCGCGCGCTGCGGTTCCTTTATGGACTCCTCCGGGGGAAGAGCAGTGCTTGTCCCGGTGCAATCTGAGACTCTATGATTTTTAAACTTATTTGGTGGGATATCATTGGCCGATTGCTAATAAGTCGACCCAGTTTTATGACCCAAATTTTAAAAGGGAAGAGGGGTTATTTTGACCCAAAACTGCACAATTTAACACACTAACCTTAGCTCCAGTCTCATAGCCGACATTGAGAGGAGAAAGAAACAAAGAAAGCGTGTCTCACCGCTGTCCCTTTCGGTGTGCGCGCGGCCGTTGGGCGCTCCGTTGGCGCGGCGCTTCTCCTCTCCCTCCTCCACTAGCTTCTCTCTTCCTTCCGCCATTTCTAACTCCATCTTTTCACCTGCGTTGGAAAATTAAAGCATGTTTCTTACGTGTAACTGAAAGTATTGGTAAGACATACAAACGATATCTCGTATTTATAGTCGACCAAGAAATTCCTTGACCACTTTTCGACCGTATTACAAAGGGATAAGGTTCAAAAGTGGTCAAGCAATTTCTTGGTCGACTATACATAGTAACTGAGCCTCCTTCGTATGGCGGCCACTCTATGGACCTTCGGTGAACTGTAATTCCGCGACCAAACAGTGATGGAGCCCCCGTCGTACGACGGTCAGCTGCCACAGCGGTATTGTTGGGCTAACTACTGGTACAGTTCCCAGCAAACAACTTGAGTACTGACCTTGACTGCGCAGTAGTCGTTTCTAGCACAACCTTCAGAATTTTAGCGGCGCCGCCGGCGGCAGTACAGCATGAGCGCCAGCACCAGCAGCATGTAGCCCGCCGCCACGCCGGCCGCCACGAGCACTGACCTCTCTGCCGGCGGCCGCGGCGCCGCCGGCGGCAGTACAGCATGAGCGCCAGCACCAGCAGCATGTAGCCCGCCGCCACGCCGGCCGCCACGAGCACTGACCTCTCTGCCGGCGGCCGCGGCGCCGCCGGCGGCAGTACAGCATGAGCGCCAGCACCAGCAGCATGTAGCCCGCCGCCACGCCGGCCGCCACGAGCACTGACCTCTCTGCCGGCGGCCGCGGCGCCGCCGGCGGCAGTACAGCATGAGCGCCAGCACCAGCAGCATGTAGCCCGCCGCCACGCCGGCCGCCACGAGCACTGACCTCTCTGCCGGCGGCCGCGGCGCCGCCGGCGGCAGTACAGCATGAGCGCCAGCACCAGCAGCATGTAGCCCGCCGCCACGCCGGCCGCCACGAGCACTGACCTCTCTGCCGGCGGCCGCGGCGCCGCCGGCGGCAGTACAGCATGAGCGCCAGCACCAGCAGCATGTAGCCCGCCGCCACGCCGGCCGCCACGAGCACTGACCTCTCTGCCGGCGGCCGCGGCGCCGCCGGCGGCAGTACAGCATGAGCGCCAGCACCAGCAGCATGTAGCCCGCCGCCACGCCGGCCGCCACGAGCACTGACCTCTCTGCCGGCGGCCGCGGCGCCGCCGGCGGCAGTACAGCATGAGCGCCAGCACCAGCAGCATGTAGCCCGCCGCCACGCCGGCCGCCACGAGCACTGACCTCTCTGCCGGCGGCCGCGGCGCCGCCGGCGGCAGTACAGCATGAGCGCCAGCACCAGCAGCATGTAGCCCGCCGCCACGCCGGCCGCCACGAGCACTGACCTCTCTGCCGGCGGCCGCGGCGCCGCCGGCGGCAGTACAGCATGAGCGCCAGCACCAGCAGCATGTAGCCCGCCGCCACGCCGGCCGCCACGAGCACTGACCTCTCTGCCGGCGGCCGCGGCGCCGCCGGCGGCAGTACAGCATGAGCGCCAGCACCAGCAGCATGTAGCCCGCCGCCACGCCGGCCGCCACGAGCACTGACCTCTCTGCCGGCGGCCGCGGCGCCGCCGGCGGCAGTACAGCATGAGCGCCAGCACCAGCAGCATGTAGCCCGCCGCCACGCCGGCCGCCACGAGCACTGACCTCTCTGCCGGCGGCCGCGGCGCCGCCGGCGGCAGTACAGCATGAGCGCCAGCACCAGCAGCATGTAGCCCGCCGCCACGCCGGCCGCCACGAGCACTGACCTCTCTGCCGGCGGCCGCGGCGCCGCCGGCGGCAGTACAGCATGAGCGCCAGCACCAGCAGCATGTAGCCCGCCGCCACGCCGGCCGCCACGAGCACTGACCTCTCTGCCGGCGGCCGCGGCGCCGCCGGCGGCAGTACAGCATGAGCGCCAGCACCAGCAGCATGTAGCCCGCCGCCACGCCGGCCGCCACGAGCACTGACCTCTCTGCCGGCGGCCGCGGCGCCGCCGGCGGCAGTACAGCATGAGCGCCAGCACCAGCAGCATGTAGCCCGCCGCCACGCCGGCCGCCACGAGCACTGACCTCTCTGCCGGCGGCCGCGGCGCCGCCGGCGGCAGTACAGCATGAGCGCCAGCACCAGCAGCATGTAGCCCGCCGCCACGCCGGCCGCCACGAGCACTGACCTCTCTGCCGGCGGCCGCGGCGCCGCCGGCGGCAGTACAGCATGAGCGCCAGCACCAGCAGCATGTAGCCCGCCGCCACGCCGGCCGCCACGAGCACTGACCTCTCTGCCGGCGGCCGCGGCGCCGCCGGCGGCAGTACAGCATGAGCGCCAGCACCAGCAGCATGTAGCCCGCCGCCACGCCGGCCGCCACGAGCACTGACCTCTCTGCCGGCGGCCGCGGCGCCGCCGGCGGCAGTACAGCATGAGCGCCAGCACCAGCAGCATGTAGCCCGCCGCCACGCCGGCCGCCACGAGCACTGACCTCTCTGCCGGCGGCCGCGGCGCCGCCGGCGGCAGTACAGCATGAGCGCCAGCACCAGCAGCATGTAGCCCGCCGCCACGCCGGCCGCCACGAGCACAGCGCGGGCCGCGCCGCCCGCCGCCTCGCCTGCGCCTTCCGGCACTGAGCCCTCTGAAACAAAAGGGATCATGTACTGACTGGTGACAGTCACGTACTGGCCAGCGAATGTTGTGTACCTGCTGACCTGTGACCGTCGTGAACTGACCAGTGACCATCACGTACTGACCGGCGACCATCGCGTACTAACCGATGGCTGTCATGTACTGACCGGTGACCGTCATGTACTAACCAGTGACCGTCATGTACTGACCGGTGACCGTCATGTACTGACCAGTGACCGTCATGTACTGACCGGTGACCGTCATGTACTGACCAGTGACCGTCATGTACTGACCGGTGACCGTTATGTACTGACCAGTGACCGTCATGTACTGACCAGTGACCGTCATGTACTGACCAGTGACCGTCATGTAATGACCAGTGACCATCATGTACTGACCACTGACAGTCGCATACTGACCGGTGACACTCATGTACTAACTAGGGACCGTTGTGTACTGACCAGCAACCGTCATGTACTGACCAGCGACTGACATGTACCGACCAGTGACCATCACATATTCACCACTGGCCATCGTGTACTGACCAGCGATAGTCACGTACTAGCTAGGGACCGTCATGTACTGACCAGTGACCTTCGTGAACTGACCAGTGCCCGTCGTGTACTGACCAGTGTCCGTCGTGTACTGACCAGTGGCCGTCGTGTACTGACCAGTGGCCGTCGTGTACTGACCAGTGCCCGTCGTGTACTGACCAGTGCCCGTCGTGTACTGACCAGTGTCCGTCATGTACTGACCAGTGACCTTCGTGAACTGACCAGTGCCCGTCGTGTACTGACCAGTGTCCGTCGTGTACTGACTAGTGGCCGTCGTGTACTGACCAGTGCCCGTCGTGTACTGACCAGTGCCCGTCGTGTACTGACCAGTGTCCGTCATGTACTGACCAGTGCCCGTCGTGTACTAACCAGTGGCCGTCGTGTACTGACCAGTGGCCGTCGTGTACTGACCAGGGTGCACAGTAAGTGTGAGCTCGGAGCGCGCGAGACCGGCGGCGCTGCCAGCCGTACAGCCATACCGGTCCGCGTCGCTGCGTTGCACCGAGCGCAACCATAGCGACCCGTTGCGTAGCAACAACACCCTGCAACAGTTAACAGACAGAATATTTAGAATATAAATTAAAATGAAATGAAATGAGTTTATTTGCCACACCAAAATACATAAAGGTAGGTACAGTCAAGGAATTTAATTCCCTACCCATTTCGTTGAAATGTCGTCTGACATTCGCAATGCATTAAGGTCGATATGTCAAACTAACGTCTTGCTCTATAGCTCTTATGGTGACAGTTTGCTAGATGCTATTGAACCTTAGGTGGGTTGGAAATTAAATTCCTTGAATGTACATAAACATTATATAAAAATAAAAATATATTCATTACAGCTAGTACAAAGTGGCAAAAGGAACAGGTTCAGCTGATGCTGCGCTTCGTCAAAGGCTGCCAGCGCTGGTTTTCAGCCTGTCCCTGGCGACTCATGCTAGAGCTACACCACCCCAAACTGACCGAACGAAAGCATCCCATACAGATTTTTGTTTGTCTTCTTTGGTGAAGCTGAATAGTTTCAATTTAAAGCAATTAAAACTACTTACTGTGAGACAATTGTGATCAGACATCCATATTTTTAAGACACGTTATTAAATATATACTTTTTAAACCCCCATAGACTTTATTAATTAAATGTAACATCGTTTGTTTCTACTATTTTGGCATTTGTAATCAATTTATTCACAACCACAATATAGATATAATAAAACAATCAAACTACAATACTTTTTTATATCTTACCTTGCAATAGATGCATTGACGCCTCCCTCAACATCCACGTCATCTTCTAAAAACAAAGACAGGTTGTGTTAATTTTCTTTCGACTTTAACATTTTTACTAATCAATAGATTCAGGCGTTACTTTGCGGAGGTCCATATCAACAAACTGGAAATTACCTTGCTACTCCGCGAAACCAGTGCCGGGCTCGTGCAAAATAGCTGCGTCTGTGAGACACACACACACACACACATATATATATATATATTCATGCAAAAACCCACCCTCCTCCGCTTCCACATGAAACAACATATATCACACAGACTCAACAACACACCACCACCACTAAACACTAAACTACACGATTGACGCGCGTTTCGCCTCTGTCCGAGACATCATCCGGATCTAATACGACCGTTCGCTACTTGAATGAATGGCTTGCATGGCATGGGTACGGGTTTCGTGGAGTAGCAAGGTAATTAGTTCCAGTTTGGTTTAAAATTTTCACCTAACTGCAAAATCATCTGCAACAAGTGGCGTGAGTCATTACAAAAAACGCAGCGTTTCTGTCACTGAATGTACTCACGTTGCTGATGCAAAATGGTGAGGTTCCGATCCCAGTGCGTAGTGGGCGGTGGGTCCCCCACGGCGCGGCAGTTCAACAGAACGGCCTGCTTCTCTGCCACGTGCACTTCTGCGCCCGGCGCGGGCTCTATCACTTTAGGCGACACTGCAAGTTGCAGGGATATGGGTTACGGGTGGATTCACTGCCCCCGCCCCCCTCTCCCCAAGGTGTACCTTACAGTGTACTCAACCCACAGTGTATTGAACCCACAGTGTACTAACGCCACAGTGTATAGTCGACAAAGAAATTGCTTGACCACTTTTCGACCGTATCACAAAGGGATAAGGTTCAAAAGTGGTCAAGCAATTACTTGGTCGACTATACTTAGCATACAGTGTACTGACCCCACAGTGTACTAGCACCTCAGCTTACTAACCCTACAGTCTTAAAATCCCAAAATATACCAACCTCACAGCCACTCTACAGAGTACTGACCATATTGGGAACAGACCCTACAGTGTACAAGCTATTCATTGAACTCACCCCAGTGTACCAACCCCACAACCCCAGAGTGCACTTACCCTACACTGTACTAAGCCCACACAATGTACCAATCCCACAACCCCACAGTACACTTACCCTACTCCGTACTAACCCCACACAATGTACCAACCCCACAACCCCACAGTGCACTTACCCTACAGCGTACTAACCCCACACAATGTACCAACCCCACAACCCCACAGTGCACTTACCCTGCAGCGTACTAACCCCACACAATTTACCAACCCCAAAACCCCACAGTGCGTTTACCCTACAGCGTACTAACCCCACACAATGTACCAACCCCACAACGCACTTACCCTACAGCGTACTAACCCCACACAATGTACCAACCCCACAGTGCACTTACCCTACAGCGTAATAACCCCACACAATGTACCAACCCCACAACCCCACAGTGCACTTACCCTACAGCGTAATAACCCCACAACCCCACAGTGCACTTACCCTACAGCGTACTAACCCCACACAATGTACCAACCCCACAACGCACTTACCCTACAGCGTACTAACCCCACACAATGTACCAACCCCACAACCCCACAGTGCACTTACCCTAAAGCGTACTAACCCCACACAGTGTACCAACACCACAACCCCACAATTCACCTTCCCTAGAGCGTACTGACCCCACAATCCCACAGTTCATTTATCCTGCAGCGTACTAACCCCACAGTGTACCCACCCATGTCGCACGTGTACTAGTAGTCTATTACTAACCTACTACATCCAGATGTATCTCAGCGTTGATGGTAGCGGTAGAGTCGCTCGCGCGGCACGTGTACCGCCCCGCGTGCCACTTCTCAGCGGAGCCTACCAACAGCGTCCCGTTCGCTGAGGTAATGCCCTCTGGCAATGGGTCTGAGGTGTTCTGGAAAGTGACAGCGACATCTAGTGGCGAGTAGCGAGACTAAGGATTATTAGTAACAATACTTGGAATTCAGGTCAATGACTTAATTGAGTTAAGTATGGTACGATGCTTTTATAAAAAAAAGCACAGTCAGAAAATAATCCGATCAAAATGAGTTCTTGTATCTGACTTTTAGACCAAAGTAATCGGAACAAAGTTCACTTTTATATCCAATGTGGAAGTCAAAATGTTTAATTTTTACATAAAAAGGCATAACTTTAATCTTATTAAGTAGTACCAAGGTTTAAATTGTTTGAACAGAGAAGTAATATGGATCATATCAAATTTAAACTAAAGTCATTTAGAACTAAAAACCAATCTTATTTCGTTATTTATATGATAATAACTGGATGTTTGCAATGCAGTTGTAATAAATTCTTATCTGAGTTATACGAGAAGGTTCGTGCTAAGTGCACTGGTAAAACTGAGATTCACACTAAAATAATATAAAGCTGCAAGTGTGTGTGTGACATATTTTGGTATTTCTTCACGCTAAAACGGCTGGACGGATTTTGATAAAATTTGGAAAGGAGACAGCTTATTCCCGGGATTAACGTGTGTGTCATAATATTTTGGCGCTCACGCTAAAACGGCTCGACGGATTTTGATGAAATTAGGAACGGAGACAGCTTATTCCATGAACTAACACATAAACTACCTTTTATACCGAATAAAAGTCATACAAACGAAGCTGCGAGTAAAAGCTAGTGTCAATATAGTTTCGCAAACGCCCCATCGTAACAAAGTTTGTTTCTGGTTGCATTTTACATGCATTTTTTTGTCTATCATTATTTTTAGAGTAAGAAGCTACATTTAATTCAAGTAATGAAATGAAAATAAAAATGAAAACGAAAAATTTATTTCGCAAGTAGGCCATATAGGCTCTTTTACATGTCTGAATCTACTATAATATATTATAGCGCTTCGGAAAATGGAAGATACTACTGAGAAAAAACGCCGCAAGAAACCCAGCAGTTAATTTTTTTTCTCTTTTCAAAACAGATTACAGGGCAATATACCAACCCCACATAATTATACTTACCAAGAACCATTGTACAGTAGGAGCCACTCCCCCGGTGACTTTGCAATGTATTTTCCCAGAACTATTCAGCTCAAGTTTCTTGTTATAGGGCTCCGGTTCGAAGCGTAGAGCGCCATCTGTTGACGAATAGATAGACTATGTTCGGACGTTTTGCTCACGGATGGTGTTATACGACTATAGTTCTCCTATTCGACACGAGATGTCGCATGCTGATGTATTGTTCAGTACTATTTTTGTTTTATAGTCGGATCATTTTAAGGAGTCTATTCTGACAGTCGAATTGTTTATTACTGGAAATAAGTGATATTTTATTAAATTTAATTTATAGAAGCGGTCTCAAAATAAAAAAAAGTACTTCAAAATAAAAAATCTAAAAAAAATAGTTACAAAAATGTAATAAACTTTATTACTTTTTCAAAAGAAAAAGCCGAGCGTCTGTGTGGTCTACCGAGTTGACAGCGAGTAATTTCAAATTTAGTTCATGGTGAAACAAAATATTGAAATGTTTTATTTTTATTTTAGATAAATAAAATAAATAAATAACATTACATACCATTAGTAGCTCGGTGTCTCCTATTATTGTGTTGCCTAATCCTATGCGCCGAATGATGCTTGATATCTGAAAAATAAAAAAAAATCACATTAAAATTGAGTCAGTCCTAACTCTAAACTTAACTGGAATAGATCCTTCGAAGGAGTAAGTTCACCTTTGTGCATCACCGTATGTTTAATAGCCATTTATGATTGTCGTTGTGTAAATTTTTGAACTCTAGACCTTTGATTTAAGTTGTATGCACTGACCTATAAATAATGGACTTCTAGTCAGCGTTTAAAAAATAGCCGCATCAAAGTACAATAAATCGACAATCGCTGGCGCTGTCAGTCTGTCGGACCGATGGCGCTGCTGTTAATATTATTATTTTGTAAAAAAAAACCTATTTGCAACAAAACTTAATAAATTATTATTTTGTTCAGTTACACGTGAAATTGTAAATCCAATGACTATAAACTCATCATCATCATCAGCCTATATTCGTCCACTGCTGGACATAGGCCTCTCCCATGGCACGCCACTGAGCACGATCCTCGGCCACTCTCATCCAGCTCTTGCCAGCCGCCCTGCGAAGATCATCGCTCCACCGAGTCTGAGGACGTCCCACGCTACGTTTACGACTATAAACTAATAATTTGCATTTGTAACATTGGCGTCAACCTGTATTCTCATGTCGGGCCGTTTTTCTGCTGTCATTTAGTATGACGCTGTACATCCATGCATTGTAATATCATTGGTTGTATGGCACTCTTTTAGTCAATAAATGTATACATTACTGTATTTTTTTTAAGTTACAAGAGTTATGCTTAAAAATGACATTTATTGTACGCGTGCCCTCTATCGTAGCTACCATCATTTAGCAAACAATTTTTTGAAAACAACCGTTTGTTATACCTAAGTTGGCCAAAGGGCTAAATTAAAATGCTATGTAATGACAACACAAAGAAAAATTAGGATAATGGCAGAACTTGAACCTGCAACATCAGCATTCCGCGCCTTGCGTTTTGCCAGTTTCGCCACATTATCGCTGCCATACCCTGCGAATTTTTCAATGTGCTTCTTCTTACGGTCATTACATTATTGATTTTAAGGGTACAACTACCCTCGGTGTCATCTATAAAGGGCTAAAGTTTCAAAATGTACCCTTTTGACCTCTTTGGCTTTATAGATTGCTGACTGTACTTAAACAGTATAAACTTTGTCATTATAATGATTAAGCTGACGCAAGTATAGCAACTAAATCCTTCTGTTACTAAGAAACTTAAACGCCGCGTCGCACATTCTTTGTCAGCTTATCATTTGACCGTTATGAGATCATTTGTTTTTGTTTTTTTGTTGATAACTTAGACAAAGTAACGCAGTTTAAATATAGTAACAATTAAATAAACATTTAAATGACATTAACTGCGTTCTTTAAGTTTTTTCTATTAACAAATATTATTGAGCGACGAGGGGTTACGATGGTACATTTCTGTGCACCTAGCACGAATCTTCTCGAGTTAACTCGCTACGTAACTCAGTGCGTCTCACTCCTACCGGAATAGTTAGAAAAAGATGCACTGGGTTACTTTTTTTTTTTAATGAAATAGGAAGGCAAACAAGGAAGTAGGTCACCTGATGGTAAACCAAAGAGATTACAGATGCGTGGCCAGAGGGCTGAGATGGAATACCTCTTGTGCCAGTAATTACACCGGCTGTCTTGCTCTCCACGCCGGAACGCAACAGTGCTAACACAGCTGCTTGGCGGCAGGATTATCGAGCAGAGTGGTAGCGATCCGGACGGACCTTACACAAGGTCCTACCACCCGCGAAGCGAGCCACTTAGCGAGTTAACCCCAGTCGAGTAGGTTCGAGCTAGGTCCACAGCAGTTTATTGTTTTCAAAGCAACTAGGTACATGACAAGACAAAACAAATAATAATAAAATAATAATAAAATAATAATAAATAAAATAAATATCTTGGGACAATTAACACCAATTGACCTAGTCCCAAAGTAAGCAACTGAAGCTGCTTGTGTTATGAGTACTAGACAACGGATATACATACTTATATAGATAAATATATACTTAAATACATATAATATCCAAGACTCGGGCACAAACATTCGTATTCATCATACAAACACTTGCCCCTCCCGGGAAGTGAACCCTGTACCTCAAGCTTCATAGTCAGGATCACTAACCACTAGGCTATCCGGCCGTCAAATAAAACCACTTTAGCGTGAACTTTCTTATTACTTAATCTTTGTAGCACAATAGACAAATCAGACTCGCGCACCGAGGGTTCCGTTCAAACTTAATCAGCACCGAACGTAGTTCTCAAGGTAAACTGGTTTGAGGGACAAACTTAACTTTCGCCACTGGAAAAATTTTGTTACGACGTCTTCCTTCACTCCCCATTTTTCTCTTATCTCATTCTTCACTCTATCCCTCAAAGTTGCACCACGCATACTTCTCAACGTTCTTATTTCGATTTTTCTTTATTTCCTTCTAAAAATGATTACACTACACGTCAATGAATTTTTAAAAATCTACAATTACACTAGTAGATGTACTAAGTTAACAGTTAATCGCTTATTTCGCCGAAGCCCGTACAGGGTTTCTCGCCATCGAAAAAATCCCAACTCGGGTTTATTTTTAAACAATTCTGAAAATAAAGTAGTTGCAGTAGGCGGTTCGTTCCGTCGTCAGTAACCCAAACACGGCGCTACATCAAAGGGTACATCTGATGTAAACAAACAATCACGACGATTATCCCAGATGGGGCAGCCAGATCGCACTGCAAGAGAGCTGTTCAACATCTTGGTGCACTCTTCAACTAAAGTAGGCTTGTTAATTGCGTTACAATTTGGATTTAGTTTTATTTTTGTTTTATAAAATAGGAAGGCAAACGAGCAAGTGGGTCACTTAATGGTAAGTGATCACCACCGCCTATAGACACCCACAACACCAAGGAGATTGCAGATGCGTTCCCAACCCAGAGGGCTAAGATGGAATACCTCTAGTCTTGTGCCGTCTTGCTCTCCCCGCCGGAACACGACAGTGCAAGCAATAATAATAATAAAAAACCGGCCAAGTGCGAATCGGACTCGCGCACGAAAAGTTCCGTACCATTATCTATAAAAACGACAAAAAAAACCATGTCTGTTGTGCCCCCTTAATTAAATATTTATTATATTCCGTTTTTATATTTTGTTTTTGTTGTTATAGCGGCAACAGAAATACATCATCTGTGAAAAAAAAATCAGCTGTCTAACTATCACGGTTCATGAGATACAGCCTGGTGTCAGACTGACGGACGAACGGACGGACAGCGGAGCCTTAGTAATAGGGTCACGTTGTACCCTTTGGGTACGGAATCCAAAAAAAGAAAATAAAGAAGA
Organism: Ditula angustiorana; assembly: GCA_963691745.1. NCBI lineage: Eukaryota > Metazoa > Arthropoda > Insecta > Lepidoptera > Tortricidae > Ditula > Ditula angustiorana. The sequence continues at coordinate 7,515,305 of OY829496.1, read as the reverse complement.
CCAAAAAAGATAAATAAAAGATAACAAAACAACTAAGCTGTCCTTAGATCTTAAACCTACAGTCCCGCGGATTCAATGTAACGGTTTTCCATATCCCACGCCTCAGATCTCTGTTCCTTCCGACGCGCCTAAAAATAACCCCATGATACTTGGAAGTATTGAGTGAAGTATACAAATAGGGCATGCGCGGACGGACACGGCGCAGACTTTGTGACCCGAAAGATCTATCATTAAGTATGTTAGCACAAGCTTTTGCCTGCGGCTTCGTGCGTAGATTATATACCAACTTCCACTCCTCTTTAAGAGGAGTGTGAACCCAGTCTCAAAAAGCGCTCTCCATATAAACGGAGGTAACGTTTTCCTCCCTCTAAACTCTAACCTATAATTAATAGATTCAGGCGTTACTTTGCGGAGGTCCATATCAACAAACTGGAACAAATTACCTTGCTACTCCGCGAAACCAAACCTATAGCCATGTTTTTTTAGTGGGTATGCTGTTATTATGCATCAGTAGGTAGGTGTGCAGATTTTGTTTTTTTTTTTTTATTCTTCATAGCTTTTAAAATATTTGTATTTCAGAAATTTCATACAGAACAAAAAAGCGTACATAATAAAAATGCTACTATCTGATGTCTGTACAAAGAAGCTATTTAAAAAAATAGGGTCTTTATATAAGAGCAATAGAACAAACAATTATTTGAGGAATTTGGACAGTATTGTCTTCGTGTTTGTATGCGCATCACGTAAAAGCTTCTCCACGAAATTGTATTCGGTCTTCACAGTTGTACTGCTGGCGGTTAGTGCATCTTTTATCCTAATACACCGCTTATTTCTTAATTCCCCGCGTACGAAGTCGCCGGCAAAAGTAGTAATAAAAAAAACTGCGTCATGTTTTAATATTTCATCGGTACAGTCCACCGCGGAATCGCTTTATCACTTTTAGATCATATTACAAAGGGGATAAGGTACAAAAGCGGTAAGACAATTATTCGGTTGGCTGTACAATACGCCAGCAAACGTTTTACAGCGGCTCCAGAATTAGGGTAAACGTGCACACGTCCGACCGAGTCTTTGGGGTAAAATTCTCAGATCTACATAATTGTAAATAAAAGTGCGTTCACATTTGCCATAACTTTTTTACGATTCCAGTAATGAGCGCCACGCCACGCGCATAAACCGAATATTTAGGGGTCCAAATTCCATCAAGTCGCGACGTTTTACGCCTTTCGGGGGTTGTTTATGATCCGGGGTGCCTTAATTATGGTAAAGTGCCACTGTCTAATTAAGTTTTCGAGTTTATTGGGCCATTAGAGCGTTTTTCAGTTGTGGCTTCGTAGGGTATTTGTGTTCCGAGTTGTCGTGGGCATGTGAATTGAATTAGACGGGTTTGGATGTCGGCGGTGTAATTTACGCCTCTTTTGTGCAGTCGGCCAGGTTTTACAGTTTTTCAAACAACAACAAATACTTGCTTTTTTTGAGACACACGACAACCGGGCAAGAGCATGTCGGGCCGTGCGCAGTGTAGGGTTCCGCAGAACGAAAAGACTTTTTCAAGCTTATTTAATATTTAAAATTGTAATGACAACACAAAGAAAAATTAATGATGATGATGAATGAAAAGTAATGACCGTAAGACGAAGCACATTGAAAAATTCGCAGGGTAGGGCAGCAGCAGTGCGGCGAAACTGGAAAACGCAAGGCACGGAATGCTGATGTTGCAGGTTCAAGTCCTGCCATTGCCCTAATTTTTCTTTGTGTTGTCATTACAATTTTAATTCAATAATTTGAATGTTGAAAACATTTAAAAATAAAAAATCGAAAGAAATTTCGGTTACAAACTTTATTTAATATTTACCTAGATGATCAATGATTTTCAGTAGGCCATTGTATTCGCCTCTAACTCAAGAATCAATAAAAACATTTACATTCAAAAGCGTTCATTCCTACTTCGACTAAGGAACCCTAAAAACAACATTAATGAATATTAAGATTTACTTTAGATAGATAGATAGATTAGATAGATTCGTTTATTACTTATTGGAAATTACATTAAATTTAGAATGTCAAAGATAACAAATTCACAATAAGATCGTCAAAAGGTAAACAAAATAATAAAATAAAAATATCTAGAAATACATCTAGAAAAATGTCAAAAATTCAACAATAAAAAATTTAAATGTCACAATAAAAATACAAATATAAATTCAAAGTCACAAACGGTGAAAATGTCAAAATAGGCAAAAAATAATAAAATGAAAACAAAACAAAAACAATCAGGTACAAAATTTATATCTTTACACAGTGTAAAATATACTAGCTACCCGTTCCTGTCTGTACTTATATCTTCGGCCATTAACCTCTAAACCACGCAACGGATTTTGATACGGTTCACTGTCATATAGAGAATTTTACACAGTATGTTATTAAGAGGAAACCTCAAGGCCTAGAGAATTGAAAAATAGGTATTTGTAAAATCTATTGCTGCCTCCATCTATCAAGCCTCCCCCCGCAGAGCGCAATAGACAGCTGCAGCTTGGACCGAAAATACCTATTTAAAGTACACAAAATCAACGATTCGTAGACCCCTGATTCCTTCTCCAAAACTTAACCGATTTAACTACTTTTTTCATTAAAAATTAAAGAAAGGCTTTGGCAGTGTTCTTATTTTTTTCCTTTTTTAAATTATCTAGTAAAATGTGTTTTCTGAATGTATAAACGCAGCGGAAAATCTGGCAATTTTTTTAAAGTGTTTGAATGTTCATATCTCTTTTAATAATTAATTTATTGAAAAAAGGAAAACATAGGGACATGCATAATAGTGGCCATCGATTTTTTGGAAAAAAATAAATTGCTCTATTGGCATTATCCAGAGAGGAAACAGGGGACGACGTTTGTATGGAAAAACGACCCTTGTGTTTCCTCTTAAGAACTTTACATCCTAAATAATCCTAATCGCACTCGAGCTAAGCCGGGGCGGGTCACTAGTAATTTGTAGAGACTCTAGCGCCATCTAGTTTAGAACGGAGGAAACCAACTGACATGCGCTACATCGCGCTAGCGAAGTTTCGTAACACGGACGCATATATACAACTTCCAACTTTCAACCTTCGGACTTCGGTCCCCAGGCATAACACCCGCCTGTGGCCCTAAATGACTGGCCAAGTCTAGTTTATCTCTATCTACGTCCCTTTCTTGTGACACTAGTTAGACACAGGGAGGGGTTAAACTAAATCTGGGCTGTCATGTTAGGGCCGCTGGTGAGAGATCTCTACTGACCTACCTTTAACAAATTCAATATAGTGGAAACGACTGCGAAATTTTAGTTATCTTTTTTTTACAGTTCATGTGAAGTACTTACTATTGTGATGATTGTGTATTTTGCTCTGTAATCTTGTTTTGAAAAGAGAAGAAAAAAAAGATAAACTGCTGAGTTTCTTGCGGCGTTCTTCTTAGCAGATTCTTAAATTTTCCGAAGCATTCGTAGATTCAGACAGGCTCTTTTACATGTAAAAGAGCCTATACATACTTGTAAAATATTATTTTCATTATAATTTTTAAATATTTCCCAAGTAGTCAGTGCCAGTAGTCCCAAATGGGGGGAAACCCAGTCCGAGATAAAAGAGAACCCTTGGAGGAGCCTGACGTTTTATGATGTGCTAGAGGGCATTGAACCTTGGGAGGCGATAACAGCAATTTCTTGGTAGACTTTACTCTAGTTAAGCGGCAGTATTATTTACAGCCTGTTTATGGTTTATTCAGTCGGCAACACAAACTGTATCCTTTTGTACACCTTATAGTATAGAAATAAGGTCCAAAAATGGATAAGTACCTATTTTGCTTTCTAGGGCTTTTACACGTGACGACTTTCAGCGATCCAAACGCGATGTAGTCGTGCCTTAATTTATTTCGATACAGAAATAAAATGAAAAAAACAAATTATTTAAGAGAAAATAATCAAAAAGGGCCCTCACTTAGCTCACTGACTTGATAAACCGAGAAGCTGATTTTCAGTGTGAGACAATTCCTAAATTTCAATTTAACCATCATTTGATTGGCCACACGACACTTTTGCCAAAATGAGTCCAATCTGGATGTTTACCCTATCGTTCAAAAAACACCAAAGTAGCCTAGCTAGTCTTCCATTAAATATAAATGGTAAGTTTAAATTGTAAAATAAATTGCAAAATTGAAATAATTGTAACAAGCAAACTCCCTTTATTTAAAGTGCATCGTTACTGATGCCCACGTGAATAGACCATCATAAACAAAAGTTACTGCTAAAGTTTTTTTCTGATATAAATGTTGCAAATCGTACTCCTAACGAGAGGTACGGGCGACTACGATTGCTTAGCAATTAAAATGAACAAATCGACGGCAACAACGTACAAGGGGTAAACTGCCTATCTGCGTTTTCTCAAAAACTACAATTAACTTGAGTAATGTGATATTAAATATAGATATAAAGTATAAAAATAATCATACGCGTAAAGTTTCAGATTATTATCTTCACGGAGTAAAAAGTTATGAAGACTTGTACCGTTATTTTGCTCTCCTGTAAAAGTTGTGATTTTTCAGTTAGAATCATATACGTAGTTGCCGTCGAAATACATCATAAGGGTTATACTGAAGGTCGAAGGGTCCATCGGCGTTGCGACGCCTCCGGTCGGCAGTTCGAATGGGTTAAAAGAGACTCAAGTTCCAGAGTGCCAACGCTGAAACCACAAAAATAAATAGCCACTAAATCTAGCCGCGGCGTAAAATATGGCCCCCCATCCAACACTTGGCCTAATCGAATAGTTTGAGCGAAATGAAATCGAGCCGTAATCTAATGGAGCCTTCGCGCTTACCGAGTTACATTTTCAAAGCGTTGGGGGCGCTAGTCGTAAAATTTTATGATCCGTTGTCATGGCGACGGGCGCCATTACTGTTTTAGTTCGTGGCTCGGCCGTTGGGGCGCTGCACGTTGCGTGGTTAGGGTTCCATAGTGCTTTTGTTAAATTTTAAGCCAATTTAATTTAATAGTAGATTTTAAGCACATTAAAGCCGCTTAAAAAGGGGATCGTCAGTACAGTTTATGCGACCAACAACAATTAGCAATCAATTGCAAAGGCGTGTTTATGTAACGCAATAAGAATTGAGTTGAACGAATACATACGACTACAAAAGCAGTGTACAAAAAAAAATTGAAACTTCGAACGAAACTTGACAAGCAGCAGCGTGCACGTGACCTCAACTCCGTTGCGTTTCCTATACAGTTCATTGTTGATGTCTTTGAGGGCGTCTATGTTCAACGGGACAATTGCCGCGTCAGTAGAGATGAAGTCACATTCGAGATATACTAAAAAGAGCTGTGAGATCCCTTCAAATTCTGTAATTTTTTGACGTATTTCGAATGTCAGATGATCTTGATGAACACCTAGATTAAAAAGCCAGCAATGGACGTACATCCACTATACCATGTATATTGCAAGATTGAGTTCCAACAAAATCTTCTTTACCTTTATCTACACTAATATAATAAAGAGAAAAACTTTGTTTGTTTGTTTTTTTGTTAGTTTGTTTGTATGCAGGGGGTAATCTCTGGAACTACTGAACCGATTTCAAAAATTCTTTCACAGATAGAAAGCTACACTATCTCTGACGGACATAGGCTACTAATTTTACGTGAACGAAGTCGCGCGCGTCCGCTAGTATAGTATAAAGTAAAGTCGCTGTCCGTTCCTGTTTACCTCAAATTCTTATAGTGTATGTTCGACCGCTTTCTTCGTCTAAACCATTCAACGACTTTTGATACGGTTTTCACTGTCATTTAGATATATTTTGACGGAAGGTTTTTATGTTCAACAAACTGGAACAAATTACCTAGCTACTCCGCGAAACCAGTGCCGTGCTCGTGCAAGTTAGCATCATCGGCGTCTAACAGTACGACCGTTCGCTACTTGAATGAATAGTGTACCCAAGTAGCGAACGGTCGTACTGTTAGATCCCGATGATGCCTCGTACAGACGCGAAACGCGCGTCGATCGAGTTTAGTGGTGGTGGTGTATAGTTGAGTATGTGTGGTAAATGTTGTTTCGTGTGGAAGCGGAGGGAGGTGGGTTTTTGCATGAACAAATATATATGTCGCACAGACGCAGCTAACTTGCACGAACACGGCACTGGTTTCGCGGAGTAGCAAGGTAATTTATTCCAGTTTGTTGAAATGGACCTCAGCAAAGTAACGCCTGAATATACTTTGCTTTTTGTAGTGACACTGCACTTCGCGTTTTTTTAACTAAAAACTTCATCGCATCCTCTTTCGCTCACATGAATGTTAGGCATATACTAGGTAACAACGATGAATCCAAACACAAACATTATTTGGAAAGGCAATTTATTGGTATTCACTATGGCCACGTGTCAACATACTGACGGACGGCAAACCGTAAACATCTATTAGATTAGATTACGAAGGCCTAAACAAACTGACACAATGCCTGCCTAGAGCTTATCGGTAGAGGGCAGGTATCAGGCGGAGGTACAGTAAATTTATCTAGTCAAATTAACACGTATCCAGTCCTGTATCACACGTACAGTGGCGGTCTGATAATTAGAAACACTTGATTTACGACCTGAATACAATTACACCAAACCTAGACGTCAGTTAGGTTACACGCTCATTCTGTCGTCAGTTCGGTCCATCATTCTGGTCAGAATGACGAGAGCATTATCGTGTAACCTGTCTCGTGTCGTGTCAGTCTGAACTGATCGTAACCGTGTCCATTTGTCATCATTCTGGCATCACTCAAAACTATACCGGAATGATGGACTGAACTGACGCCAGAATTAGCGTGTAACCGATGTCTTACGTATGTCAGATGGCTACAACTGTGGACAGTTGTACCAGTGGACACTCTTTTAAAGTTATACTCTCTCATCGTTGAAGCAAACGATATGATTTTCGATTCCCTGCCTCCACTTTAACCTCCTGAAGGCAGGGTAAAGAGAAATATGGGGATTGCTCGGATGATGAGAGAGTATAGCTCTTAGATTTAGAGTGTCCATAGGTAGAGCAGCTGCCCCTATTATTGGTGGTGGTTGTACCCATAGTGCAGGCTTTGCTTAGTTTGGGGCTAAATCTTAACCATTTAGTGTTATTTAACCCTAAGGGTGCCTTTTCCCAAGAGATTTGCTATGCAGCTGTGCTGCGAAGATGTGAAAGCTACGCTACGAAACTGTGTGACCGTTTCCACCAATACTAAACTATGTAGCTGTGCGAGGAAGATGCGCAGCTCGAGCTATGCGATGCATCGACAGGGGTGCGCGGAGCGGTAGCGCGGTGAGGGGGACTCGCGACCATCCATAGCACGCATCCATAGCATGCATCCGTAGGACGCATCCATAGCACGCATCCAGGGCACGCATCTTTCCATATAAAAGCCATAGCTTAGTTAAACCCGTTTCCACCAGGGCTATGCTATGTGGACCAATGAACATGATTGGTGGATATCAGACGCATCCATAGTAGCGTAGCGTAGCACATCTCTGGTGGAAAGGCAGCCTAAAGATTGCGTACAAAATTAGGACTTCCCAAAATGGATAATCAAAGTGCTTGCTTGACCAATTTTGTTATAAACACGAAGTGTTTTCTGTACTTAGCTGATTAACAAAGAAGGTTTATTATAAGCCTCGTTTAAAACCGAAGCTTTGCGTTGGTTGACAAAAGCTTTTTTGTTCAGGGATCATTTTAAAAGTTTTTATGACTTTATCCGCTTCGGAATATTTTATGACGAACAGTAGCCACTTGTTTTTATTTTATTGATACTTTTTATGAGAAAATACATGGTTAATAAAAAGCAGTAAAGACATCCAGACTCCACTGAGGGTAACAAAATTTAATGATTTCAAGCGAATGCGAGCATAAAATGTTTGATAGAATAACTTCGAGCGATAAAAGATAAGACCTAACAAAGACGTAATTACTAGTTGAAGCTTGCAAACTGTCTGGTTCACATCCAACTATTGCTAATTACTGTCTGTCTGTCTACACGGCTTAATATCCGTAACTATAACAAGAAACATAACTTTTTTTTATAGAGAGTGATCACCACGGCCACACGGTACCAAGCAACGTGAGAGTTGCTGCTCAGTTGCCAGTCGCTGTACTACCCCGGTTGAGCCAGCTCATTGGTTCTGCAACCAGCTGGGATAGTGTGGCTTTGCTACTAGAATGTTAGCATGAAAAGCTTTCAAATTTTAAATTTTATTTGTTTTAGTATTGTAAAAGTGGCGTACTTAGTAACTATCGAAACATGTAATCTTTTTTTTTTTAACAAATACAGATATTTAGTTATCGGAACAGACCGCAAGAATGAAGGACGTTAAGTACACGAGCTTCAAAATTATTTACTATACAAGGCATTCTATTCCATATACTTAGGTTGTTGTTAAAAACTTAGTTACGACGTTCTTCTTAGCACTGCACGTATATAAGCTACAGCTAGTTTATTGCAAAGTTTAACATTACAATAATTCATTTTATTTCGCTACTGTTAATGTTGGGGTTGGGGTAAAATCTGTTTTTAAAAATAAAAAAACACTTCTCAGTAAAGTAGCATTAATAATTCAAGCTAAGTCTTCGTGTCACGAAACCCAACGACGCCAACCAACGCTAATAACGAAGTTAAACAAATAACATTAAAGTCGGCGTCCACAAACGTCAAGACAAAAATAGCTCCTTTCATCCCGCAAACAGAAATAAACAAGTGAAACACAACAAGAATACTTTCCTGTACTAACACGGTGTTTCCGGAGATATTAATTACTAGCGACATCTAGCGGCGCGAGGGAGAACTACGTGACGGGAATGTCCCGACGCCTACCTAAATGATGGTGTACGTGGAAAATGAATGAGGCGTGTTTTAAAGTTTTGGCTCTTAAACTTGACAGGAGTAAAATGAGTGAAGTGGTAAACTCGATATTATATTACGGACTAGCTACCCAACCTGGCTTCGGACGAGGAAGATTAGAATGCTATGTACATAGAAAACTTCGTCATGAAATTTTCTAATTGATAGTGAAAGCCAGGGGCGTAGCGACGTAAAATGGCGCCCAGGGCTCGCATCCAAACTGCTCCTCTTTCCCTTTGCGAATCATTTTTTTTATTTTTTTACTAATTCTCTAATGTAATGTATCTAAAACAAACAAAATATCACAAATATGTCCCCGTCTGGAATAAATGTAACAATAAGGATTAAATGATCCCCAAAAGACTTTTATTTCGCCATGTCCTATCCCTTTCCGGCCGAGAAACTATTTTTTCGAAAATATGTTGTTAATGCTGATTGATCGTATTCTTTAACTCTATAATATTTCTGAAAAATACTAAAAAAAAACCTGTTGCATTAAATCACCGTTAAACTTAACTGCACGGTCGTGCGGTTCAGGAACTACATATTGAAAGCACGATCGTGCAAATGCATTGTGATAACGGTAAAAAGCCAATAAAACATGTTTTTTAGAGGAAATAAGTTTGTTGCTTTATTATTATAATCAGTCTCGAATTACTTAATCATTATTATCACATAGTTACGTCGGAGGAACTAGGAATCAAACATCTAAACTCTCTATAAAATCAATCAAAAACAAATAAACAAAATTAAAAGAAAAAAATATCTTCATACATTATTATTTTGTATGGAAATGTTTAAAACAATTTTGTCCACGTGAAATGCAGAGGTACAAATTGCATTTGATGCAACGTGTCTTTGTCCGGCTGCAGCAAGTCTCATTTTGGCATGCTCTTGGAGATTTAATATCATCGAACTCAGGTAAGTGATCATATCCATCGTATATCAAGGGCACAGGAGGCTTAGCAGCCTTTTGGTACTTTCTTGGCATTACTGGCATCTCATCATCTGAAGTGCCACTTAATATTTCAGTATGACGCCTCTTTTGTGGGACCTTGATAAGCATTTCGTGGAGTTCTAAACGAAAATCTAGCAAATCTAGTATTTTGCAACTAGGATACTTGTTAGCCTCGCAATCAATTTTGTAACCTCTCCATGCATTCACTATTGCCAAATCTAAGAAATGGATGAGGACTTTGAGCGTCCATTTCTTGGTTTTTATAAAGGTGCGATAGTATTCCATTTGCTGATCTAACACATCCACTCCGCCCATGTGCTTGTTATAGTTCGTCACTATTTGTGGGGCAGTCACGTCAACGTAAGCTCGAACTTTTTTCTCCCATCTTTTAACAACCATGTTATTCTCTGATCCAGAACAGTTTGATGCTAGAAATACGCTCTTGTTGTCCTTCCATTTGACTACTACAACTGACCCTCTCACCATCTGCTGACTCTCTCCACGTTCCATTTTCTTGTCTTCTTTAAACTTGAGGCTAGCTCGATCTGGAATTCTGTTCATCATTATTGTACCAGTGCTGTGCAGATTACGTTTACTCAGTTCTTCCACGAGAGGTATAGTTGTAAAGTACCTATCGTGATACAAACAACTTCCTGGGGGTACACTTCGAGATAAATGAAGAACAACAGATGGACCCAGTCCAAGTGACATGTTAGGACCAAACATTGTCTTAGCCCCCTTGTAAATGTCGAAATCGAGCATTAAACCCGTAGAAGTCGTAAGCACGAAGTTCTTCAGTCCTACTGGACGGGGCTTGTTTTTCACGACTTGTCGTACCGCACAACGTCCAGTAAAAGGAATCATCTGCTCGTCTACTGAGTAAAACCCAGGCACCCTTTCCTGTTTGTTACAACCATTGTGTATTTGGTCAATCATTGGTTGTACTTTCCAAAGACAGTTTGTGTCTCCAGGCGGTGGCGTGTCACTGTCCACTACATGAAGGGCGTTCCGCAAAGTCGAAAATCGGTCACGTGTCATAATTGAAGTAATTTTATCCATTGACACGCCTTTTCGCCAGTACATTTTCCATCGGGGATAAGGAATACAGCCCATGAGTATATGGATACCAAATAACTGCATAATTTCTACTCGTGTCGTTTTTAATTCACTTCCGGTTTTTCTAAGGTGGTACATATTTGTGCAGTAACTTATTTTTTCAAAAAAATCATCATCCATATACTCCCTAAAATAATCAATTGGATGACGTACTGTTCGCGTAGGAGGAGGAGAATATTCATGAGATTTACTTTGAAATTGTAATTGTTTCCAAGGCTGCCCGGTTTGACGTCTTGCGCTGGCGCCGGCAGAGGATGTGCCAGTCGTACTAGAACTGGCAGTTTGTTTTGAAGTGCGAGTAGATTTGGTGCGAGCTTGACTACCATTATTCTCTGTAGTACTGCATCTCGATGACCTAGCGTGAGTTGTACAAGTACTAGTGTTGGCAGTACACGATTTAGAGGTAGATTCAGAGCGTTTATGTTCACAATTTTTTATTTTAGTGTTAGCTTTTGATGATCTCGAAAGAGAGGTAACACGGCGGGTTGACTTCCTATTGGATGTGTTAGTTTCGTCAGCACTCCGCGGCTTAGCATTATCAACAGGCGGCGTAGCGGGAGTCTCCAAAGTAAGCGGAGTATCAGGGAAAGTAGAGTTACCTGGTGTAATAACGAGGGTATCTCTCTCTAGCCAGTCAAATAGTGAGAAAGGCGATATCTCGTCTGCGTCATCCAAATCTTCAATTTCTGAGAAGTTTCCACCTCCCAAAATGTCTTCTATTTCGTCATCTCTCAGGGGGCGCCCTGAAATACCATGAAACTTTATTAGAAAATAAAATATCTAATAAAACAAACTAAAGAATTTATTATTGCTTTTGAATATGATTCACAAGTGCGGGCCGAATACACACAATCGTGCAAATAATTGTCACAGACGTTTTACGAACTGTGGCCGAATATACACGACCGTGCAATTATTTTTTAACAGCCTACAGTTCGCATCAAATTACATACTTATTATTAAATTTGTATTCATTAATTATGTTCATCTTATTATATATGCTAGTCATACATTAAATCACTACTTGGTTATCAAAAAAATACAAAAATATGTACTTACGTATGGTGCTACTCCCGCCAAAAAACGCCGCCATATTCGGGACTGCCGCGCGCCCGACTGACGCAACAAACTTACCCCTTTCACACGTCCCGCGTGGCGCTAGTGTTTGCACGATCGATCGGTATCGGCTCGGTCGCGAAAAGATGATTTGCGCGCGCTCAGGATTTTTTCAAACTTATTTGCACGATTATATCGAGTCGGCCGGAAAGGGCTATACGAATTTGGATTGTATTTTTTTTAATAGGTAGTTAGTAAATTTCGTTTTTTGCGCCCCCCCCCCCCCTTATTTGGTGCCCAAGGCACATGCCCTGCCTGCCCCACCCTAGTTACTATGTAGTGATAGTGATTGTGATGTAGTGATAGTGACTAGCGACCCGCCCCGGCCTCGCTCGGATATAATTAAGATGTAACATTAGTACATAAAATCTTGCGTAAGAAAGTCTCTAAATTAATAACTACTGTGAAAAATTATCTCAAAAACCGTTTCAAAATCCGTTGCGTGGTTTAGAAGGAATAAGCGGCCGAAGATATGAGAACAACAAACTGGAACAAATTACCTTGCTACTCCGCGAAACCAGTGCCGGGCTCGTGGAAAATAGCTGCGTCTGTGCGACACATATATGTTCATGCAAAAACCCACCCTCCTCCGCTTCCACACGAAACATCATATATCACACAGACTCAACTACACACCACCACCACTAAACACTAAAACTACACGATCGACGCGCGTTTCGCCAATATACGAGGCATCATCAAGATCGAACAGTACGACCGTTCGCTACTTGTTCGATACTTGACTGCTGTAGTGATTGATTGATAGTGGTGGTGGTGTGTAGTTGAGTCTGTGTGATATATGTTGTTTCGTGTGGAAGCGGAGGAGGGTGGGTTTTTGCATGAACATATATGTGTCGCACAGACGCAGCTATTTTGCACGAGCCCGGCACTGGTTTCGCGGAGTAGCAAGGTAATTTGTTCCAGTTTGTTGATATGGACCTCCGCAAAGTAACGCCCGAATCTATTAATGAAATGAGAACAGACAGAAATGGATAGCTACTTTGTTTTATACTATTAAAAGAAGAAGAGAGATCATTGTGTTAAACCACTCGGAGTTTAAGGAAGCGCCAATATTGAAAGTTAAACTTAAGAGGAAACACCAAGGCCTAGAGAATTGAAAAATAGGTATTCGTAAAATCTATTGCTGCCTCCATCTATCAAGCCTCCCCCCGCAGAGTGCAATAGAGACAGCCGCAGCTTGGACTGAAAATACCTATTTAAAGTACACAAAATCAACGATTCGTAGACCCCTGATTCCTTCTCCAAAACTTAACCGATTTAAATACTTTTTTCATTAAAAATTAAAGAAAGGCTTTGGCAGTGTTCCTATGTTTTTCTTTTTTTTATATAATCTAGTAAAATTTGTTTTCTGAATGTATGAACGCAGCCGAAAATCTGGGCAATTTTTTAGGTTTTTTAATGTTTATATCTCTTTTAATAATTAATTTATGAAAAAAAGGAAAACATAGAGACATGCATATTAGTGGCCATTGATTTTTTGGAAAAAAAATATTGCTCTACTGGCATTATCCAGAGAGGAAACAGGGAACGACGTTTGTATGGAAAAACGGCCCTTGTGTTTCCTCTTAAGTTGCTAAAGACAAAGACATCTTAACGAGAAGTAAACAGGGGTAAATTCGCGGCTAGCAAATCAAATAGAGCTCAGAGAAGCATCGAGTGACCGGCGGCAATTTTTGAATCTAGGTGACTAAAGCTCACCAAAATGGCCGAATCTCTAAGAAAAACTGTCATTTTGGTGAGCTTTAGTCACCCGGTGACTCTAGAGGGCTGGTTCATTCCTTGCCCAAAGAACCAGCATTGGCATACATCATGGCAATGCTGCTAGCCTCCTGGGCACCCTGCCACCCGGCAGAAATTCGGAACAACTATTTTATTTCGAAGTTTTAGTTTTTTTTTTGATTCTGTTGAACACAATGTTTCTGTTTTTGTGCTCTACCCGTTTTGAATAAATGTTTTTTCTTTATTTCTTTATTTTAGTGTTTTTAGTTCACTTGTACAGTCAAAGAAATTGAAACACGCACCACCGTAGAACCTAGTCGAAGAGACATACGCATGACATTTGTATGACATAGCCTGGCGTTTAACGCGTCGCGTCATTGCGATAGGGTTCTAAGATGGTACGTGAATATATTTCCCCTACTGTACATGTTTAGTGTACGAATCGGTGAATCCCAACGACTTCTATGTATATACTAGACACGCTGTACAGTACAGAAAATTGTCACACTGAGTTACGGTACATATGGCCATAACTCAACAGGGCATTTGCGGCTTCAATATGTGTACAATTGTAACTGGTTCCCATCGATACAAGCATTGCCTAGTGTGGGGACCCCTGACAAATTTTGTTACATCTTTATGCAAAATAAACAAATTTTAATTTAATATAATTTTGAACCAGGAAATGCTGTGTTGTTAAAGAATTTTCACATATTTGGTTAAGTAAGATACATAAGGGCCTCCGCTAATCCCGCGGGTGCAAGGAGCGGGTGCACGCCTATAGAAAAATAGTATGAGAGCGTCCGCTATCTCGCGCGACTTAAGGTAGGCCCTAAAAGCGTCTGCTTCTTACGTTTGCGCACATAAATTGCGGCCATGTGTAGCAACTCAGTGTGACAACGTTTCTGTCCCGTACAACGTGTCTAGTATATAAGTCTTTGGTGAATACCTTCTTCCTTTCCTGAATCCTTTGACCATGAAAAACGTACAATACTCTTTCTGGAAAAAAAGGTTTTTTTTTTTCAAAAGCTCAAAAGCTAAATAAAAAAATTGTTATAAACCGTAAACACGTGGCTGACACATATGTAGTTTCCTTCCTATTAGCCGAGCCGTGACCCGGCGCGAAGGATAATTCGATACATCTGTGTTTTGGGCCGGTACAGGCGCGGTGACAAGCGTTAACTAAGAAATCTTGCGAATTTAGCATGATGAGAAAAAATAAACTAAAGAATAGAAATTGTCTATTTATTAGAATACTAGCGATCCGCCCCGGTTTCATAAGGGTACAATTAGGATGTAATGTACATAAAAAAATATCTAAATGACAGTGAAAACCGTATCGAAATCTGTTGCGTGGTTCAGAAGGCGGCCGAGCTAACACAATAAGGATTTAGGACAGCTACTTTACTTTATACTATGTAAAAAAAAGAAGAAGATTAAGATTAAGATGGTATACAATGTGTTATATATATACGTATAAATTCAGCATATCACCTCTATTATTCGGCCAGCTTTGTTAGAGGCACAACATCCTTATACCAGAAACATAGATAAACCATTTTCTAAATCATATCATAGGATATTTATGTCCCGTAATAGTTCCCCACAAGATAGCGATAAATTCTAAGAAAAATTGAAACACTTTTCTACGCGACAGTGGTGAGACGCGGCAGATCCTTTATAATTCGCGTTATTTGCTTCGTTCTCTTCTCTTTGTTTTCCAAGTTTATCCTGCTCGGGTATCCGACGTTGTTATTATATCTTTTTTCAATGCCGATAGTATAACAAATACAGCGGCCCTAACATGACAGCCCAGGTTTAGTTTAACCCCTCCCTGCGTCTCTGTCTAACTAGTGTCATAAGAAAGGGACGCAGATAAAGATAAACTAACCTTGGCCAGTCGTGTTAGAACCGCTGTTTATTTAAAGCAAAACGGCCATTTTAATAGGTGTGTCTTTTCAGATATCATTCTACAATATTCTAGACTGGCGACCCGCCCTGGGTCCGTACGGTAACAATAAGAATGGAATGTACACAAAAACCCTCAGTACAAAATTTTCTCAATGACCGTGAAAACTGTATCAAAATCCATTGCGTGGTTTAGGAGTCAGCGGCTGGAGATTCAATGAAGACGCACAGGAACAGAAACTAACTTTGTTTTACTCGTATGGAGACATCATAAATTACGTCACGCCTATGGAGGGGGGAGGGGGGGGGGGGGTCTGGTCAAACGTGACAGCCCGTGTTAAAGAGATTGGAAAAAGCGTGACGAAGGGGTCTTGAAATGTTAAAAATCTTATGTCGCAACTTATGGACGACCCGAATACTGTGTAAAGATGAAGAGATATTGTCTTTGTACTACTCCTTAGAAACAAAATTCGGAAAATTGCAAGGATGTTCCTTTCAAGACTGTTCCCTGTCATAACAATAAAAGTAAGATTCTATTTTCAAATAAGCAGACATTATAGATGTCTAGAACAATAATATGGGGATTAAAAAACAATTTGGATCGGACGGGATGCATTACTTTCGAGATAAGAATACCTGCAATATCAGGGCTGCCAACATAACGTGTACAAAGGTTTTTTTTTATTACAAGCATCCAGTGGCCCGTTCCACTAAGCTACAAATTACAATTTTACAAGTCTAAACCGGCAACATTGGTCAATAATGGCCAATGGCAATAGGCATAATGACCAATGTTGCCGGTTTAGACTTGTAAAATTGTAACATGTAGCTTCGTGAAACGGGCCACAGGTTGCCTGACAAGTAAGCAGAGTCCGGAATTTTCGTGTCACTTTTGAATTATCATAGGCAGTGAGTTCTCATTTATTGATTTTAAATGTAAATATCGATAGCGTTCTTTTTCTACGTACAAATGGATATTTGACTTTAAAATAACTAATTTAAAACCTGATAATATGGAAAAAATATGACTATCTATTTATTTTATGAAAAAACTAGTGAAACACTTGTTAGCACTAAAACTGACTAACATAAAATAAAAAAAAACACGCAACAAAACCAATTTAAAAGGAAATATATTGTTTACTAGTAACTTTGCTACTCAAAAGTTATCTAGAAGAGATCGCTCCTTAGCGATAAGAGTTACATACACATAACATTACAATTACAATACAAAAGCGAGCATATCCCCTTAAGAGATCTCTTCCAGCTAAGTATTAAGTTGTATTTTTTATGAGCAATATTAGGTAATCAAAATAAAAATGTTTCTCACATTTGATTTAAGTTAATATACATAATTCTTGTTGTTTGACAATAACATAAGCTTGTTTTTATTAGGTTAAGTTATTATATTTAATGAAGTGTCATATTATGAAAAATTTATTATTACAATGAAATTATACTGAAAGGACTAGACATGGAAACAGAGGAACGAAGCTAGACCAAGGAGTATATTATCACCTCAAGGGGTTTATATTTTTAGGATAAAAGGCTATTTGAATGATGAACAGCTTGTTTTAAGAATAATGTGGTATAGTATTAGTAAATACGAGTATTGCTCTGCCCTTACAGGGTTTGAAGCCAAAAATTATTTTTAAGAACACTTGTACAACATTAAATGACGAACACGACTTCAGAAGTGACGACGCTTGGGAGCCATGCCGTTTTGTCGCCAAAATAGTTTTTTCTTTTTCAAATTGTATAAAATTTATTGTATTTTATTGATGTATACTTTTTATGTATGTTAGTCTGTAAGGTTATTTGTCTATGGGCCTTTGTAGCCTGAAAAGAAATGATTTTATTATTATAAATATGCAATAAAGATAATTTGACCTTAACCTAGGAAACATTTACACACATGTTGTACTGTTTGCTAACCCTGTACGGTAATTTCAAATAATGGCTAGGATGAGTTCCGGTCGGTAGTCCAGTCACGCGCCGGCCCGGATCCCCCCCCCCCTTCCCGGTGGAGCTAACGCCGTTTCAAATTTTCCGCATCAGCTCTGCTTCAAAATAACCATATGCAGAAGATGCCACTAGATAGGTTCAAATGAGGGTTCGCAAAAATTCGATATTTGTAATAAATATCAAAATATCCGATATTTGATATCCTAATAATATTATAAACGCGAAAGTTTGTAAGTATGGATGGATGTTTGTTACTCTTTCACGTAAAAACTACTCAATGAATTTGGATGAAAATCGGCACACACATAGTTTAGAACCTGGATTAACACATAGGATACTTTTTATTCTGTAAAAATGCATAGTTCCCACGGGATAGCGATAAGTGAGTTATACGCCGCCGTGACGTCATGACCAGCAAAGCAACTAATTCTCATTAATTTGTCCAGGAAATATTGCAGATTGCATGTTGGGTGCACGTTTGCTTGATTCAATTAAACAAGTCTACGCGGACAAAGTCGCGGGCAAAAGCTAGTTTATAACAATTACCAAAATATCCGATATATATCATGCATATGAAAAATGCCATTAGAGTTATGCTGGCCAAAGGTCCCATAGCATGGGGGCCGCGGGACCCGGCACCACCTAGCCCCTTCGTAGGTACACTGTTACCAGTGTAAGAATCGCGTGAGATGGCAGAAACCTTTCGTCGCCAACATAATACTTCCTGTTGATGCAGATCCCACAAGGGGCTCGTGTAATGAGGTTTTGATCGCTTACAGATCACTGATTGCGGAGGGACGCAGTTGCTTCTCTCTCGCGTTTGTTTGGACGCACACTGACCTCCTTTACACCTCGCTATAGTCTAGTTATATAGGTAACGTAAGGAGATTTAACATGAACGATTATACAACATCATATAAAATAAAAAATCGAGAATTCGAACGAAACTCTGGTACACACACGCCATGCAGCAGTATGCGTGACCTCAACTGTCGTTGCGTTGCTCGTGGTAGGACCTTGTGCAAGATCCACTCAGATCGCTACCACCATCTTGCTCGCTAATCCTCCCGCTAAGCAGCAGTGCTCGCACTGTTGTGTTCCGGCGTGGAGAGCAAGACAGACGGTGCAATTATAAGCACATGAGGTATTCCATCTTCGGTTTCTTGCCTCGGTTTTGCAGTGCCTCCTCAATGTTCGTCGAAGCGCGTACGGACAGTTTTGACGCTGTCTGGCGCAAAAAAAGCTTCAATAATACAGAGAGTGAGAGGGAGCAGCAACAGCATCTTGAAGGTTATAGCTGACAAATATGACTGTCCTCTGATGTGGAGGCTCAGTCAGAGAATTAAATCTGCGCTTATAATTAATTACTAACATAGGAATAAGATTTACTAACAATGTGGACCTCTTTGTTGTCTGAATAAAGATATTTATTATTATTATTATTATTATTAGCTCTGGAATGGCAACGCATCTGAAATCTCCTTGGTGTTGCGGGTGTCTATTGGGCGGTGGTGATCAATTGCCATCCCATCAGGTGAATAAAAAAAAACGTATTACCGTCCTTAATTATGTTGATTTATCCATAAACAATTGACATTGTTTGAATATAAAATTAATTAAAACGGCATACTTAAATTTAACAATCATTATAATTTGGACGTGGATATTATTAGAATTTATATACAAACCAAAAAATTCAATTGAAAAGTACATATCACAAAAATCCTCCCTGTAATCTTCTTTATCTTTAATTTCTTTACATACTTTAAAACAAAGTAGCTTTCCATTCCTGTCTGTCCTTATATCTCTGGCCGCTAACTCCTTCTAAACCACGCAACGAATTTGATACAGTTTTCACTGTAATTCGAGATATTTTAACGGAAGTTTTTTATGTACCCGTATGAAGCCATGTGTCCAAAAAAGACGAACAAATAATGCTATTTTAACTCAAAAAGGACAGACAGGACATAGGCTATGTACATAAAAAACTTCCGTTAAAATATCTCGAAATGACAGTGAAAATTGTATCATAATCCGTTGCTATCTCTGTCTAGCTATGTCACATAGCTAGACAGGAATGGCAAATAGTGAAGTAAAACAATCCAGCCAGACAGGTCGCGTCCAAAAAGGTTCTAATCCGCTAACGATTCTATTGCAAAAAAAGCAGAACGTTTTGTTCGCATTGCCGGCTTGTCAATTATTCGACGCTGGAATTTTTGGCCTGGCAACACAATGGTCCATCAATCCGGCGGACAAAAACTAGCAACACTAACATACCGGTCGGAACAAAGGGCGCCAAAAAAGCGCGCCAAGCTACGGCCATCTTTGATTTTCGAATTTAGAATTCTTGCTAATATTTGACGTCGGTACTGGTTCTGACGCGACCAATCAAATTTAATGTATCTCTATGCTTGGATGAAGGACTAAAGCATGGATATAGATAGCCTCAGTACTTGTCAAGTGTACATAGCCAAAGCTGTCAAAATGGTCACCTTTGTGTGCGTCAAGGTAGTATAACCTGCAAATTAATAAGAAAAACGTAGAGTATACTACCTTAATGTATACATTACCATAGCCAAAGGTGACCATTTTGTCTATTGGCCGTGTACAGGGTGTCAATTGAAGAGGAGTTTAGAGTATGTAGTCATCTCTTTTTGACACATTGTATTGCCATTTAAAGTAAAGAGATCAGATAATAAAATATCGCTTTCAATTTTAACACTCCTTCTATGTTGTAATATTTCTATGTCTCTATGACACTAGTAAGACAGGGAGGGATAAATAAAACCTGTCCCGATCATGTTAGGGCGGCTGGCTTAACACATTTCAAGTACAGTCAAGGAAATTGAAACACGTATCACCGTAGAACCTAGTCGAAGAGACATACGCATGACATTTGTATGACATAGCCTGGTGTTTAACGCGTCGCGTCATTGCGATAGGGTTCTAAGGTGGTACGTGAATATATGTATTTCCCCTACTGTTCGTGTAAATTCAAGATTTATGTTATGACTCATGTCTTAGCCAACAAATATTGTTAATAAAACAATATTAGTTAACCGTTCCTATCAGTCATCATATCTTCGGCCGCTTATTCCTTCTAAACCCCACAGCGGATTCGAATACGAATTCCCCATTTTTTTTTTTATGAAATAGGAAGGCAAACAAGCAAGTGGGTCACCTGATGGTAAGTGATCACCACCGCCTATAGACACCCGCAACACCAAGAAGATTGCAGATGCGTTGCCAACCCAGAGGGCTAAGATGGAATACCTCTTGTGCCAGTTTACACCGGCTGTCTTGGTCTCCTCGCCGGAACACCACAATGCAAGCACTGCTGCTTAGCGGCGGGATTAGCGAGCAAGATGGTGGTAGCGATCCGGACGGACCTTGCACAAGGTCCTACCACCCGCAATTATTTACAGTTTTTTTGATGGAAAGCGATTCAGAAAACTGCCTGTGTAGTTTTTAATTAGACTCTCTTAGAGCAAGTCTACCTACACTCAATTATCGAAAATCGACAGTTGCAATTTCTATGCAGAAGAGGCGACAACTTCGAAACACGTAAAATATTTTCATACAAATTGTTCAGACGAACATTTATTCGGAAGCCGTGCGTCTCTGTCCTACGTAGGTATAAGTAAGGGATAGTTGTACAAAAGAATGCTCCGGTATTCATGGTGTGTGGGGAGGCGTCGGAGCGAGCACTACACTAGTCGATGACGATGACTTAGTGATGGGACAAGGGGTGATGATGTTGTCGATACTTTGAATAAAATATTTGACATATCGTCCACTTCATTTCTCAACGTCATACCTATACTTACTTACCAAAATAATCCAGTTGCAAAAAATCTTGTAAATATGTTGTTAAAGGGCACGGTGACAGATATTTTTATGGTCTCAATATTTCAATAACTCGTTAAAAAAAGAAAAACTGTATTTTTATTCGAGTACTAGTTACAAAAGACAACTGCGACGTGTTCAATATTTGACACCTCAGTAAGAGTTAGTTCCATAATTTAACATTATAAAATTATTGTTTCTTTTAACCGAAAATTCAACTTGACTTGTCATAAGTGAGGTTGCTTCGTAGTTCAATATTTTCTAAATCGATCATCGTTTTAGACTATCAACGTATTTTTAATTAGTTAAGTATTTTTACAAATGAAAACGGTTTTATCTCGAAATACATCGACACCAGATCAGCGATTCTCTTGAGATCGCTGTTTGCCATAAACGGCAGAACACTTCCCGTCAGACAACCCGCGTGTTGGTTTTCCTCCGTAAAAAAAATATCGATACTGCGCACATCACTAGTTAGAAAATAGACACTGCCACTTGATGACTCCTTCGCCACGCATTGAAAACGGGGAAACACGTCCCCATTATGCGCGGAAAATATTTTAGGGCAGAAATGTTCCGTGCAAACTGATGAGAAACATCACCAAGCTTAATTAAAGTGTGCTAAATGACTTACGATGAACTAATACGTCTGAAACTTCATCCAATCGCATTTTCTTTAAAAGCTCCGCATTTTTTAAGATGTCTTTTATTTATCTTCACTATCACTACATATAAAACAAAGTCTCTATCTGTTTCTGTCTACGCGATATCTTCTCATCAGGACCCCAATTCTCGGTTCATGCGAGATGCATCTCACGTGCGAGATCCGTCAAAAAGTGACAGATTTCCAAGGGAATTGACAGTTGTTTTCGTGCGGGATGCATCTCACATAAACCGAGAATAGCCCCGCAGAGATTTTTTCCGAACCGGTGGTTAATTTTCTGACATGATCATAAGTGCTTAGTACATTGCACTCGTGCGTAGCCGGGGCGGGTCGCTAGTAAAACACTAAATTCTGGGCCACTTTAGAACTTTTTCACAATAAACATCATAGTGACTTTTCATAAAAAAAAAATACTACCAGCGATTATTTTATTCTCCTAGCGCTTTTTCCCGTTTCTTAGTTCGGGGTACGCTTTGACCATGATCCCAGATTGGGCAGGTCAGGTTATTACATTGGAGGGACTGCCTTCTGACCTTCGTAACCCCTGTGACATGGAAACCAGACCATAGGATCAGGGTTACACATTCATTTACATGAATGGGAAAGTTTTTTCACGTTTTCCCTCCGTAAGAGCGATGGTTACTTTTAGGTATTGAACACAAGTTACAAAAACTCTTTGGTACGGTCCTCAGAAGTAGCGGAATATTTTAGTACCTTGTCGCTGTCAGTAATGTAACAAATTGGAGCATCTCTCACTTCATACGTTACTATGACAAGGTTCTTAAGTGTTTAGCTACTTTTGAGGCTGACTGTACATGGCCGCTGGGAATCGCATTAAAAATTAAACCACAATAAGTTATAACCTGCCAGTTTTAAAAATTCATACCTATCTTTCATATCAAACCTTTTCTAACCTGCCAGCATCAAATTCTATCAATAAACAAACGACGCCCGTTCGAATATTCATGACGCTGCGATGATAAAAAACCTAACAAAAGGCTGGATTTCGCCTCCCAAACAATGATTTCCGTTTCCGCTCTCAATATGGCGGATCTTTTCAGTGCTGCCCGTTGTTTCCGGTTGTAGTTTTACGTGATCATTTTCATGAAAACTTCGAATTATAAAATGGCAGGCTTGTTTTGGACAACGGGTGCTTCCTTGAGCGTGATGTGCTATTTTTCGTTATGGTATTTACTGTCAGGTGCAGAGAAAATGAAGGACAATTGTTAAAGTAGTTCAAGTTATTTTTAAACCCCGACAAAAATAATAGTATGAATTTGAATATCTGTTACCTAAGTTAGCTCTCAAACGATTGGACCGATTTGGACGCGGTTTCTAATACTTGAAAGCAGGTTTTATTGCGATGGTTTTTATTAAAACGCGTCTGCGGTTATCGATATATTGCGCGTAGAAAATATGTCAAGGTTTACTAACCGCCCGACCACGGATCCTGAGAGAGAAGAGGAGACAACCTAATTAAAAAAACCGAATGACGTTTACCAGCAGGTGTCGTTAGTGGTGTCATCACTAGGTCCCACGGCACCGGATCAAACTATCAAACCGGCTTGAGGAATATAGTGAGGAGGTTTATCGGGTATTTCCCCTCACGGGGGCGAGTCGCGAATTTCGCTTCTTTTGGCGAGAAAGTATAGTTTTAGTGTTTAGTGGACCACCACTACCAAGTTTATAGTTGAATCTGTGTGATATATGTTGTTTCGTGTTGAAGAGGAGGAGGGTGGGTTTTATACGAAAAAAAAAACACACAGACGCAGTTGTTTTACAACCGGCGTGTACACGCGTTTCCCCAGAGTCGTACTGCGTACGCATCCGGTGTGGCCCTGCCTTTAGTTTAAATTATCCATTAAGAAGTTTATATTACGGAGACAAAGCCATTCGTCATATTAAAGTAATGGGGTGATAAAGTGAACTTTTGCTGAGATGCTTTTACTGTTGTATAGTCGACCAAGTAATTGCTTGACCGCTTTTGAACCTTATCGCTTTGTAATACGGTCGAAAAGTGGTCAAGCAATTTCTTGGTCGACTATACAGTCAAGGAACTTAATTCCCTACCCATTTCGTTGAAATGTCGTCTGACATTGCTCTATAGCTCTTATGGAGACAGTTTGCTATATGCTATTGAACCTTAGGTGGGTTGGAAATTTAATTCCTTGACTGTATGTTTATGCTTAAACCTTAAACGAGTAATAAATTCTGTATCTGTATTGGTATATTATTTTAAGTATGAATATTTTATGTATATGAAGTTTAGTAGGTTTTGCTTAGTTTGCTTTTTCTTTATCTTTTCTGTGTGTCTACTCTAGATCTTGGGTCCTGTCAATCGCTCAAAGGTTAACTGGAAGAGATCCCTTAAAGGGATAAGTTCGCCTTTGTACATCTGTTTTGTCCTGTTATCTGTTATTTTATGTGTTTAGTACAATAAAGAGTCATACATACATACATACATACATACATAAATAAGATAAAGTCAAATTCAAAGTCAAAGTATTTTATTCAGATTAGGCTTACAGGTAGCACTTATGAATGTCAAAATTAACCCCGATAACCCGGTTTCCGGGTGGTAGGACCTTGTGCAAGGTCCATCCGGATCACTACCACCATCTTGCTCGCTAACCCTGCTGCTAAGCAGCAGTGCTTGCATTGTTGCGTTCCGGCGAGGAGAGCAAGACAGCCAGTGTAAACTGGCACAAGAGGTATTCCATCTTAGCCCTCTGGGTTGACAACGCATTTGCAATCTCTTTGGTGTTGCGGATGTTTATAGGCGGTGGTGATCACTTACCATCAGGTGACCCACTTGCTTGTTTGCCTAATGCCTTCCTATTTTATAAAAAAAAGAGACTATAAGGTGGAGGGAGAGAAATATAAGTATTTTTAAGAACGTTGCCGATGTTATAGAAACGGCTACTGCGCAGTCAAGGTCAGTGCTCAAGTTGTTTGCCGGGAACTGTACAACCGTATGGTAATGGTATGCCATCCTAGCCCTCTGTGTTGGTGCCGTATCCGCAAACTCCTTGGTGTTACGGGTGCCTATGGGCGGTGGCAATCACTTACCATCAGGTGACCCGCTGGCTTGTTTTTATTACTATTTCATAAAAGAAACCTCCCTTTAACTTTTCTATAATCGTTTTACAGTCGGGACTCATTTGATTTATTAGACTCTTTGTTAAACTAAACTCAATTTTAACTCACAAACAGTTCCCTAAGATATTAGTCTCAAATATTTTCTAACTATCATAACAAATTGCTCCGACCAACTGCATTATTACATTATTAGCATGAATTATGCGAGCGCGGGTTCGATACCTAGGGCTGGCACTTATTACCAAAGAGAAGCATTTATAATTATTTTAAACGGTTTTTTTAGCGGACGCCCGCGACTTCGTTCGTCGTGGAATTAATAGCTGTCCGACTGGGATAGTGTAGCTTTCTATTGGTGAAAACATTTTTGGAATCGGTTCAGTAGTTCCAGAGATTACCTCTACATACAAACAGGTCCGTACATACAAACAGGTGGTAAATTTTATGACCTTACCTTGCCTTTCCTTTTTTGGCCTTATGACGTCTTTTTTACAAAATTCAACATTACAATAATTTAAAACCAAATGGCGTCATCTCTCGTCAGCTAACGGGCATTCATAACTGACCAAGTTGAATGAGATAACTTGATTAAGTTTCTCATAGATGACACCGAGAGTAGTTTTCCCAAAGAAAAAAATATCAATAATGTGTAATGTTGACCGTAAAGACGAAACACATTGAAAAATTCGCAAGGTATGGCAGTGGTAATGTGGCGGAAACTGGAATACGCAAGGCACGGAAAGCTGATGTTGCAGGTTCGAACCCTGCCATTACCCTAATTTTTCTTTGTGTTGTCATTCATTACATAGCATTGTAAATTTAAATTTTATGACATTCATAAGCGCTTCCTGTCAGCCTAATCTGAATAAACATTTTTGCTACCGAAATTGAATTCCGATTTTTTAATTTTTATTTTTTGAAACATTCAACCAAATTTAAAAGATACTGACAACACAAAGAAAAATTAGGGTAATGGCAGGACTTGAACCTGCAACATCAGCATTCCGTGCCTTGCGTTTTGCCAGTTTGGCCACATTACTAACTAAAGATATTTTGACTTTGACTTTGACTGTAGCGACCGCCTGGCAACCCTGCGAGGCGGCGCAAAGGTCGCCGACGTTCAAAACCATATCGCGCCGACCTTCAAATGCAGCCATATCAGATGCCGCCATCGCACTAACGTTGCTTTAATTTCCAGCATGTCTTTAACTTTCTTCTTTTTCTTGTCTTTTTGCGGATGGTAGGACCTAGTGCAAGGGCGCTACCACCATCTTGCTCGCTAATCCAGTCGCTAAGCAGTGCTTGCACTGTTGTGTTCCGGCGTGGAGAGCAAGACAGCCGGTGAAATTACTGGCACAAACGGTATTCCATCTTAGCCCTCTGGGTTGGCCACGCTTCTGCAATCTCCTTGGTGTGTGAGTGTCTATGAGCAATGGTGATTACTTACCACCAAGTGACCTACTCCTAATTCAGTGTAGAGTACTTCCTATTGAGTAACGCCTGGCAAACTTCTGTCAAAAGTCGCTATTAATGTTTAGATTTGTTTTGGCCTAGAATATTCTTCATAGATTTGACAGAGATATTTGGATTTTAGCAGTTTCATACAAAACATAAAAGCGTCAATGTTTTTAAAACTATTAAGAATATTAAAAAAAGCAAAACATACACACCTAGTTCTGGGGCATAATGACAACATACAAAAAAATCATGGCTATAAGTTGAGGTTTAGAGGGTGGAAAATGTTATCGCCGTTTGTATGAAGAGCGCTGGGTTCACACTCCTCTTAAGCTAAGCTTTGCACGGTTGGCAGAAAACATCGCAAAGGTAAACACAAAATGTAAAACAGACGAAATAAACTTTAAAAAACTAGCAAAGGTTAGTTTGTTTACCTTCTGCCCCAACCGAAGCGTGGAAACCTGTAACAAGCATTGAAACAATTAAAAACTCAGCCTGGATTAAAATGATCCGGCGAAGTGGTTAGTTTAAATTTTAATTTAATCGTCGCGGTACACTGCAACACGGACCCTTACCAAGAGTTTACAGTGACCGTACTCGCTAGCGACGGCGTAGTAATGGGAGAGGCGGCTGCAAAAATATCTACCTCATTTGGCCCTAACATGACTGGCCAAGGTTAGTTTATCTCTATCTGCGTCCCTTTCTGATGACACTAGTTAGACAGAGACGCAGGGAGGGGTTAAACTAAACCTAGGCTGTCATGTTAGGGCCGCAGGTATCCCAAAAGGCTATCTTTGGATCGTTAACCGACACTTAAACACGTAAAAAAATCAGGTCTGCCAGAGCCGATCCTGCCGATAATCGATACGTTATAAGGTAGGTACCCGAATTAAAGATAGTGATTTAAATGTAAAAAAGTGAGTCTGCCCTTGCTTGCCCGGCTTGCACACCCTGCCGGAAGTATTTGGCAGAGTCTTAAAATACGCCCTTCCGATACCTTGAACCTACCTCAAGTACCCTGATGAAACCTACACCTAATAACCACGATGCCCCTGAAAATGGATTAAAAAGTCTGGAAGATCTATGAGGCCCTATGAGGTAGGTATTTTCGAGCCAAATCTCCCACTATGAACGATCTGTACGGAGAATTAAAAGCTGGTAAGAATCCAGCGGTAAATTACCTATAGAAATTAAAGTACTAGCGACCAACGTTTCGTAGCTGTTGCCGTCAACAAAATCTAAGCGGTAGCGGCTAATCCCCTTATTCATAAAAAAAACTTAACAATATTTTAAGCTAGCAAATGTTTTGTCCCTTTCATTTGAGGGCAAACGTCACAATGACAGATAAAGACATAAAACATGTTAACTAACAAACGTTTACGAAGCGTTTATGAATAAGGGGGTAAAGCTGTTGCCGTCGGTACCGTGAGCCACAAATTTGACCAATGTCATCGAAAAAGACCATATCGACCGCAGTTACTCACTATCGAGTATCGATATGGTAACATAATCTGATAGCAGATGCCACTTCCGAAGCGCTGGTAGAGTCTGTAGTCTTATTGCGTTAATTGGAACGATATCATAATTAGTTAAAAATTAAAAAAAAATTTCAATTATTTTTTCAAAATTGGGTAGTTTGTATTCTAAAAATTTTTGTCAGTCTGCCCGTGAACATGGGACCTGTAAAGGGCTCGAAACGTCGGGAATTAGATTCGTTACAATACACGCGATATAAACTGTATAAATTGTTTTATTTCAATGTCTACAAGTCGCGAAAACAGAAGAAAATACAACATAATCTGATAATCTGTAAAGGGCTCGAAACGTCGGGAATTAGATTCGTTACAATACACGCGATATAAACCGTATAAATTGTTTTATTTCAACATAATCTGAGTTTGCGATCGCACTCATGGTACGGTCGCAGTTGCGACCTGCTTTGCCGCCTTAGCGATTCGTCAACGCGGATATTTTCCAAAAAAGCGTAACTAAAAGCATTACTTTTTCATTAAAATCCGTATTTTTAGGGTTCCGCACCCAAACGGTAAAACGGGACCCTATTACTAAGACTCCGCTATCCGTCCGTCTCTCTGTCCGTCTGTCACCAGGCTGTTTCTCATGAACGATAGTTGAAATTTTCATAGATGATGTATTTCTGTTGCCGCTATAAAACAGAATAGTTTTCCGTTTTTATAGATAATGGTACGGAACCCTTGGCCGGTTTTTTTGTTTTTTATACAAGGAATAACGAACCGATTCCATTAAGAAAATAGAGAACCCATTTTTTCCATTCCGGCGTATACGACATCGTAATGCACAGTTAAATGAACTGAATTCCGAGCCACCGTAGAGCCATGTCATATTATTTTCTATGCATTGAACAGGACAAAAAGTATCTATGTGTCATTCCAGGTCATGATTGCCAAATATCATCTAAATCCGTTCCGCCATTAATCCGTGTTTTAGAAACAAACATCGCAACATCATTATTACTTTCACATTTAAATCTTAATCTGCTTTCTTATCTTTTCCTTACATACATAGTATCAAGTCGCTATCAACGGATAGCAACTTTGTTTAAAATACAATTAGCAAATAAATTGTTTCCATTAGTATCAATATGGACTTCCGCAAAGTAACGCCTGAATCTATAAACTACATTACTCCTATTCATACCCAAGCGAAACCGATGCGATTTGCTAGTATAAATAATATTATAGTAAGATTTAAATTAAATTTGACCGCCACTTCAACTTCACAAACAAGGAGCGCCATCTGGCGAGTTAATCATGTGCCTCAATTAGAGCCAGTGTTGCCAGCGTAACGCAATTAAACGCGGCGCGACGCTTTAGTCGAGAGCTGTGCGGTTGGCAACACTGCTTCAATAATTATGGAGAGAAGCAAACAACACTGTTCAGTAAATTTAAATTAGTACAGTCAAGGAATTTAATTCCCTACCCATTTCGTTGAAATGTCGTCTGACATTCGCAATGCATTAAGGTCGATATGTCAAACTAACGTCTTGCTCTATAGCTCTTATGGTGACAGTTTGCTATATGCTTTTGAACCTTAGGTGGGTTGGAAATTAAATTCCTTGACTGTACTAGCGGATGCCCGCGACTTCGTTCGCGTGGAATTAGTAGCCTATGTCCGTCAGGGATAGTGTAGCTTTCTATTAGTGAAAGAATTTTTTGAATCGGTTTAGTAATTCCAGAGGTTATCCCGTACATACAAACAAACAAAGTTTACCTCTTTATTAAATTACTAGCGGACGCGCGCGACTTCGTTCACGTAAAATTAGTACTTGCTTGTTTGCCTTCCTATGTTGTATAAAAAAAGTAGCCTATGTCCATCAGGAATAGTGTAGCTTTCTATTAGCCCAAAGGGCTAAGATGGAATACCTCTTGTTCCACTGATTGCACCGGCTGTCTTGCTCTCCACGCCGGAATACAACAGCGCAAGCAATGTTGCTTAGCGGCAGGATTAGCGAGCAAGATGATGGAAGCGATCTGGGCGAATCTTACACAAGGTCCTACCACCCGCAAAACTGCAACGGATCAGCAAATCTTGGGAGTTGCTGGTACCTATAGGCGCCTGTAATCAGGTGATCACTACCCAACAGGTAATCCAGATCCTCATACTTCTTTGCCTTTCTTTTTCTTTTTAAATGATTTTCCGTAGTGCGCCTCAAAAAACATTTTTTTTTATATAATAAAATAAAATACTACGATGGCGTCCTAGAAAACCACTCAAAGCTCTTTTCCATAATATAACCAGCTTAAAAAATCACCACGGATTTAAAAAAAAAGTCTACCAGTAGCGAACCGTAGCACGTTTTGAGTACTTGCCGCGGCTGTGGTTATTAGAATTTTTACGTTAAACCGTAAGTATAAAGCTGGTTTCTCGATAAACTAGGAACTGATTTTCCTATGGGTTGGAAAAGCGTCCAAGGGAAAGGAAACTAGAGGGGTTTTTTTCTTTTAAATTATATAGACTGCCGCTAAATACTATACCTCCCTTTTGGCGGTAGTCAGGTAAGAGTTAAACACCAAAAGATATGTACCTAAATACAGCACTGTGGCCCTAACATGACTGGCCAAGTTTAGTTTATCTCTATCTGCTTCCCTTTCTTATGACACTAGTTAGACAGAGACACAGGGAGGGGTTAAACTTAACCTGGGCTGTCATGTTAGGGCCGCAGGTACAACATGGGGGGTCTTCAAGAGGGGTATTAAAAGGTCCTTGCAGGGTAGGCAACACGCGTGATTCCCTTGGAGTTGTAAGCGTTTATAAGCGGCGGTAATTACTTAACATCAGACGAGCCGCATGCTTGTTTTCCACCGAGGTGATATAAAAATAACGCTCAACGTAAGTTTACCTGCATCAATTACGATACTAATAAGACAGCCGCAGTGAGACAACTAAACCAGGGGGTTCCACTTCGCACTGTAGGTGCGCTCGCCGCATTACCTATGGCATAGGTTAATCGCAGTAGGTTGCCAGCTTGCCGCGCGCGCGCCCGCTCACTCTGTGTCGCGCGTTGTGATAGACTTATTATAGTAGATAGATAGCTTATTATAGTAAGCAGCCCAACCCTAGCGGTGCGCCAGGGCATTGCGGGTGGAAGGCGGGCGCGGACGGCGCCTTCCTTTTGACGCATGCCGCCTGGCGAATGTTTCTGAAGTAATACGAACTTTTTGTATCTGATCATAAAGTTGGAATTCGTTTAATGGTGGTCGAAAAAGAGAAGTTTCTGTACGTTAGTACTATTATTTATTCTGTGACTAAACTTTCACGGTTACGTGAGGCCTGTGTTTCCGCAGTCGCTCTTAGCTTCCAAGCCCCTCGTTAAGGGCAAGGGGAGAAGCAGGGATCGTAAATATGTCGGGTTTATAGTCGCGCGCCCCTGCCTCGCCCGCGAGGGGCAGGGGTCGTCAATGGACGGATTTCGTATTTCTCCTTTTCTTTGTCAGGATTGTTAACGGTGATTTCTTGATTGCTTATCTCGAGTTAAGAATTCTAGAGAAAACTAGATTAATGTATCAAAGTCAAAGTATTTTATTCAGATTAGGCTTACAGGAAGCACTTATGAATGACATAAAATTTACCCCCGGTTCGGAAAAACCTCTGATGAGAGGATACCGGCAAGAAACTCAACGAGGTGTACTTTTTAAATAAATCAAAGTTAAAATGTAATTACTTAATTGTTTAACATATTAAATAATTAAAAAAAAACAACTATTTAACACAGTAGGTGTACACCTACTGTGTTAAATAGTTGTTTTAAATATTTCGAGCCAGGGATCGCCAAAACAAGTCGGGATCATTTCCAAACATCCCTGTCCAAGATATAGTATTGATTTCATAGAATTTTAATTTTATTAGCATTTGTGAGAAAAAACATGAACCGTTAATGGTCGAGACTCACCGCAGGCATATGCAGCTCTACGAAGCTAGCTGGAGCCGTGTTGCATACGCAACGTATACGCCACCGGTGTGGCTTGGCCTTAAACCATAGTCATGCTTACTTATCTTAAGTACCTACTTAGAACCGAAATTTGTAGTATTTGCCATCAAAATATTGTTTATTATTTAAATAATGCATTCAAAAGAAATCTATACTAATAAAATCTACATCTACATCTATTTACATCTACACTAATATATAAAAGAGGTAAACTTTGTTTGTTTATTTGTTTGTTAGTTAGTTTGTTTGTATAGATAGATAGATTGCAGATGCGTTGCCAACCCAGATGCAATTTTTTTTTATACAACATAGGAAGGCAAACAAGCAAGTGGGTCACCTGATGGTAAGTGATCACCATCGCCTATAGACACCTGCAACAACAACGAGAGTGCAGATGCGTTGCCAACCCAGAGGGCTAAGATGGAATACCTCTTGTGCCAGTAATTACACCGGCTGTCTTGCTCTCCACGCCGGAACACAACAGTGCAAGCACTGCTGCTTAACGGCAGGATTAGCGAGCAAGGTGGTGGTAGCGATCCGGACGGACCTTGCACAAGGTCCTACCACCCGAAAAATTGGCATGATATTATAAATCTTCACGTAGTATCAAACAAACTCGCTATCCATTCCTGTCTGTCCACGAATCTTCAGCCGGTTACTCTTTCTCAACCACGCAATCGATGTTCATACGGTTTTCTGTCATTTAGAGAAATTTTGGCGGGTTTTTATGTACATTACATCCTAGTTGTACCTGTGCAAAGCCAGGACGGGCCGCTAGTTAAATATAAAATGTATAATAATTTTATTTATCTACACACATATCATAAGTGCTCAATAACGCGTTCAAAAACCATAGAAAATGACCAGCATTATTACAACCAATGTGATTATGAGATTTTTTTGTCTGTGGTAGGAGGTAAATCAGTTCTTTATTAGGTATATAGCATCTCTTAGTAGTCTGTGTTTGTTGGTGATCACATCACCGATATGTCGTGACGTTATTAATTTAAATTTGGAACAGCTGTCAAAATTCAAGTTGGTCTCTATTCTAGTATCCACAGATACTAAAACAGGTATCGATACGAAACGTCAACTCAGTATGTTTTTTTTAATTTAAACGCACGACATTTGATCTCGAGTGACATGACAATAGGGACTTCATTCGTTTGTCCATAATTTAAAGAAAACGTTCGTCTTGGCGGATAGATCGAATGGCCGCCATTACTAGTGGTCAGTCGTTTGTTGGTTTTTTGCTGTTACGGTTTTTTGCAGTTATGATATGTGTGTAGATAAAGTAATGTATGCAACTGTATATAATGAGGCCTTAAAACACTCGTGTGATCCTATTATAAAACTCGCTGACGCTAGTTTCATAAAACCACACTCGTGTTTTAAGGCCTCTCATTATATAGCAGTTGCATAAAATACTATTTATTTGCTAAGAAGTTCGTGACAGAACTTATAGGCCGACTAAATAATCATATGCATTACTTGCCCTTGCAGTTTGACTAATGCTAAGCACTATTAAAATAGGGTTGTAAGTGGCCAGTACTACGCATTAGTAACTAAACTCGTGTAAAACCAACATAATTCACCGTAAAATGAACCTACGCGCGACGTAATGGTTTTAACAAAGTATCGCGGAACCCTAAAACAAGCGGCGGTGGCTCGCGGCGTTTTTGAGGTTTCGTTACAATTCTTGGAAACAGACTTTTTAATTAAAAACATGAGTAAATTATACCACTACTTCATGATGTTAGGTTTACAGTGCTGTGCTCGGCACAGATGAGACCAAGTCCTGCCAGCTGCCTAAGATTTTTCTTAGTGTTGTATTGTATTTCATTTCATTTTAATAATTTGAATTTTTAACATTAATAAATAAAAATTGAAAGAAATTTCTGTTACAAAAAATGTATTACTTAATATTGTAACTTTCTCTTCTATAATTATTTCATTTATGACGGTCGTGTGATATTGCAAATATTTGGACATATAACAAATGACATCAAATAAATTAACACAGATGTTTTTGACCTCTTTAACTCCATAAATATATTTGCGGCAGCTTTTCACAATAAATGCATAACGACTTTCCTGAATATATACTGGAATATCAGTATGTTGTTTATTGCGAAATGGTTCCACTGTGGATTAGGATAAAATTGGTTTGACTGTGCCAACAACTTCATACAACTTTGTACAGTCAGCAACGAAAGTCGCCGAACACAATAACGTTACAAAAGTCAGTAAACAGGTCATTTGTCCATAAGTCGTTGAACTGCGTTAAGAGCAAAATTACATTTACACCATGAAATACCAAAAGACGCTGAAAAGCATTATTCCAAAAAATACAGGACAGCATAATTCCAAAAATTGCTGAACAGCCTAATTACAAAAGTCGCTGAATAGCGTAATTCCAAAACTTACGGGACAGCATAATTCTAAAAATTGCTTAACAGCTTAATTACAAAAGTCGCTAAACACTAATGCCAAAAATATACTGAACGCCATTGTTTCAAAAATTGCTGAACAATATCAAAGTCAAGTCAAAATACTTTTATTCAGTCAAGGCTTAAAGGAAGCACTTATGAATGTCATAAAATTAACCACATTACCACCAGTTAGGGAAAAACCTCGGATGAGAAGATAGCGGCCAGAAACTCAACGAAGTGTAATTTTTTAAACAAATCCTAATTACAAGTATAATTTCAATAGTCGCTGAACAGCCTAATTCCAAAAATTGCTGAACACTACCATTGTTTAAATATTTGGAATAGTCGTTGAACAGTATATAATTACACACACAAAGAAAAATTAGGGTAATGGCAGGACTCGAACCTGCTACCTAAGCATTCCGTGCCTTTTGTTTGCCAGTTTCGACACATTACCACTACCATACCCTGCAAATTTTTCAATGTGCTTTGTCTTTACGGTCATTAAATTATTGGTTTTAAAGGTATTAAGGTACACTGAGCTTTATTTTAAATGACATAAGATTTTATTGTATTTTATCTTGCGTTAATGAATATGTTACTCACTACAGGTAAAGTGAGAAATTGACATAATAGAACCAGTGTGACATTGACGATACGCGATAAGATTCAATTTAGCCTGACCTATTTTTTTTTCACTGAGATATGTTCATCTCTTCGAATTTTGAATTTTGACAATCACTGAGAAGAGTACTCACTTGTCAGTGAGCGTTTCATCTCTTTCATTTGCAGTGTAACTATTTAATCAATCGAACATGTTCAGCAACTATTGATATTGTACATATCAGCTAATTATGTAGTCAGACATGTTCAGCAACTATTGAAAAATCGATGTTTATTGACTTTTGTTATTCTCAAATGTCCACAGACATTTGTACATCAGCCTGTTCAGTTACATATGGAACTTTATAGTGTGCAGGTGTTTTGGAAATTAGGATGTGTTCATGGACTTTCGTTGCTGACTGTACCGACCCTATCTTTGTACAGTCAAGGAAATTGAAACACGTACCACCGTAGAACCTAGTCGAAAAGACATACGCATGACATTTGTATGACATGCCTGGCGTTTAACGCGTCGCGTCATTGCGATAGGGTTCTAAGGTGGTACGTGAATATATTTCCCCTACTGTACCATGCAACTTGTTGACATTAAGAATAATAGGGCCATAGCTCACTGTCAGACATGACAATCATAACAGTTCATGTTACAACTTACAATATTATAGTCTGGCATGCAAAATACTTTGTAGAGTCTGCAGCTAAAGTATAAACAAAATAGAAATGCCTTATTAATAATTAAGGTAGAACAATTAAAACAGTTTTTTTTTTGTACTAGGTAGTACAAAATAAAAGAGAGTACAATAAATTTGTAATGTATACTCGACCAAGTAATTGCTTGACCACTTTTGAACCTTATCCTTTTGAAATACGGTCGAAAAGTGGTCAAGCAATTTCGTGGTTGACTATACATAAAACCCATCCTTAAATAAAATCACTAAATGACAGTGAAAACTGTATCCAAATCCGTGGCGTGGTTTAGAAGGGAAGGGAAGGCCAAAGATTTTTCTATAAAAAAAATCACAATTATGTCAAATTGTAGTGCTTATTTTTGTAGTACAGGGGGCAGGTCGTAGTCATATTCTAGTTTCTCAAATTCAAACGATTTTATTGGAAATTTTGTTTCTACTTTTACTTAATGTTAAATTACAAACAGAGTAAAGTATAAATCATAATATAATGATAATTAAATAGTATTTTATGCAACTGCTATATAATGAGAGGCCTTAAAAAACGAGTGTGGTTTTATGAAACGAGCGTCAGCGAGTTTCATAATAGGATCACACGAGTGTTTTAAGGCCTAATTATATACAGTTGCATACATTACTTTATCTACACACATATCATAACTGCAAAAAACCGTAACAGCAAAAAACCAACAAACAAGTATGGCGGCAATTCGATCTATCCGTCAAGACGAACGTTTTTTTTTAAATCATAGACAAAAGAATGAAGTCCCTATTGTCATGTCACTCGAGATCAAATGTCGTGCGTTTAAATTAAAAAAATCACACTGAATTGACGTTTCGTATCGATAACTGTTTTAATATCTGTGGATACTAGAATAGAGACCAACTTGAATTTTGACAGCTGTTCCAAATTTAAATTCATAACGTCACGAGATATCGGTAATGTAATCACCAATAAACACAGACTACTAAGAGATACTACTCAATAAAGAAAGATTTACCTACTACCACAGACAAGAAAATTCTTAAAATAACATTGGTTGTAATAATGCTGGTCATTTTCTATGGTTTTTGAACGCGTTATTGAGAAATTATGATATGTGTGTAGATAAAAATACTTTACACGGTAAGTGGAACAAAGGACAGATATTGTTGACATAGTTTAAGTAAAGTTGCTATCCATTCCTGTCAGTCCTTACAGTGTATCTTGGGCCGCCTTCTTATTAAACACACAACGAATTTCACTTTTCATTATCATTTAGAGATTTTTTATGGAAGGTTTTATGTACATCGCGTTGTATTGGTATGAAGCCAGGGATGGTCGCTGGTAGTAATCTAAATTAAACCAATAGCAGTGTCTTTATGACTGTAAATCCTAGCATTATACCATAGGAAGATTGCTGAGAAATACCTTCATTCGAAACTGGCAAACGCAAGGCACGGAATGCTGATGTTGAAAGGTAGAGTCCTGCCATTACCCAAATTTTTCTTTGTGTTGTCATTGTCATTTAAATATGTATGAGTGTTTAAAAAAAAAATTGGTAGTAAATTTCGATTACTATAACCTTTATTCTTGTTTATAAAATAAGTTTTACATAATTATTTCTCAATCAATTTTATCAATTTTAAGCTAACAAATAACAATTATTCCAATTACTCTTAATATTAAAGAAATGTTATTTGAAATTTATTTTGCTGATGCTCCACAACATCCGAGAAGCTGCTATCAGTTGCAAGAAACATGTACCTACTTTGTATTGAATACACATACAAAAACATACTATTGTTTCTTGTAAGAAAGAAAAAAAGAAAAGGTTTTTCTTTCCTTCTTCAGCTTCTTAATATGTCCAAAAATTATTTATAAAATTGGCTTACCAAGTTTGATTTAATGTATATTTGAATGTTTTTTGTGTATTTACTCAGTATAATTATGATTTATTTATATTAACAAAACAAATGTGATAAATTTGACCCAATGGTTACTCTGGAGCAATAGTGATGTGTTTTTTTTAACTTTAAAGGTACCTTTGAATAGTTTTGAGTCATTTTAAATATTTTTTGTTGAATTGGTTCATAGAGTTTAACTTGAGAAAATAAATTCACGTTATCACCAAGTTCGCTCATTTATAATTAGAAATACTTTGATGACTAAGATTTCTACGTAAAGGAGCCATTATAAATGAAACAGTGAACATAATGCATACAACACTGTTCCAACCAACACCTTAGGTACAGAACGCATCTCGCATACCTAAATAACTTTAAACGACGAACAGTAATTCTGTATTCATGCTGCATTTCCACACAGTAATATTGTCAACATCAAAGCGCCGACTATAGGCTACAACTTACGCACTACCGAGGAAATATCGTTAATACACGCAGCGAATGACCATAAAAACTAAAAATAGCAAAACTCAGGATGCGACTTACCGGATAAAACCAAGGAAAGGAACAAAACCCATCTCAAAAAGCACATCTTTCACTTAACACTTGAACTGGCCGCGAAGTTCGAAGTTAACATTCGATTTTCAAAGCGACTACGAACATTTTTAATTTAAAATATTGGAAATGGAATGTTGGGTTTAAGAAGTGTAAATATTATGCACCAGTGACACCGGCGTCCGGCCGGCGGCGCATCAAACGATAGAAACGGCAAGCGTGAACTTTGAAAAACCGCTTTCACAGACAGCACACTAGAGTAAAAAGTGGTGCATCTCCACGCACACTAGCAAAGTGTAAGGATTCCAGACAGCAGCTAACTTCATTGAATATTTGACAGTTCATTCACACCGTGCACGTTCTGAACCTTATGCCTACATATCGCAATTTCTCTAGAACATGATCCCTTTCCTTAGGAAAGGAAAATACGATATATTAATATTACGCAATAATAGTTTATTACAAAACTGCTATTTAAACTAGTTTAAATTTATTTTAATAATTCTGAACTAGCAGTATGTTTTACAATTTTAGCTTAAAATTTGAACGAAGTAAAGTTTTAGAACGCATCTCTTGTTTGACTAAAATATCGATAGAGGGCAGTGTTTCTATGGTTCTGCTACTCAACGCTAGATGGCGTCAGCAACCTCAAAACATTTTCCTAAATTTATACCTCGCCTCTGGGTTTCTTTCTCTGAGCTCGCCTCACAATCTTTTTTGACAGGCGAATTAAAATATATTTGTCTAACTTACGTATTTTGAAATTTAAATTAAAATGCATTTGATGTCATAAATAAAACAAAAGATTATTTTCATACATTCTTTTTATTACTAAAGTGATATTTAGCAAACGTCTGAGCGACAAGCAGAGGAAAGACCAAAGTCGCGTCTGCATACAGCTTGACAGGTGTGGCGTTGGGTCTGATTTTCCCCCATGAAACAGCTTCATCTGGCCTAGCGCCTGCATCACTGCCGTCAAACTCACTGGCAGTGTTCACATAAACACAAAAATCAGCTCCATTCCGCATCAAATTGGCATTACAAATATGATGTTTCACAACCCCACCTCCGAGAATCACCATGCCCGTGTTATTAGCCTTAACTGCCATCGTGTTCAGCCTCCGTAAATCTCCCAATATATCAATAACAAGCCCGGGATGCTTGTAAGAGTGGAAATACATCATGTCTCCCAAAGAACCATCTGTCAAAGCCGGACTAAAAATAGGTATGTTGTTCCTCC
This sequence comes from Ditula angustiorana, assembly GCA_963691745.1. Taxonomy (NCBI): domain Eukaryota; kingdom Metazoa; phylum Arthropoda; class Insecta; order Lepidoptera; family Tortricidae; genus Ditula; species Ditula angustiorana. Next base: position 7,475,665 of record OY829496.1, on the reverse strand, counting down.
ACGCCCAGTAGCAAACGGAGCTCTCATCGTTAATTCTTTCTCCTAACCTAGCAATGATCCGTGATGGGGACCAAATGATCCCATCCCGAGTTTGCTCCAAAAGCATTTCATTTAACAGAGGAGTTACCCACTCTTCAAACTTGCAGTAGTTATCATTGGGCACAAGTAAATTACCAATTCTGTTGATTCCACGCAGCCTTAGAGACTTTCCGCTTAAGTTAAAATCGCCTACGTAAGTCGGAGCGAGGCACTTGATAAAATCCTCTTCAACACCGCCCGCAGTTGTGACAATGCAGTCAACTAGTTTATTCTTTACTAGAAATCTGATTGTATCCCTCAAACCGGAGGATATCATGTTAGACGTGAACCCTAAGAATATCGTGCAGTTAGTTTTCTTCTTGATGAAAACATCTTCCTCGTACGGATCGCAAGTTTCCTCGGTCAAAGCGACGGCGCGGCTTTTTAACATCTTGTTGATCTCGTCTACAGCTTTGCCAAAGCTGGTAGCCTGGAAGCCTGAGTATGCGTAGCTTTCGAGTATCTTATTGTAGTCGGTGCCATGCTCCCAGTCATATCCCGTTACAATAGGTGTCTCCGCAGGCAATTCTTGACTTGGCTGAAGCACTGCGCTCACAGCAACATCGGGCCCCATTATTTTAGTTTTTTCAATTTTAGATCGCTCCATTATGCTTGCGTTTACAGCTTAGTTTAAAGCATTAACATATCAACAAATTGTGGAGAAATTCTCAATATCGACTAACAAAATTACGACGAATAATTGTTTGACAACGTCAATGACTGACAGATGCCAAACAAACGAACAGCTCAGCTGCTGTGTGTTGCTAGAGTATTAAATATTGTTCTTTTTTTTTCTTATTGCAAACCTGCACGAGATTAAAGAGTACATATAATAGAAATAAAGTAAAACCACTGATTTCTAATTATATAAATAGTAAATAGGCTTGTAGGATAATTTCATTTAGGTATCTTTTGTTCCCACCTGAGCCTCGTTATCTTTGCGCTGGAAGTTTCTAACAAAAAAGTAAGTACTTAGAACTTGATGCCATCATAACACAGACACACACAAAAAAAGAAAGAAGCCTTTGCGTAATAAGTTAATAAATGATGGCCTCTATTGTAGTAGTAACCAGCGATTTTACGATAAGAGAAAACATCGTGAGGAAACCTGCACATCTTCTGTAAATAAATGCGTAACGATAATCCTATCGGTCTGGTTTCGGAGTAAGATTACGGAGATCAGACGACATTTGCTCTTATGTAATAACCTGGGTATGTAGACAAAATGAAAATCAGTACCCTAACGCTAGTATTAAACAATAAAGGCATGCACGAATTTGACATTGACGATTGTACGTTTTGACGTTTGCTTTCGCCCCCTTACGTCAAGTCTATTACATGTCGTCGTTTCTACGATCATTGACGCTAATAAGAATATCACCATGTCTACTCGTACACACTCCCTCCCTTTCTCCAATACTACCGCCTCAAGTGTAATGACTATCATACCATACCTGTATCATAATGTACTATTCCTTACTTCATATAAAACAAAGTTGCTCCATACCTGTCTGTCTTCATATCTTGGGCCGCTTAATGCTTTTAAACCATGCAACGAATTTTTAACCAATGGTATTTACATATCTTAATTGTCCTCTTGCGAAGCCAGGGGGGCCGCTAGTCTATGTATCTAATTAATTGTATAACATGTATGGCACAACATCGTAAGTTCTCACGCCGCGATGTGTCCAGTTCCCGGACGGACAGTAGTTATTTGCAATTATTACACACCCTGGCACCTTGGTTGCGTTGCGTCAAATGATTCAATAGGTCGCATACGCCTGCTAAGCTGGATTCTAGTTTACATCAGCCAGACAGTTTATTTTTTTAATTCAATAAAAAATAACAGTTTACACCTTCAAAACTTTACAAATCAAAAAGCCCCTGCAGGTCACCCGCTTGGAGCATTTGTCCCCAGGGGATCAATTTTTGAATCTTGCCGAGTGACTAATTGTCACCGAAATGACTAATTCGCGGAGGCCACTTACCCCTCTGTACTTGAAAATATTGGTATTACTATATGTATAAATACATTGGATAGACCAAGAACTGTCCAACGGCCAGAGCAATAGAGTCGTTAAATGCACTAGTGTCCGAAGTCCAGGTATGAGCGGATCCAGTCTTCAAGCCAGACTCAGCCAGTTCATCAATGAGATTAGAACAATTACCAGTGGCCGACCTGGACCCAGCCCAGGGTCATGACTCTCATGACCTCCCCCCTGGATCCACGCTTGGGTCCAGGTTGCTAATGTGATCTCTGATAGCTGGCCGACACTATTGTCAAATATTGTGCTATCTTTATCTTCTTTATTTTTTTTATCTTCTTAACATACTTTATCCGTTCCTGTATGGCCGCCTTCTTCTCTCCTAAACCACGCAACGGATTTTAATACTGTTTTCACTGTCATTTAGAGATTTTTTTAAGGCAGGTTTTTATGCACATTACATCCCGATTGTACCCGTCCGAAGCCGGAGCGGGTCGCTAGTATGCTATAATTTATATACACGGCGCTAGTGATGTAACGAATATTCGCATTCGCATTCGCATTCGCGAATATTCGCATATTCATTGCATTATTCGCATTCGCCATAATTTATGCGAATGTTTTGCGAATATGAATAGTAGAAAAAAACAATTTGAAGACAATAGTAGATACATTCAACCAAAATCCATTTATTTCTTATGTTTTTTAATCCAAGAAAAAGTAACTAACCTCGTTATCACAATATCAGTTTTCTCTTTATCATTTGGTATTATTTATTTACTTACTTGATTTTTTTGCAATGAAGCTTAACAATGACATTTTCATTGGAACTTATAAATACAAATGGAACGCATCTCCTTCGAACGAGACTGCCTCCAAGCCATAGACAATTGGAGCCAAATTTGAACAAAAACTGAATATTCGCATTCGCATTCGCATTCGCGAATGTCGGTAGTAGATATTTGCATTCGCATTCGCATCCGCGAATGTTCAAAAAATGACATTCGTTACATCACTACACGGCGCACGGCGTTTATGAATTTCACGCGGACACAAAATAAATAATAGTACAAGAACAAAAGGTTTACTTCGAACAAAACGGCGTTTAGGCATAAGTAGCTTCCTATTCCTACTGTACGCCTCTGTCTATCATATAACTCTTATTCATTCAAACACGCGGCAACTTAATTGCGCCCGGCCCCAGCGCAGTGGTGCCCCGATTTCCTGGTAGTTTCGCGAAGTAAACCGCGCCTGACGCGGATGAAGCCGCCTAAGGAATACGTGACGGTAATAGCAGTACTTAATAAGGTAATCAGTAATTGTTAAGTGTTATCTTCCCGTGTTAAAACATTTAACTGCGCCGTTAGCTCAACTCGCGTTTAGCACTGCCCTTAACCATTAAACCGAACCATTAATATCCATTTTAACTGAGATTAATGAAAGTAAAAGTTAATACACGCGGTTACACAATATTGCGTCATTACCGTCGAAGTAATGGCAAACGGTTATTATGAATTATTTTAAAATAGATTTTTTAGGCTACGGAATGATGGAGTGGACAGTAGGAATGTACTTTCTATTATTTTACAAGTTTAGTGGAGGGGAGGAGGGAGGTTTTTTACTTGCTTTGATTTATGTTTATGTACTAGCTATTACACGGGACTTCGCCTGCCTACGAGTAGAATTTGTTTATCGCTATTTCGCAAGAATTCCATGTACTATTTGGATAAAAAGTAGCATACGGCATTTCTTCGTATGCAAAGATCTCCCCGTCTCATCAAGATTCTCTATTACCCAACTTCTTCTTCCCAAAAAGTCTGCAGTTTAGCATTTCACATACAAAGTTTCATCCCCCGTTTCATCCCTTTTAAGTTTTATTTTCGCAAAAAAAGTAGGCAATGTCCTTTTTCAAGTTCCCGTCTACCTCTATACCGACATTCTTTAGAATTGGTTCGGCGGTTTAGGTGTGAAAACGTGTGGCAGACAGACAGAGTTACTTTCGCATTTATAATATTAGTTCGGATGTTTAGTTCGTATTTTGCAAGTTTTTGACTCACTTCCAGTGGTCGGAATGTTTTCAAATTTGGTATGCGTATGCAAACCCGATCCTATAAAGCGTTTACCGTCAACAAAAAGCTTGCAAGTAATGAAAAGTTGCAAAATGATTTTATTAACTGGTTTGGTCGATTATTGTAAGAATTGTAACACATGTCATTGTTTTCCTTCATAATTCGTTGTGTTCAGTTGTAGTAATGTGTGTCCGTATATTATCAAACCGCGATTAAAATATAATTGGAGAGTATCGTCAGCCCACTGTCATTTCATAGATATAGGAATAAATCTTGACGCAAGTCTATGAAATAACAGTGTGCTGACGTTACTCTCCAACTCTATTTTAATCCCGGTTTGATAATAGGTACACAATTTGACGATCCATATTCAAAAAGTGACGTAAGTACCTTATTACTTTTGTACACTACTATATGCAAAAGGGGTTTACTTCAGTTTTTTACCTATATCTAAATAATACAGGGGTTCAATTTTTGAATCACACCGGGTGACTAAAGCTCAACAAAATGGCCGAATCTCTGTAAAAAACGGCCATGTTGATGAGCTTTACTCACCCGGTGAGATTCAAAAATCGCAACCCAGAGTATTTGTCAATTGACTATTGTTTCCTCTTCCTACATTATTATTCTAAATGGTTTGTAGTATTTGTGAGATTTTGCTCGTGATCCGGTAGTTCGAAAAGAAACTCTACACTAGTTATTCGGTCGTAAATGCTTTAGTTAGCAGCTTTATAACTCCAACGCATCGTTCACTCACGTCCTAATCCACTGTTATATAACATTGAAAGCAACCTGTCGCATTATTGCTGGCTAAAGCCACGAGCCAGTTATCACTTGATGACCTCGATGCTGTAATGGAGGCAATTGTAACCAATTCGAGCTTTCTTGTTTGCGGATCTGCAGTGATCCATGGCTTTAAAAACTTTATAGTGAGTTACGCTACATCGATTTTAGTAAGGTTTTTGGTAAACTGGAGTGCCTATTTGTAACGTTACCGGGACTTAAACGCGATAATAGCATTTTATGCAACTGTTGCATAATGAGGGTACTTAAAACACGAGTGTGGTTTTATGAAACGAGCGTCAGCGATCACACGAGTCTTTTAAGACCTAATTATGTACAGTTGCATACATTACTTTATCTACACACATATCACAAGTACTCTATGATGGGTTCAGAAGCCATAGGGCAATGACCTGCATTGCTACTAGCTACTAGTGCTAGGTACCTATTAAATATCTATAGACTGTACACATTAAAATAATGAAATAATAAAATATGAATTTGAACAAATATAGAAACAAATTAGAAAAAATCTCATAATAATATTGGTTGTCATAATGCTGGTCATTGCCTACGGTTTCTGAACGCGTTATAGAGCATTTATGATATATGTGTAGATAAAAGTATATTGTTAATTTACCTCGACGTTTCGGCCATGTTTCAACGGCCGTGGTCACGAGTAGAGTAGTAGTGGTATGTCTACTCGTGACCACGGCCGTTGAAACGTGGCCGAAACGTCGAGGTAAATTCATAATATACTTTTATCGCGTTTAAGTCCCGATAACGTTGCAAATATGTGTGAAAATCGCGAAAGTTTAAAACAATTTAACTAGAGTGCGATTTTTGAATCTCACCGGGTGACAAAAGCTTAATAAAATGGCCGTTTTTCAGAGAGATTACGCCGTTTTGGTGAGCTTTAGTCAACGGGTGAGATTCAAAAATCACAGTCTTGGTCTAGTGCGAGTTGGTATCGCGGGCCGAGGGTCTCTAGCACCACATAATAATTATTTGTTATTCTATACATCATAGCTTTAATTCAAGTTTAGTTTTATTTGACTTATTTTTCGGTCGTCTCGCGGCAATAAAATGATTTTTCTTCTACATACTTGTATTTACAAAAAAAAAGCGAGACCGATTTCAATTGACCGATTGTCGTATTATTTATTATTTAACTTTTGACTTGGCGCTACAATTGAACCTAGTTTGTTCGTATGTGGTAGCTGATACGTGTTACTTTACTTCCTATACTAACCACCCGCCCCAGCTTTACACAGGTACAATCACGGAATTTAATCGTTGAGCCTGTATGGAACCTTGTCACAGTGACATTACTTTGGATTGTTTACTAACCGTGACTACAGATTGGCAAAGTCATTATGACAGGGTTCTTGCGACCGTACAATTGGACAGGTACAAAAGGACGTAATGTATCTATTATGACTGTAGTATTTGGGTCTCCGGATCTCTCAGTCACTTTTAAACGTACGTTTATTGCAAAATCCATGCTACGACCTTTTCGTTGGCATTATGTAAATTTATGTTAAAATTGTCTTTTGACGAAAGGACATTGTGATGTGACGTCATTCTCTCGACCCTCGTTGAACTCAATGCAAATGTCACTTTCTTTAGGAATATCTTTATCTTTACATAGCATTAAGCTAAGTTGCTATCCGCCTTTCCGGAGTGCAATTTTGCACACCTGCGAAAACTGCACACTTTTGTACACTTGCGAAAAATTGCACCCCTGCCCTCATATCTTCGGGTGTTTACTCCTTCTAAACCAACAGGTATTGATGCGGGTTTGACTGTCATGTAGAGTTTTTTTTACGGAATGATTTTATGTAAATTACATTTCGATTATACCCGTGCAACGGCGGAACGGGTCGCTCCGGTCGGATTTCAAATGAGAAGGCTGCCGAAGATTCACTGTAAAAAATTTGGCTTTATTCTAAGTATGTGAAGATTTATTTAGGTATTATCAAAAATTGGGATCGTTACCTTAGCGTATAGAATAAGAATCACTACATAGTATAAAGCAAAGTCGCTTCCCGCGTCTGTCTGTCTGTCTGTATGTATGCTTAGGTCTTTAAAACTACACAACGGATTTTGATGCGGTTTTTTTTAATAGATAGAGCGATTTAAGAGGAAGGTTTATATGTATAATAACATGCTTAATATATTAGAGAACCACTGACAATTTCAAGATTTCTAATGTGGAGTCCAAAAATAAACACATTTTTTTGCGCTTCAAATGTAGATGTCATTTGTTTCCTGTAGGCCACGCGGGCGAAGCCGCGGGCAGAAGCTACTTAAAGATAAATATAAATATTATTAAAATGTTAAATATGTTTATTTGCCTGCGTTTTCCAGTAAAAAATCTTACTAGATTTATTATTACATTAGTTGCATATTTTACTAAATGCCTTTGACGTTGCCAATTGCCATTCTTCACCGCAACTTGCGCCAAGAATGTTGACGTTATCTAGCGGTGATGTGGTCACGCATTCACTGATGACGACGACATGTTGAAGGGGTAATTGCGTCAAAACGTATTGCTGCACAAGTGGGATTTAATTATAGATATTTATATATTTTTATTACATACAACTTGTTTCGCGATGTTTAATGTCAAAGGTCTTTATAATATTTGTAAGTACTTAATTTGACCCTGATAATGTAACATTGCGGGTGGTAGGATCTTGTGCAAGGTTCGTACGGATCGCTACCACCATCTTGCTTGCTAATCCTAACGGTAAGCAGCAATGTTTGCGCTGTTGTGTTCCGGTCTGGAGAGCAAGACAGCCGGTGCAATTACTGACACAAGAGGTATTCCATAGCCTTCTGGATTGACAACGCATCTGCCATCTCCTTGGTGCTGCTGGTGTTTATTGGGCGGTGGTGATCACTTACCATCAGTATCACTTGCTTTTTTTACCTTCCTTTGTTGTAAAAAAAAATATAGCTCCGCTAAGAAAATGAAAATGAAAAATTTATTTTGCTAATGGAAGAATCTGCTGAGAGGAAACGCCGCAAAAAACTCAGCAGTTTATCTTTTTTTTCTTCTCTAGATGCTTTATAAAACCCAGCTTTACTCGGTATGAAAGCTGCAACCGTACCACAACTGTTTTGCTCCTTTTACCCACGAATTTCTAACCTAACCAACAATAACTAATCTACAGCATCACTTCCCGCGCACCGTTTACTTTCGTCCAAAACCCGTTTCAACTAGCTCATACTTCAACTGGTTAATTACTTGTTACGTTACAACTGTTCCCACGAAACTTATAAACAAAGTTGTGTAACTATAGTTTGAATGAGTTTGACGGGTTTTGGACGACTGGCGCCATGACCCGGCCGTCGGTCTGCTGTCAAGTTCGGTCAGGATTACGAATTATGATGTACTAACTATGTTTTATTAAGTTCACCACACACAGTCAAAGAGGCCTCTAACGTTCAAACATATTTGTAATGTTTTACGTTTGCCAAGATGTTGATAATGATAGTAGACGTTGGTTACATTTGTCAAATTATTTGACAGTATGGTGAAATTTATCAAAAAATTCAGCCTTGCGGTGCAGTTTTGCGGTGGTAGGACCTTGTGCAAGGTCCGCCCGGATCGCTACCACCATCTTGCTCGCTAATCCTGCCGCTAAGCAGCAGTGCTTACACTGTTGTGTTCCGGCGTGGAGAGCAAGACAGCCGGTGTAATTACTGGCACAAGAGGTATTCCATCTTAGCCCTCTGGGTTGGCAACGCATCTGCACTCTCTTTGTTGTTGCAGGTGTCTATAGGCGGTGGTGATCACTTACCATCAGGTGACCCATTTGCTTGTTTGCCTTCCTATGTTGTATAAAAAAAAATCAAATCGTTTGGCGGTCTAGGGCCTAGTTTGAAGAAAACAAGAAAACGTCATTTAGACATTTGATTAGCATCAAAATTAACCTAATTAACTTAATGAAAATGACCGTATGAAGCATCCCTAAAAGAGTAACAAATGTGTTAAACAGGTAGGCGGGTAAGCACATTATTCATCACTATCACTTAATTTGTGGTTACATAAAAAAAAATGCTATTGTCAACTTATACATATGTTTGGTATGTACGGGGACAACCGTTTTCCAACGGCAAAGTTAAGTTTCTCTCTCAATTCAGTTTATCTTATCGTCAGAGCTTCGGAGCTTACTTATTAGGTTTGTACGGAGCCCTCGGCCGTTTTTTAAGTTGGTATTGGAGTTTTCCAATTTGTTAATATTGAAAAGGTTCGATTATGTTAATGTCCAGGTGAACGGACTACCGGAGCAGGTTAGGGCTCGACAGGACTTTCCCTTTCATGCGTGAGTGTCCACATATCTAGACTTGCCGCGTATTGACTTACCTAAGTTCTAGATTTCACTTTACATAGGAATTCAGTTTAAAAACTGGCCAAGCGTGAGCCGGATACTCACCGACGGCAACATTTTTTTATACAACATAGTATCCAGCAAGCGGGTCACCTCATGGTAAGTGATCACCACCGCGCGCCATTAGACACCATGGCCCTAACATGACTTGCCAAGTTGAGTTTATCTCTATCTGCGTCCCTTTCTTATGACACGAGTTAGACAGAGACGCAGGGAGGGGTTAAACTAAACCTGGGCTGTCATGTTAGGGCAGCTGGAAGACAGAGGATGCTGCAGATGCGTTGCTAACGGGGTAAGATGAAATTCCCCTTGTGCCAGTGATTTCAGTTTCTGTCTTAGTCTCCACGCCGGAACACAACACTGCAAACACTGCTACTTAGCGGCTACATTAGAGAGTAAGACGGTGGTAGCGATCCGGGTGGACCTTGCACAAGGTTCTACCACCTGCATATGCAAGGTACCAGTATCATCATCATCATATCAGCTGAAAGACGCTGGATATAGGCCTCCCCAAAGATCGCCACAGCGCCCGGTCCCGCGCTGCCCGCAACCAACACCAGGTCGTCGGTCCACCTTGTGGCGGGTCTACCCACGCTGCGTCTTCCGGTACGCGGTCGCCACTCGACGCGCTATGAATTTTTATTACCCGATTACGGCAAAGTCAAAAGGAAGGGTTATGTTTAAGCAGTCTATGTATGTTTGTTCAATTAACGTTTGTCAAAGTCAAAGTCAAAGTCAAAATATTTTATTCAGATTAGGCTTACAGGTAGCACTTATGAATGTCAAAAAATTTACCACCGGTTCGGAAAAACCTCTGATGAGAAGATACCGGCAAGAAACTCAACGAGGTGTAATTTTTTTAAATAAATCAAAATTACAATGTTATTTTACATCTCAAATATTCAAAATTTTTACAATTTAACAATTTAACACAGCAGGTGTACAATCTTTGGGGCCAGGGATCGCCAATACAGATCGGGATCATTTCCAAACATCCTTGTCCAAGATATAGTCATTGATTTTATAATACGCCCGAGAAATTAATGTCTTCTTGACAATAGATTTAAATTTTGTATCATTTAGTTCAGTTATGTTTTTTGGAATTTTGTTGTAAAATCTTACACAATTTCCCATGAACGACTTATTGGTTTTAGCCAGTCTGTAAGTTGGAACTTTAAGCTTTCCTGTGTTTCTAGTAGCCTTTGGCTTATCGACGTTGGTAGGGAAATTGCATATATTTTTCCTAACGTACATGATTATTTCAAAAATATATAGCGACGGTAGGGTTAAGATGTCTATTTCCTTGAAAAATTCCCTTAATGACTCACGAGTATCCATATTATAAATTGCTCTAACTGCCCTTTTTTGCAAAATGAAAACTGACTCAATATCTGCAGCAGATCCCCATAAAATAAGGCCGTACGAAATAGTATAAAAAGTATTTGGTGCATAGTATAAACAACTACGATGGTAGTGATCACTTAACACCATAAGATGACCAGACTGCTTGTTAGCCTTCCTATTTTATGATAAAAAATAGCTGTTGCCCGCGACTTCGTTCGCGTTTGAATAAATTTGGCACTATCCTACGAGAATGTTGTATCTTTCTGCGATAGTAAATAAGAAGCGGAGGAGGGTGGGTTTTTGCATGAACATATATGTGTCGCACAGACGCAGCTATTTTGCACGAGCCCGGCACTGGTTTCGCGGAGTAGCAAGGTAATTTGTTCCAGTTTGTTCACTTAGTACTTTTACTTTTTCACAGGTCCGCGTCCGCTCTATTTACACGAATATGCAGGTTTCCTCACGATATTTTCCCTTACCGTTGGTAACTACAGTAATTTTGTACAACAAAGGAAGCAAACAAGCAAGTGGGTCCCCTGATGATAAGTGATCACCACTGCCCATAGACACCCGCAACGACGAGATTGCTTAGGTACCTAATGAACGTAAGTCATAAAAGCTAACTGTCAAAAATATCTGAAAACACCCGAACGTATTTGACAATAGAGTCGATTTCGATACTTTCGGGCTCCTTGGCAGAGAGCAGGTACAGTCAGAGAGATCGGGAGAGCCCATATTATATTTCAGGCTGACTGTTCTTCGCAGATCATCTGACACCACCCATTATAGCCCAACCACACCGGCCAACCTCCAGGCACTTTCACGAGTGCCCTCGCGGGAAATTGGCTCATCTACTTACCTACCTACCTACTCCCTCTCATTAAACGCTGCGAGGTAATTTTGCATTGAAATTAGATGAAATAGGCTTGCGCTTTTAGCCTCAGTACACATCCCACGAAGCACACAAGTGCTATTGTAGCTGTATAAAAGTGTGCCTCTATGAAGCTAATATAGGGCTTAAATTCGGACTTTTAATTCGTTTCACAAAAAATACATATGCAAATGTCATTCCGCAACATAATTACACCAAATAAAATTTTGCGGGTGGTAGGACCTTGTGCAAGGTCCGTCCGGATCGCTACCACCATCTTGCTCGCTAATCCTACCGCTAAGCAGCAGTGTATGCACTGTTGCTGGAGAGCAAGACAGCCGGTGCAATTACTGACACAAGAGGTATTCCATCTTAGCACTCTGGGTTGGCAACGCATCTGCGATCTCCTTGGTGTTGCGGGTGTGCATAGGCGGTGGTGATCACTTACCATCTGGTGACTCACTTGCTTGTTTTCCTTCATATTTCATTTAAAAAAAAAGCAGAAAAAAGAGGTAAGTTGCTGAGTTTCTTGCGGCGTTTCTTCTCAGGAGAATCTTCCATTTGCCGAAGCGCTGGTAAACTCAGAAATGAAAAAGAGCCTATAGGGTTTACTTGCAATAATATTTTTTCATTTTCATTTTCATTAGTTAAATGTTCTATCTGAACTATACAGTTCAGCTCGTTTCCTCCATACATATAATGTCGTATGTTCTATTTTTGCCAATTTTTTCTAACCATACAAAATTTTTTGTCTTCTTTCGCACCATCTACCTAATTATTATTTCCCAAGTATCTCTTTTCTTCTCCAAGTTAGATTGACTAAATAAGATCAAAATATTAAAGATTAACTAAAAATCGGGGATTCTCCCAGGACTTGGGAGATCTCACATACTTTCAGTTTCAAAAACTAAATTTTGTCACATTCATACATCCGTCCTTTAAGCCTAATATAAAGATATTTTGACTTTGACTGACTTTTTATAGTAGTAAGTATAAGTTAAGTTTAATTTCCCTGAAAAGTTTGTCACTTAAAAACTTATGTATTTTCTAAAAAAGTGGTTTTAATAAAAATTAGACTTCCGACTTGTTGGCTCTGAGGTCCAGAAAGTTGAAAGTAAAACCCTTCGTTACGTTTTCTTATCCCTACTGAAGCTTTTACTTCTCAAGTTACCAAGTTCCCACTACTTGCTAAGTTTGTTAGACCGACAGACAGCGCAGTCGCACTGAGCACGCGCGCCGGGCGGGTTGTATCGTATCGTATAGTATCGTTACACTTTGAACATCGCTGAATTTGTAGCACTTTTGCAGTTCAAAGTTCACAGCTACTGTTGGACTAAACGTCGGTTTTAGCTTTTTGAGTGTGTGATTTTGAAATTTTGGATTTTTTTAAAGTGTGCTTTGCAGAGGTGAGTGTTTTTGTTTTTTTTTCAAAGCTCAAGTTCAGTTTAAGAAAGAATCACGGCAAACTTTTTTGTTTCCAATTATACTAGTTTAAGAGGATAGATGAATTAACAAACTGGAACAAATTGGTTTCGCGGAGTAGCAAGTTTCAATTTAGCAAGTAATTTGTTCCAGTTTGTTGATATGGACCTCCGCAAAGGAACGCCTGAATTTATTAATTGGATAGAATAATTAACAATTTTAGGGATATGCGAAAGCGTACACTTTGTAAGTGTTTAATTCAACCTACTAAGTACAGATAAATTTCATTCCCTACCCATTTCGTTGTAATGCCGTCAGACATTCGCAATGCATTAAGGTCGATATGTCAAACTAATATCTTACTCTAGATACACTCTAGTTAGCTCCTATGGTGACAGTTTGCTATACGATATTGAACCTTAGGTGGGTTGGAAATTAAATTTTTTAATACACTTTTCAGCCGAAAACCGCTGAACTGATTTGTATGGTTCTTATAACTACTTAGTAAATGGGAGTACGGGATACTACACATACAGTAGGTACAGTCGGCCAAGAAATTGCTTAACCACTTTTGGACCTTATTCCTTTGTAATACGGTCGTAAATTGGTCAAGCTATTTCTTGGTCGACTATATATAGGGATATGGCAATTCTTTGTGCCAAATTAAGGCCCGCATTTTGGTCACGTGTCGCATAACCTAATCAAATACCTAAGTGTGAAAATAAAATTTCTCATCTGACTCTCGAGCGAAAACAATATTTTGCGCAGAGACACTAACGGCTCGCATTCTGACATATATATACTACTTCTTACATCGAAAAGTCGCGGGTAAAAGCTAGTTTATACATATATCTATAGTTATAAAGTAAGAGTGAATACCTGAGATGTAATCGTGGGTGTAAAATTGAGGGTTTCGTTCGAACATGTAACGAGTCGCAATAGATCATTGGATCAAGATTTGTGGTTACGTAACAATATTTCTTGGAGGCATCTAACATTTAAACGTAATAAAAACACATATTACATATTTAAATACAACGGTACCTCTCCCTTATTAGGGATCCTTATCAAAATGTTCCCAACGGGACTAGTCCTAGATTATCCATACTTTTAGAAAGGATTATCCTGATTATCCACACTGTCACTGACACATAGCGGCTAACCTTTAATGGCGGAATACATCTAAAAAGAGTGTTATAACTAGGGTTGCCAACATTTTTTCGGTTGAATATAGTATTTATGAAAAAAAGCTAAAAAAATATATAGTATTTTTTGGAAAGATGAAGCAAAGGCAATGGTGTAAGCTTATTATCTATTTATCTATTTTAATAACGTGACAAGTGCTCGAAATATAGTATATTTGCGTAGGTACTATATATTAGTTCAACAGTATATACTGTTATATATTGCTATATTTTGGCTTTCCGTACATATAGGACGTACGTAAAATATAGTAAAATACTATATAATATAGTACGGTTGGCAACCCTATAGTTATAACTGCAAGGAAATGATTATAGTCTTTATAAAATATAAAGTGTTTGATTTACGGCAGCCTCCGACACATACTTATCTGCCTGTAGGCCTAAAGCCGCCTAGAGCCCCACGGTCTGTGATGCTGTCCTGCCTAAGGGGGAAGGACCTCAAGACTAGCATTGCCTGGGGCATCTATAGCTACAGCTTAATCCAGCTCTGACTGGGACACTTTTACTAACTAATTTAGGCCTTCGCCGTCCCTCCGACCTTAAGAGCGACTGCTACGTCGCGCAGGTGCACGGAGCGGGTGCACGCCTACCGAACAAATAGTATGAGCCCGCACTCCGCGAGTTAGCGGAGGCCCTCAAAGCCTCTTTTTCTTACAGGACAAGTATATAGGTAGCTGGTTATTGTGTCGGTTATTCTAAATTTCATCGGATTCCATCCAGCACTTAATGAGTGATTGAAAAACAAACATCCATATATCCAAACATTTTAAAAACAAAACAAAATAAAATAGGAAGCCAAAAGAGCAAATGGGTCATGGTAAGTGAACATCACCGCTCATAGACACCCGGAACACCAAGGAGATTGCAGATGCCTTACTAACCCAGAGGGCGAAGATGGAATACCTTTTGTGCCAGTAATTTCACAGGCTGGCTCTCCACGCCGGAACACAACAGTGCAAGGCGCAAGCGCACTGCTTAGCGGCTAGATTAGTGAGCGAGTTTTCTTTCATTATTCGATTTCCATTTTTTATCTTAGTCATTGGAGCCTGCTTAGTTATCAGCTGAGGTTAATCGCATCATCTCGCTATTGTATCATCAAGTTATCATGTTCAGTAACTACTGTAATGGAGAAACCGCACGCGACGGGGCATTGTGCTCTACCGACGACATAATCAGTATTCAGATAATAAAAACGGCGGCGAGTCTTAACTATAATAACCATGTCAGTATTTTTTTCTACTAAATACTTACAATACGTCGAACGGGCCGATGGACCCTTCGATCTTCATTATACTTAACCCTTACGATGCACCGATTCATTTTACTTGCTAAGCAATCGTAGTCGCCCGTACCTCTCGCGAGGACTAAGATTTGAGACATTCAGGCCACAAAAAAAAAATACTTACAATTGATTTGTCAAACAAATGTCGTGGTGCTATCATTAACCACTCAGGCTACTCGTTTAGATCCATCTTTATCTTTACACATAAAAATAAACATCATTTATTCACAGGATGTAAAAAAAACTATAAACTAATATAACCTAAAATTAAGTTTAAACTAATTAGAAATTATAAAGATGGGGCCCCCGCGGTATTCTCCCCATAATACAAGCGGCGTTCCCGCGAAATGTAAAACATACTCATCTTCACCCGCTTACCCTTCTAAAGCACGAAACAGATTCTGATACGGTCTTCAGAGTCATTTAGGGACTTTTCACGTAAGGTTTTTACGTACAATGTACAGTAAAGTGCGACAGGTAAGACATACAGGTTACATATCCTTAGATATTTGGATCTTTGTTCCTCTGTCACAAATTACTATCTGATTGGATTTAGACGAAATTTGCAGACAGATAGATTATGTTCTGGGGTGCAATTTTTGAATCTCACCAGGTGACTAGACCTCACCAAAATGACGGAATTTCCATGAAAACGGCTAATTTGGTGAGCTTTAGTTACCCGGTGAAATTCCAATGCAATTTTTGAATCTCACCAGGTGACTAAAGCTCGCCAAAATGGCCGCATTTCTATGAAAAACGGCCATTTTGGCGAGCTTTATTCACCCGGTGAGATTCAAAAATCCCATTCCAGGATTAAACGATATAACACTTATCTTTTTTAGAGAAAAATATCACGCGGGTGAAGCTGGGGGTAGAATTCGTGTGTAATAAGCTAAACTACCTTTGTATTACACAACAATTAACAGACTGACAGCATTCGCAATTAGACAGATAAAATGAAACCCTCTACATTCTTTGGTAACACAATAAGATGCTATACCTCATGCTTCACGTTTATCTCGTCGTAATTGCGGCTTAGAGTCATTATCAAAGGATCTGAAAACGAGACAATGTTACACCACTGTATAAACAACCGGCCCTTGTGCAGTCGGTTAAAACATACAGTGGGCTAACGCCTTTGATGTTTACGGAAAAGCCGACGCTGCCAAACATTAGGGACTGCTTCTAGGGTTGTCAGGGTATACCACTGCCTCGAGAAAGGAGGGTTGTCATCTGTGTAATACTATTTGTCAGGGATGCAATGACAAACTTATTTTTTTAATAAGAGGCAAAAAAAAAATCTTTTTCTAACAAATCTATGCTGTCGACTATTAATTTTTGTCCATAGGCTAGAGACACGTTATCTACATCTACACTAATATAATAAAGAGGTAAACTACTGAACCGATTTCAAAAATTCTTTCACAGATAGAAAGCTACACTGTTCCTGACGGACATAGGCTACTAATTTCACGTGAACGAAGTCGCGCGCGTCCGCTAGTATAATATAAGTATGTCCGTCTCTTTAATGAATTTGTAGGCAAAACAGCCTGATGAATTTAAATTTACATTAACAACCAAAGAAGGAGAGATGATTCTTTTTTTAATTTAATGGAAATAAACCCTGGTTTCGTGTCCCGAAATACTGACATGATTAGTGTATTTAATCTCACAATTGGAAATGAATAAATTTGGTTCTGCCATATAGTATAATTAGAGATGACACAAAAACTTCAAATCAAATCTATTAAAACTACATTAAAATCAAATTAAAATCAATAAAGTCAATAAAATCATACCAAATTCGTGCAGAGCTACGCCAAAATGTAACAAGATAATGCACTGGTTTTTGCCTGTTAGTCTATAGTTTATATACTTAGCACATAATTTATGTCCGCACGCAACGCAGTTAGGCTGCCACTCCACCGGCGGCGAAGCTAATCGATACTCGTAACTATTTGCACGCTCAAACGTCACAACTGCTTTTAGGCCATAAGCTAGCCGTAGTCTACTGCTATTTTATATATAAATATTATTTATAGTATTTTATGCAACTGTTGCATAATGAGGAGTCTTAAAACACGAGTGTGGTTTTATGAAACGAGCGTCAGCGAGTTTCATAATAGGATCACACGAGTGTTTTAAGACCTAATTATGTACAGTTGCATACATTACTTTATCTACACACATATCATAAGTACTCTATTATGGGTTCAGAAGCCATAGGGCAATGACCTGCATTGCTACTAGCTACTAGAGTGCTAGGTACCTATTAAATATCTATAGACTGTACACATTAAAATAATGTAATAAAAAAAGAATTTGAACAAATCTAGAAACACATTAGAAAAATTCTCATAATAATATTGGTTGTTATAATGCTGGTCATTTCCTACGGTTTCTGAACGCATTACAGAGCATTTATGATATATGTGTAGATAAAAGTAATTTTTTCTCCATAGATAGAAGATAAGATTCCAGTTTCTGAATAAAATAAAGTCACCAGTGTTTTTCAACCAAAAAAATATCAATATTTGTTTGTAATGCATGAGAAGTTATGGTAAGTTAGTTAGAACTTACAAATGTCAACTATAAAAATGAAACAGGTAATTAAATAAATTGAACTTGATCTTGAACTATATGGTTATACATACATACATGAAATCTATATAAATAAAAATGAATTGTTGTTCGTTAGTCTGATTAAAACTCGAGAACGGCTGGGCCGATTGAGCTGATTTTGGTTTTAAAATGTTTGTCGTAGTCCAGGGTAGGTCTAAACGGTGAGCAAATAAGGAAAAATTGCGAGTAAGATAGAGTAAGACGACAATTCCATTTTCTGTAGGCCACGCGGGCGAAGCCGCGGGCAGAAGCTAGTATAGTATAAAACAGAGTCTCTATCCATTCCTGTCTCATCGTATCTTCGGCCGCTTACTACTTATAAACTTCGTAACGAATTTTGATACAGTTCTCACTGTAATTTAGAGATTTTAGACGGAAGGTTTTTATGTCCTTTATCACAGGTAAATATATTAAATTAAATTACAATAGAACCAATTGCCGCTGCTAATATTGATTTATTACAATTTCAAATGTTACCTTATGCTGTTTGCGAAACAAAATAGGGTTTTGTTTCGCAAAGTGTATGTTTTTTATTAAGTTCTGTATTTTTGCTGATCGAAGTCTTCGCGAAAGGTACGGGCGGCTACGATCCCTTAACAAATAACAATTTATTTAAACACAGATAGGTGATTTACCAATAACCAAACGGCAAACCTATCGTCGATCGGAAAGAACTTTACGCGTACACTAAAGTGGTGTCATATATACGAATAAAGAATACCACCAGTACCCTTACCATGAGTACAGTGCACCTAGCCGTTACCATACTCGCTAGCGACAGCGTAAACAATTTGTATAGGGAATTGCACAGCGCCTCTAGCGCTCACTTAGATAACTAAAGATTGCTAGTATGAGTCCAACGGTAAATTACCTATCGAAATCTGAACGTCAGTGTCTAACGTTTTGTAGCTGTTGCCGTGGAATATTGGTACCATGAGTCACAAATTTGACACATGTCATCGAAAAATACCGTATCGACTATGGTTAACTTTTTCACTGACAAATGGGAGCGTATTTAACCGCTATCGACTGTAGTAACGTAATACGAATTTTCGATAGAAACTCATGGTAATGGTACAGTACGATCACACAAAGCGATTATTACTTAGAGTATATTTGTTTTGTGATATTGTCAACCTCAGTGGCCCTAACATGACTGGCCAAGTTAATTTATCTATATCTGCGTCCCTTTATTATGACACTGGTTAAACAGAGACACAGGGAGGGGTTAAACTAAACCTGGGCTGTCATGTTAGGGCCGCAGCTTGACTTCCAAACTTTTGCTCGCTTACAGTGGGGTTAGGGCCTTTTAAAAGTCGTAAAAACGTCTACTCATTACAACACACATTGTTGAACTGTTGTTTTAACTGAACATAAACAACAGCCTTCAGTTCCTGGTGGCAGTAAATCAGTGACAGTGAATCCGTGGCAGCTCACTCAGCAAAATGCAGTTTATTACACGAATCTCAGAATTTATTGCTTACGGAAATTGATGGCAAACGACATGACACGAGGACCTGAAAATTTACGTTTAACACAAGTAAGGTCCCAGTCCTGGTCAGTGACCCAAAAGTTGACCAGAAGATACGGAAGCATACGAGTAAAACTAGAGACTATGATCTCAACTACTGGTACAAACAATGTCCTACGTGTCAAGCACTGCGGCCCTAACATGACAGCCCAGGTTTAGTTTAACCCCTCCCTGTGTCTCTGTCTAACTAGTGTCATAAGAAAGGGACGCAGATAGAGATAAACTAAACTTGGCCAGTCATGTTAGGGCCACTGGTACGGTTACCTTACTTAAGTCGTATTTTTTTTATCGATTAATTATTTTTCATATAACACTATATTATTTATAACGTTACCGACTTTAACGCGCTAAAATAATTGTTAATTTACCTCGACGTTTCGGCCATGTTATGCATATTACATATTACACTATACAATACATTATTTTTTTATGTTTTGGGGGATATCTGTTAAAGTGCTAAATATTATATTATTCATTCATTAATCTTTATCTTCTTTGCATTGTACTAGCGACCCGCCCCGGCTCCGCTCGAGTACAATCGGGATGTCATGTACAGTCAGCGTCAAATATACCAGAGCGGGCAAGGTGTCAAAAATATCTGAACTCGACTGTATTGTCAAATACGCTCGGGCGTGTTCAGATATTTTTGACCACCTTGCCCGCTCTGGTATATTTGACGCTGACTGTACATAAAAACCTTCTGTAAAAAAATCTAAATGACAGTGAGAACCGTATCAAAATCCGTTTGGGTGTTTTATTATTATTATTATTATTTATTTATTTATTCAGACAACTAGATCCACAATTTGTTAGTAAATTACTTATGCCTATGTTAGTTTCAGATGGTGGTCAAATATACACTATAAATTTAGGATAGACAGGAACGGCTATCAACTTTAGGACCTTATACTATGCAAAGATAATTGAGTTTCTTGCCGGTATGTTCTCATCAGAGGTTTTTCCGAACCGGTGGTAAATTTTTTGACATTCATAAGTGCTACCTGTGAGTCTAATCTGAATAAAATATTTTGACTTTGACTTTGACTTTGAATATAAAACAAAGTCGCTATATCCTTCTGTCTGTCCATTTCTTCGACCGCTTACTCCTAAATCACGCAAGGGGTTTTGATACGGTTTTCACTGTCATTTACAGAGTTTTGTAAGGAAGGTTTTTAAGTACAGTCAAGGAAATTGAAACACGTACCACCGTAGAACCTAGTCGAAGAGACATACGCATGACATTTGTATGGCATAGCCCTCAGAGAAAGGAACCCATAGAGTCAACCGAGACGTTCCCGCGCCGTACACTTTTTGCAAATTGCTAGTGATGTACATTAGTCGATGAAAACTGACGATGAATATTTGATATGAAGTACGACATTTTCGGGATACCTATTTTAAAATCTTGTACTGTGCCAAACTATAATGTCTTATAAAAGCTTTAATTGTAGCATAGCGAATACACAACCACAGCTGAAAATAAGTGAAGCGTCTCCTTGATGGAAATACTTTTGCGTACCTTCGATCCCAAAAGGCGAGTGGTGATGTGAAATCAAAAGTCAAAAGCCAAAGGTCAAAATATTTTTATTCAGATAAAGCTTACAAGAATCACTTATGAATGTCAGAAACTTTACTACGTCGAAGAAGTAACAAATATCTAAGTCACAAACTTTCAGCTTTATAATATTAGTAGGATTAGGACAGGAAGAAGGAATTAATATAACTACTGTCCCTTAAATATGACAGTTTTAGTAAAAAATGATCTGAGTTTTTCTTTTGACAGAGCCAGTGTTTTTGTTGAAATTAAAAGAAATAAACAATTTTGTGCGGCGGTACGGAACCCTCGGTGCGCGAATGTGACACACACTCGGCCGGCGTTTTACTCACGGATCACTATCGCTGCTATGCCGCGAAGATAGCTTCAAGTGCCACGCATGCGCCTCGTCCGAGACGAACCTAACTTCACACGTCTCGCAGTAAGGGCCTTCTAGTGTAACCTAAAAAATATATACATCACAGGAAGGCCAACGAGCAAGTGGGTCACCTGATGGTAAGTGATCGCCACCGCCTATAGGCGCTCACTAAACCAAGGAGATTGCAGATGCGTTGCCAACCCAGAGGGCTAAGATGGAATATCTCTTGTGCCAGTAATTGCACCGGCTGTCTTGCTCTCCACGCCGGAACACAACAATGCAAGCACTGCTGCTTAGCGGCAGGATTAGCTAGCAAGATGGTGGTAGCTATCCGGGCAGACCTTGCACAAGGTCCTACCACCCGCAACAATTTCATAATTTTCCATCATTATACCAGCCGGAACCCACCACTGGACAACTTTAATAATTCCATAATTCGTTTTTTCAGGATTCCGTACCCAAATGGTAAAACGGGACCCTGTTACTAAAACCGCTGTCCGTCCGTCCGTCCGGCCGTCAGTTTGTCACCAGGCTGTATCTCAAGACCCGTGATAGATAGACAGTTGAAATAATGCCGCTATAACAACCAATACTAAAAACAGAATAAAATAAATATTTAAGTGGGCTCCCATACAACAAGCGTGACTTTTTTGCCGTTTTTATTAATAATAGTACGGAACTCTTCGTGCCCGAGTCCAACTCGCACTTGGCCGGTTCTTTTATTAATATTAAGAGGAGTGTGAACCCAGCCCCAAAAACCGCTCCCCATACAAACGGCGATAAGGTTTTCCACCCTCTAAACCTTAACCTATGACTATTTGGTATGTTGTCATTATGCCCTAGAAGTAGGTTTGTATGTTTTGATTTTTTAAATATTACTCATAGATTTGACAATATTTGCATTTTAGGAGTTTCATATGAAACAAAAAGCATCAATATTTTTTAAACTATTTAGAATATAAAAAAAAAATCAAACACACAAACCTAGTTCTAGGGCATAATGACAACATACAGAAAAATCATGGCTATAGGTTAAGGTTTAGAGGGTGGAAAACGTTATCGCCTTTTGTATGGAGAGGGGCGGGTACAGCCAGCGTTTTATTAGATAGGCGTATATCTACCATCGATTTTTCAGGCCAATTTACTTATACTAACTAATGAATGAACTTCAGGAATGGATGCGGAAGGTTTATTGAAAGAAGTGACCGCAATAAGGACGTATAGTCAGCGTCAAATATACCAGAGCGGGCAAGGTAGTCAAAAATATCTGAACACGCCCGAGCGTATTTGTCAATAGAGTCGAGTTCAGATATTTTTGACACCTTGCCCGCTCTGGTATATTTGACGCTGACTGTACACACTCCTCTTAACAACTCCTTATCGTTTTATCAGCCAGTCGGTGTTTCTTCTTCTTGTGTACGTCTATCCCTTTCTTGCTAACGAACGTGTACCCACAGAGCTCGCAGAGGAAGTCCGACACATGTTTGATCCGTATGTGGCCCATGTATGTTGTGAGTTTGCTGTGAAAAAAAAAGGAATTCCATATCAGGCGAATCGGTGGAATAGAGCAATACGGTATTTCACTCAAAAATCTAATGGCATAAAATTGCTTGTGAGCTTAGTCGCGCAGGCGCACGGAGCGAGTGCACGCCTATAGAAAAATAGTATGAGAGCGTCCGCTAACTCGCACAGGTGCGGCTGCGGGCTCATACTATTTGATCGATAGGCGTGCACCCGCTCCGTGTACCTGCACGACGTAGCGGACGCTCTAAATCGACGAAAGAGCCTCTAGGTGTCGGCAACGGCTCCGCGCACGCTTCCCAAAAGTCCTGGACACTATTGCCCCATAGCAGGGAAAGGTATCAGATTGGCGGATACCTTATCGATAATTTCTACAAAATGTCAGATGCACCGCATCACTAGTCTATATTTCCATAACCTCTTATAGAAATAATAAATCATTTATTACTATTAAAATTAATAAATAAGCTTAGTTTTTACAAGCACAAATGAGTCTTTGCTCCATAATTTAACCCACATAATAATACTAGCCGTCCAAAACGCGACATTCCCATAAATAAATACCAAATAATACTTACTTGTAAACGCTGATGTGTTGTCCTTCATTGCTTTCTTTAGGACACCGTGATGAATGCTAACTGCAACCATACACGAAGTATACCATTTCGCACAATAAATATCACTTGCTTGTCTCAAAAATCTAACGATAACCATAAGAATTTTATTAAATTGCACCGAGAGCTCTACGAACCGTCATCAAAATTTGACGTGAATATTATGCGACTAAAAAGAATGGCTGCTATTCGACAGCATATTAAATACACGAAAGAAACTTTTTAAACTGTTGTATAATAAAATGACCTATATGACCAAATGTCAGCACTGAGTGTGTACCCTAGTAAATTTAGAGACGGTGTGAAATAGCTATGTTTGTTCACTCCTTCACGTTGTTACATCGTAAGAGTGAATGGAGCAGATACATTCACGCTTTTTCTCAATTTTTCAGGCTTGCTCCATGGGTTCTAACCTCCTTGGCATAGCCTGGCGTTTGACGCGTCGCGTCATTGCGATAGCGTACTAAGGTGGTATACGTGAATATATTTCCCCTACTGTACCTAACCTAAGTTATTCCTGTGCGAAGCCAGGGGGTCGCTAATTAAAAATTATTTAAAAAATTACAATGAGCCGTGAAGCCCAGACGCACACAAACTTTTTGGACAAATAAAACTTAATTAATTGAAATCTCTCATGATCAAGGTGCATTTCTTGGTCAACGCATTGGCGTTGCGATCCAACATGGAAATGCAGCCAGCCTTATGGCCCCTTTACCGCGGGGGACAGATTTGGGAGATATTTGTACCTACATATAATTAAGTTTTGTATTTTTTATAAAGTCAACGTTTTTATTCGTATTTTTAAGTAATAAACAGGAGTACCATTTTTGAATCTCACCAAGTGACTAAAGCTCACAAAATGACCGTTTTTCGTAGAGATTCGGCCATTTTGGTAAGCATTAGTCACCTGGGGAGATTCAAAAATTGCATCCTTGGTTACTAAAAAAAACTAGCCAAATACTATTTGAACACGATCCGAGGATAATACCTACGTTATGCAACGTCCAATTATATACCGATAACTGATAAGATACTTCCGATCATGTGTGAGAAGTTAAACTAACCGGAAAATAATTCAAAGTCGTGATAATATCCGGATTACTATAATTAGGGAAAAAAACTATAATGAGCAAGTTTGTAATACAAGGAAAGTAGCGAGTATTACAGGAAATTTTACGATTATGTTTCTCAGAAATTCCTTTTCACGAAGCCTTTTTTTGCTCATTCTTATGAAAGAAGCTATTATAATAATTTCAGTTGTTTTCGCGATTTGAAGACGTTGAAATTTTCCACCCTCTAAATCTGAACCTATAGCTATGCGCCTATGATTTTGAACGTATTGTTCTTAAAACTAGATTTGTAGGTTTAGAAACTCCGAAAACGGATCAATTAAATATTTAAAAATTAAACTCCAAAGTTACGTAAGTATACTAAAAAAAACATGGCTACGAGTATTTGTTAAGATTCAGAAGGCGCAAACGCTATCGTCGTTTGTATGGAGTGCGCTTTTTTAACCTTATTACACCAACACAATTTACTCAGTTTAATAATTAATAATAATGGGTTTATTTAACGATCAATTACAATTTTACACTTTCTCGCCATTTTGTTGAAGGTCTCTTCTACGCAATTGCTTCTTTATTGGTTTACGGATTGGGATCGTGTACTTCTAGCCGATCACATTTCACATTTTTCTTTCATAAATTACCCAATTCATAACTGTTTAAGGTTGAAATTGAGTTTTCGGCCTCAGAATCCCGAGTCCCAGGGAAAGCAAACAAATTTCTTTTGCGTTTAGTACTTCTTGCTTTTTTTATACGTAACATTTGACGGTAAAACTGGCATAACATTTTATGTGAACATTCTAAGGGTATTAACAGTACCTAAAGTAGCCATTTTGATGTTATGCTGCTACTAAATGACTGCCTGTGGACGTGTGATGAACAAATCACGGTTAAAATGGTCCTACCGAAGCTACTTATCATAAGCCACATGATGATAATCAAAAAGTGTAAAGTGTTGCTAATATAATAAAAATAGCAGTAAAGCTTGTAGATAGAGAATTGTAATGAAACTGTCACTTTCGTTTGACATTTGCTTGTCGTTGATGTGTTATTTAGAGTTTACAAGCAATTAAAGAAATAATTGGTAATAAATATTGCACAGAATTATGCGGATATAATGAGTTAATGTGATATACATGATTCCGTCTTTGCAGTAACGCGTTTTTAAGTAAATTATATTTTTTATAACGTAATTTAATTAGTGTTAAGTATGAATTGTGAAAAGTTACATGCAATTAAATAAATACCTATTTTAACACGTACTGCTAGTGTTAATGTAGTGTTAATATTATTTGCTAAAAAGATTATCAGTGAAAACATTATTGGAACGTTATAGACGGTCATTATAATAATAAATCGTGGTTCGTCTTGGTTATTTTTCGTTATGTTTTTGTTTTTCGGTATTTTTGTAATTTTGTATAAGTAGCTAAGTACATATATTACTTCCTAAAAATGGGTTTTGGCTTTACCTTACTTTTGATCTTGGATTATATTTCCGAATCTCAGTCCCAATGCTGACCCTACTGGCGCTACTTTTTACTTCTAATGATGCTGACTCGAATCATTGACTGTTCTCGTGCCTGGCCCTCATAACGCAAGCCAACGATCATAACATCACGTAGATCATTGCTAATCAAATCATACTAATGTGGCATAATGCAACGAATAGCTGATGGGTACTGATCGATCGTGTCAATGTGCCATCGGGTGTATAATGATCATTTAAATCCAACTTGATACCGCTATTTACAAGTTAAATGTCATTTTACAAGGCAGATACTAAATTTATTTTACATTCATAAATGTCTACTTTTTATGGACTGAAGACAAGCAAACTTTTTGCTTGGTTAGCATCAGTCGATCTAACCACAGTCTAATATGACCAGCCAATTTAAATTTATCCCTCCCTACGCTCAGTGTGTTATACAGAAATATAATCAAATCAAAAATAGGATAATAAGCACGTCATTGCAAAATTGGTAAGTAGACTAAAACGGTCCTACAAAATATGATTTTAATTCAGTGCGGGGCGAAGCATGTCTAATCTATATGTTTATTAATACTAGCTTTACCCCGCGACCCACTTCCACCCCCTTTTCAACCCCCTAAAGCTGAAATTTATTAAAATCCTTTCTTAGTGCACATCTTCAACCCTTAAGGAACACATGTTCCAAATTTCAAGTCTCTAGGGTTTAAAGACTACCCCTTGACTAGACCCCTTTATTCATAAACGCTTCATAAACGTTTATTAGTTAACATGTTTTATGTCTTTATCTGTCATTGCGACGTTTACGCTCAAATGAAAGGGACAAAACATTTGTTAGCTTAAAAAGATTGTTAACTTTTTATGAATAAGAGGGTATGTGTTGTCTGTTAGTCAGGCACGGAAGCTGTGTGACCGCTATCTCAAGCAACACAAAAGCGCTGTATATTAGCTGAATCACTGTCCACAATATGATTTTACGCTGTCCAAGCCTGATGAATTTATTTTATTTATTTTTTATGAAATAGGAAGGTAAACAAGCATGTGGGTCACCTGATGGTAAGTGATCACCACCGCCTGTAGACACCCGCAGCAAAAAGAAGATTGCAGATACGGTGCCAACCCAGAGGGCTAAGATGGAATACCTCTTGTGCCAGTTATTACACCGGCTGTCTTACTCCCCACGCTGGAACACAACAGTGCAAGCACTGCTGCTTAGCGGCGGGATTAGCGAGCAAGATGGAATAAGACGGAATATTGAATTTATTATTATTTGAGAACAGCTTCAGGCGCTGCTCGCAATTGAAAGAACCGAGAGTATCGCAGCCACCACTGCTTGAATACAGCCGCATTGTTCAGATCGCCACCCACAGTACACAAATGATAATCCCTGAGCAGTACTCTAACGAACACATATTTATAACGTTATCGGGACTTTAACGCGATAAAAGTATATTGTTGGTTTACCTCGACGTTTCGGCCATGTTTCAATGGTCGTGGTCACGAGTAGACACTCGAACATGGCCGAAACGTCGAGGTAAATCAACAATATACTTTTATCGCGTTAAAGTCTTCCGTTATAAATATGTGTGAAAATCGCGAAAGTTTAAAACAATCTAACGAACACATTTAACGCGCACTTAGATTGATATAGGTGTTGAATTAGAGAAAGCGACGTTTTAGGGGTGACGTATTGTATCTTATTGTTGATTGCAAACGTCCGGTTTCAAGGAGCTTTACAAATAAAGCCGAATATAAATGCAAAATAGATCCTTATTTAGATGTACACAAAGTTATACGGGATCCATGAAATAATTAAAATGTGAATTGGTTTATACAGAAAATACAACTCGTGTATGTGTGAAATGAAATGAATTTATTTGCCACATCAGAATTAAGTACATTAATATTGTATATATTTTAGTTTACAGTTATTGTTGTATACTTATTTATTATGGAATAATTAAGAAAAATTGCACAAGCTGTATTGTAAGAGTTCGTTAAAAATTACTTTTGTGAAATAAGTGAGTCTGGCACCTGAATGATTAGCACAAAATACTCCTTGTCTTGTCGCTCAGTGCGTTTTTTTTCTAACTACCTAGTAGAAAGACGCACTGAGCGATAAAGTAGAAACAGACCATGCGTGAGAGCCGAAGTGCGATTTTTGAATCTCACCGGGTGACTATAGCTCGCCAAAATGGCCGTTTTTACTGAAATGCCACTTTGGTGAGCTTTAGTCATCTGGTGAGATTCAAAAATTGCATTCGAATCTCACCAGATAACTTAAGCTCACCAAAATATCTGTTTTTCATAGAGATTCGGTAATTTTGGTAAGCTCTAGTCGCCTGGTGAGATTCAAAAATTGCACCCCAGTTCTTAACGTGTTATTTGCCCTTATTTTTCGATTAAAATAATTAGAAAACCTATCTGTCGTCCTCTTACCAATGCATTATCATACTGTTTTTATTCTTATAGCTATGCCTAAATACTAGCTCTATGAAAAGCTAGAACATAACAAGTTACGTAATAATAGAAAAGTTCGCACCGTCGTCGGTCCATTGTATCTGCAATACTTATAAGTGTAATTAAGTTAAGCTAAAACAATTATTTTTCACTTTAAGTGTGCTATCAATGTTTTTTAATCAACACTGCATCATTATACGGGAATTGTCTCAAATAAATTATAATTATATCATTACGTATTATGATGATGTATTGCGGATCAGCGATTCTCTTGGGGTCTCTAGTTCTCATTGGCGGGGATTACTTCTCATCAGGTGACCCGCATGCTCGTCTTCCCCCATAAGGGGACGTTCAAGTATTACGTAACGCAATTTGGGGAGAGGGGGGTCTTGTAAAACGTTAACGATGCGTTACAGTGGCGGGAGGGGGGTTCGAACAACGCGTTACGTAAAGTTGTTTTTTATTTTAAAAAAAAAAGGGTATCAAAATCTCCCTAGTTAAGACAACTCTTTTCGCTTATGTTTTACGGGGAATCCCTCGTCTTGTACCTAACGTCATTTTTGTTGCTTTTCCAAGTTGGCAACCCTTTTTAAGCGACTTCAAAAAAAGGAGTTGGTTCTCAATTTACCGGATTTTTTTAAATTATGTATGTTACCCGATAAATAGAAAAATATAGTATTTCATACAAAACAGCCACTCAACAGATCATCGTCATCTATCATCATTTCTTTTGGTAGAGCCTCACTTGACTAAAGGCAGTTTCTGGTAAAGCACGTACGGACCGGCCTGATTGGAGTAGTATCACACTCTGACAGAATACCAGCTTTAGAGGATCACCCAGATTGACGTAAGGTTGACGACATTTAATCTGGTGAGCACATGTATGGTCAGCCCGTAGCTAAATATTTTAGCATTTTGTCGCTATCAATAATATAACAAATTCGAGCTACTGTCATTTCGTTAATTACGACAAGGTTTCTCAAGTGTTTAGCTAATTTTAAGGCTACTGTATACGCGTGTTCCGCATGGCAAGGAGGCAGTAGCATTCCGTCGTTGAATACAAACGCTAATTCATTATGAAAGGATGCCAGCTTTCGGTCACTTACGATCATCTTAAGACATTGCGCAATCTCTAATCTGTTAAATGGTCTTAATACAGTTCTTGCCACGACCATAGGAAACATGACCGCAATAGCAATGGGTTTGCGGTGGAGGAGAAATTTTGTCGAACTAATCCAACCCTAAAGAGAACTAAGTTCAGTTCAGTGAAAGTCAGAATAACTGACCCTAGCCCTTTTATTTATAAATGCTTATTTATAGCTTACTTACCTTCCTTAGTTAACATATCAAGTTAACTATTTGACTTTGCGGCCGGCGTGCCTCGTTGAGTTGGTTATTATTTTGTATCTTATTCTGTAACTTTTCATAATTTAAATAAAAAATAAGTATAAGCATTTAAAAAGCAGCTGCCAATTATCATATTTCATATTTAGTTTTTTAATTTTTTCAATTATTTCTCAAAATTGGGTAGTTTGTATTCTAAGTTTTTTGTCAGTCTGCCCGTGAACATGAGACCTGTAAAGGGCTCGAAACGTCGGGAATTAGGTTCGTTACAATACACGCGATATAAACCGTTTAAATTGTTTTATTTCAATGCCAATTATCTTTACATAGTAAAAAGTAAAGTTAGCTATCCGTTCCTACCTGTCCTAAATTCTTATAGAGTATGTTCGGCCGCCTTCTCCTTCTAAACCATGCAACGGTCTTAACTGTCATTCAGAGATTTGTTGTGGAAGGTTTTTACGTTGTATGTACATTACATCCCGATTGTACCCGAAGCCGGGGCGGTTCATAGTTTAGTTTAATTTATTTATTCAATCAGTTTAAAATTACATTATAAATTGCATAAAATGTCAAATTACACGTTTTTATATTGAGATCGTCAAAATGTCATAAAAAGCATTAAACAATAAAACTATATAAATTCTTTCTTGATTTTAGTGTCTAATCTAATTCTTTTGTTTCAGATACATTTTATCAGCTAAGGAGCAAATACTAAGCCCGCCACACACTGGATCGAACAGAATCATGGTTTGTAATTTTTATTGTTTATTTATTTACTAAAAAACTTCATCTAACCGGAATACGTTTATCATGATAATTATACAGCAGAAAAACGGACCGACATAAGCATACAGGTTGACGCCAATGTTACAAATATAAATGAATGACATTTTAAATTCTATTGCATGTAGGTATTTTAATCACTACTTTCACATTTAAAATATTATAGTAGGGTAGTAGGATTATCGATAAATAGACGTTGAATTGTATTGATATCAATCAGTTGTCATGGGCCGCGGGCGCATAGAAAGCGACGATAAAACAGCTTGTCCCTGCAGCCCTGCAAATTAATATTAATTGAACTGTTTTGTTTAAACGTTTTATTTAATACATTATTACTGTCAGTGTTAAAAACATGTAAAGCCGTCAGCCTTTTGGGTACCTGCTTTTTTCATTTTCATTTTAATTAAAATTTTAACTTTTCTATTTTCTTTTCTGTAATAACTTTGTTTCTGTCAGTGATGGATTAATGGATTCTAAGAATTATAATTATGGACTCTTTCAATCTTAAGTCACTAAAGTCATCATCACATAGGTATATATCGACGGTTAAAAGGCGACTTGATTCAAGCGACACCCTGGGCGATATTGAGTTATATATATCGTTGGAATCAGCAAATTTTTCCGCATCGTTTGAGCCGGGTTTGAAATAAATCAAAGCACTTTTTTGGCGTTTGAATCCATGCCGATTTAGGCATCATTTCTTGCTACGTGGTGTTAAGTGACACTAATTTATCCTATTTTTGCAAGTCATGTATATAAGTCAATTTAAAAAAGGCAGTTTTTAATTTTTTCATCATTTAAGCCTTTTTTTTCCATGCAAACGTCATTTCAATCATTCTTACAGAATCTAAATTAAATAAGCATCGTATTTTAAGGCAATTTACCTTAATCGGATTTTAAAATGCATGTCACTTAAATTATTCTACCTTAAGCATTCAAACGTATCGCTGTCGCCTAAATCGTTCTACTTTGAACTATTTCAAGAGGCAATGTCGTTTGAGCGGCTTTTCTTTGAACAGTATTTTTGTGTGCATTTCGGTTAAATCTATTTTCTTAAAACTGAAAACCATTAACCTCGCGCTTAAGACGTTTATACTTAATCTCTAAAATGTAAAAGTTTCGTTTAAGCTACTAATTATTCGTCTCCACATCGTATAAAGCATTTTACTTATTTAGACTTTTCTAAAGAACAACCGGTTAAATTACAAATAATATCAAAGGATATTTTTTAGTGTGTCATTTAAGTCTATACGAATTATGGTACTAGTTCTTTAAGCCTCCTACCTACAATAGAGGCTAGTGCTGCCGCGGTCGGTTCAGTCAACGATTCAAAGCGAGTAGTGTCGGTTGTGTGTGCTAAATTATCAAGTGCGCGTACCTAATCTTTTGGCTGTTGGTAGAATAGTCAGTTTATTTGACGTACCCATGCTTAGCTCATACTTATTACGTTGATCGGGACTTAAACGCGATAATAAACTGTTTATTTATTTACCTCGACGTTTCGGCCGCATTGCAGCGGCCGTGGTCACGAGCAGACTGAAGTGGACGGTGTCACCGCTGTTTAGCCGCGCGAGTTTTACGAACTACCCGCACTTGGTCTTGTTTATTTTTAATCGTCATATCACCACACCGACACACGATGCTCACAATATCCGAAGATTTATCCGAAGATACATCCCGACGCTTGCACTTGCTGATTACCGATTTCCATGAAGAAGAAACGCGGCCGCCACTGAAACGTGGCCGCTTACTATGGGCCTTATAAGAAAGCTCAAAGTTACGCAACGAGCTATGGAGAGGGTTATGCTTGGAGTTTCTCTGCGTGATCGAATCAGAAATGAGGAGATCCGCAGACGAACGAAAGTAACCGACGTAGCCCCGCGGATTAGCAAATTGAAGTGGCAGTGGGCAGGACACATAGCACGGAGAACTGATGGCCGATTGGGTCGAAAAGTTCTCCAATGGCGGCCGCGTATTGGAAAGCGCAGTGTAGGACGACCAGCCACAAGATGGTCCAATGACCTCATACAGGTGGCAGGAAGGCGCTGGTTGCATGCTGCCTCCAACCTGTCACTTTGGGAATCCATGGAGGAGGCCTATGTTCAACAGTGGACTTCTTGTGGCTGAGATGGTGATGATGATGATGATGAAGAAGAAAGCTTGTATCCGTCTTCCCGGTTGAAATCCCTGTACTTTTTAATTTCAACCGCTTCACGTACCATTCTTGGATAATAATGACGTTCCTTGGAGAGGATATTGGGTTTATGAAGTTCGATCCAATGGTTTGGTCCTGATTCCAGCAAATGCTTGGCAATAGCGGACTTATTCACCTGGCGATTTTTTACAGCTGCGATATGTTCCTTGACCCTTTCCGATATAGTTCACTTAGTCTGTCCAATGTAAGGTAGTTCTTGCAACTGCAATCTATCTTATAAACGCCCGGCGACTGAAAGGTAATAACATTCTTCATGGTTCGTACATGCCTCGCGACTTTGGACAACGGCGTATATACAGTCTTAATAGAGTATTGACCTAGTACGGCTCCAATTTTGTCCGTCACTCCTTTCACATAAGGCATGAAAGCAGGTTGTCTCGCTACATCCGGATGTTTCCCCTTACTCTTCCGTGTAGGTTGCCATTTACCAATCCTGTATCCATTACGTTTAAGCACCTACTGAACGTGTTTCACCTCTTCTTGCACAAACTCAGGGAGACATAAGTCACGTGCTCTGCTAAGTAATGACCTCGCAAGATTGAAGGTGTTTAGGATGGTGGTGAGACGAAGCGTTAAGATATCTGTCCGTATGCATCGGTTTCCTGTAAACGGTATGTGCCAGGGAGCTATCCGTTCTCACCATTACCTTAACATCCGGGAAAGCCAAGCTTCGCTCCGATTCCAGTTCATACGTTAATTTTATCTTAGGATGAACGGAATTGAGATGTGCCAGAAACTGTTCTACTTCGGGCTTGCCTCCCTTTATAATGCAAAAAACATCGTCGACTTACCGCTTCCACAACTTCACTCCTAATAGTTACAGATCTATTGTAGTCTCGAAATGCTCCATCCAGATATTGATCATCACCGGCGCCACAGGACTACCCATGGCCACGCCATCTATCTGGAAATAGTGCTGTCCACGGTACAAAAAGTAGCTCCCCTCTAAACAGTTTCTAAGCAACACCATATAGAACTCTGACATCTCATTGTCGCTCAATTTCAAGGCATTTTTTAAGTGGTACGTTTGTAAAAAGTGATTCCACATGGAAACTCACCATAATCTTATCAGGAGCCAACTGAATGCCTTTGAGGATCTCAATAAAATGGCGAGAATCCTTGACGAAAGATGACGTTTTTCCCACAAGCGGTTGCAATAGTGAAGCAACGTGCTTAGCCAGATCGTAACGTCGAGGTAATTGTTTTAAACTTTCGCGACTTTCACTCACCATCAACACTCGCATTTGCTGGAATCGGGACCAAACCATTGAATTGAGCTTCCTAACCCTAAAATCCTCTCTACAGAACGACATTATTATCCTAGGATAGTACGTGAAGCGGTTGAAATTAAAAAGTACAAAAATTTTAACCG
Organism: Ditula angustiorana; assembly: GCA_963691745.1. Taxonomy (NCBI): domain Eukaryota; kingdom Metazoa; phylum Arthropoda; class Insecta; order Lepidoptera; family Tortricidae; genus Ditula; species Ditula angustiorana. Next base: position 7,441,301 of record OY829496.1, on the reverse strand, counting down.
GGAAGACGGATATAAGCTCTCTTCATCATGGAATCCTGTAATCAGCAGGTGTAAGCGTCGAGATATATCTTCGGATAAATCGTCGGACATTGTGAGCATTGTGTGTCGGTGTAGTTATATGCCGGTGGAAAATAAACAGGACAAAGTGCGGGTAGTTCGAAAAACTCGCGCGGCTAAACAGAAGTAATACCCTCCACTTCAGTCTACTCGTGACCACGGCCGTTGTAACATGGCCGAAAGGTCGAGGTAAATTAACAACATACTTTTATCGCATCTAAGTCCCGATAACGTTATTAAAACGTCGAGGTAAATAAATAAACAGTTTATTATCGCGTTTAAGTCCCGATTAACGTAATAAGTATGACATGTGTGAAAATCGCGAAAGTTTAAAACAATCTATGCTTTGCTGTTTATCACGGTTGGGTGGTAAAATAACTTAAAGTGTAGTAAAAAAATTAAAGTAGATTTGTTGTCATTGTTACTTCTAAAGTGAATTGAAGAAACAATGTTTTATTTGGATTCCTACACAAAATCAGAGTAAAAATCAAATAAGTGAAGACATTTCCTTATTAAATTAACTGACTTAAAAGCCTTATTTCGTAAAGGTATGTTTATTCCATCAATATAAATCATTTATTTTAGAATTAACATGTCTTTTCAATCGTTCTTCTCTATTCTTGAGGAATGTTTCATCATCTTTGAGCTATTTTACCTAAATTTTTTTTTTTATAAATCTTCCGATTGGAACTTTCTGCCGTGAGCATGATATTAACATTCTGTAATTTAAGTCATTTTGCCCTGAACAGATTATAATTACAGTAAAGACATAAATCATTTCTCTTTGATCAGTTATAAACTACTTTTGTACTTAAATCGTTTTACCTTGATCAAATAATAGTGCAATATGGCTTAACCTACAACTAACTCAATAAAAAATTGTCTTTTGGTTATCATTAATATGCAAGGTGATGGCAAATTTAACGTTGCATTATAAACAGGAAGCTTTATTACTGTCAAGTAGATACTTTCAGAGTAATGATTTTTTTTCCCAAATAAAAAACTTTAAATCGCTCTCCTGTAAAGTTACCAAAATGGCGCTTGAATCAATTCGCCTTTTAACCGTCGATATGTTTACAGCAACAAGAAAGCTGCTCAAAAATAAAGGAACATAATATGCTCACACCTTTGAAAAATCGAGTCCAGTCCGAATACTTTGGAGCCGAATACTTTGTTTGAACCTTTCTGAAGTCTGATCTGTAGGTACTTAAATAATATCAGTAAGATTTTTTTATGGAAAAGGGAGGAAAACAAGCACGCCTGATAGCTGATAGACAGTGATAAGCGCCGCCCAAATATATAAAAAAAAATCTGTAGTTTTATACATCACATGAATGGATACCTGATACTATAAATTTCGCTTTTATTGCTCTACATTGACAATTTATATTAATTTCTGCTATAGACATAAAAATTAATTAATCACATTTGTGACTATACCTTTCTGTTTGTCTATTAGAAACGAGAGTAACTCGTAAACGAATCAGTAGGTTACTGATACGTAATCTGGATCTAGGGCCCAGCAAGTATGCAAATAAAACTATAAATACACGCGCAAACAGATCTGTAGCAGTTGAAAGGAAAGTTAAGGTGGAAATTATATTTAGATACCTACACTACTAATATTGAGGTCAGTTTCCAATTTATTTTTACTTCGCTATATGTAGAAAATAAATCTTTACATAATTTAAAACATAGGAACGTGTACGCGTAAAGTTAGATAAACTTTTTTATACCGTTCAGGACTTTCTTGAAAATGCTGGCAGAGTTTAAAAATATAAAATATTTTTATATAGATTAGTAGTAAGTACTCGTAATTAGGTTTTGTCGGTCATGGTTACCTATTTTAATCTTAGATACATAGATATATAGAGAACATGTAAATAAGATACTTTATGTGATACTAATACATATAAGACAAATATTCTACACCATGTTATGGTAGGCTGTAGCGAATACTTTTCTGTTTTAACATCTATTTCTACCTACAGTTATACAATAAAATATTAAGATTTTGTTTTTGATTTGATTTTGAAGTTCTCTCGGAAAAACGATAGGTTTGCCTTTTGATTATTTCTAAATCATCTCTTTGTGTTTAAATACATTGTTATTTGTTAAGCGATCGTAGCCGCTCGTGCAAGGACTATGATTAGCAACAATACAGAACTGTAAAGAAAGTATAAAACATAGTCACTTTCCATTCCTGTCAGGCCTCATGGTATCTTCGGCCGCTTACTGTTTCACCACGCAATGGATTTCGATACGTACGAGTATTTCACGGTAATTTCGACATTTCTTTCCCGAAGGTTTTTATGCATTACATCCTCAATCGTACCCTTGCAAAGCAGGGTTGGGTTGCTAGTAAAACTATATCTCTAATTACTTAGCACAGTTTTTTATACAAATCGTCAAAAATCATTCACAACTAACTTAGTTTTGCAGTCTTGATTTTACTTTCACGTGTTGTTTCAATAAATACACAATGATATGGAACCCTCGGTTTCGGCCGGCTTATGTACAGTCAGCAACGAAAGTCGCTGAACACAATAACGTTACAAAAGTCACTAAACAGATCATTTGTCCATAAGTCGTTGAACTGCGTTAAGAGCAAAATTACATTTACACCATGAAATACCAAAAGTCGCTGAACAGCGTTATTCCGAAAATTACAGGACAGCATGATTCCAAAAATTGCTGAACAGCTTAATTACAAAAGTCGCTGAACACTACTATTGTTTAAATATTTGGAATAGTCGCTGAATAGTATATGTATAATTACACACGTACACACACACACACACACAAACAAAAATTAGGGTAATGGCAGGACTCGAACCTGAAACCTAAGCATTCCATGCCTTGCGTTTGCCAGTTTCGACACATTACCACTACCATATCCTGCAAATTTTTCAATGTGCTTTGTCTTTAGGGTCATTACATTATTGATTTTAAAGGTATTAAAGTAAACTAACCTTTATTTTAAATGACATAAGATTTAATTTTATTTTATCTCGGGTTAATGAATATGTTACTTACTACAGGTAAAGTGAGAAATTGACATAATAGAACCAGTGTGACATTGACGATACGCCATAAGATTCAATTTAGCCTAGCCTATTTTTTTTTTTCACTGAGATATGCTCATCTCTTCGAATTTTAAATTTTGACAATCACTGAGAAGAGTACTCACTTGTCAGTGAGCGTTTCATCTCTTTCATTTGGAGTGATACCTTAAACTATTTAATCAATCGGACATGTTCAGCGACTATTGATAATTTATAGATCAGCTAATTCTGCAGTCAGACATGTTCAGCGACTATTGATATTGTACATATCAGCTAATTATGTAGTCAGACATGTTCAGCAACTATTGAAAAATCGATGTTTATTGACTTTTGTTATTCTCAAATTTCCACAGACATTTGTACATTAGCCTGTTCAGTAACATATGGAACTTTATAGTGTGCAGGTGTTTTGGAAATTAGGATGTGTTCATGGACTTTCGTTGCTGACTGTACTAGTCTGATGTGACTGAATATGTATGTTCGTCTGTTTCCAGTGGGTGCCTGTGTGGCTGGCGCTGATATCGGGTGCGTACGCGCAGACTGCCCACACGGTGAGTACAACACACATGAAAAGAATTGTTAGTATTTTAGTATAGTATTGAGGTGTAAATTATTTATTATATTAAATAGTGTAGATTATAAGTGTTTGGTGGTGGTGGTTAATAGTTGAGTCTATGTGTTGTGTATTGTTTCATGCGGAAGCGGAGGAAGGTGGGTTTTGCATGAAAAATATACATGACGCATAGATGCAGTTGTTTTACACGTACCGTGACGTGTCTTTCAATAAATCTTATTAATCTTAATCTTATTAAAAGAGTGTCTGTATGTGTAAATGTCGCAAAAATGATAAAAAAAAAATCAAAAGTAACAAAACGATATCACATGACTCAGCTACATCTGATGGTGATGAATTTGTACGCATGTGATATAAAAAATTTGTCATATTACAATTTTTGAATTCATTTGTTTCACTCCGATATTGCTGAGCAATTATACAAATTCCACGTCAGATAGCAAGCAAGAAAACACAGTCGGTGCAATTACTGGCACAAGAGGTATATCATCGTAGTCCTCTGGGTTGGCAACGCATCTGCAATCTCGTTGGAGTTTCAGGTGTTAATGGGCGGTTATGATCACTTACCATCAAATGACCCACTTGCATTATTGCCTTACTATGTTGTATAAAAAAATATTAAAAACTAGCATTTTTTTTAAATTATTAAATAGCAAGGGAAACGAACAAGAAGGTAACCTAATGGTAATAGACATCCGCAACACCAAGGAGACTGGAGGTGCGTTGCCAACTCAGAGGGCTAAGATGGAATACCTCTTGTGCCAGTAATATCACCGGTTGCCTTGCTCTCCACGCCAGAACACAACAGTGCAAGCACTGCTGCTTAGCGGCAGGATTACCGGGCAAGATGGTTGTAGCGACCTTACGCTTCCTATTAGCATGTAGTTGAATTAGGAATAAATTATTTTAGTGGTTCACAGTTGGCTACCACATTGTCTTAAAATTAAAAGTCATCAATCAAAACCGGTTAAAACAAAAGAGTTACGCCATAACCTCACTAATTAAAACAAAAAATGGCGTCGACCAGCTGGGCCATAGATAATACACAATAGACAGTGAAGAGATTGGATTGTTATTATAAGGCGGCGCGCACGCGCGGGCGCCGGCGCGTGGCGTAAGTCATAACTTGCACTTTTTACACATCCATAAGCGCTACGGAGTAAAGTAAAAACTTTATCTACTTCGTCTCAGACTCTTATATCCTGTGACCTAACATGCCCGGCCAAGTTTAGTTTATCTGATTTTATCTTTATGGGCGTCCCTTTCTTATGACTATGATTTGTATAATAATTATTTATGTTAGTCTTTAAGGTATTTATCTCTGCGCCTATGCAGCCTGAAATAAATGAATTCTATTCTATTCTATTCTATGACACTAGTTTGACAGAAACGCAGGGAGATATTAGGACCACTGGATTGTCACTCGGTGGATTTAGCTAAAATGCGACGTATAGATAATCATAAATCTTAGCATTCTTTTTATAATTTTGAAGTGGAATACTCATTGTTGTAGATACTATTTTTAATTAATACTTTTTTAAACAAATATTTTTAAGAGCAGTTAGAATTTTCAACATAATTTTCACCTCAATTGCGAGTAAAGAAAACCCGCCATCAATTTTCCTAAGCACAAGGGATTACATTTGAACATAAGGTCACGAATGAATCACACACAGGTTTGGTTGAACAATAGTTCTCTTCTCGCCACCTCTTATATCTTACGTCCCCTTTATGCTGATTCCATTGTCAGCAAAACAGGAAGCGATACAGTTCGCTATGCCGACGGGTATATATAGTACGTCACTTTCTCCGCGAGGAAAGCCGGCTTCGGCAGCACGAGTGTTTCATGAAAATATTTGTGATACATTAAAAAAAAAGTTTGGTTTAACAAAGTTCCCATACGAGCCTGAGTTCTTAGACGCAGTAACTAAGATTCAAACAACAGTAATACGTAAAACTACCGTGAGACTTGGACATATTAATAAAACGGATCACTCACATATTTTTAAGTCGAGAATTACCAGACATGCTTCGGACCAGTCCGTGGTCCTTAATCATGAGCCCCCGCGTCATCGCGTCATTGAGTCGTCGTCACGCCACCGCCGCGGGGGCTCATGATTAAGGACCACGGACTGGTCCGAAATATGTCGGGCATTTCTCGACTTAAAAATACGTGAGTGATCCGTTTTATTAATATAACAGTAATAAGCTCTAAATAATAAACATGTATCATCATTTCAGCCTGCAGTTCAGTCCACGGCTGAATATAGGTTTTTCAAAATGAGCGCCACCAAACCCGATCCTCCGATTTCGGCATCCAGCCACCCTGATCGGAAACCTTAGTCTTCAGGCACTGGGGGATTGGTGACTCGAAGATCCGATGCAATTTTCAAAACGCTGTCCATCACGGGATGGTTATTCTGTCAGCTTCTTTATTGAAACTGTTTTTACCAAGTTGTGAATTCTGACCTAAAATAAACCTGAATCTGAAATTTGCATAATGTCAAAGTCAAAATATTTTGTTCAGATCAGGCTTCCAGGAAGCACTTACGAATACCATAAAATATACTCCTGGTTATGAAAAAACCTCTGATGGGAAAATACCGGTAAAAAACTTAACGATGTGTAATTTCTAAATGCATCAAAATTACAATATTATTTTTACATTTTAAGTATTTAACACAGTACACAAGAAATTGCTTGGCCACTTTTCGACCGTATTACAAAAGGGCTAAGGTTCAAAAGTGGTCAAGCAATTACTTGGTCGACTATACACTATTTGGAGCCAGCCAGGGATCGCCAATGCAGGTCGGGATCATTTCCAAACAGGTGTTTGGATGATATAAAAAAAACAATGACTATATCTTGGACAGGTGTCCAAGATATAGTCATTGTTTTTTTTATATCATCTGCTAGAGATCGAATCCGGATTTAACAATAGCTAATCGGGGTACAAGACTACCGCGTTAAGCTCTCTTATTGTTACATAACGCAAGTCCGAAGCTCGCAAAGCTGCCAAATGGTAACGGTTTAAGGGCACAGAGCAGATTTCCTAAGCACTTGGATTACGTGAAGCTTACATAAAGCTCTAAACTCTAAACCAAATCGTTTCCGAGTGAAAGGAACTTCCTATTCAGTATGTCCGTCTGTCTGCGGTGATTGAACGCCTGAACTGGAACTGACAGGTGCTTAGTAACCTTCCTGTTGTTAGTTACAGCACTGCAGTTCAATTGTTAAGTATCTAATAAGTACCTACTTATGTACATTTGACATCATAAGGTCCCAACTCATACACAAAATAAATTACTTAGTAGGTACTATACATACTGTGATATTTTTGGTGGAGGTGTATATGCGTATATGAAACCACTCAAGCGTCAATATATGCGTTAAGTTTTCTCCGATCGACGATAGATACCTATTGATTATTGGTAACTCACATTTCTTAGTGTTTAAAATTTAGTTTAGTTGCTAAGCAATCGTAGCTGCCCGTGCTTTGGTAAATATTGATTAATTGTATATATAAATTTTAATGACATGTGCTTTTATGCAATAAAATATTTTGACTTTGACTTTGTACCTCTACGAGGACACGATTTGCAACATTCAGATCGTGAAAAAACAGTTGACGAATAAATCGTCACTTAACTGAACGGGTGAATGTTTTATCAACTACAAAGTTGTTGAACTTTCAATCCGACGAATTATCTACATACAAGTTTATACGGAACCCTCAATGCACAAGTTGATTTACACTTGCCCGATTTTTATAGAGATTCAGAATGGTTTGCTACCATCGTCGCTTAACGATTGATAGTGACATGGCTACGTCTTAACGCGTTTTGTTCGATTTTACTACTTCCTAGAGAAATAATTTAACGTTCAACTTTGTTCCGGGATAATCATCAATGACAAATGTTCGGAAGACATCCGCAACACAGCTCTCAGTAGCCAACCTGGACCAGATTTTCTTCATCAAAGACCACATGAAATCGATGCGTACAGTGGCTCTAATATGACCGACAAGTTTAGTGTATCTAAGTTTATCTCTATCTGCGTCCCTTTCATATGACACTAGTTTGACAGAGACGAGCGATGTGTAAGTTAGACCTGGACCGGTCATGCTGGGGCCACAGCAGTGGACAAATGCTGATTGAGAAGCAGAAGAATGTCAAAAAATATGCCCGAACTAATCGCCGATGACATTTTAATGGCCGACTGCGAACTGGAGACTCCCTCGAGGCTTCTACTACGTAAAATAACAGATAACAGAACAAAACAGATGTACAAACGCGAACTTATTCCTTTAAGGGATCAGGGGGCAATATCATGTGGTGTGGAGGCTTGCATCTGAAAACTGTTTAGGACAGGACAGATCAAGGTCCGACGACTTCAGGCATCAGATAATGTCATCTGTAAAGCCCAATATTTAGTCTCGGCTTTCATTTGTAAGTATAGGGCTTGCAGTCGGCGATTTGTCATTCGTCACTTCCCAGGTGTCTGGCTTGCTGGTTTGCCTCCATGATTCCATACCTGGATACATGGGGAAAATTAGCGTCTAGCGCAATACATTAGGGATGAGTAAGGATTGGTCCTGTTTTGTCCTGTAATCCTACTAATATAATGCGAAAGTTTGTAAGTATGGATGGGTGTTTGTTACTCTTTCACGTAAAAACTACTGAATGGATTTCGATGAAACTTGGCACACATATAGTTTATAACCTGGATTAACACATATGATACTTTTTATCCCGTAAAATGCAGTTCCCACGGGATAACGATAAGTGGGTTATATGCCGCCGTGACGTCATAATTCTTATTAATTTGTCCAGGAAATATTGCAGATATTTGCATGTTGGGTGCACGGTTACTTGATTCAATTAAACAAGTCTACGCGGACGAAGTCGCGCGCAAAAGTTAGTCTGTTATATTTATGTGTTATGTACAATAAAGGGTCATACTTAACATACATTGAACTTCTAGATGCCTCGCATCGTGCACGTGGTACTTTCGTTGGCGTTCCCACTTTTACTCTCGATCGCGTATAAGGTGCGCGCGCGCAACTCGCCGGCGAGCCTCTTCCGCGAGCCTAGCAGGAAAGCAGCGCAGGCCAGTGTTAATGGTTTCCTGGTTTTTGTTCTCTTATGTCTTCCGACGAGCATATCATCCCCCGGCTAACTGTCGCGACTCAGTAAGAAGCAGACAGTTACGACAGCTAACTCTCGTAACTAAGCATATTACAGTTACTACAGATAGCGGGGAGAGGGACGATATACGTGTGTACGTATGTATGTTAATTATTTTTTGTATAAAAAACTTAAATGACAAAAAGAGATACAGAGCATTTCGTACGGTGAGTTCCGTGAGATCCGGAGGTAAAGGATAGGACCTATATGACGGCAAGGGATCAGCGATTCTCTTGAGATCACTGGTTCCTATTGACGGCGGTGACACATGTATGCTCGTTTTCACCTCTTGTCTATAAAAAAAATAGAAAGAAAATGTTACAACTTTTGCTTGAAAAAAACTGCGCTTCGATTGGTCGAAAAAGGTCAAACAAGATAATAAGAATTTTGAATCAACTTTTTGTTGTTTACCCAACGAAAAGAAAAGCATTGTATATGTGTATTGAGTTTTATTTCGGAATAAGTTAACTGTCCCAGTCTTCGACAGTGTCCCAATAGTTGACGAGAAGTTACGGAAGCATACGAATAAATACAAGATACGGTGGTGTCAGCTACTGGTACAAACAATGTCCTACGTGTCAAGCACAAGTACTACCTGAGACGGAGATTTAAGAATACAAAATAAATAATAAAAAAGTTCTTTATTTAGGTATTTACCCATTTCATTAATGTAATGTGTACGTAAAAATACTAATAAAAATAAAAATAATATTCATCCAAGTCAGTTGTTGATGCTGTACTTTTTTATCTAAAATGTTCCTGAATATATAATTCTGTTTTCATGTGTAGAGCGATAAAGACTTTCAATATTTGTTGTAAGACCCGAGATTTAAAAACCGGACTAAGCAGGTACCTATTTCTTTTCAACAACTCTCGTTATGCTTAATCTGTCGAATTGAATTTTAATTGACCTCCTTTGCGTTTCGTTCATCTGTTTTTGCAGACGAAGCAATGAAGCAAACAGTACGAGTAACATGAAGATAACATGTCAGGTTATGTAACATCGTCATGTAGGCCAAGTATTATGTTAGTAAACATGGCTCTGATATTAATAATAAATTATTATAACATGTTACTCTTCGGTAATCGGTAATCCGACGCACTTGTTTGCGATTGGATAAGTGTAGGTATTGCGTCCACGGAGAGCGGAGAAAAGTGGAGAAGCCCTAACGTACAGTAAACTATTTATTTTATGTGTTACCCATGAAATGTAAGTGCGGGGGGGGGGATCCAGGCTGGTAACTGACCAATGATTCTCTTAAAGTCGCTGGTTCCCTTGGGTGGCAATGATCATTACTTCTCATCAGGTGACCTCCTTGCTCGTTTACCTTCTTTTTTGATTAACAAAAAGACTTGGGTTTCAGCATAGACCATCTTTTTGAAAACACGACTTTTAAAACATATTTATGGCATATTGTTATCGTTTCATCGCCGCTATAATTAAGTGTTTTTGCAGGACGTCAGGTAGAGTGTGACTTACATGATATTCACCTGTTGCATACTTTTAAGGAATTAACAATTTGTGTATGATCAATATATACATCAAACTAATTGTGAAATTGTAAATAAAAAATTATATGATAATAATTTTTTATAGTTTTTTTATGGCTAGTACTGAAATGTTAATATTGTATGGAATACAGCCCCCGTGTCACCGTCGCATTTGTGGCCCTAACATGACCGGCCAAGGTTTAATTTATCCCCCTACGTTTCTGTCAAACTAGTGTCATAAGAAACAGGCGTCCATAGAGATAAATTCAGATAAACTAAACTTGACCAGTCACGATAGGGCCACAGTTTTACATAGCCTCGTCTATATATTTGTCTATATACACTTTTTAAGCGCCGACAAAAAACGGCTGATATTTCAATTTTAAAGTACAGTCGACAGTGCTTATTTGTTTTTGGCTTACAACTTGTAATGGCGTAGTAATTTAAAGTAAAAAAAAAAACAGGATATAACTTTAATTGTGATCTAAAAAACCATCTCCGCTTGCGTCGCTTCTCCGCCAAACCAAATCTAACGCCCATACATGAAAAATAATAACTTGATTGCTTCCGAGTTCCGAAATAATTATCGATAATAATAATAATAACTCTCACTTTCGCAGAATATCTTGCGTCACCGTGTGTTTTATGTAACTGTCTCACAATGCCATGGATATTGAATTGTTACGTGGAATGCTTATCTATTGGAGTAAGGCAGCTTTAGTGGCTTGTTAGTAACTCGAGCAGTACTACTATATCTCTCTAATCTGTGGAGTAGCCAAAGCCAGGTGAGGCTTACTTCGAGGTGTTGCCAACTTAGTTTTGTAGAAGTCGCTAGAAATGTTGCAAAAAGTCGCCAGTTCATTTCAAATTGGGTCCAAATGTCGCTAGATGTATAGGCGCTGGCCATAAGAAGTCGCTAAAATGTATCGTTTATTGTTTATGAATTGTTTATTGTGCTAAATTACATTTGAAACTTACAGCTATTGCCATCGCATTACAAACTTAATCTAAATTAAAGAAATTAATTAAAATTAAAAAAATAATTCCTTGCTTGAAATCAGGAACGCAGCATTATTGACTTAAGGGCTTATTACACTACGCGGTATTCAGACAGTATTACTAAGATTTAGTATAGTGTAATAAGAGTTAGCCTGTCTGGTTAGACCGAGCGAATGGGTTCGGCCGTGCCTACTTGCTTACTAAGACTGTCTGAATACCGCGTAGTGTAATAAACCCTTTACAGTTGAGCGTTTCACAATAACAACTGACTAATTATAAAGAATGAATCTCTAAGTTATGTTAGTGTTGTGGAGACTTCACGAGTCGAATAACACTACGGTTGCCATATTGGAAAATTGAATGTCCTGATAAAAATCCGGACATTTCTTGTTACAGAGTTTTGTAGCTAGAGTTTTAAGCAAACAAATTTTGATTAAGATCTCTTTAGCTGTAATTTATCCTATTTTAAATTGTTTTGAAATAAATATTATTGTTTTTGTTGATTACTTACTACTTTTATGTATCCTTTAATTCATTAAAACTGTGTAAACTTTGTAACAAATATCCTATCACGTTAACATTTCCTGACACTTGCCAAGTCCGGCCGCAATCCGGACAAAGGGTCAAAATCCGGACATGTCCGGACAAATCCTGACGTATGGCAATCCTACATGAGACTGTCTAATGAGAAAGTGCGGAACAGCGCTTTCTGCTATTCAAGATGAGTTTTCAATTGTTTAATGACAAAGTAGTAAAATACTACAATACAATTAATTGCCTGTTATCTTAAATTATTCGACACGCACGTGGTGCCTATTGCATATTAATGTAACATTATTCCAGGCGAAATAATGGAGACACGTATGTACGGGCAGCCCTAGAAATAGCTGAACATTTTAGTACCTTGTCATTGTCATGTGACAAATTCGAGCAACTCTCATTTTATACGTTACTACGACAAGGTTCTTAAGTGTTAAGCTACCTCTGAGGCTGACTGTACCTGCACACGTCGGTCGCCTTAACTGGACGTATTATTTATTTAGAAGGAAAAAGAAGGAAAAAGAAAGAAAAGAAAAGTACATTAATTTGATACTTGAGATAACATAGAAGCTAAACGTAGACGCTAATAAAATAAAATGGGAAAAGTGGTGTTGTCCATCGTCAAAAAGGCCGCAGGTCCGCATACATGGTGGGGTGATACATGCGGGTGGTAGGACCTTGTGCAAGGTCCGTCTAGATCGCTACCACCATCTTGCCGCTAGCAGCAGTGCTTGCACTGTTGTGTTCCGGCGTGGAGAGCAAGACAGCCGGTGTAATTACTGGCAGAAGAGTTATTCCATCTTAGCCCTCTGGGTTGGCAACGCATCTGCAATCTCTTTGGTGTTGCGGGTGTCTATAGGCGGTGGTGAACACTTACCATCAGGTGACCCACTTGCTTGTTTGCCTTCCTATTTCATAAATAGAACATACCCACAGGTACGGGAGTCACAGTGCACCAGCTGATGTTTACGTATAGCCCTAATATGACCAGCCAAGTTTAATTTATCTAACTTGTAGTAATCTCTAAGTGCGTCTCTTTCTTGTGACACTAGTTTGACAGAGACGCAGGGAGGGATATATTAAATCTGGGCTGGTCATGTTATGAGGAGTGTGAACCCAGACCCAAAAAGCGGTCCCCATACAAACGGAGATAAAGTTTCCTACCTTCTAAACCTTAACCCATGGCAATGATTTGTTAGTATGTTGTCATTATGCCTTAGAACTAGGTTTGTAGGTATGTTTTGATGTTTTCAATATTCTTCATAGATTTGATAGGTACAGTCAAGGAATTTAATTCCCTACCCATTTCGTTGAAATGTCGTCTGACATTCGCAATGCATTAAGGTCGATATGTCAAACTAACGTCTTGCTCTATAGCTCTTATGGTGACAGTTTGCTATATGCTATTGAACCTTAGGTGGGTTGGAAATTTAATTCCTTGACTGTACATATTTGTATTTTAGGTGCTTCATACAAAACAAAAAAGCGTCAATATTTTTGAAACTATTGAGAATATTTAAAAAATCAAAACATACAATCTAGTTCTAGGACATAATGATAAAATACAAAAAAAATCATGACTATAGGTTAGGGTTTAGAGGGTGAAAAACGTTATCGCCCGTTGTATGGAGAGCGCTGATTTCACACTCCTCTTAAGGTCACTGACTCTAATTTGTTTGCATAAGCCACCACAGAACCCCGTCATAATGACTTCGCCAATCTGTAGACACGTGTTAGTAAACAATCAAAAGCAATGTCACTGTGACAAGGTTCCATAAAGGCTCAACGATTAAAGTCCGTCATGGTACTAAGTATTTGGTTATTGCGTTGGCGTTAGTTATACGACAGCTATTAAAACTTAAAAGCGTTTAAGTAACTATTATGACTTGAAAGTTGATCGCAGTACAGTAATTATGCGGAAAGGTATAAAAAGGAAAACTACCTGTAATCGGTTAATTACGTGGAAATAAATATAAAACTAATTGAAATAAAAGCTCTGTAATTGTTCAAATAGTTTAGGTCAGGGATGGCGAACCTATGGCACGCGTGCAGAAGGTGGCACGCGACAGAAAAATTTGGGCACGGCATGACATTCTTGCAATCGATGCTACTTTCCTTGCAGGTGATGTTTTCAACAAAACAAATAATAATGAATATCTCGGGACAATTCACACCAATGGATATAGCTAGATATTAAGCAAAGCTTGTACAATGGGTACTAGACACATTAAATACATATAACATCCAAGACTCTGATACAAACATTCATATTCATCATACAAACATTTGACCCTCCCAGGAATCGACTCCGGAACCTCTAGTTTCATAGTCAGGGTCACTAACCACTAAGCGGTCCGGTTGCCTGATGACGATAATAATGGCACGTCATGGCGCCACCTTCTATTTTTTTTGCAAAATTGGCTCGTAGGCAAAAAAGGTTTGCCGTCCCTGGTTTAGGTAAAAGTGGACCATAGTTATATCTAGGCGTATAGCGAACCTATATGTACATAGCTATAGCATGCAACGGAAAATTACAATGCTACATGTATGCTATTTTCCTTTCAAATGAGTTGTCAAAAAGGTTATGATTAATTAGTTACATATCTAATGGAGTAGTGTTCATATGCTGGGTACCTTGTCGTTGTCTTAGTTGTAAGATCACCCTATATACTTTAGCGCACCGAATAAAGTATTTACTTTTTTTATACAACACTAGCGGACACGCGCGACTTCGTTCACGTAAAATTAGTAGCCTATGTCCGTCAGGAATAGTGTAGCTTTCTATCTGAGAAAGAATTTCTGAAATCGGTTCAGTAGTTCCAGAGATTACTTACCCCTACATACAAACAAACTAACAAACAAACAAGTGTAGATTAGTGTAGATAAGAAGGCAAACGAACAAGTGTATCACCTGATGAAAGGTTCAGATTTGGCTAAGATACGATAGCTCTTGTGCCAGTTATTGCCAAATTTGTATGCGAATTTAGATTTTTTATATGAATTTTTCAATGTTCTTACTTTCTACGGTCATTGCATAGTATTGTTGGTTGTTTGCAGAAGATCCAGCAGCATGGCGGCAGTTACGAGTGGGGGTGGCAGTTGACGCCGCAGGGAGACGGCACCGCGGGGCACTACTATGTCAAACTGCCACAGGTATGTACAGTTGCGGGGATGAGCTGAAGGTCTCTGAGCCAAAGCAAAAACAAACGTATGGTGCAGCAAATAGCGACTTTCAAACGGGCCTAAGCTTAATAAATGTATGGATTAAATTTGCTACATAGAAAAACTTAAATGTCAAACTATACCTAACTGGTTTGATGTGGTTGCAGAGCGAGCAGCAAGTGCGGTACGTGGCCGATGGCAAGGGGTACCAGAGCGCAGTAACGGTGAGCGCCGGCGCCCATAGCGCTAGCACTGGCGCCCACAGCACTAGCGCTGGCACCCACAGCACTAGCACAAGCGCCCTCGATGCTAGCTTCACGCCGACCGCGCCTGCTACGCAGTTGCAACCTAATACACAGGTAATAACCGTATACAATCTTTCCTCTGCTCTGGTAGCACACTAGGTAATAATTATCGCAGATATAAGCACCCACCCGCCTACTGTTTAAAAGGGGAAATTTGTATGCTTTATTCCCGCGTAAAAAAGATAGTGTTAGGGCAACTGAGCTAATGACGGAAAACTGGGAAGCTTGGGTTCTTATTATCCTTTTTTTATGCAACATTCAAAATAAATTCAACTCACGAGAGAACGAGACGTTGTTTAAGAGGTATCAGCCATACCTACTTGACGGGGATGTACCTACATGTCGTATTGCTTATTTCCTATGCATAGCTACTGCTCAGAGGAGTTGAGCGCAGCTACTTATTTATTGGGACAGTATAGCGCAGTTAATTGTATTGTAATACGAACCAATATGGCCAACGACTCGAAGTGAGCCTCGGCCTCTGATTCTACTTTACGCCACTTTGTGCCGATCCTGCCCATTTTCACGCCAATTGTAGGCTCCAAGGTTACGTACATAGATATATGCTCTCCATCGACATCTGGAACGACCAATAACATTAGCGTTTTTTTTTTCAGCTGTTCCAAGTGTCTTCGTCAAATGGGACACAAGCAACAGAACGAGCCGTCACAAGCCAGTCGCCTGTTGAGATATATCTTCTGCAGCAGCAGTTCTCATCTCCAGGACTAGGGCACCAACTCCTCCAAATACAACCCAACCCACAATACTCTTCAATCCCCAATTTCTACTATAATAACAACGTCCTAGTCACACCAGCTCAATACAGCATACAAACGTTGCACCCCATTCAACTAAACGACCAAATAAATGAATATAAACAATCGAACAACGAAGACACGATCGAAACAGCAGAGAGCTCGAAACCTCTTCAAAATAAAGAGGATAGTTATGAGCAGGATCATGAACACTTGACTGATAATGTAGTTCAAGTGTTCAAAGATCACAATTGCACAAATGAGGAGGATAGTAATAGGACGCCAAAAGAATACAACAACGATGTTCAAAATACACGTGAGTATGCTGAAGTGCCCACATACGATATTCGTAATATAAATGGAAATTACGGCATAAGAGAAGGAACCGAGAGGCCTCTGTCTTATAGAGGCGCTGTTCATTTTAAAGTCGAACCTCCCCGAAGCAACGCCAGGAGCGAAAGGTACTATTACAATGAAGCATCAACAACTGTATCTAGTGTAGCAACAGAAGACGAACGCATTTCAAGATTAGTGGCTTCGACGCAGGACATAATATCAAATGAAGATTTGCTTAAAATAAATCACGCTGTAGAGAAATTAAGCAATGTGCATAATGACGACATTATCAAACCAAGACCACGATTCAGTTTGAAAGCGGAGCAAACACGCTACGATAATTCGGTTCAGGCCAGCACGCCAAGAAGCAGAATAACAGTGAAAGCTAAGATAGGAAATATAGTCGATAGCGAAATAGAACATTTAGAGAACAATCCACGAAAAGAAGAAGTGCTCCAAACAAATTCTAATCAATACACATTTGCTTCACCTATAGTTGTCCAGGATGCGGCCTATGATAACTACAAAGAGCAAATTGTAAACAATTTAGTTTCAACCATGGTTCCATATTTACAAGACGGATATGAGATAGTGGGAGTTCGAAATAGTATTGATGAGAATTATACAAATAGCGACCACAAGCAAACGTCTGGCGAAGATTTGGTAAATGTCACACCAAGACCGATTAGCCAGAAGTATTTGGCTCCTATTACTGTAGCACTAAGGCTTTTCAATGCAAATGACACCGAAACTTACAACACTGTTGACGACCACGATACTTCAGACAGCGAAGTAGTGACGGATACAGTTAAAAGCCCTGAAAAGGAAAGAACAATTGTAGAGATTCAACAGTCAATTCCTTTGGACATTACGCATATAAACGATATCGAAGTGCACGAATATTTAGAAGAAGGAAGGAGCAGTGATAAAGGCCCGTTGGATTTAGCCAAATCTTTATATCACACTTACGTAGAAGCGCTCGCATCTCAAGATACGTATCAGCAGACAAATAAAAGAAATAATGAGAATAGAGGCTACAGTGAAAATCAACAGAATGACGCAAGGGAACAATTAGAACCAAGCGAAAACATTCAAACTGAAGTCGAAATTCGCCCAAACGAAGACTCCAGCAATGAGCGGGCCGAGTACGCAAGGTATTACAATAGGTATAATTACAACCAAGACCAGCAAATTATACAACCCATTATCATAGAAAAAGAAGTTCCGATTACACAATACGTGGACCGATTCATAGAGAAAAAAGTACCTTATCCAGAGAAGGTGGAAGTTATAAAGCACGTTCCTGTGGACAGGCCGGTAGCAGTTCCCGTGCCTTATGAAAAAATCGTTGACAGACCGGTCGAAGTCACCAGGTTCGTTGACAAACCGTACCCGGTTGAAGTTCCGCATCTATACCCAGTCACGGTCCCTTACCCGGTTGAACACAAGGTTTATGTCGACCGGCCAATTCACGTACCCTACCCTGTGGATAGAGTAGTCGAAAAACAAGTTGTTCATCAAGTCCCAGTGCCAACCCCGGTTGCGGTGCCAGTTGAAGTGCCGGTAGAGAAACAAGTGTTATACCCTGTTCCTATAGAAACACGGGTCCCTTACCCCGTTGAAGTCGAAAAACCCGTGACTGTTGAGAAAATAGTGCACAGAAACGTACCAGTGCCGTACGAAGTCGAAAAACGCGTGCCATACCCAGTACATTACGAGACTAAGGTACCGGTACCATATCCTGTGGAAAAAAGGGTACCATACCCGGTTGAAAGAATCGTCGAAAAACCTGTGACTGTTACAAAGGTCGTGGAAAAACCGGTTCATATAGAAGTACCGGTCGCGCAGCCAGTGCCGGTAGCTGTCCACGTGCCGCAACCTTACCCGGTAGACCGAATTGTGGAAAAGAAGGTGCCTTATCCGGTGCCTGTTGACCGGATCGTAGAGAAGAAGGTACACGTTCAAGTCCCATACCCGGTTGAGAGAGTAGTAGAGAAAATTGTGGAAAAACCTGTCGTTGTAACCAAATATGTAGACAAGCCTTATCCGGTGGAGAAGCGAGTGCCTTACCCGGTTGAAAAAATTGTAGAGAAGAAAGTGCCTTATCGTGTCGAAGTACCCGTAGAAGTGAAAGTTCCATACCCAGTCGAGAAGAACGTAGAAAGGCAGGTGTACGTGCCTATAAGAGTGCCATATAACTTTGAAAAGCCTCAAGACTATTACAGTTACGGGTATACTCAACGCGGTCAACAGTCGCAGAACATCCCACAATACCACAGATATACGGCTGATCAGCATAAGCAAGGGATACCACCTCCCCACTTGAATATAAACGAGGTTCGCAACGACCAGAAGAGCCAAGCCTTCCCACAACACAACCAACAAGTTAACGATAGGCAAAAACCACCCCAGCCCGTGCAAACGACACATTGGGGGAACTACTACGCATCCTCATACCAGTACATAAACAACACTCCAAAATACGAAATCAAGGAATTTAGAAAGTCTCCAGCGTTGTCGAACTACATCCACTATCTGACCAATAATCAGCAACGGAATCAGAAGGCCTATGAATACTACGGCCCACCACCTCTGGTTCAGAACGACAACCATTGGGAAGAAAATAAGAACTATTTGGTAGAGCTGAAATTGCGCAGAGCTGACCGAACGCCTAAAGTATCGAACTTGAGGATAGAGTATGGATTCAAGCCGCCACTAATTCCAAGCACAGAGATCGATTTGGACGGGGTACCGATTAAAAAAGATTAATACTTAATCGATTTTTGAAATACTAGGCTCTTGCCTTTTTTGTGATATGGTTAAAATACTCGGGACACACGCCGATTTATTTATAAAGCTACAAGTTTACAACCTTTGGACAAATACTTAAACCATTATGAACTCAGTAGCCCCCTGAACCTCAAAACTTACAAATAATTTGACATAAATGTAAAGTTTTTCATACAAAAATGTGTCAAATATGTTAAAATATAGCACTTGTAACTTTTGAGGTACAGGCCACACATCATGATCATCGGTCATGTAAATTAGTAGCATTAAAAAATGCACCTAGGCGGCAGGAAATTATGCCATTAAAATGCGGTGCCGCTTCGTTATGATTGTAAATAATTTGTTTCTTTAGTTTTAGGTAGGTAGGTAAGCATTGTTGCTCTTTTTATTGTCAAACGACCATTGATTATTAACTTATGATTACTTTATGATTATTGATTGTTAATCAATTGACCCATACTTAACTCTTTCCGCGCGCAAGCCTGAGCGCCTTGCATGAGGTTGCGGCGCAGTACAAGCGTAAAGTGAGTGCTTCACTGCGCATGACGTATACGTATGCTCCATGGTGTAGCGAACCTCTCCTGCGCAGTATGGGTCAATTCTCATTAGCAAGAAGTCGAAATGACACGAGGTTTTAGTGTTATTGGATAATGAATTTCAATCATTATCACAGCTGTCTAGGGTACAAATTGTAGAGCGAATCAGTCTAAAAAGCTCATGGGATCTTGGCAGCGAAATTAAAAGGCCTTGGAAGATAATGAAGCCTGATAAAGTCCTAAATAGGACTAAAGGCACGCCATTTTACTTTCCCAATGTCAATATTGACCAGAATCTATTTACAAATCGTAAAATAAAACCATCTTAATGTCATATTTATATTATAAAGTCATTCACTAACTTATTCAGTCGTAATTTTAAGTTTTTATGCTTTAAAATGATGTACATAATAGAAGAGATAACGTATATTTTACTTATGTGTTTTTATTAAACGGTTTAAAAAAAAATGCTGTTTTCTTCTCAAAATAATTACTTAAAAGCCGATATGGTGATAAAAAACTCATAAAGGGCAAATGAGTGCCTATATGTATGCCCAGATATATTTGATTATCTCATCGACTTCGACTATACTAACGGCACTATGTTGGCTGGTTTGACATTTGTTCTTTCATGAAAGTTCGTTTAAATTAGCTATACTAATTGTAACTCTTAAGTAATTGTAAACTTATAGCTGCTACTCGCACTTGATTTTTTTGTTTTCGATGCTAAACTTACATATGTCACACCGGCCGGCAGAAATATCCGAAATATCTCAAAAAGGTAAAAAAGTTTTTCACAATTCGCACCTTTAGAATTAAAGCGACTCATTTCTGAATAATATACGTCCCAAAACTTCACTTTAATTAAAAGACATAGGGTTTAATTTTGGGAAATGTCATATTCAGAATTGAGTCGCTTTAATTCTAAAGGTGCGAATTCTCCACTTTGCATGGATCAAAGAACTGGGTGAAACTTAAAATTAATAGAAAAACAGTATCGGAATTAAAAATAAAATTTATTTCCACTTGAATATCTCACAAAACGCCGCCGTTAGCGTCAACCTCGGCAACGGTCGACTACTCTAAATTATATCGTAAAACAAAGCTCATATATATATAAATATATATATATATATCTACTGTATGTAAATATGTACCCCGGTTCGACTTATCGTGCTATCCCGACCGCCTCTTCCCTTTACACTGGCACTTGCTATTACAAATACTTTATTTACGGCTCTTAATCATAACCTATAAGCTTTCTGAACAACTGTACAGTCCGTTCATCCCAATTGTCTTGTCTTATCATGTATAGTCGACCAAGTAATTGCTTGACCACTTTTGAACCTAATCCCTTTGTAATACGGTCGAAAAGTGGTCAAGCAATTACTTGGTCGACTATACACAAATTCTAACCTAAAACTTCACTTTTGTCACGCAAACATCGTTTATTGCGTAAATCAAACAAATCGAAGTTGTTTATAACTTTTGCTTCAGAATGTTTTATTTGAACTATTGTTCCAATACAATTTCCACCAATATATTGATGGAAAAACTGAAATTTTAGGTTAGAATTTTGTTTCCTACATAAGACAAACAATGATGAATATGGTTTGAGTCAAATTTTCCCGTTAATGTCTGTTTTTTGCTTAGGAGCCGTAAATAAAACAATGTAATGATGACGTTGAAGAAACGGGAAGAGTTAGAAAAGAACGAATCGAATCGCTTTAAACATACTTTAAAAAACAGCCCTTTCGACATTGCATGCACCAAGGTTGAAATATGTGAAGGTTTTTGTTATTTAAAGTGATTATCATCGATTTTTTCGCGGCCCAGTGTCCTGTGAATTTCGAGTTGAATGCAGATTGACGATGAACAGTAATAAATACTGAAAACGTCAAATTTGTGATTCTTGTAAAAGTATAATACTACACTTAATTAGATTATAGAAAATACGCGATCGCCTCACGCTCTATACATTCATACCTACCTTAATTATTAACTAGTAAGTATGCGAAACATCACACACAAATACGTAGAAAAAATCAAAGCATCACACCACATCACAAAACAAACGGTTAATTACAAAACGAAAGGCTGTTTTACGATCAAGTCTTTATATGAAGAGGGAAACAATATATTTGACACGTTAACGATCAATAATGAACATTATTGCTATAACTACAAAGTCCCTTAATACTTTGATCACAATTACGAATACACGTCTAACAATTTCAGTGTGATACAGTCTAGCGGAGCGAGCGTGTTATTCCCAAAAGCTGACGGCCACACGCGGCTAGCACAATGCCACGCATCTTCCAATCACATATCCCACCATCGTTTAAAGTATGTACAAGAACATCGTGCTTGCCCCTCGGTTCTACCCGTAAAAAGTACCCATTAGCAATAACTGATTTCATTGTTTTGAACTTTCGCGATTTTCACACATATTTATAACGTTTACGGAACTCAAACGCGATAAAATCATTGTTCATTTACCTCGAAATTTCGACCATGTTGCAAACGCCCCGTGGTCACGAGAAGACCACTTCTCCCGTTACCGTTATAAACAACAACGGATTGAATCAGAATCCACATCGGAAATATAACACGCGGTGCAAAATATATAAAAAAAACATTACGCTTGTTTAAAATAGAAGTGCAATAATTGAAACGACAATAGGCGCCTGTTTTTCTAGTCAAGTCTAATTTTTTTTTTTGAGAATATTAGCAGAACCGCCCATGCCATTTATAGTTAACGTGAGGGCAATTTCACTGCTTAAAAGACGAGTCGTCGTTATATAAACTAATATTTCTAGAAATAAAAAAAAGTTTAAATACAAGTTTTACCTTAGGTCCTTTTTTAGTTTCTGATTTATTCAATATAGGATAACTTATATCTCATTGATTAAGCTTGATTAGGTACCCTCTAAGAATGCAAGATTATAAAACTTTTAGAAGCAGTTATGTTATATATAATGAGGTTAAAAAAACAGTAAATTACAAAAGAACAATTATTTTGGCCAAACAATTACTAAAAAAGTGTTTTTTTTTAAGTTTGTAGACGACTAGAACAAGAGGACTTATGGAGCCGTACCTTAACTCCGTTAAACAGTCATGGTGTTCAAAAATAATAGTATTTTATGCAACTGCTATATAATGAGAGGCCTTAAAACACGAGTGTGGTTTTATGAAACGAGCGTCAGCGAGTTTCATAATAGGATCACACGAGTGTTTTAAGGCCTAATTATATACAGTTGCATACATTACTTTATCTACACACATATCATAACTGCAAAAAATCGTAACAGCAAAAAACCTAAAAAGAATGACAACTAATGGCGGCCATGTATATTAAAAAAGTACTCTGTGATTCGATCTATCCGTCAGGACGAACATTTTTTTTAAACCATAGACGGACGAATGAAGTTGCTATTTTCATGTCACTCGAGATCAAATGTCGTGCGTTTAAATTAAAAAATCATACTGAGTTGACGTTTCGTATCGATAACTGTTTTAATATCTGTGGATACTAGAATAGAGAGCAACTTGAATTTTGACAGCTGTTCCAAATTTAAATTCATAACGTCACGAGCAGTCACGAGATATCGGTAATGTGATGACCAATAAATAACAGATTTACCTACTACCACAGACAAGAAAATTCTTATAATAACATTGGTTGTAATAATGCTGGTCATTTCCTAGGGTTTTTGAACGCGTTATTTAGCCTTTATGATATGTGTGTAGATAAAATATTTTATGTTTAAACTAGGTGACGCCACAAAAATAGCTAGTTCATAGACAAAAATAATTCAATTCATAAAAATTAAATCATAGTGTTTCATAAGAAAGGTTTTGTTTTTTGTCGTATTATACAATATGTTGTTTATAGATATACTAGCGACACGCCCTGGCTTCATACGGGTACAAATAAGGATTTAGGACAGACAGAAACGGATAGCGACTTTACTTTATACTATGTAAAGATAAAGATAGTTTTCTAATGGGGCTGGCATTCAGTTTTGATCAAAGCCCCTAAATAAATGAAGAAAAAGAAATGACATAGCATATTGCCGTGGATTCGGCTTCTTTAAACGGTAACGTTGTAACTACCCGCATTTCGGACGAAACTTTTACTAATTGCACGAATTGTAGCGATAATGTACAAATGTTGTTAATGGAGGATATTGCGCCAATTGAGATTTTCTTCATCTACATCTACACTAGTTTAATAAAGAGGTAAACTTTTTTTGTTTGTATGTAGGGGGTAATCTCTGGAACTACTGAACCGATTTCAAAAATTCTTTCACAGATAGACAGCTACACTATCCCTGACGGACATAGGCTACTAATTCCACGCGAACTAAGTCGCGGTCGTCCGCTAGTTTTATAGATATTGACAATCCTATACAATAATACGTTTCTGCGCAGTTCTATGATCTGGCATAAACACCCTCTGAGACATCAAGCCGTGCAGTTTCTCTTACAAAACCATAACATTTACACAATCGACATAAAAGAAGATTCACCAGCTGACTGTTCGTCTTTCTATCGTTTCTATGCGAATTATATCGTAAACTTAAGCGACTGCCTTCTATGTATTGTATTTACTCTAGCACCCAACTTGAGAAATGCAGATACACGTAAGATATGTGAATGAAATACTATGCCACCACAACTAATAGAAAACAGTGTTTTTTAAATAACGGAAAAGAACGCCTCGTGACTTCAATTCAATTCCATACAGCTTTGTAGTGAGATTTGAGTGTGAAATTGTCATGAATAGAAAATAGAAATAGATTAAAGGTATAAAGTATTACACGCTGAAATGAAATCTGCTGCGAACGTCACCTTTCGTATTTGTTTAGTTTCAGGAATTATAAAGGGTGCTATTTCGATGATAAGTATAACAGCTGTCACTATTTCACTATATTATCAAACTCGGAGAAAAATGTGCTTTCTCATTTTAAAATTGGGTTCACCCTGCGACAGGCGCTCTTCACTCGAGCACTTCAGTCTTAACATATCGTTTGTTTAACCATCATTTTCTCTTTTTATACTTAGAGCGACTGGCATCGTGTATTTAAATTCTGATTTAGCGCTCTAGCATGGCTAAGTTAAACAAAGTTTAAGCACTAAATCGGGATTTAAATAGACGATACAACGGTTTGTTCTGATATTACCTGCGCTTCTCGAGCCAGCAAAGCGTGCACTACGTGTGACCGTCCCACCTGCCCGTCCCAACCCGTAAGATTACAGAAAGAGAACCTGTTTGACACTTTCTAATTCAGCCTTATAATTAGAAAGAGACAACGCCGCGGGCGACCGCGTCCGGCCGCGCCGCGCCGCCCGCGCGGCGCGGCGCGGCCGCTTACAATGACAGCGACACATGCCGTATCGCTCGACAGCCATATTTTGTATATTTATACTTGTCATTATTGGAAAAAAATATAATTAACACTAAGCTAAGATTATCTGTTGAGCTCGCACTCACTTTGTACATTATACAACACGATTAACATTATGTACAGTTCTGACTGTGATCGCATCGGCGCGGGGCGCTCGCGTTCAGGTGCCGCCGGCAGAGATGCGCGTGGTCTACTAAATGTTTATCAAAACGTGGCGACTCTTCCTAGCTAAACGGTCGATAGAAAAATCGTAATACGCGGAGACGGTCGTCCGGCGCGCGATGAACGCCGAGCGGCCCCGGGCCGAGCCTCACGGACAGCCCCGCGCGGCGGCGCGGCGCCGGCGGGCCCCCGGCGCGACACGATCCATAAATAATGTCTTTTAAAACGATTCCATACAAACGATAAAAACATGCCTTCAGAGAACAATATAAATTAAAAAGTTAAAATACAAATCGGCACGCGACGCCGGCGGGCCCGCCGGTCGCGGTCTAAAACGATAAAAATAAGTAAGAGGAGTCCGCGACGCCGTCCGGCGCGCGGGCGCGGCGCCGCGGCCGGGCGGGCGGCGACGCCGGGCTCCCGGCGAGGATGTCGTGCCGCGGCCCGCCCCGAACGGAACTCGACCGCCGCCGGCCCGGCTCGTCCGTCGCTCGGGCCGCCCTAGAAGTCGAACAGCTCGGGCGGCGGGATGGGGTGCGCGGGCAGGCAGTCGGCGGGCGCGGGCGGGCGGCGCAGCGCGTGCACGCTGCGCGTGTGCGCGGGCTGCGGGCGGCGGTAGCGGCGCGCGTCCAGCTCGGCGCTGTCGGCGCGCAGCGAGAGCGCGGAGCGCGGCGGCGCGGCGCGCGCCGGGTCGGGCGAGGGCGGCGGGCGCAGGTAGTCGGAGCGCGCCAGCGCCAGCTCGGCGGGCGGGCAGGCGGCCAGGAAGTGGCGCAGCGCGCCGGCCGGCGTGCGCAGGCCGGCGTTGGCCACGAGCACCATGTCCTCGGCGGACAGGCGCAGGCTGTCGGAGCGCGGCGGCGGCGGCGGCGGCCGCGCGCGCTCGTCCGAGCTGGACGCCGAGCGGCTGG
Source organism: Ditula angustiorana (assembly GCA_963691745.1). Lineage (NCBI taxonomy): Eukaryota > Metazoa > Arthropoda > Insecta > Lepidoptera > Tortricidae > Ditula > Ditula angustiorana. The sequence continues at coordinate 7,415,024 of OY829496.1, read as the reverse complement.
GCGAGCGCGAGCCGGGGGCGGGGGCGGCCGCGCGGCGCCGGCGCCGGCGGCGGGGGGCGTTCCCGGGCAGTCACAGCTTGAGCTCGTTCGCGATCTTGGACGCAATGTTCTTGAAGCCGATGCTGGTGCCTGGAAGCGTGAGAGACGCCCGTCAATAGATTGCATTCGTTTGATATTATATTTCAAACCGTTCGATATTACCCGACTGTCAGTATCCCCGGCGTGACTGTCTATATACTCGAAAATGTTAAAAAAACAATATAAACTCTTATTCTATCGCTTGACGATAAAGTCATCTATAAAGTTGCTAACATAGGTAACGCAACGAGAGTTAAAATGAACGATTACAAACACAACTACACCGCGCCATAAAAATCAAAACAAACACTTGAAGATTCGAACAAAACTCTCCCATACACACATGACATGCAGCAATAGGTATACGGTATACGTTACTCCTACTCTAATTATATTACGTTACATAGAGCCGAACAACATCTAGTGTTCAATTAAAATACCTACAGCTGAAACAAGTGGCTGACGCAAAGACCGTAAAAGCAAGGAAGGTATTGTGGAGGTAGGTCAATATAGAGAGATCTCTCACCAGGCGAGTGATATGCCTGGGGACGGGGACGAAAGTCAGATGTTGTATACATACATATGCGTCCGTGTTACGACACTTCGTTAGCGTGATGTAGCGCATGCCAGTTGGTTTCCTGTATTGTACACTAGATGACGCTAGAGTTGCCGCAGCATACTGACCGGATATCCGCTTGAAGCGCACGCCGTTGAGCGAGAGCCGCGGCAGCTTGCACACCTCGATCTCCCACTGCACGAGCGAGTCCGCGTTGGGGTCCCCGTGCACGCACAGCAGCAGGAAGCGCTCGCGCTGCTCGTAGTCGCAGTTGTTGGCGTCTAGCACCTGCAGTGACAATTACCTTTTTATTATCAACATACTCGACGGATGTATCTTTTCTTTTCTTTACAAAGTATAAAACAGAGTCGCTATCCGTGCCTGTCTGTCCGTATATCATAGACCATTTACTCCTTCTAAATCAAGCAACGGATTTCAATACGGTTTCCACTAAACTGGAACAAATTACCTTGCTACTCCGCGAAACCAGTGCCGGGCTCGTGCAAAATAGCTGCGTCTGTGCGACACATATATGTTCATGCAAAAACCCACCCTCTTCCGCTTCCACACGAATCAGCTAATTGTAAGAATTCGCATAGAGATCCTCGAGTACGATCGCGAAACAGTTTCTTATTTCGTAAGAACAACTGTACGACTGTCGTACCTTCCGTATCTCAGCCATGATCTCGTTGGGGTCCCGGGATGAGGTGGTCTTCATGCTCCACGTGAAGCGTAGAACCCGCGGCTTCACCTGCTCGTCGTTGCCTTGCCTGCGCGCACACAACACGGTTGCTTCAACGACGAATAAGCAAAGGGCGAATTAGGCATTCCTAAATCATTGCAGTGTTTGTTTAATAGGTATTGAGAGGCTGCTGCTCCACCTGTGGACAGCTGCACCTGTGGACACTCTCCAAATCTTAGAGCAATCTCATGTTTCTCTTTTTCCTGCCTTCAGGACCTCAAAGAGAAGGCAGGGAATAAAGAAGCATATCAATTGCACCAACGATGAGATAATATAGCTCTAAGACTTAAAAAATGTCTACAGGTACATCTGTCTATACGTAAAGCTGTTGCCCTATTTCTTAACTTATTTTATACTTTATTTGTTATTGTAAACGGTGCAATGAAGCTTTTTTTCCTGGATACTTTTAGAGTCTCCGCAGAATGGTGGAGCGATTTTTTTTATTATCGTTCTTTGTGTTCTCAGGGAAGTAGGTATTGGTAGAATCCACGATTAGCTCTATACTGATTGCCATCGCTTGTGACATGCGCAGTCATAAAACGCTGGAACGGTATTCATTCCGCGCTCGCTCGCTCTTTGGGGCCTTATGTATGAGTAGGATAGTGACTGTCGATTATTTCAATTAAACTTCTTTTAATTGATTTATGACTGCGCCGTGCCACGAACATTTGCAACTAGTACAGTAGTATAAGACTCTCATAAAGATCCTATCACGTCAATAATATCGTTACGTTCCGCGAGTTGTAGGCATTGGAATGAAACAATTTACGCTATTTATATCGTTTTAATTTTCCCAAGAACATGAGACCAGAGAAAGGTTCCAAACGCCATGAACTATGCTCGTTACAATAAACGCGATATAAGCGCTTCAAATTGTTTTATTTCAAAACCATATCATTCCATAATTTTATATGCCCAAATGTTTCATTACCATTTTTTTTTTCTTTAAACCTTAATATTTTATCGTATAGAACCAATTAGATTATATTAGTTTTGTTTTAAGTTTAATATTCCTTAAACTTTTACGGTTTCAGCAACCATTACCACAAATGAAACATTTGGAATTATGAAATCTAGAACCTATAGCACAGCAAATACATATCTGTATTCAGATATGTGAGATTTCATTTCAAGGTATAGAAAGTTAACCTGTTTGAACTCTCAGCTATCGTTTACCAGGTTACCCATATAACTCACCTGGAGTTCAAATAAGGGGTTTATTAGTTTACTAATACTTCTTTACTTAAGGTAAGTACAAGTCTTATATTGTCCATTGAAACGTTTATTTCGCGGATCTGTTTTGTTTATATAATTTACATGATCCAACTTTCATGCTAAGCTTTCTAGAATATCGCCTCATGCGTTAAATTACCATGTTGATCAATAATCTAATTGACAACTACTTACTGTTAAACACTATCAATGTACTTTTTCTTTACGTCTTTCTAACGCCAAGATTACTTGTGCGATATTATCTACGAAAGCTAATTGTGATTGATTAAAGCATTGCTAAAACATAATATCTATTAATACTTTGTTCTATTGTAAACCTCTTTTAATTTAATCCCAAGTTTAACATAAACTAGAGTAGATTTTTAAATGTATATTCGAAAATTTGAAACCCGAATAAACATTAGCATTAGTATATCAAAATCAAAAAATGAAAATGTGACACGAACCTTTTTAAAATCAGGGTAACCATGCTGATGTTTAGACAAACTCACATTTACTCACACATCGACTTCGTAGTCACGAACAGAGCGTCCAATTCATTGACCGAATTTTGTTTGCCCACAAGTAACGTTTTTCCGAACGTTTCATTTGAACTAATAAATATTTTGCTGCAACCGTTAATTTCATTGCATTTTATGAAACATCGTACTTATAGTACCAAATAGGTTAGATTGTTTGTTTTCTATTACCGCTTTTCTAGGTATATAAAAAACAAGGAATCGCCCTACCAGGCGTTTTGACAGATTTCTCATAGAAAAAGTTGTCAAAATTTAACTGTTGGTAGAAACGCTCCGTTGTTTTTATATAGGCCATATGACAGTCTTAAAAAGTAAATAATTTTAGCGAATACATATTAGCTCAAACGACGATTAGGGCAAACGATACATCATGGCAGCCGTTAATTCGGACTTGTGATGGTAGGTAACCCACAAACAGAAATGAAATAAAAAAACGTGTGATAATTACCCAAGCAAGGTTTGTGGATTAGCGCCTACGGCATGCTTCGGGGTGGTGGCATCCAACGGCCTAAAATCAAACAAACATCAACTAACCGGGGGGGCGCCACTGTGGGGGGTACAGTTGCCATCTAGTATAAAGAGCGCAGGGCGCCAGCGGAGGGGATGTTTCTGACACAATCAATAGCACGACGGTGCAGAAAACATGACCCATAAGTGGCCACCGTATATACCACTGGTGAAACTCCTGCGCATGCTGACAGCGCTCTTTTTACCAGACGCAAGTATACCACGTGGTTTGTATTGAGCTGAGACCATCCAAACATATATAATGTTAATGCATTTGTAGATATGTAGCCGAATACGGAGAAAATACAATATTCAGTTTCAATTCAGGAAAATTTGGTAAAAAAAACCGTTAGTTTTGGTTGTAGAAGATTGTGCATATTACTCTGAGACGTAACAGGATTTAAAAACCTAAACTCACGGTTCTGTCAAGGAATACAAGCCAATAGTTTTTTTTTTAGATAACGTATACAAATATTAAGTTTCTCTTTTCAGCTGAATACAAAAATCCTAAACAAAGGCGAAGTGCATTATCGAAATCAAAAAAAAGCACGCAATAGCACAAAAACACAAAATTTCAAAAATCCTATATACCAAAATCATGCCTAAGGTCCGTTAGACCAGTCTGAACTTACCTTGGAGCCGTCGCTAAAAATTTAATAATCAAAAATCGTGCATATTTCCCATATAGAAGAAAAATCAAGGTATACATAAATAAATAAATAAATTTTTAAAACTCAAAAACACAATTAGTCAAAACGGCACTTGTTATGTTCCGGTCATAATTTAGCACTCAAAAATTTGGAATAAAGCAAAATTGTTAAACTCAGTTAATCACAATGAGATCCATCCGATTTTATGTTTCTTTCCCAACAACAACAACTAACCATTAAAACAAAGGACAAAATATCATTTTTCTAAATTTCCAGTGTAACCAATTAGTTTTTTTTAGGACTCCGGCAATTATTAAGCTATCTTACCCATTATGTCAAATTGAGCAAAATATAGAACGCGAACGTAAATAATAAAAAACCCTGTAGCTTCATTTGCACTAAATCAAGTTAAAAAGAAAACAATTCGGGCTGTACATATCCCACTGACGTTTTCTAAGTAACATAAAATCGGTTGGAAAACATAATTTCACACAAAACGTTAAATCAATTTAGAAAAAACATGGTTCTAGGCAACGTGCTGTGGCCTGACGAAATGATCCTAGGTTTTAGTTAATTTATATATTGATGGCCCTTTCCTAAGTCCCTTTAGTAAGTATTTATTCCAAAGGACAACCTGACACTGACTGAAAAACATGTCAAGAAACGTTTGCTGCTTACCCAAAAACGCTATAGAATCCAGCCTATACAAACTGACTGGCTTTTACATCTTCAAGTCTCCCCCAATTATTTACAGTAAACAAGAAAATGGAAACAAGTGTTTTAACACGTGGCTAGTTCAAAATGGAATTAATAATTTTGGATATATGGTGGCACCGCTGATCAGTTAGTTTACTTTATTTATTCAAAATAAATTTACATTATAAATTAAATTAATTTATGTTGCGCCCGTCAAAATTCATTACTTATTAAAATTAAAAGCAAAACACAAATACTGCCCCGTATCATCGCCTTGTATACTGTACGATGCACGGAAAAAACAAACATATCTCTAATATACTCTGACACAAAACCGACCCCACTTTTGCAAAATTTTTGCATCGACGACATACTATTTTCCAAACACAAAACAATTAAGTAACCCCTACGTGATCTGCTGACCGTATCCCTAAACTTGACGTTTACGTTGACGACATACTATTTCTAAACCCATGCAGTCAAGTCCACAGCACGCCCCGACCCATAGCAAACTCGGGCTCCGCGCCTACCTCCGCTGTATGTCCAGAGAGGAAAATATGCGCGGCTTCTGTCGACCTGTGGCTTCCCCCAACACGGACAGGCTGTTAAATATAAACACCTAAGTCTCTAAGATAGTACTTGCATACTAATTCTAATACACAGTGACGGCAAAATTCTAACTGTTCAAAGTATTCAAAACCAAGCTGTTTACCTGTGTCTAATAATATGCTTATAGAAAACATGTTGATATCATCTTTTTGTAGCATCGTGACGGAAGGCTTTATCCCAAAGAGTGGAGTTAGTTCATGTAGAAGTATGATTTACTTTTGTGAACGTTTTAAAACATCGCCAGAAACTATACCAAGTTTCTACTTATTTATTATTAACACGTTTTTTATTAACTCACTTACGTTTGTTTGTTCAGGAATTGAGTACCTATTCATCAGTTGTACAAAATCTACCGCCAACAATTTGTCCTCATAGAAATGCAAGTGAAAGTTATACTAAAATAGACATATAATGTATGTATAATGTATTTATTCCAAGGTTCAACGAGCAGGGGAGACTCACAAATCGCAGGCGGTGGATCTCAACTCGTTCTATGACAAACGTTTTCGCGGTACATTTGTCGTAGATACTACGCTTTGTAGGTATATAAATAAAACACAAGGTTTATGTTATTGAAACACCTGATTATTTGGAGAAGCGCAACGCAACACATCCGGTCCGGTATCACGAAACATGATTATCTGCATTCAATTTGCTTGCCAGACTTAAAACAAACACGCCACTTCTAAATATCATTATGTAATAAATTTTGGCATTTCCTTATCAAGTCAAAAGTATCAAAATGATTTCACAATTATGTAAGTGCATCAATGCAGTAGCCGAACATGATTCAAACGAATCTTAGAGATTGCGTGTAGTGAGCGAAGGTAATACGTGTTAGTTGGAAAGTGTTTAAGGATCTCTGGACACGTTATTCGTAGTCAGCCATTCTGTAACACGTATACATTCGTTCGATACACCTTCACAGCTTATAATCAATGGAATTAAACTAAAAAATGCGATGAAGCAAAATACAAAGTCAACTGAAATAACGCCAAGGGGTGAAATAAATCGCAAAATTTAAAATTACATAAACTAACTTAGCTTAGCAACTATATTAGAATGTATTGCATTTATCCTTCTATAATAATAACAGATATTGCTTTTCATTTTGTAAAAAAATCTCACAGAAAAAAAAGAAAATATAATGCACTATTAGTGTGCGTAGGTCGCCCTCGTCTATATGTATGTGTACATATATAAAATATATTACTATGTCAAGTTTTTTTTCTGATTTTTAGATAATACGTTGTCAGAATATCTCAACAAACAAGACTCTACCCTATATGTCGTATCAAAGATAGCCAAGAAGTGACACGTCACACCTTGGAGTACCGTCATATCTTATATACTTGAAGTTATTCCAACAATTCCAATTTAAAGAAGCGAGATAGGCCACTGACTGTGACTGACAAGGTGTCATCAGGCCCTAAATGTGTCTCTTCTTTTCTCTGACAACGGTATAACGTTGACTGACGAATTTTTCGACAGCCAGCATCTCAGATATCCATGTAAGAGCTCCCTTACAGTTAGAACATCGCTAGACGGCACAATGATCAAGAGATTCGTATAACATATCTGACACGTCTGGGGTTACCTTATAATTTTATGAAGCAATCTCAGATGTCGCAAATATATGAAACCTCTCGATCCTGATGGCATCTATCGACATTCTTACAGCGAGGAAACCCTTGTTGGTGATTCGTCAACTAATTGCCATTCTACACAACTTTTAAACGGAAAAAGAGAACTTTGTAAGACTAAATCCAGCACGTCTTAAAGTTTATGCTTCAGCACCTTCGTTTGACGCGAGTTAGTCTTTCAATCTAAACGCACGTCGCGAGCTAAACCGAACTTGCTACTTGTAGGTTTTTATGCTCGATACATTGTCAAAAATACACATAAACATGAAAGAGATTTACAAATACAGTCGAGTAGGTATACAAAACATTCAAACTGCGATTGCGCAATTCGCTCAGTATAATTTGGATCACAATTTAGATTTAACCACCGATGTAAACATCTTACCGTTTACACTATCTCCGTTTACGATTACAAAACTTAATATTGATCACACGTGATATTTTACATAGGTAAACATAAAATAAAATAATAAAAATAAACAAAAATAATGATTTCAAAATAAATAAATGAATTTACACAAATATCATTACGCATCAACGAGTGGACTATATCACTATGTACTAATATGAATACTCAAGAACACATATACGTAGCTATTTGACGAACCTAGATTTAGAGTTTTTGTTCACACTTAAACACACAAAATGACAAAATGTACAAATATACAACGTTTAAACCCTAAGAGAAAACACATCGCACGGAATATTAGATGAGGGTATAAATACGAAAAACTATGGAAGATACCTCAAACAACATTAAATTATTTATTCACACATTCGCTGTCTCACTAAAAAGGTCGAAGGTCTATATATTAACAGCTAGCTATAGTTTCAAAAATGTAACCCTGTTGCTTTCACTTGAAGGTTCCATTTTGAATTTTCTACAAGTGGTCATTAATTAATCCCAAAACCCTCTTCAGATTTAACTTTAACGCTAGTAAAAGAAAAAACTGCTGACCCATTTTTGGCGTTAATATAATTAAGAACAGTTTACTTCATTTCGAATTTAATATTAATTTTAAAAACGAAGTGCAAATCTTTCTTTTGCTCAGGAGTCAAAACTGTTGAAAGTTGTAATGGTTGTATGCCCGTAATTTTTTTATCAATAACATTACTCAAAACGTTGGAAAATCTTTTCTTTTCTAGTTTAGGTTGAGGAGGCTAAGTATTACTTTAACTAAAACGAAGCCCAATTGTCAATAAGATCTAAGAATACGGTCAGTCGTACTATTGCTATAGTTGACCTGACTACCAACTATAATGGGTGACCAGACAGTCATATAATATAGAAACTTAAACATAACTTGGCGCGCGGCGCTGTGGGCGTGAGCTCGTGAAAAAGCAGCTTTTGATTTGTGGCAGTGACACGGCAGCCGTCGTCTGAGCAACACACAAATCAACCCTCGGATATACAAGCCGCGCCAAGATTAATTGAAGTGTCTATACCAAAGATGTAACAAGACTAATTGGAATTTGATTTCTGCTATATTACCATTATAAAACGTCTACTCGATATTCTTACTAATAAAAATGTCAAAGTGAGTTAGTCTGTTCTGTACTCATTTCGTTACACGTCAACTGACCGAGGCGACATCAGGCACGCATTTCTGTTTCTGAGGCAATGCTTTCAGTATCCAGTTCAGATATCAGGGAAATTTTAATTTCGCTTTCTATTTGGAAATTTTATCAACTATCTGGTAGAACTCATTGCATGAATCAACATGACGTTATTGGCAATAATAATGATTTGGCCAGTTGGAAAATCCACCGTTATTAAAATTACAAAATATTTTTACTATAGATCCCTTTCCTTAAAGAGCGATGGTTGAATTCTCGGGAATACATTTGGGAGAGATACACGTTTCCGTTAGGGTAAAGTGTTTACATGTTCAAAGAGTTTTTGTGTTTTCTATGTGGTAACATCTACTGAGTATTTGTACCAATGCTATTAGGATCTGCGTCTTACATCTAAGCAATTATCTTTATATACTGATATATCTCACTCACTCCTTATAATTAACAGATATACATTGTGACTGACAAGTCGGTATACGCAGGGGAGCTAAACTCTATGAAAATAAACAAGGTTTATTTGTATAAACACGCAGTTCTTTCAACACAAATTGACAAGAATATAAATCAAATTAATTTCTAGTTCGATTAATTTTGTAAACAAACATGTGATCACAGTCGTTATAATAAACTTATGGATATTCCTCTCTCGCAATAACCGGCTCACCGTCACAAGTATAGTGATTGCATTTGTGGACCATTTTAAACATTATAGGAAAATACGGCTAAGGACAACAAGTGGGTAGAACACGAGAGAAATATATATAATATATGCTATGTTACGTTAAATATTATTTTCAAAATGGTCCACATCCGAAGTCCAACAACGTGAAAAGTATTCAATGAAAAATCTAAGTGTATAATAATACAAATATACAAAATATTTATTATTCAGTCGTCGAAATTTTTAACAATTTAGGCAGAGTCCGAAACGTCAACAAGAAAACAAAAATATCAACAGGTAAAAAGGTTTGTGCTAGTTTGTGAACTTAAAAACAACTTACGGAACCCTGGAATGTAGAAAATACGTTCTAAACAAGAACTCGATGCGCTTACAATCTAAGGTGAAATGCACGCGCGGCGGGACTAGTTGACTTTATACATGCCATTTCACGAAAACAATAAAATCAAATACCATATTTGTTAATCCTAAACTTTTCCCCCGCGACTGTACTTTTCCGAAACCTCTTAAAAAACTTACGCGATCCGTGTAAAAATATACTTTTTCTCCGATACATATTGAGTAATAAAGTTTCATTAATTTCTATAAAATGACATGTAGAAAGAAATGTCGCCGCGAATTATTGTTTTTCTTATTTACGTTAAATACAAATCGAACTCAAATCAAATGTAAATTAAAAGGAAAACTTACATTCATTATAATACAATGAAAATGTTTCAACAACCTATGCGAAGTTCTTTATAGAGTGGTACGGGAAGCGTTCAATTCGACATTCTTTACAAGAATCAAATGACACTAACACATAAAGGACCTGCGAACCGTTTAAAACATGGACGGTAAAAGGGGACCAAACTAGAGTCTAATTATTTTGGACGTCCTTCACATCCTTTCGCATCCCTCGTCCACTCTATTAAGAATTACAAAACGCTCTGTCCAATACAGCCGTACTCGACAGGGGCGTTTGCGTAAAATTTTCTATAGTTTTATTTATAATAATTATATAATAATCCTCCGAATCTTCGTGTCAGCCGGCGCTGCGCTCAAGGGTTCTGATTCAACCTGCGTACAACGGAACGGGTGAGCGATACGACCGAGCGCAAGCCGAATCGCCCCCCTCTCCTGTCTCCGACTCACTTTTTTTTTAAAGAGGCACAAGCTCTTGATTGGCCACCGACCCTGAACCGACCACAGTCGCGGCATAAACGTTTTCTCGCGGCGAAAAGATGCACAATACTTCTACACTCACTAACTCCCTCCGTTAAAAAAAACATAGTAAAAACACGTCCGTCAGTTGCAACACTCTAGTTAAAAGGGTTGTGGATAACGACAAGAAGCGAATTGATACTAAGAAAAAATCTGTAATACGCGACCGTCGGCATTCGTTAGTAGAAAGCGTACGGTTAGGTGAAAAATAATCGTAAAACACGGGGGATGCACGCAGGGCGTTAATTTAACAAAAAAAGAACGGTTTTTTTTTCGTACACCTCTCGGGAAACGGACATACTCACGCATCATACTCGACGTATCGCGTCACTAGTTAAATCATTAAAGTACTACGATAATCTACGGACAACACTCAAAGCTTGGCAGCACAGCTCTGACATAGCACACTTTCAAGTAGCAAAAATTAAATTAAAAAAACAGCGTTTCGTCGACAGAAAAAAAGGGGATTACATCATGCTTTGATATCTACTGAACTAAGACGGTCGGCTAAACTGTTACAGCACAGGGACAGCGTACGGGGCAAAGTTTGCGCGCTAACTTCAAAACACGGCACTTATGTACATTAAAAACGAATGTGCGTACGTAAACTACATTTGATAGAAAGGGAGATAGGAGGTTTGAGCATCGTGCATCCCCTGTATTTGACGCGAGACCAAACACAACAGTACAAAATAAAAACAAAAATAAATCGGAGCTCGGATTCTTTCGAGGGAGACAATTGAGCACCAAATAAATACAAGTGAAAGTAAGTATAAAAAAAAAACACAAAATGAGCCACAGTTACTAGACAGTACGGATGTTAATCAAGTGACAAGTTAGAAAGTGTGTCGTAGAATATGGTGTTAACATTTTATTTACAGAGGAAACTTCGTGATGAGGCGTCCCTTCCGAGGTTGTTTCGATTGCCGCGGACGCGGGCGCAGGCATGAGAATAACAAACAAATACCCTAGTGAAAGCGAGGATATTGCTTCGAACGTTCAATCACGTCAAGATACAGTCACAAAGTCAGTAATCGTCAGTTAGGCCGATCGCGTTTACACTTGGAACAAACTGTCACCCATGTACAAGAGATTTGCTTCTGAACGTTTAGTTATTCTCATGATGCAGAAGAGTCATGCAAAGGAAACAAACACTCAAATAGGGCTCGAGTAAAGAATATCTGTACGAGTCTTGTTCCACAACCCTTTTAATAAGAAATATAATCACTCATATCGGGGTCCCAAGTTGGGCGCCAGTTTTCTATCATAAGAGAAAATCTACTCTATGCATGGTGATGGCTGATGGTATGGTGAGATGATATGGTGTGCGTGGCAAGCTGTGCCGGGCTAACAAAGCGTGGCAGTGGACTGGTATTATACCTAGATCATTTATAAAAGGGTAATTGTGTTTCTTTGGTATACAACGTTCCTTAGGTAAATTATTAACACAAAGAAAAACGCGCTTCAGAAAAAAGAACTGACTATTTCTTTATTTATTTTTACAATTGGCTGCAAGCTCTCATGATCACTACAGTTTATGCAGCCACAACGTTGATGATAGTATTAAAGAAACTAAACAAAAAATCAGTTAATATGTTTGAAAGATTATTGAAAGACGAAATTATTGTCAGTTTCAAGTGCAAATACTATAAACCTTATATACCAAGAGAAAACACAAATCCTTTCATAAAATTAAATACCTATGTATAAATACTAAGATACAATAAATCAGCGAGAAGCGTCGCAGCGAATGGATGTAAAATAAATATTAGACGATATTATTTTTTGTGTTATTCGAGTTGTTAGTCACGTGATGTTGTTAGTTAACAGTTTTATATGGATTTGTAATGGTTTAGTGTTTTGGTTGTTAGTTACATTGAAGGTCGTAGGCAAAACGGTTTTTTAAACGTAAACTATAAAACGATCTATCAATGGTATGTAGAGTCACCATCAAATATTTGAAAAGATAAGTTGCTCGAAAACATACAGAGCTTGTTAAGAAAAATTTGAACACCTTAACAGTTTCGAAATACTAATATGGCTAGCACGAGTTGCCTGTTAAATACCTCTTTTACTTAAAGCGTAACTTTTCATTTATTCATTTAAGCATCAACTTTGACTAGAACGGGAAAAAGTCAGAAAAACTTTAATGGCGACTGTACTCGTACTTTTTAAATCAAAATACTGAGGCCCTGTTTTACCACTCTCTGATAAGTAGATATTATATTCAACAGTAATCTGTGATGCCGTATCTCTTTATTCCATAGACACAAAAAGAGTCGATTATCACGGATGTCTGTTAGATATGTAATCGGGAATTTATCAGCGAGTTGTGAAACAGGGCCTAAGTAACGCACGTTTTGCCAACAATCGAAATGTGCGTGTGCCTGTTAGACCCATCTCAGAAGAGTAGCCGTTCACACAGCCAACGGAATCCAATGAAAATACATAATAGTTCCTTAAAGCGTTGACATGGCTGTACCACATATTCAATTTGACAGTATTGTAGAGTTTTTCATACAAAAGCGTGACAAATATGTCAAAACACTTGTAATTTTTGTTATATAGGCTCGATCGATATATCGCATTTATCACGTATTACGCTTGAAAAAACTACAAATCAAATAGCATTTTCACTGAATCTCATCCACTGTGTAAACAGGTTGTTTGTTTGCCTGTTCGATCGAGGTACGCGGTCATACGATACATACCAAACCTCTCTATCTGACGTATTACCGCGTTTCTGTCGACCGAACAAACTAAATACAGTCGATTCTTTTACACGTTCAAAATAAGGTAAACAAACCAAACCACGTGATTCAATCACCCAATCAAATTAAATTTAATCGCCATGGTCAGCACAGGTGGTTGCGATGGCAACCGATACACAAACGTCACTTTTCTTGCAAATTAATTTGAGTGACCTTGGTAAATCAGCCACAAGAGGAGTACCAGTTATAAAATGACGAATATAATGCCGCAGTCTTCCCTTTGTGCACAGATCTCAGATTTTGTCAGCCGACAAATAGCTTTAGAAAACCAGTCTTAGAAGCCATTTACAAGGAGCGAGTTATCGTGTGCGAGCGGCATTACATTGCGCGGCTCGATCAATCGATCGATCACATCATACCTTGGTAGCCTGCAATGTAATGCAAATCGCTTGCAAGAACTCGTATCGTATAATGGCCCTTTACGCAGGGACGTATAGCGAGAAATGTAACCTCAGCTACCTATACCGCTGTATAACCACCGCAGACGAGAAAGATCGATTCACTCTCCTCATTTTAACTCACGGTGATCGGGTTTGTTACTTATTAAATGAGTAAAAGAAAGTACAGTACTCGAGAAGATGAAAAACGCATGCAAACGGCGCCATCGCCACCGTCTAAACGAAAGTGACACGTTTGTACGCTAATTCATTAGTTCTGTATATGGACTGTCAATCTCTTTTAGATGAAGCGTAACTCTGCGATCGTCACTCCTCTCTATCTATCCACGGTTCCGTTATAAACATGTATTCAACATCATCTCGCGTTCTATACATTCAACCAACCTAAACTGGGCCAGTCTGGGACCTTTTCACAACAGTTTTCTATGTCACAGTAAACGTCTTAGGGCCTATTCACACGGAGCGAGTTCTCGTATCCAGTCTCATTACATTGCGCAGCTCGTTCAATCGAACGATCACATCATACCTCGGTAGCCCGCAATGTAACTCGCATACGGGAACTCGTACCGTGTAAATGGCCCTCTAATGACAGCGATAACACATCGCGACGAGGTTCCACAGCGGCCCGGATATCAGTGAAGTGATTTTTGACTTTCGTACGCTTCCGTGCGCCAATCATAACGCTAGCGTATATGATTGGCCCGCGGCTGGCGAACAGCAAGCCCTAGAAAGTCAAAATCAATCTGCTGATTGGCGGACTGCAGGTTAGTGTGTGTAGCGTGTGGTGTGTGTGTGTGTGTGTGTGTGAGTGCGAGGCGGTGGGGACTGACCGTTTGGAGAACCTCGAGGAGAGCTTGGAGAAGAAGGAGGGGCGCGCCTGGTGCGGCGAGCCGCCGTCGCCGTAAGCGCCGCCCGCTGACGCGCCGCGCGACCGCGTCTGGCCTGTGCGTTCATAATATACACTTATATAATAAGTCAAAATAGCTTAGATTATAAGTCAAAATGCAACTAAAAAATTATGGATTGAATCATCTGATTTTTTTATTGATAGAGGGGACAAACGATCAGACGGGTCAGGTGAAGGTATTTTATCTATTACCGTTTTATTACTCAGTGGCCGCTTAGACCAATGTTAATCGATCTGCGGGTCGCGACTGTAGTTCTAAAAGATCCGTTAGCTACTGTTATTTAACCAAATGTCTGGTTAGCTACCGATAAAATGAACCGTTAATAACTAAAAAAAGTACAAATTACGTTAAAATTCCTTTATATTCGGCTTCGTATCTATAGTCGCAACCTCCAGGGTGTTCTCAAGGCCAAAATTGATCGCCAAAGCGGAGTGCGCCCGTTTGCTCGCCGCATAGCTACGGTCCGGGAGGATTGCAAACTTTTTTTACTCATAAACTTTGAGTATTTAACCAATTGAGATGCCAAGCCGTATTATCACCTAACAATTTTTTCTGCCAATTTTAGCAGGGGGAGCTGGCTTTCGCGAGCGGGCTTTCGCGATACGGACTTAAGCAAAATGACACACGATATCGCGGCGAACTGGTTTTTATAAACCGTTATGATTTAACTCACGGTTTTAGGTCATATGCATTGGCAGAGGGGAATGCGTGCCTTGCGAGGTCCCGTGGCTAAATTGTCTAAGCTCATAAACGGGTCGCGTACTCATAAAGATTGAAAAACTCCGGTTTAGCCGATCAACTTTTGTCGGCAATGTGAAGCTGGCTATAACCAGCAATATTGCTGGGCGCTACGTGCTCTGTCTACTGTCCACTATAGCGTTGCTCGATTGATGCTGGTCAAGTGCTGTTAATTGATTTACCAAGACTTTACATATCATATTAAGACTAGTACAATCGACCCGGTCCCTGTTACGGGAAGCAACACAGACAAATGTATCTTGAAAAAACTTGTGCGACAGAGAGAAAGGAATAATAGTTGCCGCATATTCAAATTATTGCTTCTAGTCGCACACAGATAAATAAATAACTTATTCGATTCGAAGTGAACGCGAAAATAGTTGTTCTGTAATCATGTTGCGGGTGGTGGGACCCAGTGGTCAGTCCGGATAGCTACCACCATCTTGCTCTTAAATCCTGCCGTTAAGCACTGCTTGCATTGTTGTGTTCCGGCGTGAAGAGCAAGACATCCGGTGCAATTACTGGCACAAGAGGTATTCCATCTTAGCCCTCTAGATCGGCAACTGCAATCTTCTCGGTGTCGCGAGTATCTTTAGGCGGTGGTGATCACTCACCATCGAGTGCCCCACATGATTGTTCGCCTTCCTATTTTTATTTTATAGCTGCTTGCGTCCGAAGATGCATCTCGCACACAAAAATAGTATATAAGTAATGTTCACCCTACTAATATAGATCTAAAACTAGATTTTTAAACTTTACTAACAATATAAGGACTTTTGGTCTGAAATAAAAAGTATTTTCTTTTATTTTTTATAAAAAAAAGTGTAGCAAGTAAAGCTGGCGAGATACGGACCCGAGTGGAAGGTGGACCGCGAGGGCACGTTCCGCGGGAACACCAGCTGGTTGGGGAAGTCGCGCCGCGCGCCGCCCGCCGCGCCCGCGCTCGCCGCCGTCAGCGCAGAGTTCAGGCTGCAACCACCACAAGCACTCTCATTTCATTTACCAACACTTTACATAATATGTTAAGCCTAGCACGATCGACCCGGTCCCCGTTACGGAGAGTGACACGAAACGCTGCAACTCTTGTACGACGCCAGTGAACAAAGTTCTACAGCCACCATTGCTGGCGCGTATTTCTAAATATTAAAGGGGATACGGGTGCAGAAAAATGACAATCTAAACACCTAGTAAATACAGTAAAATAAAAAATATATATAAATAATTAAATAGCATAGCAAACTATTTATAAATAAAAAGAAAAATAAAATACACATATAACGAAAACCCAAACGGTTAGTGATATTAGTTTTTGTAAAAAAAACCACTTACCTGTGACTAGCTTTACGGATACTCGAAGCGGATCGCAATAAGACGAATAATACAAAAAAAAGACAAAACAACTGCTTATAAGTGCTCGAAAGAGCGAAACCATCAAACGGTGAAGAATGTAGCAAAGCTCGATAAAAAAACAAACGTAAATTACTAAGCCAAAAACGATTATGTGCCAAACGTAGCCAACCAAAAGCGTGGAACAAAAACAACTTAGCAATCTAAGCAACCAACAAGTCGGAAATTCAAAAAACTGAACATTAAAAAAAATATAGCTAGGCCGTTCAAGGCAGCACTAAAAACGTGTACAGCAGTGAAACCTAAGTGTACAAAAAAAAACAACCAAAACCGTGCGCCATCACGAAACGTAGTGCCTAGAAAATTGTAAGCGATTCCAAGAGGAAACCTGACATGAATGAAATCTTCCCCAATCTTGTTTTACTATTTATCTTACCCGACTGCCGCCAGACGGGAGTGTTATTATAATGTTCAGTGAATTTTGCTTATTTTCTTAAGGGGTTTCTTTAGCAAAAATAAATTGCTTTATAGCATGCCAATATTTATTCTACATGTATAACGCCGTCGGTTTAGATTGAGCGCAATCAATATCATTTTTATTTATCGACTGATTGTCCTCTCACGTAACGGCTGGACGGATTTAGATGAAATTTAGCAGACAGATCGATCATGTCCTGGATTAAAACATGGGATACTTTTAATCTCTTAAAATGCACGGAGTACGAGCGAAGCCGCGGGGAAAAGCTAGTTGTTTATAAAATTAAAGTACTTGTGGTCACGGCCGTCGCAACACGGTCGTAACGTGGAGATAAATGAACAATCGTTGATAAGTATTTAATTTTTCAACGCATAACTAACTTTACAATAGTATTTTATGCAACTGTTGCATAATGAGGGGTCTTAAAACACGAGTGTGGTTTTATGAAACGAGCGTCAGCGAGTTTCATAATAGGATCACACGAGTGTTTTAAGACCTAATTATGTACAGTTGCATACATTACTTTATCTACACACATATCATAAGTACTCTACGATGGGTTCAGAAGCCATAGGGCAATGACCTGCATTGCTACTAGCTACTAGTGCTAGGTACCTATTAAATATCTAAAGACTGTACACATTAAAATAATGTAATAAAAAATGAATTTGAACAAATATAGAAACAAATTAGAATAATTCTCACAATAATATTGGTCATTATAACGCTGGTCATTGCCTACGGTTTCACGCATTATAGAGCATTTATGATATATGTGTAGATAAATGTTATTCTATTATTGATTTTTGACGTTTATTTGTGCCCTACAGGGTTCATGTCGTCACTACTCCTGGCTCACAAGAACCCTTTGAAACACATGAAAGGCAATAAAACATTGAACAATGATTTGATCGCGTTAACTCCCGTTTGACGTCAGAAGCGTTTGTGAAAATCGCGAAAGTTTAAAACAATCGAACGTCAAGTACCATTCTAATTCGTTTATTTGTTTTCTTTGTATTTTTATGTGGCCTACAGTCAGCGTCAAATATACCAGAGCGGGCAAGGTTGTCAAAAATATCTGAACACGCCAGAGCGTATTTGACAATAGAGTCGAATTCAGATATTTTTGACCCCTTGCCCGCTCTGGTATATTTGACGCTGACTGTACACCACATAAAAATACAAAGAAAACAAATAAACGAATTAGAATGGTACTTGACGCTGACTGCACAATAAAGAATATTCGTCGTTTGTTGTTGCTGTCAAGGAGGCAGGCAAGAAGGGGCATTTCATTCAGGCGTCGGCGCCCCGGGTGCCGCGTTGGCCTGTACCTCGGGCGGGGTTGCGCGAGGTCCCTCGCGGACGCGTTGTGCGCGGCGGAGTCAGCGAGCGGCGGCGCGCCGGCGGCCGACGAGATAGACGCGCTCTTGACGTGAGTTTTGGCGGTGGTGCCGTTGGCGCCGTTGCCGCCGTTCTTGCCCTCGGCCGGCGCCAGCGCGCTGGGAGCGGGCCGAGCCGTTAGTGCCTTCGGCGTTGCCAATTTGGCGACTTTGTCGCTAGATCTAGCGGGTTCTGGAGCTACGTTGGCGACTATTTCCGCAAGTGTTTCATGCATTATAGCGACATTTGGACCCAATTTGACATGAACTGGAGACTTTTTGCAACATCTCTAGCGACTTCTGCAAAACTAAATTGGCAACACTCAGTGCCTTCCATGCTGGCTGGTCGCCGGCGGAAGCAAAAGTGCACAGCCGGGGGGCGAGTCGAAATCGAATTAACTACTCTTTTGAACGACTCTGGACTAAAACTAGGTAAGAATTGAAGTCATTTCAGCGACCAATGTGTAAACTGCGGTTTGGCGACTTAAGACCGCGGCTACTGGAAATGCAAAAAGTTGCATTACCTAAACTTACGCGCACAAGATTTCAAATATTTTTTGTTCCTTGCCTTCGAATGCAAACGTCACGGTGACAAATAGAGACAAAACTTCACTCTAGAATTTTTCGTATGCATTACGCGTTCAAAGGATTCGATAAGCTACAAGGCTGCACTGCGGTAACTGAATTCTCTAACTCGTACACTGGTACGTGTGCCTAAGGCAAGGCATTGAAACAATATCGACTAAAGCCTTGAGTCTTACTTTGAGTTGACTTTGACTATGCATTTTTTGACGATGACACCCCTCTTGATCATGAAAAACCTTTGAAATAATTTCCCACAATGTCTTTCGTAATCAAGCCTCCACTAGGGACAATCAGTTTAGAAACGTGTTTCGACTACAATACCACAGAGAGATGATGTCAAGTTGTTCTAATACAAAAGTATACTTGGTTAATATAATATTACAAAATACATATGATAAAATACAATAGATATGTGAACGTTTGTGTATAATAATATTACGAAGTATTATTAAGTTACAACAGTAAACTGCCATAGCCCATAGATATATCTGCTTTCAATAATTTAACCTTAAATTATATCAGACTCCCAAAGATCGGATCAGTTATAATTGCACAGCTACATTGGTTCATTTTAAGCACACCGCGTACCAATTTCGTTTTTTATAATCCCGAACGCCGCTCGCGGTCCCTATAGAGTCTACAGAGACCGCATATAGACCGATGCAACTGTGACAGAATCGTTTTATTAGACAGAGATGTTTTCGGTGACGAAGCCGTCGGTCCGGCCGAGCTCGTCAGCACACGAAGCTGCGTCGCGCGGGCTCACCTGGGCGCGGGCGGCGGCGGGCTGAGCTTGGGCGGCTGCGCGGCGTCGTGCGCGGAGCGGCGCGCGCCGGCCGCGGCGGCGGCGCGCGAGCGCGGCTCGGGCTTCGGCTGCGCGCTCGCCGGCCGCGTCGTGCTCTGCACCTGCCGCAAGTTGGCCATCATCAGGATGGTTGTATGGGATTCGCTTCGCTCGTGTGTGTCCTGGCGACCCGCCCCGGCTTCGCACGGGTAAAGTTTGGGATGTAAGTTCATAAAAACCTTCCGTAAAAAATCGGTTGACTGTTCCATTGATTCAAAACGGTAAATGCAGATCGGCACAACTTGAAACTTAATAGTGCTCTTTTTGAAACGTTTTCGCATAGCATGAACAGTTAAGATTTCCCTGTCACATCCCAAACTGCCAACAGTTTTTGCTTTACTATCGTGCAGCGCAAACGTCTTTTATATTGGGGTAGGATTCGATGGATTGGTTGACCGGTTGAATCCACCATTTGTACATTCATGTATTATCAAGCCGTGATTAGAATACAATTGGAGGGTAACGTCAGCACACTGTCATTTCATACATACACGAATGAAGTTTTGACGCAAGTCTATGAAATGACAATGTACTGACGTTACCCTCAAATTGTATTCTAAACACGGTTTGATAATATTATGTTATGCAGTTAAGCTTAAATGAGAGAAAATTCAGTTTTTGATTTTACAAACCCAAAATAAAATAGAGTTTATTTCAGCCACTTTTCCACGCTATATCGACATACGTATTAGAGAAATAAAGGTTTTTGAGGATGGTAACGTACGGTGATAAGATGTGCTTACCTGCATTTGGGCGATCCGTACTGTGTTCTCTTTGATAGACGCCGAGTCGATTGTGTTCTGTAACATCAACAAAATGATACTATATTTTTTGCTTATGCTTATTATGTCAACATTATGCAAAATCATCAAGCAAGATTCCATAATAGAGTGTTCCGACAGAGCTATTTTATCTCAAAGTCAATGTTGATATTATAGTCTTTGGAGACTCATAAATGTAAATACACATAAACTGGTAGTCTATCGATTATTTAACAAAAATGCCAGGATAAACAAGATTTTTAAAACTCATGCAACTTTAATAAAATTAACGACAAAAGTGGGTTCCCTTAATGTTTTCCTTCGTGCATACTTGCAATAAAATCTGCAAACTTTTAGATACCTTCACGTCTGAAGAACGTGACCTACTGCTTTCAAATTAATAGGCATACGTAACGCAACAAGAGTTGAGGTCACGCACACAGCTGGGTGTCACATATGTACAGTAGGGGAAATACATTCACGTACCACCATGGTACCACCTTAGAACTATCGCAATGACGCGACGCGTTGAACGCCACGCTATGTCATACAAATGTCATGCGTATGTCTCTTCGACTAGGTTCTACGGTGGTACGTGTTTGGATTTCCTTAACTGTACCGGAGAATTCTGTTAGAATTTTCACTTTTTCGTGTTTTGTATGACGCCTTAGTAAGTTTAGCTCAAGTCTCGCCGCGTAACCTGCACAAGTTGTAGTTATGAGACGTGACCGTACCTGTCTTTTGAAGTTGGAAGTGGTGGTAGTGGACGTAGAGGTCGTGTTGTTGGTGGCGCTCGTGGTCGTCCCCACTGTAACAGCACGCCGACGCGTTAGCCACACTACTAACACTAAAATCACCACCTAACTGCGACGGTCTCGGAGCAGACAGATCTATGCGTTGTAGTTAGCTAACCTAACCAGCTCTAGTAGCAGGCTGGCGTTTACCGCGCACATAATCGTTTCCGTCCCTCTCGCCCACGCTGACTGGTTAGAAAAGGATATATGGTTTACATCATCGATAAAAGCTAGCGGGCCCCTGATGCGTATCAATGGGTTACATGTTGCTTTGTACAAACAACAACAAATTAAGAACTTACTGAATTGATATAACTTCATTGTGCATATTAAGTCTCCCTTTCGAAAAATTTCACTCTCAGTTGCGACTGCAATGGTCACCGATCTTTGACTGAACATGCGACGTTCAGCCGGTCAACACAGAATTTGGATTTAAAATATACTAAGCCTTTTTTTGTTTAATGCTAATTTGTTCAGATGAATTCGTTTTAACAATTAACAAAGCTAAGAGAACATGTGTCTCAAATAGTTCAACTTTTAATAGTTGCTTAGTTCTATTAACGCTCTTAAAAGAGAAGAGTAACACGAGATAAAAAAAAATGTTTTTAAGGCTTAGAACGCTTCTAAGATTTGTTTGGCTAGGTAACGAAGGTTAGTTAGGTTTTTTAAATAAATAAAAAACTTTCAAAAAACCTATTCGGTGTAGATGATGCTGAAAGACCGTCAAAGTTAAATGGTGGCTTCGTAATATAACAATATCATGCATAATAGGTACAACATGCTTGCGGCAAACATCGATAGAATTAATCTTACATCTCTTCTAATTTTCCATTCGTTCAGTGTCGACAAAAACATTTTAGTACACATATTAATAAAGCTCCTATAAAAGAAAATGATTTCAAGAAAATGGTTTTTCTCCTAGCCATAACAATATGATAAATCCCATGTATTTATTAGGCATTTTTCTGGCAATATTTACCAATAAACCTTAAAAAATCTTTTAAGTCAGTATAGTAAACCTTAATAGGTTCAACGTAAATTAGGTGTTTTAAGTCTAATAAAAATAAAGCAAGCAGGCACTATACTAAAACCATTACTAATCAACATATGTAGGCAATGTACAATAAAATATGAGACTGTTTGTATGTATGAAGCGCGAATACAACCCAAATGATGATTTGATGATTGTTAAAACGTAAGCACACGCCACAAGTATTAGTCATGTTCCAACATAAACTTGCACTGTCAAGTGATATACCATTGGCATTCAGTTTTTACTTTTGTATGGCTTGCGTATACTTAACTAATTAACGTTTTAAATGATTGAAAGAACAAGAATGAATCGAAGTCAGCCTAATCTAATTCATTGGTGGTTTATATTGGTTTTGGGCCTTAATGTTGTGCGTGACCCAGATGTGTTACCTTTGCCTAGGAACCTCGTGAGTGTGTATGCCCGAGTGTTGCCTATTTAGCTTTAACTGTGTGGAGTAAAGACGAGTAATAGACGTAATAGTACTACTTTGCTAGAGTAGATAATACCTAAATATTTGCTTTTAAATATTCTACGTCATTGAGATACTTTGCCTAGTAGGCCTCAGTATGGTAAGTATGAGTGTTACCTGTCAATGGGCTTTAGTGTGTGTGTAAATGTACGAGTGTTACCCTGTCAATGACAGGCATTAATTATGTATATGGACAATTAGTATTAAACGTTTTCATTAGTGTTAAACCTTGCCAATGGGCCTCATTGTTTGTATGTGCGACTGTTATGTTACTTTGCCAATGGACCACGTTGTTTGTAAGTATAAGTGTTACCTTGTCAATAAGGCTCAGTGTGTTTATGTGTATCGTACGATTGTACGACCACATTTTGTTACAAGGAGTGTGACTTTGCCAACAGAGCTTAGCATGTCGATTGCATTTACCAATGGGCCGCATTGTATGTGCGAGTGTGACCGTGCCAATAGGCCTCATTGTCTTTATGGTACGAGTGTGACCTTGCCAATAGGCGTTATCGTCTTTATGGTTAGAGTGTGACCTTGCCAATAGGCGTCACGGTCTTTATGGTACGAGTGTGACCTTGCCAATAGGCCCCATCGTACGTATGGTACTAGGGTGATGTGATGTCGATAGTGTTCGTCGGGCGCGTCGCCTCGCCTCGGGTGCAGGTGCGAGTGTTACCTCGGCAACGGGCCTACGTCTCTATACCCGCCCGTGCGAGCGGGCGGCAGCGGGCGGCGTACCTTGCGGCCGGAGCACCTCGCCGCCGGAGCTGGCGCGGCGCGAGTTGGAGGGGCGCGCGGTGGCCGAGATGGAGCGCTGCACGCCGCGGTGCGACGGCGAGCCGCCGCCTGCGCACCACGCGCGGTCAGCGGCCGCACACGGGGCGCCCATGGGTCAACTTTACCGACGCGAAACCCTACGTCTAGTCTTTCCGAACGGAGTTCCGTCATCGTCGGTAATCGAGTTAAAATGTCATTTTTTTGTTCTCAAAAGGTTTTTTGTTCTAAAGTGAGAGAAAATCTTTCTTTTTGACCGGTGCTAGCCTTTTAGATTTAGTTTCACCGAATAGAGGACGAGCTTGAAGTACGCTCAGAAAAGGGGAAAATTTGCGAAGCATTCTTAAGGAGCCACTTCCAAGTTCTCGTATGCGAATTGGATTACGTAGCGCGGCTCGCATTACATTGCGCGGCTCGACCGATCACATCGTACCTCAGTAGCATGCAATTTGATGCAAATCGCATACCAGAACTCGTACCATGTAAATAGCCCTTAAGGGTACTCCAATGAAGCCGACTTCGGACATCGTACTTGAAGAGAAAAGAACAATTAATTGCAGTTTTTGCTACCAACGCTTCGGAAAGACTACTAAAACTTAGTCAGCACGTTGGACCGTCGAACTAGTCTAACTAGTTGTCGTTAAAGTTGACCGATAGGTACGCCCCGTGACAATCGCTTCACCCTCAGTGCTGCCGTGCACACCACCATTGTTTTGTGTTGCTTTGACTCCATAGATTTTGTAAAAAGTAACAAATTTAGGCATCTGAGTAGAAGTACACGAGCGTTTTAAGCTCGTCTAACGAGAGGCACCTGTATGCTTATTCGTTTGTTTTCCATGCTATACAGGAAGTAAAATGGTCATAATATTTAGAGTACCTCTTGTGCCAGTAATTTCACCGGCTTGCTCTCCAAGCCAGAACACAACAGCGCAAGCACTGCTGCTTCGCGGCTGGATTAGCGAGCAAGATGGCGGTAGCCATCCGGACCGACCTTGTTCAACGTCTTACCACCCGCAAACGTTTTCGTTTAAGGTAACAAGACATCTAAGAGGTACACGAGCATTTTAAGTTCGTCTGTACGTAGTTTTTTTGAAGTACTTTCTACGCGATACAAGAATGTTTAGTCAAACTATTCAAACTCGCTCCTCCCCTGCCTAAGTTTCCCTCAAACTTTAATCTCAAAGACTCTATGGAGAGTATGAAAACATGTAGCCACTAACAGTGGTGGCGACACGGCGGCACTCAAGCACACAGGAACATAGAAGCGGCACGATGGACCAATGACACCCGGAGTAAGCCAAGCCGACTAAACCCGATTATCCTAGCGCTAAGCGTTAGCGCCACGGGGTAAGTCCGTCCATGCGACGCCTCGGCACCGTATCGCCTCGGGATAAGACTCAAAATGGAAAAGTGTGCCGTCACTCAACTGACATTTATGTAAATAATTAATATCAGTACAGTAGTAAATCGCTACGAATCTTTTACTAAGTCGATATTATTTAAATCTCAGTTTATCAACGGATACACTTTTATATTTTGACCCATTGCAATAAAATGTAGACTTTTAATGTCGCCAAGTAAAGTATGTGCATATTTACGCCAACCGCGAGCCAGTAATTTTTTAAATTAACCTTGCAGACCATACTTTATAGGGAAAAGACAAAATTCTACATCTCTGTTTTTTTCTGAGGCGAAACGATGCTGAAACGCTGCATGAGCGTCCTCCTAAATTTTTCGACGTTCGGACCCGCCAGTCATTGTTTACCGCAAAAATTGTCTAAGCGTGCACACAGGCAGAAGAGCGATAAGCGTTCCGCGTTTTTTGTAATGTATAGTCGACCAAGTAATTCCTTGACCACTTTTGAACCTTATTTCTTTGTAATACGGTCGAAAAGTGGTCAAGCAATTTCTTTGTCGACTATACTATTAACGCCTCGCACAGGATTACGCTTTTACTTTGTTTTCAACAATAGAACGAACGCTCCCTTCTGTCTAGCACACACGTAACACAATTTCGTTAGACAGTGACGGAGCTACGAAACGTCGAATATACCCGGGACTGCCTATATACAGCGAAAATGTATTATTTCGCAGATATTATCTTTGTGTTGCGTCTAGAGTTAAAAATTAATTATTAGAAAAAAATGAAATCAAATAATTCCAATTGAAATATTTGTTTTACTTATATAATATGCCTATATCTGTGACGAAATGTGTGTCTGTCTGTGTGTACCTGAGTGCGCGTTAGCCGCTTGCGCCGTCGCAGGCTGTCCGGGCGCGGCCGCGTTGCGCAGCGACAGCGACGAGCCGGACCGGCTGCCGTCCGATTCCGGCTGGAATCATATACAAAGCAATACAATATTTCTTATCCAAAATGTGTACATCGCACGGCAGTTCATACAAATTCATGGGCTATAGTTCTTACCGTTACTTAACCGGATTAACCGATTCCATTGAATTTCTCTACTATTACAGTTTTGCTTAAAGATTGACTGGTAGAGAATGCCTTATTAATTTATTTAAACTTTATTGCACAACACAAAAATAAATGCACAATGTTTTAAGGCATTAAGCCCGCCTTATGTACATTTTATTGTAAAATTTTGTGCAATACAGATTAAATAAATCAATAAACTTTGTTTCCAATCTGAAGAGTGACAACAGTGCTGGTCAAAATAGATGCCGGCGATGTCGATGTGGGTATTTCAACCCCTGTTCCATCCCCTTACTATTTTGTATGAGAAATGTTAAACTGCTGGATTTTTGGCACAGAAGAAAATGCCGGCAACAGAGAATCGCCAGTATAGTTGCAGGCAAACATCTTGAGCATAAATCCAGTGAAGGGGACACGGCTATTGCGCAGTCAAGGTCAGTGCTCAGGATGTTTGCCGGGAACTGTAGGCAATGCAAACAAGCAGACACTCACGTCGGTGC
The DNA here is from genome assembly GCA_963691745.1 of Ditula angustiorana. NCBI lineage: Eukaryota > Metazoa > Arthropoda > Insecta > Lepidoptera > Tortricidae > Ditula > Ditula angustiorana. The sequence goes on along the minus strand of OY829496.1, from coordinate 7,388,119 downwards.
TCTTCCTGCCCAACAGGAGGTAGGTGGCGAACACGTCGTCGTACTTGGCCTCCGCCAGCGAGTACTCGATCTCCTGCCGGTTGTAGCCCAGGCACACGAGCGCCTCTGTCGGGACAAACGTGCAACTCGTTAGCTAGCGAACATTTCATAAATACACAAAAATAAAGCCGGGTTCGATAGACTTCGGTTACACGCTCATTCCTGTCGTCAGTTCAGTCCATCATTCTTGTCAGAATGACGAGAGAATTATCGTGTAACCTGTCTCGTGTCGTGTCAGTCTGAACTGATCGTAACCGTGTCCATTTATCATCATTCTGGCATCAGTTAAAACTATACCGGAATGATGGACTGAACTGACGCCAGAATTAGCGTGTAACCGAAGTCATAGAAATGGCCGATGTTGTTAACAAACCATTTTACCGTTATCACTCCGTAATCACGCACTGTTAACCGTTTCACCGCCAACAACGCTAACTAAAGTTGTTACCGACCAGGGCCCAATTTCATAAACGCGACAGGCGACAGGTGACAGTGACAATTCGCCGTATATTCCTGTGTCGACAAGTAACGCTTCAGACTTACAGGCTTAACATCATAGTAGACAAGCAATGTATACCGAATTGTCACTATCACCTGACGCCTGTCGCGTTTATGAAATTGTGCCCAGGTTGCCATAATGTCAAACTTGAATTTGAAGTTTAAATATAAGACGGAACGTAAGTAACTTGATGCACGGTGTCATCAGTCAACGATATGTACAAACTGGAACAAATTACCTTTATGGGTATGGACCTCCGCAAAGTAATACTTGAATCTATTAATTATTCAACGATATGTGTCGGTGGCGTGATGAGCACGACAGCTCGCGACACCTTTAAGCGTTCTTGGCGTTTAAAGGGTTAAACGACGAGTATTATCGATTAAAACTCTTTATCCTTGCATTTTTTTTCGTTTTTAGACAAAATATCTAATAGTTATTTCAAACACATTTGTTGAAAATTTAAGGTTATGTGTCAAATGCATATTTACAACATTGACAATTTCTAATGGACCCGACTTTAAAGTCACGCCTGTTCCCCGGTGGAGTAGGCAGAGATCACGGATCTCCATTTCCTACGATCCTAACAACCTTCGCTTCACTTACTCTCGTAACATTCTTCATGCATTAATGAATAGATATAATGATAAACTTCGAGTAATATACTACTAGAGTATAAACTAACAAAGAGCTCTGTGGCGTACAATCATTTTTGATCTGTCAAATAACGTTCAAAATAATGCAAAAGTCCATACCAAAGCGGGCCTACTTGTCATTCAGAACTGGTTACAAACGGCGCGTGTTCTTTTCTCTTTCTTACACGTGCAACTGCTACAACAGTTTACTTTTTCACTCGCACACGAGTGTTCTCTAAGCTTTATGCATGACTAGCTTTTGCCCGCGACTTCGTCCGCGTAAACTTGTTTAATTGAATCAAGCAAACGTGCACCCAACATGCAATCTGCAATATTTCCTGGACAAATTAATGAGAATTAGTTGCTTTGCTGCTCATGACGTCACGGCGGCGTATAACTCCCTTATCGCTATCCCGTGGGAACTATGCATTTTACAGGATAAAAAGTATCCTATGTGTTAATCCGGGTTATAAACTATGTGTGTGCCAAATTTCATCCAAATCCATTCAGTTGTTTTTGCGTGATTGAGTGACAAACATCCAAACATACAAATTTTCACATTTATAATATTAGTAGGATATATAAAGACACTTGAGTCAACCAAAGAATGTGAAACTCAACTCCTATCGAGTATTTCGTTTTTGTACAATAAACTGCAAACTGCTCAATTTACTTGCAATCGGTGTGGACTTTACATAACTACAGCTAATGTGCAGTCTTGAGAACTGCACACCGACTGCAAGCATATTGCACAGTTTGCGGTTTGGAGTGCAGTTATGCCAACCGTATAAAAAGTGCATCCAAACTGCAATTTTGCAACTGGCTGGTAATTTAAATGCAGTTCGTCTATAATGACCTTGAGAGACCTAAGAATCAGTGATGAGTGAAGAATTTACCCACTTACAAGAACAGAACAGCGGATTTCGTTTACAGGCAATTCACCTGCCTATATTTATTTAACCTTTTAGCTGCCATCGTATCATATTTAAGAATGTAATATAGTTTTATAGCGACACAGACATGTCCGATGAAAATGTCTCGGCGGTTAAAGAGTTAATTACCACTAATATAACTATCTATAAATACAATTAGGTTAAAGGGAGAAAAATAACTATTATCCCATCATTTAAATTATATTAAGCTATGTATATCTTTTTGCGATATTATTCTGACATTTGCAAAAACGTGTTTCGATTCTAAGTCACAGGTAACGGGCTAGTTTTTCGGTAATTTCTAGCCGTAACTGTGCTTCGCTGTCTGTCATTTCTCAAACTAGATTGAACGAAACAAGGTGCATGCTTTTGATCAACCGTAAATGCAATTATAGACAAGCATGCTCCAATTTATATTTATAAATAATTATACTATGTAATCTAAAAATACGTACCTCTAAAAATATCGTGCAATCAATAAAGTTTTTATAAACGAAATAACCATAACGACTGTAGCAGTGAACAAAGTTGAACGTACAGGATGAGAATGTCTTAAATATCTGACTTAATCAAACTACAAACAAACTGTTTTAGCAATTTTTTGTAGATACGACTTTGATGATTGGGACAGTCTTACAGTCTTCGTGAAACCAAAATATCTCTGGAAATCTATAAAGCGACAAAACAACTAGACAAAAGCGAGGGGTTCGGGAGTTTCTAACATATAATTGTATGAAGCTTAACGATAACGTACCAACTTGAGCTGTGCCGATACGTAGATGGCATGGAATATAAAACAGATATTATTCAAAAGTTGTACCCAAAACGGCTGGCAGGCGTGGTCAATTTCTCGCTTGTCTTTCAGTGCATCTCTCTCCCACTGAGCTAGTTAGAGAGAGACGAGCTGAGCGACAAAGCGAGCCGCGGTGCGCCGCGCTAGCCACTCTGGTGATGGTGTAGCAAAGTATACTTAGCGTGGTTTAGGTTGCGTCAGAAATGACCACTTTCCCGTTATATCTAATTTCCCGAAAAGAGCATTTTCTTAAAATGTCACCTATTCATTACCGCGCGCGACAAAAAAAACATTATACACTACATTATTACATTATGTATAACTACCGACTGTCCCGGCTTTGCACGTTAACAATCGGGATGTAATGTACATAAAAACTTTTCAAGAAAAAATATCTAGATGACAGTGAAAACCGTATCAAAATCTGTTGCGTGATTTAGGAGAAGGCAGCTGAAGATACCCTATCAAAATTTAGGACAGACGGGAAAAAATAGTGACTTTACTTTATACTGTGTAAAGATAAGCTCGCGCCTATTTCCCCTTGGGGTAGGCAGAGACCACAGAACAAGGTCAGCTAACATACAAGAAAGTGGAACTTTACAGGAGCATAGGCGTTTCAGTAAAAATGGTCATTCTAAACCTAAGCCGTTATTATCAAACCGCGATTAGAATAGGCTTGGAGAGCAACGTCAGCACACTCATATAGGAATGAAGCTTGACGTGTGCTGACGTTACTCTCCAATCCTGTTCTAATCGCTGTTATATAATAGCGTAGTCAGTGGTTTTAGGCACTCTGCGTGAGGGAAGCATTTCAGATGACGGAAGAAGTGAAATATTAAGCGTTAAATTGGAAGTTGTTTTTAGGTTAAAGCGTCATCGAAAGTGGCACAATGTAGCGGCAAGCGCCTCGCTGGATGCTCGGATGATATACCCTAGTTAACCACAGGCAGCGGTATGACAATCATCAACATATGTAGCATTTGTAATTATTGTGGTATTGGGGGCAGATAGTCAAGCGTGCCACTTCCGGGTGGTCTTCGCATTAGAAAAGTTCTTCAAGCACCGTTTCCTGCGTCGAAATGATTTAGCGTTTCGATTTTGAACAGAAGAAGGCAAAGTTAGCTTTTGATGCACATAAATACAAATCAGAGTTGTCACTTGTAGCTCTCAGCTATTCAGTTAGTTGCAACACCTCTTACAGCTACTATACAGCTGATATAGCGCTTGTATGCTATTTGACTTTTCAAATCAAGACAATTGACAAGAAAAGTATCAAATTGGAAGGACAGAAGACGAACTCCTTAATGCAAGAATACTTTATCTCCTTATACTTTGGGCAATGGTCCACAGATGTGATGTTCGTGTGTGTTTTACCCACAAACGTGCAGACCATATACCCTCAAAACTTCGCGAAATTTTAGATTAGCAATAAAGATTATGAAGTTTAGGGAATTTACTAGGGCAGTGGTGGGGCCTATCCGCTTGCGGTCTTTACAATAAAGAATATTTGTTGTTAACGTGTTGTTGTTCTTGTTGTTTGGGGGTTGTACTTGGGCGGTGGAGTTACCTATCCGCTTGCGGTCTTTACAATGAAGAACATTTGTTGTTGCCGTGTTGTTGTTTGGGGGGTATAGTCGGGCGCTGGCGTTACCTATCCGCTTGTGGTCCTTGTAGTCCTGCTGCGGCTCGACGAAGGGCCGCAGCTCGTCCTCCTCGTAGCCGGTGTTCATCCACTTGTCGCGCATGATGCTCTCGAGCGACGCCCGCTTGCCGGGGTTCAGCACGAGGAACTTCTTCAGCAGGTTTTCGCAGTCGGTCGACATGTAGAACGGTATTCTGGAAGGACGGATGGTGTCAGAGCGTTGTTGGGACGGGGGACTCAGTTGGGTGGACAAGTGTGAGTCTGCCGTTTCGGACGTATATAGATCCAGCACGAATTTTGAATTTAAACCTAGAGCCTTTAGCTTCAGGGCTCAAGCTGCGGCTCTTGAGCTTTAAACACTGAGGGTTGCGTAACCAGCCTCACAAAGCGGCCTCCATACAAACGGCGGTAACGTTGTCTACTTCCTAAACATTAACCAATAGTCATGATCTTCTAGTATGATATTGTTATGCCTCAAAACTAGGTTCGTAAGTTTGTTCCTTTTAATATTCTTTAAAGATTTCCGTTTGTATTTTTCTTTTGTTTACATGAGCATAAGACACAACAACAACATTTTTAGTATTTTCTTATGTTTTCGCGACATGTAAACATTGAAATAAAACAATTTAAACTGTTTATATCGCGTGTATTGTAACAAATCTAATATCTGACGTTTCGAGCCCTTTACAGGTCTCATGTTCACGGGCAGACTGACAAAAAACTTAGAATACAAATTACCCAATTTTGAAAAATAATTGAAAAAATTAAAAACCTAAATATGAAATCGTTCCAATTAACGCAATAAGACTACAAACTCTACGAGCTCTTCGGAAGTGGCATCTGCTGAGAAGAATGCGCCGCAAGAAACTCAGCATTAAGCCTTTTTTCAACCACATAACTTTGTCTACCCGTGAACATCGAGACCTGTAAAGGGCTCGAAACGTCGGGAATTAGATTCGTTACAATACAGGCGATATAAACCGTTTAAATTGTTTTATTTCAACAACATTTTGGTTGTTGTTGTTGGTGTTGTTGTAGTAGTGTAGCGTGTGAGTGCTCGGCCCGCCTCACCTGTACTTGCCGCGCAGCACGCGCTCGCGCAGCTCGCGCAGCGTGGAGCCGTCAAAAGGCAGCGAGCCCGAGACCAGCGTGTACAGGATCACGCCCAGCGACCACACGTCCACCTCCGGCCCGTCGTACTTCTTGCCTGCAACGACGCGGAACACGTCATTATTATTACTGCTACAATAAATCCACGACGACCAGCCACAAGATGGTCCGATGACCTCATACAGGTGGCAGGAAGACGCTGGTTGTATGCCGCTTCCAACCGGTCACTTTGGAAATCCATGGAGGAGGCCTATGTTCAACAGTGGACTTCTTGTGGCTGAGATGATGATGATGATGATGATGATGATGATGAAGACAGATTTCGAGACTAAGGCTGCTTGTGTTATGGATACTAGAGAACGGATATATACATAGATACTTATTGCAAGTTGATAATTGCAAGACTTGAGTAGCAGTAGACGGGGCACATTGCTCGCAGAACTGATGGCCGATGGAGCCAAAGAGTTCTAGAGCAGCGACTGTGCACTGGAAGACGTGGCTTGGGCAGACCTGCCACAAGGTGGACCTACGGCCAGGTGCTGGCTGCGGAGACCCGCTGGATGCGAGCAGCTCGGGACCAGGCGTTGTGGGGATCGTTGGGGGAGGCCTATATCCAGCAGTGAACGTCTGATACGATATGATGATGGTAGTGATATTTAGGTACAATACCATATCATATTATCATACGATATCTTTTTACAAAACACACATTAACTAAATATTCGCCTATTACGTATTTTCATTATAGGGGCATTTCACGTGAAGCGGACAGCGAAAAAAATGTCAGTTTCTAGATTTTGTTTATAATTGGGTTAGTTGGACTTTTATGTGACCTGAATAAATATACATCACAATTTTTTTTTTTACTTGCTTAGTTACTATTTTATCAGACTTCAAAGAATTGTCAAAATGCGAGGAACGGATTTTTCGAAAGTTATTAATGCAGTTAATCAAATGGATTTATTAATTAATAAATAGTGTTTATTTAAGTGTACTAATTGTTTTTCTTCTAAAGTTATAAAAATATGAAATTGATTATTTTTTTCATATTGTAAACCGGAAGTTAGTAAAAAAAACCGATTTTTTTCCAACTTCGCATTTTTTATTTTTTTTTTATTTTTGCTTGATAATATAGCTTGTAGTCTGTAAAGATTATATAAAAAAATTTATCATGGTATCTCAAATCGTTTAGAAGATAGGTGAACTAAAGTATGGAGGTGTCGCACGGCGCGCTATACTGAGCGATTTTCTTAGCGTTGCTTTTTTTTTTTTTTGGATTTTATGGCCTTCTTAGCGTTGTCCGTTGCCGTTATACTTGCCAACGCAAGGAAATATTGCGAAATAGATATTCGACTGCTCTATTTCATTCGTTTTTCATAAAAAATATATAATTATGGGTGGTAAAATTAAAACATACTTAAGAAATCGATTTAATTTTGCAAATATATATAATTATAAAGAAGATTTTGGCACTGCAGCTGAAATTCATTTCCATGCAACCTCACACGGAAAAGGGCCATGTGATGGTCTTGGCAGAAACCTGAAAAGGCTGGCAACCCGCGCAAGCCTTCAGTTGCCTGCAAATAAGGCGATAACTACCCCGCTCCGTTTATATGATTGGGCGAAAACGGCATTAACAGAAACTGCAGTTTATTATTGCCCCAAAGAAGAAATAGATCGACAGAGAATTCTTTTGCAACCAAGATTTGAGAAAGCTGTCACCATCTCAGGGACTAAAAAATTCCACGCCTTTCTGCCAACATCTGAAGGCATTATTGTAAAACCCACAAGCTATACCACGAACTGTAAAGTAGTAAAAATTATAAAATAAATAACACCTAATAGAACAAAATACCACCTAATAGACCAGAGGACGGAGGAAATTCCATTGCAAAGAGGTGTGAGACAGGGAGATGTTATCTCTCCGAAACTGTTCACCAACACAATGGAAGATGCCTTTAAGCTTCTGGAGTGGAAAGGATTCGGCATCAATATCAACGGCGAGTACATCACTCACCTTCGATTTGCCGACGATATAGTAGTCATGGCAGAATCGATGGAAGACCTTAGCACGATGCTCGAAGACCTCAATCGGGTTTCCCAACAGGTGGGCCTTAAGATGAACATGGACAAAACGAAAGTCATGTCGAATGGCCATGTGGTGCCCACCCCAATAGCAGTAGGAAACTCAACTCTCAAAGTTGTTGACGAATACGTCTACCTAGGACAAACAGTCCAACTAGGCAGGTCCAACTTTGAGAAAGAGGTCAATCGTCGAATGCAACTCGGCTGGGCAGCGTTCGGGAAACTGTGAAATGTCTTCTTGTCCAATATACCTCAGTGTCTGAAATCGAGAGTGTATGATCAATGTGTGTCACCAGTGATGACTTATGGCACTGAAACGTGGCCGCTTACTATGGGCCTTATAAGAAAGCTCAAAGTCAAGCAACGAGCTATGGAGAGGGCTATGCTTGGAGTTTCTCTGCGTGATCGAATCAGAAATGAGGAGATCCGCAGACGAACGAAAGTAACCGACATAGCCCAGCAGATTAGCAAGTTGAAGTGGCAGTAGGCAGGGCACATAGCACGGAGAACTGATGGCCGATGGGGTCGGAAAGTTCTCGAATGGCGGCCGCGTATTGGCAAGCGCAGCGTAGGACGACCAGCCACAAGATGGTCCGATGACCTCATACAGGTGGCAGGAAGGCGCTGGTTGCATGCTGCTTCCAACCGGTCACTTTGGAAATCCATGGAGGAGGCCTATGTCCAACAGTGGACTTCTTGTGGCTGAGATGATGTTGATGAGAACAAAATAAATGATTCTGTTAGTCGCAACTTTGTTTTATTTAACCTAAAAATTAAAATATATTTCATTGATTAATATTTGAATAATAATCATTAATGACAAAAAAATTAAAATGTAGTCAAATAAATTAAATTTTGATTTTAATTATGGTTATTTAATCACTTTCCATCATTTATAATACGTATAGGAAACCGTTAGAAGCGACGCACTGCACTACTAAGGAACCGCTCAGTACAGCGCGCCGTGCGACACCTCCATACTTTAGTTCACCTATCTTCTAAACCATTTGAGATACCATTATAATTTTTTTTATATAATCTTTCTAGACTACAAGCTATATTTTCAAGTAAAAAAATAAAAAAATAAAAAATGCGAAGTTGGAAAAAAACTGTTTTTTTTTACTAACTTCCGGTTTACAATATGAAAAAAATAAACAATTTCAAATTTTCACCACTTTATAAGAAAAACAATTAGTACACTTAAATAAACACTATATATTAATTATTAAATCCATTTGATTAACTGCATTAATAACTTTCGAAAAATCCGTTCCTCGCATTTTGACAATTCTTTGAAGTCTGATAAAATAGTAACTAAGCAAGTAAAAAAAAAAATTGTGATGTATATTTATTCAGGTCACATAAAAGTCCAACTAACCCAATTATAAACAAAATCTAGAAACTGACATTTTTTTCGCTGTCCGCTTCACGTGAAATGCCCCTATAGTTACAATGGTAGCCAGCTACAATGGTACAGTTTAAGGCGTAATCATTTCAGAATACAAAAAATTACTTCTAACCCAAAAGTTGATAGTCTTCTGCATATAATATATAATAATAGATAATAAATAAATATCTTGGGACAGTTAACACCAATTGACTTAGTCCCAAAGTAAGCAACTAAAGCGGCTTGTGTTATGGGTACTAGACAACGGATATACATACTTATATAGATAAATATATACTTAAATACATATAACATCCACGACTCGGGCACAAACATTCGTATTCATCATACAAACATTTACCCCTACCGCGAATCGAACCCGGTATCTCAAGCTTCATAGTCAGGGTCACTAACCACTAGGCTATCCGGCCGTCCAAAATTGCAAATTCCTTGTTATTATTAACAACTAACAAACAACCCGCTCCGGCTTTGCACGGATACGACAACGATGCAATGTACATAAACCCTTCCATAGAAAAATCTCTAACCGACAGTGAAAAGCGTATCAAAATAGATTGCATGGTTCAGGGGTAAGCGGCCGAAGATACGATGAAGACAGACAGGAACCGATAGCGACTTTGTTTCATACTATGTAAAGGTAAAGAAAAAGAAAAAGATAATAATAATAATAAAGAAGAAGCACGTGCAAGCTCTCTTCACAGTTGCTAAGCTAGCAGTTTACCTTGGAAGAGTTCTGGCGCGGCGTAGGGCGGGCTGCCGCAGAAGGTGTCGAGCTTGGCTCCCGGAGTGAACTCGTTTGAGAACCCGAAATCCGCTATTTTAATGTTCATCTCGCCGTCTAGCAGGAGATTTTCCGCCTGGAAATAGGAAGCGGACAATCAAAATAAACAAATCACAAATACCTTGGAACAATTTACCTAGACCTAGACCCAAGATACTAGACTTGAGCACGAACGTCAATCCATTTCGTGATCAGCAAAAAAGAGGTCTGTTAAAAAAAGAAACAGCACATTGGCATAACTTTTTAAATGCAGGAAAGTAGCAAAATGATGTCGCAGCTTAATTTTATGGAGATTTACGATTGATTTATGTTCAATATAAGGGGTAGGGGGATATATACCTTGAGATCCCTGTGTATGATGCGCTTTTGGTGACAATACTGGACCGCAGACACAATCTGTCGGAACTTGGCTCGCGCCTCCTTCTCCTTCATGCGCCCGTGCAGCACCAGGTAATCAAACACCTGGAAAGCAAACAGTTCACATTTTAGTTGATTGTAACTCGGGCACAGTGTCCAACTAACCTCTTATGTAACTACGCTTTTTAAAAAAGCTACTAAATACCCGAAACTAAGTCCAGAGGCCTGTACCACAAAACTTACAAGTCCTATAATTTAATATATTTGTCACATTTTTGTATGAAAATCTCTACAATTATGTCAAATTGCACTTCTAATTTTGGCGGGACGGCTGGTTTCTGTGCCACTGCAAAGACTGCGCCTGAGCACTGCTCATACAATATTTTAATGCTTACATCACTTGAAACCACGTGGCGAGTCAGTAGAAAACAAGCAAAAATCGAGCAAGTACAAATCCTTGCTGTTTATAGAAATACGAATATGCGCGGCACCGCCCGGGATAGTACGACACTCGCTTGAATTACTAGCTGGGTACTGCGTTTCGTACAGTAAGCTAGCAACAGATGAGCAACTCTCTTGGAACTGCTGGTTGACATGGGAGGTGGTGGTCACTTAATGTAAGGTACCTCCCTTTTCCATTAAAAAGTCATCATTGGCCTCCCAACAAAATTGTGGTACGAGGATAACGGATGCTATTTTAGATAAACTTCTGACTAAAGTAGAAGGTGAATCGAAAGTGAACTGCTATTATCGAAAAAGCAAGCGCAATTGTTAATTATTTAAGCAAACTCTAAAAATGGGCGACAAAATACAGATTCAAGAATCAGGACTAAATCACAAGAGTCTCGTAAACTCATAATCCAAACACTACTGTTGCACAATATTCTCCAGATGGAGGTCAGTCTTAAAAGCCTTTTGGCCCACTTTAGTTAATAGGATTTTTAACTGATTAAGTAAAGTATTAAAATTTTACGCGACGCGAGCTTAAAGACATTTCCAGTAAGCTAATGACAAAAGCTATTTTGCTTTGTAAAAATGGGATTGCTTATACGTACTATGCTAATGATGGTTTAGCGTGATGGTAGGAATATCTTGTGAATCGGCGCCATATAAAAGTTGCATACTTTTTAGTCATCATTCCAGATTGAGTCACGTAGGGCGATTACACTATGCAGTTCAATCGTATACGACGAAGACAATAGTGTAAATGAGACTAAAATCGGCTGTATATACAAGTGTATAACCGTACGAGCAAGCCTTTATTCTGGCTGCCAGCGCACCACAGTAAATATACAGCTGGAGCAGTAAAAGAAATGCATACAAACTGACATTCACACAAACACGCGCTGCAACAAGGCCTCTAAACGGGCTTCGAAATGCATTTGGCTGCGAATGCTGTGTCAAGACAAGTGATCACTGTGGTCACCTTTCGCGTTCAACTCTGTGAGTGAGACCTACTTGCCATACTGCGATATATTTACTGTGCAGATACCGACCTCTCCTCCGGAGGCGTATTCCATGACCAGGTACAGGGTCTTCTCCGTCTCGATCACCTGGAACAGCTTCACGATGTTCGGGTGGTCCAGCATCTTCATTATCCGGACCTGCAAATACACAAAAAGGCATATTTATCATCCGGTAGATCACATACACCTATTGGCTACGGGGGTGGACTCTTGATTGTATGATACAGAGTTCGAATCTTCGTCCCAATGAGTTTCTTTAACTTATGTACAGTCGTAGAAACAGGGGCTTTTAAGGGGAAAACGGGTGCATTGATATAAATATTACAAATGAATATGTAACCATGATTGCAGAATCGTGGTTGGGTGTACCCACAGGGGTACGGGTTCCCTGTCACAGGGGTTACGGAGGTCAGGTGGTAGTCGCGCCACTGCAATAACTGGCCCTGATACAACTGGGATCATGTACCAATAATGTATCGGAAAAATGCTTAGGAAAGGATGATAGGTGTAAAATTTCTCAGGCTGAGTAACTGCAATTCGACAACTTATCTGCGCCTATTTCACGTATAGTGGCCTCGTGACAACACAGCCACCAGCCCAGTTCCTAAATGGAGCCTAGCGAAACCTTTCAGTACTGCGACAAAAGAATGGGAAAGACATATAAATGAAAAGCAACTCATATTAATCGGCGACGCATCACATCTTGAAGCAAACGAAGTCAGTTACGATCACTTTTTTGTATGTTCAGAGCAAATCTTTTAAAGAGACTTGTCGTAACCGCTATCAACTTGTATACGACAGTCCTAAATTGAGTGACAGGCTTAACTGCTATCTGGGTACGCAATCAAGGGAATTATAAACCAGCAACGGAATATGTTTGAATAGCGCAACAAAATGAAACAGCGGATGAATTCCCCGTATAGATTTATTGGCTACGCAATGCGCAGGGCGCAGGGAAGGAACACTCGGAACTGTGTAAGCATGAAACTTTTTGGCGAGGTTTCTTTTCTTACGCAAGATGAGATTTACTTTAACTACTTATCTACTTTTCTTATTGTATTCGAGTAGGTATACAAAAAGTTAGAATGCCAAAATCATAAAAGTTTATTACCAATCGCTTTGGAACTTCAATAGGAAACTATACAGACGAGCAAAAATTCTGAATCTCAGTGAATTTCTTGCCCAAATGAGTATATTTTGAAGCCTTGGTTCTGAACTTGGCGGTGCTTTGGGTGACAACTGATCATAAATATCCAGAGCATTGAGGAGGCCCAGAGAACAGTTCGAATATCATATAGACAGATAAATTTAGTGGCTAATTTAGTGTAGTAATTAACAGCTGACACAGTATGGCTTAAGCCTTGCTAGACTTAAATAGCAGTAGGGCACATCACTCGTGAAACGGATGGCTGATGGGGCCTAAGAATTCTACAGTGGTAACCGCGTACCGGAAGACGTATCGTAGGCAGACCCGCCACAAGTTGAACCGACGACCTGGTGATGGTTGTGGGAACCCGCTAGATGCGAGCAACTAGGACCGCGCGCTGTGGCCATCTTTGGGGGAGGCCTATGTCCAGCAGTGGACGTCTTTCAGCTGATATGTTGACAGTGTAGCTTAAGTTCAGGATGACCGTGGATCTTCTGGCGGTGTTGTTAGCTTACCTCTCTGAACAGCTTCTGGAGAGAGCCAGGGTTGAGCTGCGTCTTGTCGATGATCTTAATGGCCACCTCCTTGCCGGTGGGGACATGTTTCGCGAGCTTTACTTTGGCGAAGTTGCCTTTGCCGATCGTTTTGAGCAGCTTGTACTTTCCTGTAACAAGCAGAATGCTGGTGAAATATTGATTCAAGCAAAAATATACGTATAATTTTTTTCAATCCACGAAGACGCGCCTAACTCCTTCTATTTCCATGCGTACACTTAGTGTTTCAAAGGAGTGGGTTGTGTGTGCCTTCGCGAATTGAACTGTATCCTACGTAAACCACCAAATTCAAGCCGAATTTAGGTAGGCTTAGCTAAAGGTTTTGGTATCGTTATAACCTATCTAGTATTTAGCCAATTTGAAAAATATCAAATACTCAATCATTTACAATTACGAGTTATATAACTTTATCATATCTATACACCTTATTCAAACGAAACCTATTTCAAACTCTTTCCACCGAAGGTCAGACCCCAATCATGCATTTCCTCTTATAACCTTTCCCATTTGTCAAAACACTTCCTCCACAAGGGCGTCGAGGGGATCGTTACCAGATCTACAAATAAATCTACGAGTTTTTCTAAGGGTGCTTAGAAATACGTAGTGTTAAAAATTGACTCCAATTGCGTAGTATTTCCACATAAAATGTTTGGCAACTGATATCCTAGTACGCTAGTTTCGACGCAAATGATAAGCACACTTAGAAATTGCTGTTGGTGCGTATCGTCGATCCATTTATCCAAAGCTTGTCAATGATTTTCATTATATCGTAGTGACTTTTGCCCGCTTCCAAGTTCCGCTTATATTACGGGAGGTCACGACAAATTTGGCAACGATCACCAATATGGCTGATCGGAAGCTCACAAGATAAAGGGCAACTCCGTGATGCCAAATATGTCGGTCTGCCTGCGCTAAGTGGTTGCGTTATCGAAATATGGCGCCTGCAAAACCAGTTATTGTTCCCAAAAAAAAACGATAAGTAAAATGGCTGAATAAAGTACAGAAAGGAAGTACCGGTTGCACTCATGTGAATTCTGCTAAAACTGAACAAATATTTGGTCGCGTTTCGAAGTTCAGCTCGTTTAAAGACCCTTGATCGTTGCCAAAAAAAAACGATAACGGAAATGGCTGAATATGACGTGGTATAAAGTATCAGTATGTACGAGCTTAATGCACCAAAACTGAAAAAATCTTTGGTCGCGTTTCGTAGTTATGAAGCGGTCTAGGTTACAATATCTCATACATTGTTGGAGTATTTTTTCAAAAGCATTGGATAAATCAAGTTCAAACATATTTTTGGGGAATAAGCACAGTGTCAAAAACATACTCCTACACTTCTTTAGCAAACCTACCCTCCTCCGGTTAGGGGTAAGTAAGATCTGGTATCCAAATAGAAGACAAGTCCTTCCTCATCTACCGAAGCTTTTCCTTTTTGAAATGTCACCTCTAGTCTTGCTTTGATGTTCAGTGCCGTTCATAGAATTTTTAGACAGGGTAGACGTTTAAGTGACGGTTTAACTAGCGTTTGGTTTTCATTAATTTCACATCAGGTGTACAAAAGCCATTTAAGTACTATCAAGCTAACTGTTCGGAAAATTTCGGTAATTGTTGACGCTTAAGCTGAGAAAGACACTGTTTACTCTGTGCTATTGTATGCGTTATTTATATCATTGTGTGCTACTTATCTATAGGAATGCACACTAATCTGTATCCGCATGGTTGCGCGGCACGCATGTATACATTTTACCGGAATAGTTTGTGTCTTTCCCGTTAAGCGAACAGTGGCGCTTTTGCAACGCGATGCGAAGTGGCGTCGTTGAGCGGCAGGTAAGATACCGATGATATGCCAACAAATGGAGCTTGTTTATACTTTTAGAAGTTTCTTTATTGATAACAGGAATATTAGACGTAAGGATCAAATAAAATCAGTTTATATTTAGCAGATTGGCAGGGTGTTTTTATGTCTATTATTGAATTTAAGCTGTAGTATGTATTTTTTTAATGTTTCGTCATACTCGTACATAGGCTATTATTATATCAGTCTGCCACTAAACACGAGATCTGAAAAGGGCTCAAAGCTTTGGGGATGAAACTAGTTGCAAATCCATCATCATCATCATAAATCAAAAGAAACGCAGCATTTGAAAAATAAACTCACTTTAGAACTATAAACGAAGCCTTTTTATAATTATTATCATCAAACCTCGATTTGACGGTAGCAATTATGTAATGATGTCGTTACGTTCATTAGAACGTAACTACAACTGTTAAGTTTAAGGGTTGTTTTTCGTTAAATGTCGATGTGGATGAAAAAGAAATGAATAGGATCCAGCCTCTCTAGCACACTAGCGTTTATCGCTGACATAAAACATTCGTCCCTTTTGCACACGCATACTGCTTAGAACGGGATAAATGCTTTATGTCATCGATAAAAGCTAGCGTGCTAGGCCCCCAGAAACTGATAAGATTCAGCAGGTGAGAAAGAATTTGTCTTCCATTTGGATACCAGATCTTACTTACCCCTAACCGGAGGAGGGTAGGTTTGCTAAAGAAGTGTAGGAGGATGTTTTTGACACTGTGCTTATTCCCCAAAAATATGTTTGAACTTGATTTATCCAATGCTTTTGAAAAAATACTCCAACAATGTATGAGATATTGTAACCTAGACCACTTCATAACTACGAAACGCGACCAAAGATTTTTTCAGTTTTGGTGCATTAAGCTCGTACATACTGATACTTTATACCACGTCATATTCAGCCATTTCCGTTATCGTTTTTTTTTGGCAACGATCAAGGGTCTTTAAACGAGCTGAACTTCGAAACGCGACCAAATATTTGTTCAGTTTTAGCAGAATTCACATGAGTGCAACCGGTACTTCCTTTCTGTACTTTATTCAGCCATTTTACTTATCGTTTTTTTTTGGGAACAATAACTGGTTTTGCAGGCGCCATATTTCGATAACGCAACCACTTAGCGCAGGCAGACCGACATATTTGGCATCACGGAGTTGCCCTTTATCTTGTGAGCTTCCGATCAGCCATATTGGTGATCGTTGCCAAATTTGTCGTGACCTCCTAGTCTATTAGCCCCAATCGCATATTGGGAATTCTGCAATTTCAGCTGTGCGCTACGATTTTTATTTAATAGGACCTGACTACACTGCGCAAAGGCCTATTTCTGTCATCCAGCGCGGGGTCAAGGGGATGCCGAGAAAGCCTCCCTCGCGTCACGCATCTAATCTAATCATATATAAGTATTGACATACCTATTTAGTTCACCTGTACCACTACCATGCGTCGATAACGAGTAAACACGATCCAATTCGCTAGTGAAAGAGTTAATTATTTTCGACGACATTGGTCAAAGTAGTGACTCATGTTGCCGATGTTCTACGCCACCAACCGTCAGTCGCTTAGATTTTGATTGGTAATTTACCGTTGGACTCGTACTAGCGCTCTTTAGTTCTACAAGTGACCGCTAGAGGCGCTGTACAATTCTCCACACAAATCGTTTACGCCATCGCTAGCGAGTACGGTCACTGCAAACTTATGGTAAGGGCACTGGCCTCGACCGTGAAGCCGTGCGTTCTATGACGGCAACCGGCGATAAAACTATGGTCCGCGACAGGGTGGGGCTAACTGATTAAGAATGGATGTGTCGTAGAAAAAGTTATCTTCTGACGGAATTTACTATGGATTTTCTCGCTAGGCGACTGGAAACACCAAATAAAATTGTGTCGCGCTCTAGTATCGAGCGAATGCCAAAAATATCGATTAAAAACTTGAATATCTAGACGGTAAGACAATGGACGTCCCGCACAAATACTAAAAAAATGTGCGAAACGGTGCAATTCACTCTCTCTCGCTCTCTATCTCCAGTCTTGGCAGGTGTAAACCTTGCATAAACTCATACAACTTCCAGCACGCAGAGATATCTCACTCTAATGAGCTTTCTTCCACAAAGTTTACGTCTTTTTAGTAGTGTTGATGGGCTTACCAATGTGCGGCTCCTCGGATGCCCTGGAGCGTGAGGAAACCCGCACGCTGCCGGTCGCCGAGCCGCCGCCGCCCGCCCCCGCCGACGACTCTGATGCGCTCTGCAATAAGATAAAAGTTAAATTAGTATACAGGTATCGGAAAACAAATTACAGGGCAAACAAACACTCTTAAACTCTTATGAAAAAAAGGGGATGACAAGTGCGACAACTCAATAAAACGAGTTTTTAATTGCTAGTATTTAAGCAGCAGCAGTAGTTTAAGTATTATTAACTTCGACAAGTTGTCACGACACTGTCGACACGAGTATTCCGTCCCACCTAAACCGACAAAGCTCAAAAATCCAGACTCAAGGTTTGTTAACGGGGACAATGCAACTCAGTATTCTAGGTACTCGAAGAACTAATCAAAAACAAGAAACTGTGCTTCGAAACTCTTGTTGCAGACTTGCAGTCAAGGTGAAGTGGAACTTGACTGGGCAGGTCCACTGTATCCATCCGGAACCGTAGGCCCAATGATCTTCAATGGATGGCCAAAGGAACAGCCCGACCAAAAAAGGAGATGGCGTCACGACCTGAACGCCGTTTAATTTTATTATATTTTACTCACATTAAAGAGAACCATGAAAAATCCTTGCTTAGGGTTTGAACCCCTCTCACATCTACTTCATTGTCCAAGCAAATATGAGACCAAATTATAAAGGACTCAGCAAAGCCACTCCGTGCACCGTTATTAACTTGATACATTGACCCTCTATTTAACCATCCTGAATTTGAAAATTTACGACCCAACTGCCCTCGATCCTATGACTATTAGGGATAGGATAAAACCCCATCTCGGAACCAAAACAACACAAGACTAATTACTCTTTAAGTACACAGGACCGGCACATAAACATTGGTTATCTTCACCAAACAGGCGGCGACCCGATTCCGCTATCTTTTAGGTTTGAGCAAAGGCCGTTGACTCGTAGGATACGGCATAAAAGTTCCAGCAAAGGTAATGTTGTAGCTTTTTTCTATATTTGTGCACACTCGTTTTAGTACAACGAGCGCCGGAAGTACATTTTATGTACGTACATGTTTCCGCCGTAAATTTTGCACGAAGTTTTTACGGCAGATAAATATTTCGAGCAATAAAAAAGGGCGAGTTGACTTTTAAGACATCCTTTGTTCGGGCGTTCGATTTCATCTTTCTAAGATAAATTTGGATATCTACGTTTTGAATATTGCAAATAAAAAGAGGATAAACTTAATGCCTGTAAAATGGACATGACACAGGACGTTGCTACAAGATAATCTTCTAAACCTTTATTGACCAACACCCCTTAGCGAGTCCATTTTAAAAGGCTAAAGAACTTTGCGAACTCAACGCTAATAATTCATGCAATATAATAGCGCTTGTGTTGAACATTTATAACGTAACGATAATTTTCCCACCCGCCCTCCACATTAAAGAAAATTAACAACACAAACGCAACTATAACTGCAACCACAACCACCTAAAATACCATCCGACACGTTTTTCACCTCCCTGCGAGGCATTGCACTTTGACAAAAGTTACCCCAGTATTTCAGTCCTAACGATGATGGCGTCGCCACTAAGTTTTTCCATTTCCACGAAATCCACGAGGTATCGTAAGTAAATGGTCCCGAGCTTTAAATAACTAATGCTATCGTTCCATGGCGGCTATTTCGGTACAATTCCGTAACCTTCAACCAACTTCAAGGATAACTTTCAACTTAGTAGTTGATAGATTCATGTTTTGTTTTAGCTTACGCCTAAAAATAGATGTTACAGAGCATTCTAAGTTTCTGTAATCAATTGTTTTTTGTATAAATGTTGCGTCTATAATACGAGCATTGTTATAATCCTGTTTTTGTCCATTATTTTTTAATAGACTTGTAAAACAACTCAATTTAACGAAAGGTTAGATACATTATACATATGACTAGGTTACCACACAAACCCACAGCTTAGGTACACAGTATAGATATAACCAGTAAGGAATCTACGTACAAACGCTCGGAACCGACGCACGCACACAGACGCACGCTCAACACGGCCGCTAAGGCTGCTAAGGCGGCCGTCAGTCGCGTTAGCAGCCTTAGCGGCCGTGTTGAGCGTGCGTCTGTGTGCGTGCGTCGGTTCCGAGCGTTTGTACGTAGATTCCTTACTGGTTATATCTATACTGTGTTAGGTACTTGGCTCAGGTATTTTGTGAGTAAGAATTTTTTGTACAAAAAGGGAGGAAAACGAGAATGCTGGTCTTATAAAGGAAAGTGACCACCGGAAAAATAAGTGAAATACTGTTCCGATACCGGCCTCTGGTCTCCCTACCCCCGCGGGCATTAGGACTAACATAGCGAATTTAGACGATATCTTATTACAAAGATTTCTAGCGAAATTGAAAGGAAGACGCCCTGTAATAAGACGTAAACTTTTGGACCTGGCTTGTCTCCATACCGATAGTGAACTCCCATTTTAATAACTCTATATCATTAAGCAGTTTTCTATCTTCTGTTCTAATATGATCAATTCGTTGAATCATGTAGAATATACGAAATATCATCCACATAATTTCCTCAATCCCATACTACCTAAATTGTAGTTTGAGAACCAACATTGTGAAACTTCACATATGGTCAACTGACCATGATGTTGATTTTGCAACTACATGCCTCGGCTAGATTATGTACTTTGACCTTCGGACAAGACAAACAAAGTTTAGACCGCTATATTATACAGGCTAAGGGTAAGATACCCGTTACGTGACCACAATCCCACCGCGGCCCATCGGGGAGTATAAGAAACATTATAATTACCAGCAAGTACCTTCCTGCGGTGAGGTCGCCACAGCTTATGCTGCCTTTATATCTACGTAAAACCTTGCAAGGTTTCCCCGCTCGCTCTTATTTTTAAAGACTTTGCTACAGAGTTTACAATGTTACTCGTAAATTATGCAAAAGGTGAATACTGACCGGGAGCATGTACTGTAGGAATTCGATGGCGAGTTTCGACTGTACTGTACTTTCCCTAATGTACTGCTCGAAACCGAGCTGTTACTTTGCGCGCGAACGAAACGGTATAAGGGAATGCAGAATTTAAATAAGGTTTATTATAAAACAGAATTTACATTGAGTTAAGTAAGTTGATTTGCAAGTCAATTGTACCATACAATTATTTCAAGAAGAAGATTGAGCCCCGGACGCATTTGTTTTCAGAAATTTTCACATTATGTTAAGTAAACAAGCTAAGTAAAATTCGCCAGAGGAATAAATATTTTCAAGAGTGAACCAGGAAATATGTATGTCACAGTAAAATAATGTTTTCAGATTTCTATGTCATACTCGACATAATGTCGGACATTATACATATGATGGTTTTAAGAAGTACATACCTCATGTACCTAAGTCAACTTAAACTGGAATTACTCTTGAAATAATTACACGTAGCAATGATTTCGGGATTACTTTTCCTTTCATTGTAAATCGCGATGTGTGTTTAAGTATTTAAAGATAAAATGACAAACATTGGATCGAAGAAGAAAAAAAAGATGTTTTTTTACACATAGACGTTTATTTGATCTGTGATTGGAAAATGAGAACTGACAGAGTTTAGGCCACTTAATTGCATTGACAAAGATAGCCATTGTCAACGCTAATAAAAAGGGAACTTCAAGCTGTCCCATGATAATAGTTTTCCAAGCAAAAACGGCAATCACGCCATTAGATCTCACGGTGTGAACAATAAAAAAAAAAGGTAAGATTCATCCATAAGTACAACATAATAAACATCCAAAGAGACCATTGCCAAGTGAGAGCGCGTGCCAAGCACTTGCGAAAATAAGCTGCAATTTGCTACGATCAGCCTGGCAATGCAAACTCGTACAGTTCCGCTAACTTGCCTGTAAAATATTCGAGCATTACCTTCTTATATTTCTGCGTCGGAAGCTAGTTTTTAACAAGAACCCCATTAGTGCGACGTCGCGAAAGTATTGTAAGTAAACGTTGGAAGGATTACTAGCGGAGAAAATTGTTACCGTGTTCAATTTATTTCGACTTAGACAGTCGGATAAAGATGTTATGCCGTTCTCGGAAAATGCTTTAAGACAAAATCATTCAATGATTTAACTGCATTCTATTCCTTTTGCTTTTCTATTTTGTTGACAACAATCCAGACATACATTTAGAAGCTAAAACATACGTAAATGTAGAGATTTAAAACGTGACCGAAATAAAAATTCATACACGGGTAGTTCTACAAACTAAGGAATTTTCGGCGGCCCAGCTAAAATATCATAAAAAAAATTGATACAAACTAATTTATTTGTATAACATACTGTACAACATACCTATGCCTAGCTGGTCACTAAAAATGATGGAGATTAAAAATTATTTTCTTGACGAAATTTCAATTCAAAACGTAAAATTTTCAGGATCCTGGAGTGTCCCACAAGCAAAATAGGATTGAAAGTGTACTGTGATTTATTTACTACGACATTGAGGCCATAAATGAAACAAGAATAAAAAAAAGGACTTTTTTTTTTCTTACCTGGGAGACATATTATTATTTTATTGCACCAAAAATATTATAAAATCCTGTTCTAGAATTTGTCCCATCAGTTTTATGTCAGGATCCTGTTCAATGTAAAATAAGCGAATATTCAATATTCTATTGGCCGAGCGACGTTGTCGTTCGGATGAGTTGGTTGTGCATACGAAAAATACAAAGAATACCACCTATCTCTTTGCACCTAGCGTGTTGTTTAGCCGGCCCGGCACAGTTAACGGAGGCAATCGCGTCGTAATCAGTCAAGTTCACAGAATTCTGGTAAGATATTTACTTACGAAATAAACATAATAATATGGTAATTTTAGCATTTTTATATGTAAGTTGCTTACACGAAGGCTTAGTTCTGCTTAACTTTGGTTAAATGTTATAAATCGATGATTTTTTTTAAATATAATTCAAAAATTCTCAGGAACCTGGTCTCAGGATCCTGTCAAATTAAGACCCAGGATATTCAGAAATCTCCAGAATCATCAAATTACTGAACAATTACAACAGATAAAAGGTCAGAGGAAAGCTATAACTCAAAAAAGAAAATTTTAAGATATTGTTAACGTGCAAAAAAAAAGAAAATATAAAAAAAAAGTTAAAAAGGAGGTAAAATAAAATAGACAACCGAAATCAAAAGAAACATAGAGATAAAGAAAATAAATTAAAAATAACAAAGAAAAATAAGCACGAATCCAGTGACTATAAGTGCGTTATTTGTGGTATTCTCTATAGCGAAGATACGACAGGAAATAACTGGCTCCAGTGACTTTAATGCAATAATTGTTATTTAATTGTAAAAATATTCAGAAATAAACGTTAATTTCTGTTGATTTTCGACTTAATCCTCAGTTTTCTGGTTATATTCTCAGTTTCCTGTTACTTGATTTTCTTGAAATGGCCATAAATCTGAAATTTTGAAATATTTTGACTGTTCCACTTAACATAGGCTGAAAGGTGTTGTATTCTTTATGATAGACTATGTTTTGCAACCAGAATGGGAAAAAAAATGTCGGGCCGGATTCAGACTCATTTTCGTCCTTCGTTTGTAGAACAACCCACACTCTACTCAAACCATGTTCGCTTTACTTCGACATAAGATACTTAACCTTCAAAGTACCGACTTAAGTGGTTAGTGGCAACATATTTGTCGTGAGTTCCGTGCGTATGTCAAATAGAAAATATTCAATTTAAAATTTGTTTTTGATAACTTGAGTCCGGTAAAGGGTTAACCGGTGTTAGGTTATATAGAGTAGATCAAGACTCGACAAGTACTGAGCCAGGAAAAGCTTTCCAGTGAAACCAAAGGAAACCGCATGCTAATTTGTAGGCTTTCCTTCCGTTTGTGATTCTAATTATGGTTAGACAGCAGTTACGGCGCTGGAAACGAACCGCTACTCGTGATCTCTTTGCAAATTGAGATTGATATTTACCTAACCTAACCTATATGCAAATTAAAATGCTATGTAATGACAACACAAAGAAAAAAACATTCACATAGCATTTTAATTTAATAATTTGAATGTTGTATGCTGTTAAAATAAAAATCGAAAGAAATTTCGGTTACAAAATTAATAACCTATATGCAGTTAGAAAGGAGCAAGGCAACCGATGGTAACCGTAATACAATTTCTAAAAGAAACATTCAGTCAAATTATTTAGGAATATTTTTTCCTTTTTGAAGTCGGTTAAAAATTTCAGTTAACTAACTTGACTCTTTGTCTCTAGTTATGAATAATCTACGAGAAAGTCAGCTTTGCATCGTATGAAAATTAATTTTATTATCTAAGCCAACCAAAAACTCCATGATCTGTTTTTATAAAAATATTGTTTCTGGGATTTTTTAAATCAAAACCACTCCCTAAGGCCTCAATCACTTCTCTTTAACACCAGTAAAAACAAAAAGGAACGGCGATAGTTTCGATTTCTCAGAGCAATTCGCTCTAGCCAGCGTCCTAATTACTTTCTCGAAAATGAAAGGGACTGTGAGGCAAACACTTAATTAATTTAATTATGTATGTGTACATCTTCGACACCACGTAATTATTTCTTTGTTCAAAGTAGAAGTCGACCTTGGATAAACAAAATTACAAGACAATGTCGCTCTCTGGCTGTCTTCTAACCCCAAATATTTCTAATGATAGAACACCAATCCCAATTTCTACGCCACTAAAATCGTAACGGGCTAAGACACCCCATCATTTTGGGACAAAGTGGACCTCGTAAAGACAGCTCAAGGGTCCTTTGAACTTTCGCGACAGCTCGATGGAACGTTCGGAAGAAGTTATTACTGCGGTGGTGAAGTCTAAAAGTGGTTTAGCGCAAATGACGTTGAAATCGGAATACTGAGAAAAAGCTGGAAAAGCGGTCAGATTATCGTCTGAAAGTATTTGCAAGTACAACTTGTTCTAAAAGGTCTGAATGATACCATAGTAAACACAACCTGTGTACGCGTCGCATATTAAATGGTACAACAATGTGTGGATTGTATTAGATCGAAGCTACGGTTCTAGCTTAGCTACCCAGTTTATATTCATACCAATAAATAACCTGCTTGATAACAAGAAAGCATGCATTATACGCTCAGGATACTTTAAATACATACGTATATATAAGGATACAATGAAATTAGAAAGCACTATAACATTTAGCAGGTCTAATTATTACGAATACCTCGGATTAATCTGATCGTATTAGCCAATAGAACTTCCATTATGAATCAGGCTTAATGTAGAAGCATTAGAGACGTATGCCGAACGGAACGTGGACATAATCACGGTGAAGAAGAAGATAGATAAAGTCGCGTTTAATAATTTATAAATCCCGTGACCTGGGCCCTGAAAAATGCTCAAAACCTTGGGATTAAAAAAATTCAAACTTGAGAACGCGAGCTCTTATATCTCATCCCTTCTTGTCATTGCACTATTCGTAGAATTTGTTGGTGAAATAAATAGCACATTGTACCCCGTGGAACTTCTCGATGGCCTTGGCCACCCTCCTTCTGCGCCAGAACTTGGTTAGGAACACCGGCGCCATAAATGGCAGCATCCGGTGCCGCATGGTTTGGGGATTTATCTTGCCGGCTGTACTTTACTAGACCACGGAGAAACTTGCTAGCGCTAACGCTAGCCTTCACTTCTGGCACTTCGTTGTCACGCGAGCAATCCTTTTGGGTGTCACTGCATTTCGATGTAAATGACAATCCTTCACTTTAACCTTGATTTATTTTACGCACTAAAACTACGAGCACGAACACGTACGAAGTGGAATATTTGAAATTATAATCCGAATTTGCTCACTACACTTCGATTCACTTGCCGAATTTTATCACCAAAACTGTCCTTCAAATACACAAACAACTTCTACGAAAATATACTAACAAACTGGAAACGAGAAGTAATAATGTTAATTGTCATTCATGAAATAGGTAAATGTGACGAAAGTGATAATGATAACATTAAAACCCGACATTTAGAAGTCAAACGCATGTAAGTCGCCACAAACAGAAATGATATTAAATGTAATAATTAAAACTGACAGAGTGGACGTATCACTTTAAGATAAACGATCGTAATAAAGGCCAATACTGACAAGTAAAGAGAACATCGTAGGATGAGAGACAAACATGTGAAAGACAGATAAACATATATTTTGCATAATAAACCTTATGAAATTGCTATCAGTGTACTGTACGATTGTTGTTTAATTTGACCTCAAGTGGCATCATTATCATCGACTTAACAAATTTAATCAGCCCTGATGTGAAGAATTATATAAACGAAAAAAAGACTTTTTTTAACTGACATTGAAAAAAGTACACAGACTTTAAAGAGAAAAGAAAACAAAGTAGCTGAGTAGTGGGACTGTGGTGTACGAGTACAATTAAGATAACAAAGCCGTCGGAAGACCTTCCTTTGGGATAGCTTAATGGCTAGCCTTTTAAAATAACGAATAATTGGATTTTAAACACAATGTTATCGTGAAAGCCAATAAATTGGTAATATAAACGTTCTAGCAATAGAGTTCACTCCGGACAACATTGTAAACAATAAACATATATCTAAATATTGTTTTACTGCATCATTGATAATATCCTTTTTATTTCCATATCCAAACACGCACGGCTCCGATCATTTTATGTCAAACAGCAACAGAACGGATTATAGCATCGTGTTCGTGACGTTTTCGTATCAATAAGCAATATTTCCATCGATTATAATAACAACCGCCTATTATCAAGTCCTGTTAATCGAAGTAATACGCAAAAATCGTTAAAATAAATCAACACAATAACAGGTAGGCTTTCGAGGACAGGTTTTACGACTCTGTAAACAATACAGTTGATGAAATTAAATCCCGAATGAAATCTGGGTCAAGCAAATACCTGAGCGGAGAGGAATATAATCCGCTTTATCTAGACTTATTTCAAATAAATCAATTAGGACAACTCAACAGTTGGTACAAACACTAGTCCTAACCCTATTTCCTAATCAACTTGCGAGGAACTCCCAATAGCCACCTAACTGAGGGGGCGAGTGGAATTTGAAATTCAGAGGATCCGAATGGAAAAGGTAGGAATGGAATACAAAAAAGCTGCTCGCTCGGAATGGAACTTAGTTTACTTTGCGGGGAGCCATTAAGGTATTGTGTTGTGTATGTGTTTCGTGTTGCTGTTATTAGCCTGCTGTATAAACGTTTGTTGCATAGACAAAATACTGGTTATATTTATAAGTATGCAGTTCATATGTTACGAAGATTTAACAACAAGAAATATTATTGAGTATTAACGGTCAAAATGACCGTGAATACCAGTAAGAAGTTTACGAACGAACATCGAATAATGTCAACATAAGGCAACATTAAACGCAAATGAAAATACATGACTGAAACCGTCTTCAACCTTCTTCAGATTAATATCAGCGTAGCATAATATTTACGTATGTTGACGTTTTTGATGTAGGAAAACCTGTCATCCGCATAAAATGTCCTATCAGGATTGTTAAGTTGCTGAACAAAAGATTGAAAAGCTCTCGAACCTTCAGAAACAAAGAGCTGTAACTTCGAAAGATTATTAACTTTTGTCGGATTTAATGAAGTTCGGTCGGGAATATCCCGGGAGAAGTATTGTTTAAAGTTACATAATTACATTTTCGATGTAGTTTTAATAATGAGAATCCTGTTTGGCTGTAAACAACTATGGATGTGTATAACTTAGGTTGAGATGTTATTTGAACAATGTCAGCCGACCTAAATCCAAAACTTAATGAACCTACAAATACCAAAGTGTTTCAGCAAAATTCAACACGACACGAGTGACTAATTGACCATGACTAATTGACGTATGTAAGGCAACAACCATACAAGTTAACAATGAAAGTAATTTAGAGGTATATGTGACACGAAACAAATTACAAATCAATATGTATAATCAGATAATAAAGCCGATCACAATACTAGAAACTGAAGGTGTGTGTGTGTATATGCGTGTGTGTGTCTTATTACTCCATCGACGTCGTTATTGTTCACATCAAGCCCTTATATCTCTGAATCACATTACTAAAATTGTAATGATTGAAACTTAATCAAACAAGCCACTGACATCAATCTTATTAGACGTAAAAAAAATTGTATAAAGTCAATACAAAACTTTGCCAAAAATAACAAAGCTATTAAAGAATTATACGAAGGAATAAATAATAGAAC
This sequence comes from Ditula angustiorana, assembly GCA_963691745.1. Taxonomy (NCBI): domain Eukaryota; kingdom Metazoa; phylum Arthropoda; class Insecta; order Lepidoptera; family Tortricidae; genus Ditula; species Ditula angustiorana. The sequence goes on along the minus strand of OY829496.1, from coordinate 7,360,410 downwards.
AAACAGAAGACGACTAGTAAAGGCGCTAAGTAAACGAGAAAAGTAAACAAACAACACAGTAAAGTAAGGAAAGCGCGACCGCTGTCGATTCAAGGTAGACGAAACAAAGAGCACGGAGAATCGATATTTTCTATAACTGAAGGCTGTCAATTCTATTATTCAGAAGTCATTTGCGGTTACATATCATCGCCATGAGCTTATACTTCAAACCTAAGCATGTATTAGGTAACGTCGATCACGCTACAAAAAAGAAAAACACATTGAAAAACCTGAAATGCATACATACAATGCACTTTAATAAGACGTAATCTAAGACCCGTGTGACTTTGAAAGTCGCAAGGCACGAATCGACTAACTAAAAGCGACAGATGAACATCGACACACGCGAAACTCGGACGCGTCTGATCAGTAAGGCGAATCGAATAGTCGCGATTGTTATCAGGTATCGATGTATCGAGATCTGATGCCACACTGACACTAGACGAGGGTCAGAAGGGCGCCGGCTATTCTCAGCCCAGGACAAGCCAAGCGGGTGATGCGACGAGGTGGCAGCGCGTGAAAAAAGGCTGAACGAGCGTTATAACCTAGTTGGACTAATTATATTCAGGGACGACGCCGCCGGTGAAGTCTGTATTGATTGGGCTTGAATTTTTAATTGAATTAACCAACGTTCAGGCACCGAAATTAAGAAGCCAATGAATGAACGCTGGTGTCCCACTACGGATGTCGCGAAGCAACTTTGCTGAAAATAGCGTTTTGGGTGATTACGTCTAACTAAATACAAATATCGAATCGAAAACACGAATTTAAGTAGAAACACTCTCGGATAACTGCTTATTGGTCTATACTGAGTACTTAAGTGCATTTATTGGTCTATATTTAATAAAACACCTATTACATTTCTTAAGTTGGTAAAATGTGTGTTGTAAGATAACTTACCCACTCCGATTTGTATTTATAAGTAATCAAATCACCTTGCATATATTTCTCCAGAAATTAATTAAATTCTTGCTTACATTACTTTGTTGGTGACATAACAAAAGTGTCATAACATAAGTTTATTTGACATATTGAAATTAATGGATCACTGACGTACTTAAAGTGGGGTTATTGCCCGACAGGGTTCGTCCTCGTCGTCGTTCTATCACCATTCTAAAGCCTTTTTTGTCTTAAAATTACTCGTAACGTAAACTACGAAACGTCAGTGCATTTTCAAATAACAAAATGACAAATATTCGTGAATGACGTTGTACTTAATACTAGGATTCATGAGTGTTATTAGAAAACTGTCCTGCAAGTTTGGCAATTAATGTAGCAGTACTTTCTCACTAATCCTAATCTAACGTAATCTCGTCAAAATGACGATCTCATTTTGTCGAGACATCGATTCCGAGCCCTTCCTCATATAAATAAGAGTTTTACTGTACAAATCAATCCATTAGGTAAAGAATTATCGTTGATGTACAGTCATGTGCAGAAATGTGTATTAATTAAAACGACTCAAAAATATACTGCGGCGACCTTATTGCTCCGGCATAAGAGCATTTGTGAGATCATTTTGGAATGTCGAATGAACACATATTTTTAGACCTGACTGTACAAATTGAGAATCCTTTTCGAAGTCAACAAGATATATCAAGAGGGATAAACCGTAAAAGTCAAACACAACCTTTAAAGAGTATTCCAGACATCTGGTTTCTTTTGACGTCGATTTACGACCGTCGCCGAGTCGCGCTTACCTGTAACAAGAATTTGTTAAAGTTAGAAAAACTAATAACGCTCAGTCCACTGCGAAACTTCACAAAGTAAAAAGATTGCAAGACAAACCTAATAAGAAGGTAACCAAGTTGTATTAAAGCTTTACTATGCTCTTTCGGTTGCGGCAGAGACATTTAGGTTGCATAGCATGACTGACACAAGTTTATGTTATCCCTCAGTGCACCCCTTTCTCATAACAAAGCTAGATGAGATAGACCCTTACGGAGGTCTTATCCTTGCTTCAGTCTTGTTAGGGCCAGAGAACAAACACCGAATTTTAAATGTATTTGCATGCAATGGACTTATCGCAAATAAATGAACTGAACTGAACTGAACTGAGAGCTGTGCGAAAAGCTGAGCGCCATATAACAGCCCGGCGATTTTATTAGATGATGCTGCTTTATCGCAACGCAAACCCTTTTGCCCCTGAATGGACCAAGCATTACTTTTAACAGGTTTCATAGTGGTATACATATGTACCACAAAAGCATCGAAATGTCATTAAGTATCTCTAAAGCAGAAGAATTGTTTGCGGGACTATTGAGTTGATCGGTAAATTGAGCGTGAGGACTGTCGGTGTACCAACTCGTAACATTTTATATGGGGACTGCAAACATGTAGGCCATTATTAAAAGCTAACAATAAATTAATTAGTATTTAATATCTGTGTCACTATTATATCTATGTATATATATCTGCTATATGGACAAACATTGATGATGTTGAAGATAAAATACAAATCAAATCCTGCCGCACATAGAACCCATAACCACTAAATCAGGTAATAACTTAATGGTAATACTGATTCGTCATGGAAAATCTAACACCGAAATAACGAAGGGATATTGACATTGATATGACTATAAATTCTATACTAAATTTGTTAATTAAATGTCGATTTACGATCATTGTTAAAATAAAGGAGCGCGTGGGATGTCAATGATCAACATCAAACCAATTCAGAGCATATATGGTGATTCCAAAGGCCCGTTAAACCATAGGCTTAACGACTATCATAAACTCATTCATAAAAGTAGTCAGATATTTACAATGTTTAATTAAGAGCAAGGAGACAAGGGGAAAAGATGTTGCAAACTTTTAATTATACTCCCAGTTTGCGTTGGAACAGGAAACAGTCCAATTATTAGACAGGCAAGGAAGGGTTAAGTGCTGAGCAATAATACAAGGAAGGCATTTATAAACAAAGGAGTCCGAGAGGGTTCAAACCCGACATTAATTCTTGCGAACAAAGTGAGCTAGACAATGGACATACTGCTAAAGCAAATAAAACTTAATTTACACAGGAATTTTTAAAGGTAAGCTTTATGGCACACTGTTTAGTTCATATTCCGTATTCTGAGAAAAATAAACTTAACATAACTCCAGTTCCTAGATACGTACATAGACAATGCTGTGACTGCCCTCCTGTCCTGTGCCATACATACGCAGTAATGTTTATTATTCGGAATCCCTAATAGACTTCATCTTAATGTTTTGCCTGTCCTAATCATCACCATTTGTTGTAAAGGATTATCTGCTGGATCTGTAAACTTTCCACGATTTTTAAAAATCTCATATTTTAGAACAGAAGCATAAGCGTTAATTACTTCCATTTATAAGAAGCTTCATAGCAACTTTCTCGCATTGGGTACCCAATAGCAAATCACACATCGGAAGTTTAAAGTTTTGCTCTTCCTCCACAGAATTGTCAAGGGGTTTGACATGAAGCAATTTATATCACTATTGCAACTGCTGCAGAAGATTGCCGTATAAGTAAAAGCATCATTATATTGGCGCAATTACACGATTAGCAGACGGACACTATAAGACCAGACAGACCATCTATAAGTTAAAGTCTTACGATTGTGCATATGCCTCAAGAGAGTAACGTAATAAAGAAAACCAAAGGTTATTTTTAAGTTATATTTAGGCAATATTTTCCTCAATATTCTATTTAATTAAACGAATGCATTGTTAAATTACAACTGAATCAAAGAAATACAGAACTAAGTATGAATACGAAATAATTTTATTCCTCTCAAGTTGTTAATTAAAGTTTATTGCATTGTTCATACCATATTCGATCACTCCCGCGACTCCGACCCAAACGATATTAATTTGCCGATCAACTTTCACCCATGTAACGTGATATAGTACGCAATTAATAACCCCAAACAGCCCGGCTGTGATCGAGAACGCAATTGGGTATTAAGACAATACAGTCCGCGAGACGTGACGATCTAATCAAACTGAAATTGGTTCCAGCCGAGCCGTCACGCCCGACCACCAGTGAAATTTGGTAGACGCGCCGTGATACTTTCGTAGAACGAAAACGGTCGTCCAAAGTGAAAATCTGCGCGGATTTGATAAAAAAAGACGTTGAGTTAGTCACACAAAAAAGGAATCAGCTTTGATTACTGATGCTGCGACATAAAAAATAATAAGAAAGATATCTGTGCGAAAAGAGAATCAACACGGGATTTGACAGAGTAAAAAAACTGGTGTTTTTTCTTTTGTACGAACGACGGTCGACGAACACTGTATTTTTTTTTTCAATCAATCTATAAGCAATAATCTGCAACAACATCTTTCCAAGATTATCACCGATGGTCGTGAGAGGAAGGAACAAGGATTAGTAACAGAGTCACGTAATGTAGGTGGCGTTTTACAAGACGATATGTTTTGCATTGCACGTTTTATATGTGTGTTATTTCTTCCCCATTGCGAGCTGAATTATTCATACATCATCGAAACCATTTTTGGGAGTCATTCTGGAACACAACTAGAAAAACATCTTGTATATAAGCAATCTGAAATTTGGATTACATTTTTCCGATCATAGAAATAGTTCAAAACCTTACAGGTTTCTTTGCTTGCGGATCCGGAGGTTGGCAATCAATTGAACTCGGCAGAGTATGTGGATTAGCCATCTGCCGTGGTTTGAACCGAAACCGCTGTCGCCGATGCACATCGCTCGTAAGCGTAAACGCCGGCCATAGTAAGTGACAGCGGGACCACACAGACATTATAAGCATTTGCTCATATGCATCAGTTACACTAACGACAACGAAATTCCACTCCACGTACTCCGTGGCCGAACCCGTGGCGAAACGCGCATGTCTAATACAAAGCTGGCATTATTGAGTGCTCAAATCCAGTTCCTGGAGCCAAATTAGACCAACCGACTTAAAATATTCATTAAGGACCCTTGCGCAAGGGATCCAGCACCTCACTCGAGTAAACAGAACACATGTTTACCTTTCCGGCCCGGTAAACTTAAGAGGACCGGCATCCTAACCTAAATACAGAGACTGCAATATAAAACTGGTGCCCCGGGCACGCCCCGTTTCCGTGAGAAAATGGCTCAAGTGGACTGGTGCAAAAATCCACCCCTTTTAGCGTTAAAAAGGGGGGCAACTTTCCTTGTGTAATAAAATTAAGTTCTATTGCTTGCGGAGTAGCCATTGGAAATGTTAGGTTATCTACGTGCTTTTTAAAGATTCACCACTTTGTCCTTTCCAGGTCAATAGCGGTCCAGTCCTTTTTTACCCGACTGCTGCAGAGCCCAAAAGAAGAGTAATTTTTTTAAATCTCGATTGGTTCCTAAGAAGGCAGTTCGGGTATTGAAGCAATTTAATTTAGTTACGACAATCGTTCGTCCCAGAGAAACGAGAAATAATGACCACACGTAAGTACAGAACAACATTCAAAGCAAATTAACATTTTGTTCCTTATAAGGCATATTTAGGCTGACTTTGAAAAAAAAAAATTCAGACATTAAAATGACAGTTTGGCGCATTTAACTTTTTGATGCAAATCTGTTTTTCAGGGTAATTGAAATGACCAAAAACCTTTCAAGCAAATAATAGGCAGTAAAAATAAAAGGTAAATAAGTACCTTTCACACGTCTACAACAAACAAAATACATAATGTATGCGACAATTTGCCACAAGCGCCTTCACACGTACCTACATACGCCTCCCCAGGGAGTTTACTTGCCTCAAGAATTTATGTAAATACGACGTCCTGAGTACGCCAGAAATCAGAGCTCGGAAAAACGGAGGAAAATTATTTTAGACGTAGTCCGTGAAGAAACTAGTGGAGGAATACAACTGTTTTCAATATTAAGAAATCTATTTAGTTTACTGAACCCAAAGGGTTTATTAAACAGATTGAGTGAGATCCGATCAAACGACATGAAATCTTATAACATCTTTTAACCAAAAACCTTGTCTTGAAATCATTTTATCACCAACTCGCCTAAAATTATGTCGGTTTTTGCCTCGATCGTGCTCTTTGACCTTTCAAAATTATCGGAGCATCTTTGTATTATAAACTAATAGGGTTTGAAAGCAGCCATCTTGTTTCATTTAACATGCAGATTTTCGCTAACCTTTCACGCTTCTCTGCCCGGGAACATTAACATCGTGGACGGCTCTCCAACATTACGACTCGTTTTGCGAAAATTTCGCTCATTAATGTTGACAAAAGGATTTTGGATGTTTTTAATGAAAGGTGGTCACTTTTACCTATTGGCTCTAAATGTGAGCAACAGCAGGGCTTTACAAAGGCGAGGAAAAAACATCCATCATCAGTAGTTCTATACATAAAAAACTTTATAGAACCTACAGATAAGGCCTCCGGAATGAAAATGAAACGAAAACATAAAAAAATACACCGATCGTTAAAGTCGTTGCATCCGCCATCACCGGTTTCAGCTCTTCAACGCAAAAACAAATTACTCTTCACATTAAAGACATTTCGTCGACGTGGCTTGCGAAAGAAATTTCGGGTAAATTCCTTTCTACGCGGTCGGATGACAGTGAAAAACTGAAGTCACACAAGCGAGAGAATTGTATCCGATCCACAGAGGGCCCGGATTAAAGGGGCCGGGGTGCCCAACGGGAGATTCGCGAAGCAGCAATGTCATTTGTTTTAATTTGTTAATACTGACCACGCAAAGTAACGCCCGAATCTATTAATTACTTGATAGCTACGATTGGTAAAACAAAGGCAAGGCTGAATCTCAATCAAACTAATATATATATATAATAGTAAACAAATATTCGCTATCCAAACTCCCACACGTAATTTGGAGTAATAAAGCCGATTGTACAAAGTCGACAATGCAAATAAATTTTAAAAAGAGCCGCTTAATTTCGGATGTATTACTAAAGTCGTTACAAGAGTAATGTGGGCTTTAAAATAGATTGAAATATCTTGCCTTGCCTTCCCATTGCCTAGTTATGTTGATTACCTCGCTGCGCAGCCTAAACTGACATACGTTATCCGTAATCCGACATTTGTCATGTCAGCGTTCAGCTTGCCCATTGCCACGCGGGACAAATGTGTGGACGTGTTAGACAAGGTTTATTGTGCTCTGGAGGCACAATCAGGCGGAAGGGCCGAGCTATAAATCTCAAATCGAAGACGATGACTTGACTACACCTAAAAAAATCTATGTAACAACAATACATATTTTGGATGAGTCAGATTTACTACAATGGACTAAATTAACTTCATATTTCTAAAAAAAGTTAAACATTCAGTCACTTGCAATGATATGATACATGCTAGCATTTCAATTTATTCCATTACTTTGTTACGAAGAAATATAGCAGTAGTTACATTATTTGAAACCAGTTTACAATGACGTTAATCGCCAATTGTGTCTACAGATACTAATAAATCTACAAACTCAGGACAACACCACTACAATGGTTCTAAAACATGCACAAGAATTTTGAAATTAGTTCATTCACCAAATATCTGCTTTTGACTCCCATCCTCGCGACGCCGTCTTCAAGATGCGAATTTCTTTATCACTATGACAGTTCTGTCACTCATTGTCAGCGCTCACTTCACTTTCATAAAAATATAAGTCTACAAAAAATAAAATGAGTTACGTTAACAATAATAGTAAACTATTAATAAGAGAATGGCAGTTATTACAAATGAAAACATGTAATCTATATATATAAAAATGAATCCCTATTTCCCTTGGTCACGACATCACGCCTGAACGGCTGGACCGATTTCGCTAATTCTTTTTTTGTTCTGTTCGTTATTATCAGGAGAAGGTTCTTATGAAAGAAAAAATCAAAAATCTGCTCATTTATGGCGTCTAAGGCGGAACAAAGTTCGCCGGGTCAGCTAGTTTATTATAATTTATTTATTGTGTTTAACAGCACTATAGTTGGTTTTCTAGACAATGTTATTATGGCAAGGAATTGATTAAAACTGTTTAAGCGAAAATAGCTAAGAGGATCCCTATACTCATGTTGAGTTTAACTACATCATCTAAATAAACACAATTTCAATTCTATTTGTTGATTCTGCATGACTCAATTACCCCATAGCTCGTTCGTAGAATAAATTTGGATCGAAATTTAATGTTTTCTATTCATTAGTACCATGAATGACACCGATGCCTCATTAAACTCGTTTGTGTGAAGCTTCAAATTGATGTTAACCAACTACTTACGTAGCATAATTTACTTGCCAAATTCTTGAGTGCACCGCAAATAATACGCTTCAAGCCAGCATCAATTCAGAAATGTAGTTGTACATTAACAAGTTAAGAACGTATTTAGATAAAATGACACTAGTCATCGAAACGCCTGCTTTTATTGATGTATTTACTTTACAAAATAATGACTACGGAAAAGTCTAAGGCGATTTGGTATTGAGGACCTCATTCTACAACATAACTCTTTCGATTATGTTTAATGCCAAGATAAATCGATAAAAGATGATGTTGTCATCTACGCATTAGAGGTTTTTGTCACTTGCTTGTTTGCCTTCCTATGTTGTATAAAAAAAAATGTTAACAGTGAACTCTTTACATACCAACTGTAAAAAGTTAAACAACACCATCACGACATGCGAGATAACCGATGTATTTTCACCGGACTGAAATAATACCTAATAAAGCAATAAACGAGGCAAGGCATACCGTGACAAATCCTATTAAGAGATGTTTCTTATCAGCACTGTTGTTACAGGCTCACGGGGCACTTTTAGGAAATTATTTAAATGAAGCATTGTTGTAACTGGGTGATAAATTAAATATTCTACCTGCATTCTTATTTCTATCGGCTTCAAATAACGTCACTTTGTTTAAAAGGATTATATGAATAGCATCTAATTCATGTAATGACCGCTAGCCGTATGCCTCAATGTCATTCATTATGTGCAATACTTCAGCCAAACTGTCACAGAACTGGACTTTGGCGTTTCCACCCACACTAAAACAGTAATGGCAGGCGTTTAACCCACGCAAATGGGCTCTGCCAAAAGGCTATATTGCTAACGAAATGGCTTTAAAGTTACCTTTTTAGATTAACGAGAGCTGTCAATATTATACTAATAAATGGGGCTCTTTACAAGAAGACAAATAACTAGTTTCAATATAAATGTCTACAAATTATCATTCACTCAAGACGTCCTCGAATTATTCACATTAAAGTCTAAGATTATTGTTATCTCCATCTTCTTGAGACCTTGCGACCTGCAAAGGTCTCGATAGGTCGATATTTATAATTAATTAACAGTGATCTGATCCATATAAAGTAGTATGATTTAAATCTACAGAAGCGTCAGAATATTAAATTACTACAACCTTCTTTACTTTTCAGTCTTAAAAAAACTCTGTTAGTTATTTACATGAGGACACTAAAAATATTAGCTTCAGTGCAGTGACTGTTCGGTCGCTCAAGGTCTTTCAATAAATCATTAATGCCTAATTTGCTATGGATGACCGAAAGACATGAAAATCCAATAAGTTTTTCTCAGAACGCAATAACACTTTAAACGAAGAATAGTAAAGCTTTGAGCAAACCCAATTTGAACCGTAAAATATTCATCACAGCCTTCCTCTCGTTGAGAACTTGCCGAACTAATTACGAAAGGTGTGATGCTTGACAACCACACCGACTGGCCCTTAAGGGCGGTTTACATCGCAATCGGACAGTCTAGTAACTAGCAAGTAGCGACTTAACATCATCAAGCGAGTTAACTCGCAAGTGGCAGCACCGCACACGTTACCCTCGTGTGCACCGTGCAGTTGCCAATGGATACTTCGCACCAAACGAGGTGCTCAAAGATTTTTCAACAAGAGCTATCGCTGTTTGCAATGTGGGTATGTAATTAATTGCGTTCACATTTGGCTCCGGTTATATCTCATGGCAATAGCGACAGTCACTGTACCGTCGCTGTACCACTAATACTTGACTTGCTCGTCAACCCGCTAGGCAAGTGGACAGTTAAGTTGGCGAGGTGTGCGACTTGTGCGAGATGAGAGGTAGGTGGGTACTTCGGGTCGGATACTGCCTCGCCGAAAATTAATTGTTTGAATTTTTTTCCACTACTGATTTGTGTTCACAATCATCACTATTCAGAATTTTAATGTTCATAATATTTCAGTTTTCAAAATTTTCCTCATGAAATTGGTTGTCATCATCCAAACTTGTAATACTGTTTTCCATAACGTTTATATGCTTCTAAAATCAACTAAATCAAATTGTCAACTTACTGAATGTAACTTAAAGTAACGCGCTATCTATTGTAATTGCAAACCGCCCTTACAGCTGTTGAGGATCGCGCTAATGACTTTACGGCTGCCAGCGAGACTCTATTGTGCATCGACCGACTTGCAACTTTGCTAGTTAACAAAAAGTGAGCAAAGAATTAAAAATCACCATGTTGGTTACAGTGGCAGGTAAGCTAACCGCCACGATATCCTTTATCGTTCACGAACTAAGCTTGAAAGAGAGCAAACTGCAAAATGTGAATTAATTGCATCGGTGCTAGCCCATATACCTCCTACTTATAAGTCACAGACGGTCTCGCCTGTGACAGATCTTACAATTGCCTAGGCTAGGCTATGTTCAATTAGTCATATTCATATATTATGTCATTACTTACAGCAAACGGTCAGAACATTGCTTCACTGCAAGAGCTCAAAATTTAAATACCGCCCGACTTCCTACCCAAGGCCATTCAGAACAACCCGAGTTAATCGGATAAACAAGGTTGTCCCCAGTGGGCAAAAACCTTTCTAAACGTTATAAAAACCTTCCCTTGTACGTACAAAACGTTATTGACTTGTTCGAAAAGAAATAACGTTATTAAAAAGCGAATAAAACCATGCCATTCCGTCTAGCAGTGTATTAAAAAACTACCATCAAACACCGCTCGAGTCACTGCAGGAATTCCTAAAGCTAAAGCAATTACAATTATCTATATTCAGTTAGTTTTCGAGCAAACCGTTCAGCCCAGTCAAGCCAAACTCGTCGCCAATTCTAGTTAACTCAATTCAAGATGAATGGATTTAAAGTAATTCTATTGTCCAAATGTTATGAGAGCACTTTCAAAGGATTCTTCTATGCAAACTGACCCAGGTCTAATTTGTCCCTCCCAGCGTCTGTCAAACTAGTGTCAAGAGAAAAGGAAGTAGGTACCTACTTGGACATAAACTCAATGTGGCCGGTCACGTTAGGGCCACAAGTACTTATATTCTTCGGGGCCTCAGTTCCCCGATTAGTTCCGTCCTCTGATTTAATTCAGGCATCTCTGGTCTTCCAGGAACTTATGCTTTTCGGGGCCTCAGTTCCCCGGTTCAAAGTTAGCCATGAATGTAGGTCGGGCGCGGATCGATACGGCGTGCACATTGTACAGCGCTCGTGCAAGCGCCGCATATTTTGTGGCATACCCGAAACAGAGTATATGAAACTAATGAATAGGAAATGCTCCGAACGCCCCCAAAAAAGTAGGGTATTTGTCAGCGTGTTATTTTCCGCTGTGTGCTAACAACGTAATTAATGGATTTGTTTACTGAAATTTAAGGTCCTTTCGCGTGTGTTTGTAGAACACGACATCCACCCTCTGATGACGTAAACAAAAGAATTACAGCGATTTCAGAAGGCTGTTACAAAATCTGAGCTGGCAACATTTATTTTTTCGTTATCACTACACAGTATAAAGTAAAGTCGCTATCCATTCTAGTCTGCCCTCATATTTTCGGCCGCCTACTCCTTCTAAAGGACACAACGGATTTTATTATCATTTAGAGAACTTTTCACAGAAGGGTTTTTATGTACATCACATGCTAATTGTAACCGTGTGAGGCGGGCGGGTGGCTAACTTATTATTAAGTGAAATCGAATAAAATTCAAAAATGTAAGCACACCCTTTATAATTACGAATCAATCCTTTAGGACAACCCAACAAAACAACACCAACACCTTTTCAATTCAATTCCAATTACCCAAATTCATCTCAATAAATTCCACACACATCTGAGCTCTGACATCGCATAATTAATCACAGTGTCACAATTAATCAAATTAGCATCATTCGCGAAATAGTTGCCGAGACAATACCGCTCGCGTTATCAACAACTATTCAACAAGCTGTAATGTATTAGGTGCGACACGAGACCTGATTAATTGCGTCAGATAATATTCCCTCGCGCTCCGTGTGCTCCGGCCGAGTCGAGGGACCGAGCCCGCTGTCCCCTTGTTATGATTACTGCACGAAAGTGGGACAGAACTGCGTGATTAAAAACTAATTAGTCAACACAACTAGCTAACAATATTTAGTACAGTTAATTAGTGCGGGTGGTAGGACCTTGTCTTTTGCATGGTTCATCCGGATCAACGTCAACTGACACCGTCTGTTTCGCTAAGCCAGCCGCTAAGCAGCAGTGCTTGCACTGTTGCGTTCTGGCGTGGAGAGCAAGCAGCCGGTAAAAATATTAGCTCAAATGGTATTTCTGTCTTACACATTGGCAACGCATCTGCAATCTCCTTGGTATTGCGGGTGTCTATGGGTAGTGCTGATCGCTTACCATCAGGTGACCCACTTGCTCTTACAAATATAGCAATAAAATTGTAATTTATTAGTGCACTTAACTAACTTAGCAGTTTACTGGACTTGACATAGGAAACTAGAACTTTAACGAGCATTTCTTTAACTTCACATGTTAATTTAGCTCGTTTCCGATGGTTGAAGCGATTCCAAATATAGTGTGTACGTAATTTCAATGACAATGCAATAAATAGTAAAGTACCGCCAAAAAAAAAGATCCTTCGTAAAATAAAGACAGGAATGGTGGTTACTCCAGCGACAAGAGCTTAGCTCTTAAATTATGTAATTGTAAAGTACATAAAACTCTTCATGGCAAATAAGAATTAAAATAACAATTTACAATTAAAATTAAATGAAATTTCGGAAAATTTGACATTTAATAGGGAAACCCGTTTATGATATTTTTACCTGAATATGATGATCCCCACTAAATTTGCCGTATCAGCCAGTGTGATCCTCAACTTATTATATTTCAGCTAATTTCAACAAAATCAGTTGCCAAACTATCGCTTTCACTCCTTAAAAGACCTTCGTCACTTTGACGTTATCTGTTTTATTAATTAACACTGTTTTAATATAAGTAAATGCATAAATATACAGACCGCGAAGGGTTAGACCAGACAAGTGTGAACGAAGAGAAGGATGAATGAGGATTATGCAAGAAACGATTTAATATGGCTCAAGATAAATAAACAAGAGATTTACCAATGATTTACTACATATATTATCGTGTCCAACATTGGTAACTAGATCATTAGAAGAAATAGAGTCGAATGTTTCACAAGATTTTATTTAAAATGGCATCTATGGTGATAGAGCTGTATTTCAATGCAGCACTTAGTAGTTACTACGATATGCGAGGGAACGTGACCCAAGCAGGATAGTATCGTCTTGCGTTTAACAGCTTTACTTATAAGCTTTTAATATATGCACTGTTTGACTGTAAATATTCTGTGAAATTAAACCTAATGAAATCTAAATTATATTTCGGCGGTCTCATCAATAAAAAAAATGCAAGCTGTTAGAAACTAATTAGCAAAACCGTTCAGGAACAAATCTAAAAGCGTGTGGGTTGAGACGAAAACAGAAGACCACCGATCGGGTGTTCGTTCCGTAAACAACGGAGGAATGTTAATTGAATGCAACAGATGGAAATACGGACCAGTCGTGTCTTACATAATAACCGGATTCTTTGCTATGGGGATCATTGTTAGTCTTTGCAAATAGTATATCGCAGGCGGGTCCAAATTATAACAACTAGCGACAAGCCTTGGCTTCGCAGGTGCAATTTACAAAGGAAAACTCATAAAAACCTTCTGTAAGCGTACTTAAGATGGCATTCGACATTTGGTTTCTATAGGAATGAAACGTTGCTATCTTGGAGAACGCAATCGTACTTGAGAACGATTTATAACTGCAGGGCTTAGTGTATTTAAAATTACACTAAACTAGCGAACGTGTTCAAACAAAGGCTTCATTTAAATTAAGAATGGCTCTTTAGAAACCGGCGTCAAAGTTAATATACCTACGTAGAGTTTCTGTTGCATGCCTCCATTTGCTATGCTACTGCAAGCCATCCATTTTGTTTATCAAAACTTTAACGACAAAATAGCTAAAACAACACGAACCGAGCACCGCACCTGCGCGGAAGAGCCGTTCAGGGGGGTGACTCCCTAAAGACAACAGCGTCGAACTCGACGACGAAAAACCCTGTCTTGCTCTAGCGCGCACGCAGGAGTGAAGCAGACAGCGACGCCTCGACGTCAAGCTCGACGCTGTCGTTTCTGAATAACGGGGCAGGTGGTAGTTAAATCACGTAGCGATCGTAACTCACCGTTATGTTATAATCCCACGAACAAGGTGCGCAAACTTTGGGCACAGTCTTACCGAGAGACGCGAACATGAAATTTCATACTAACATACCTACTGCTATTGTGTATTTTCACATAGGATTTCTTACTTGACAATTTGGGATATAGTTAAATGCAGAACTTTCGCGTAGATGTACCACCACAGATCTGTCTTAAAAACATTCTAGAACAATTGGTGCCAGAGCGCTGCGGATCTCAGAGCATTTTATGCTGAGTCGGCGCCCTTATTTTTCACGATGTATTGGAATTCAAATCTTTAATTTAATTGTTTTTTATAACTTTTGTATTGTGACAGTATTATAATATACACTATAATACAATAAAGAAGTAAACTTTGTTTTTGGTTTGTTTGTATGTAGACGGTATAATCTCTGGCCCTACTGAACCGATTCCAGGCGAAAGAAGTCGCGGGCGTCCGCTGGTCAATCAATCAATATGTTTAAGCTGTTCAACCTCGTCGTTACTGCATCGTTCATAAAGAAAGCACTTGATATTAAAGTTACTTGATTTGGATATCTATAGTTCAGAAATTTAAATTCCTAATAAAAACCCAGATATTCGTAAAGCAGTAGGATTTAGTATTCTTTCAATGTAACAAAACAAACAAGAGGTCTGGTAAACTAAAATCCGATGTCATTTTACAAAATACGAAATATTAATCCAAAGCATTTAATATGAATACCCCCACGTAACCTAGACCTAGATAAAATGTAATATTAATATCATAGGAATTGTTCCCGAGAGCGTAATTTAATATTTCCATCCATGTGTTGCCGCGATAATAACAACCTATATTGAACATTTTGCATTTAACCCTAGATATGAGGTATTTATACGGAGTTTTTATACAACGTAGGAAGGCAAACGAGCAAGTGGGTCACCTGATGGTAAGTGATAACCACCGACATAGACACCCGCACCACCAAAGGGATTGCAGATGCGTTGCCAACCCAGAGGGCTAAGATGGAATACCTCTTGTGCCAGTAATTGCACCGGCTATCTTGCTCTCCACGCCGGAACACAACAGTGCAAGCACTGCTGCTTAGCGGCAGGATTAGCGAACAAGATGGTGCATAGCGATCCGGACGGACCTTGCACAAGGTCCTACCACCCGCATACCTACCGCTCATATTTATTTGTATCTTGATAAATTTGACAACGAAATCAACCGATCGTCATACTCATGAGCTGTAAGTGATACTTACTACGTAATTGTACACCATCTTTGTGGTTTAAAAAAAATCTCATCGTGGTGTCGCAAGTCGGACACTACATTTGCTAAAAGTGTCACATGACTGAGTAGAGTTATTGCTAATACAAATTAAGGTTTTATATAAATACCGTATAAAACTCAGGTTGCGTTAATTTTTTTTGGGGCAAATTATGATTAGGTCAAACTATACATTTGGGAAATGTAGTTTCGGTCTTGTAAACTTTCATCACAGATATTTTGCTAAGCGCTGTATATCTTCATACATATGTATAGAGCAAAATCCGTGATTAGTCTCCCCTATACAGTCAATGATCAAAGAGTTAATTAAATATTCAATTCCAGGTACGAATACGAATATAGGTGCTGGAGATAAATGTCTTTTGAGTTTAGATCAGAGATGGGCAAAATTTTCCCACGTAGGTTAATATTTACAAACAAAATCTTCGAGTTTTTGATTTTTCTGTTCGCACACCCATTGTCAGCGGGCCGCGGTTTGTGCATCCTTGATTTAGAAGGTTAGACACGTTATCGCCGTTTGTATGGGGAGCGCTTTTAGAAGTTGTATGGATACACACTCCTCTTAAATACCAGAGTGTTAACCGATCTAATTCCAGCGTCGCTTCGTCTCAATAGAAACAACAAAAATTTAAAATCTTACGTACAAGATAAATTACATAACGTAATCACCCTGCAACCACCAGACAAGACAAATATAGCCCATTTTTTTTGGGTGAAATTTAAGGTGGCTTATAATTGGTGCAGCCCGCCCCTAGCTTATATATCTGCCTTAGAAACCTCTGGTATACAAGTCTGCGCCTCACTGCTCTAAACCTATGGTCATGATTTTTTGGAATGCCTTAATTTTGTTTTTATATTCTTCAAAGCAAAAAAGTGTCCCAAGTACACAATAGTCTTGATGGAACCTCCAAACCTGCTCTAACTATGGCTGTCTATCTATCAATGTACGTATGTAATAAAAGTTATAATAAATCTATTGATTGTGAAGCAATAACTTTTTCCTACGTGTACCAAGAAAAATAATTGCGAATACAATATTCAATACGCACGATATCGTATACCAACATCCGAATGAAAATACAATAATAGCTTTCCATTTGTTTGTTACGAGTTGTCATATTGAACGTTCTCATCTCTAAATTGGTTTAGGCGAATACGGTGTACGACAATTTTATTCGTGTTTTATGTTAAAAAACCCTTTTTAGAATTCTAACTTGAAAAGGTCAAAGCGACATCTCAATGCTGTCTGCGAGTAAAGTCTCTTTAATATCGCAAACGTTAGAAATGAATTGACATAACTCAATATATTTGTATCAATGGGTAGCTAGCAATTTTAAACAAAGGTACTTTTCAAGCGATCCTTCACCCTTACCCTTTTCCTAGCCATATCAACACACGCACACCACTAAACGAAACAAAACCACCATAGTACATCCGACGATAAATAGGTGACAAACGGTTCGGAAACGAAACGTCCGTGCGCGGTCGAATTGGGATTCAGACTGCGGAAAGCGAGGGTGGGGGGTGGCAACCGCCCTATATACCGACAAATGGATTCAAAAACGTCCCAAACACGCCCGGGTGCACAAATCAAAGTGCACTTAAACAGACCAACAGAAGATCCAAATTAGGATGCAGATTGAAAAGCATGTGTGGACCTTGATGCTGGTAACTGTACACTACCTTTCCGAGCAGCGTTAGTTGGCTCGGCTGTGCGTTGCCTTTCCAGTTCCGTGTGTTTAAGAGGAAATCTTTGTTACGATTTATAAACCTCTTTGGCTGATGAAATTTACATTTTCAACTCTCATTCGTGTTTAGCGTCCAATGATACGCGTCGGTGCCATGCGACGGAGTTACCATGCGTCGGAACGATAAAAGAGTAGAGACTTATCATTCTCACTCGTATAAAATGAGATATGAGGAAAAAACAAGCGAACTCTGAGGTGCTAATGAGAAGTCATCTCGGAAAGCTTAATGTGATAAGACAGTTATTTGCCCGGAAGAAATGTTAAGTGAGGAAAAGTTTCTTCATTTCTTTTGAAGATAAAACCTTCGCATATTTCAACAGGTTCTCTCTTTACACGAATAACAAAAGCTTCTACGCATTTGTTTGAAACAACTTTATTAAATTGCGCTTAAGTTTATTCTATTAATACAGAAGTAATAATCCCATCTTCAATTAGCTTAGCTGTCAAAACTTAAGTTACGTATAAATACTTAAGGATATGATACAGCTTGTCTCTAGTGAGCTTACTGCACTGCAAAATCAATGGCGTACCACAAGGCACTTAATCGGCAATGATGTATACGAGTGATATAGCAACGATGTAGCAACCCGAAAGTGATGTATCGGTTTTAATGTCCAGTGGGTGCTGTCACATGCTCGCGGTAATCATCCGGGACAGGAAGATGTATCGTGGTTAAAAATGGAGTTTCATAATAAAAAACAATAGCGCTTGCTTTGTTTTCCCAAACAGGCCGTAGATAGTAAGTAGATATGAAATGCGTCGTACAGAATAACAAAAGAAAAACGCAAAATGTTCATCCTATCCTCATAAGGAAATATGGACCAGTTACGGCAACTGTTACTTGTTAAAGGTACGATATTTAAGTAATCCAAATCCATCAACCCAAAATCTGCGCTAGAAATCAATGGAAAGGTTAAATCGATTCCAATAAATGCTGAGGCGAGCTTCAAAGAAATTCCTTTCGATCCAAACCTTTTGTGTTCCTCACAATAAAACAATGAAATCAGTCTTTACAGCAGGTTTAAGTTCTTCGCTAAGTCAAGCATTTAGTAAGTAACAAGTAAAGGTTTCTCTAACCTGTCGTTGCTTAGCTAGTCGAGTCGACGTAGTTGATTAATTCCTTGAGCTAACTAGTAAACTGCAACACTTAGGACAAATGTCTGAGGAAATCAAACAATCATACGAGGACTACGAGGTGATATAATTTCGTTTGTAGTTTATTAAATATCTGTCACGATTTTATTGTGTCGAGCTAGGATACTTGTGTATTGTGATACAAACTATAAATGAACGACGTTTTGCAAGATCCATGCAAACTTGCTAATCAACAAGTTTATAATAAGTCTTTGACCAGGGCCTGATTTAGAGTTATACTTAATAACCTTAGGCTAACTATGAACGAAGGCCTGTCCTGCCAGTGGCTGTCCAACCTGTATTCTGAAAAGCCCTCTATGGTGCTTGCAAAGGCCCAGCGCCCCCTCGGTCCTTGCGTCCTAGGCTCAAGCCTAACTAGCTTTCAACCATTGGACATTTTTTCACGTTGACTACCCACTACCGGAATGCATCATCATGTCTTTGACAGATAGATGATTTCAATCACAGGCCAGACGGTTGATCCACTACGTTTTGTGCTAACTACGCTTTAAATAGATTCAGTATTATTGTTATAACAACTACGCCACCGGACTTTGTAGAACTCCAGTTAAGACTATCCGTTAGAACTTCGTAGAAACTCTAAATCTTGAAAACGAGTCCTAGAACACGGTGTGTACACAGCACTCGAGATGTTCCCGTCTAGCCTGAGTACTCAGCCTGTGGTTTCCCACGTTTATTATAGACCAGAGTTCGATATACTAGGTATTAAATACTCGGTGTTTTTATGTTTCCGTATCAAAAATGAAAAATTAACCCTATTGGGGCGACTCCGTCCGTCAGCCCGCCTTTCTGTCACAGCGGCAAATTTGAAATGAATTTCAATATTGCTTGTTATTAGCAGGTCTTTACTTTTTGTTTTAGAGGCTCGTTTATCGACAACGGCAACAGAACTCAAGGTTAAGTACCGATATCGGGTTCACTGTTCGTAGGGAGTTTCTGTTACCAAGAGAAAAATGCTGCTACTGGTTACGAGGGCACGGCTATTGTATAGCTAGTACTACGTGGTAGTATGACTGAGGGCAGAATACATGGTATTGAAACGTAAATTTGTAGGTCACTTGTGTCACAAGAGCGTCGTAATGTAGTGGCATACGTTAACGTGTCTGTCTTGCTGCCACAATGTCAATTTAATTCAATTAAACTATCTTTGATTTTCATCAAATGACAAGCAAGCTGGTTAACAAGCATATTTAAAACATCCACAGAATTCCCCAACGTGCAGAAATATTAATCTTACAAACTGAAGTGAGGTTACAATTTAGCATGTTTAGATTCAAAACAATATCGTAGCCAGGTTATACCTAGTATTTGGTACAAGTGTTCATACTAGTATCTATTAGTATTTACTAGTTTCGGTTTCACGAGTATTTCTCAGCTAGCATTGCCTGAGACAACATTCCGTACTTATCTGGAATTCGAAGTTTACGGGGATAAACAGTAGTTAGCGTTCCTCTGCGCTTGTATTTAAAAACTTCGTGGTTGCTAAGGGTAGCTAGAGATAAATCTTTATTCGTTTAGTTTTATTTGAGTTTTAGATTAAACGCTGCTCCAGTCTTTAATTGATTATTGATGATTCAAATAATTTGAGGGAGAGTATCAGATTTATCTTCAACATTTGTGAGATGTTTATTCGGTGTGTGCCTGGCCAAATTATAATATAATAGCGACCCGTTTCGCCTTCACAATACGAAAACTTAACTATATATAACGTATTGTATTGTGGACCAAGTAATAGCTTCTACTTTTAAACCTTATCCCCTTGTAATACGATAGAAAAGTGGTTAAGCAATTTCTTCGTCGACTATAGACAAAAACTTTCCGTAAAAACCTAGTTCTTAGGTATGTAATACCACTGTTATGCCACTATTTAGAAGACTCAAAAGCCTATGAAAGACTATGGCGGACGGACCGTGAAATAAACCAAAAAAGAGAATTAAGAAGTTTATAGACCCGAAAAAGTATAGGTTCACATCTAACGAGTACCTGCGATTTCGAGTACATCCTGAGGTTAGCCTTAGTTGGGATATTGCGATTGGGCCTGTTCACGGCTAAAGGTCATGGCTCCCCGCGTGTAAACACGAAGCTTGGAAATCTCCAATATCTGGGAGACCCTGCCGGTTATCAGCGAGTTTATCGAGCTAAACAAACTATTATCATTACTGATCTGTGAGTAAATGTTTATAATTTTAGTGTTCAAATCTGGTCTAACGTAAAAACTCTGGTCTGATATAAAAACGTAATTGGAAATAGCGATAGCTATAACTTTGTAGATTTGAAGGCATCTTCTACAGCACTTTAATTAGGGCAGGGCAAATAGAGAGTCCCCACTCTCTATACAAAAGTAATCATTCCTAGTGAGTTGCAATATATACACACTCACTCAAGTCACTTTTACCTCTTCCGCGCGTCGTGCTCTTAAGACTTAATTATTATTGGTCGTGAACTATTTCCTCGTTGAATAATTTTCTCTATGACAATATCGCGCCTTCTATTGTGTTCTGAGGTACTTGAAAGGAGATCGTGGAATTTGGCGTCCAACGCACTACGGATTTGGTTAGATCACAGATCATCTAGCTGGCCTGCAGTCTCTCAGGCGCCTACCGACCTTGCCAGTAACCATTAGCTATTCGAGGTTATGGTCAACTTTTCTGGCAAGCAAGTGAATATGAACGTAGCTGCAATAATAACATCATTGATTGTGATCAGTGATAGATAAATGCTATTTCTATTGGTGGGCTGAAATCTTTATACAAAGATATGGCTTCAGACTTGATAGTTGGTATTACTTAAAAAGCCAGTATAAGGACCAGCAGCTGGGCGACAGGGCTCGAAACTGCACAGGACAGATGTAAAAACACGGACAAAACTAATTTTCTGAAAAAAAAACCTAGTTAGGTCGATTTTTCCCCCAATATATCGTTTGAGCAATATTCGAAATCAACGCAAGGAGTATAACTGTATAGATTGTCTTTAGGGTCGTTCGTCCATTAACATCATATGTATGTAAGCTTGTGTAGTTAATAAACGCTCCTTAAAGTTCCGCGCTATTCAATCGCGTTTCTCAAATTAAAGTAAAACACATAAAAGTTAATTAAACAGCTGATAATTCCAACCCATCAATAGCATTGTCCTGACCGCCCAAACGATCGCGAGTTAACAGCTGAAGTATTTATGCTGTAGGTCCGGCTAATACCCGCTAATCGAATCTAGCCGGATCAGGCGATCAGGCGAACGGACGGCCTCACGGCACTTGAGGGACTGTAAAAGGTCAAGTTTAACGATAACCTATATCTTTCACGTCGCAAGCTAACCTACATCTTAGCATAACTTACATCTATCTTTTATCGAGTTTTGCCTCGCTGGCACAAGTCAGCAATAAAAATATGTGTAAACCAGGAGTGTCAAACTGTATTAATTAAAGGTCAATTTCGAATTATCAACCTACGTATGGATGTGCTAAATTTTAAACACAGCCTAAAGTCGTTGTCGAATGCAAATTAACCGCGGACCCAACACTTGAGTCTACATGCCGTATCTTTGACACGACTGCCCTAAACTGTATATGTCTAATGAGACGAGAAGAAATGAGAGCAAGTTAAATACAATCGCTCGTATTAGTATCCTATTAATTAACACTTTCATGGCAAAGGTTAAAACAGATAATGAAAAACCAATACTGTCATCAACATATATGAATTTATCACAAACAGTTCAAGGGTGTGTCACGGAGACGAATTAATAAATCTACGCGTGTACGAAAATGAGGTTCACCTGTCTCGTGTTACGTATGAGCTTGCCTGCAAGTATCTAGTTTGATGAATCTAACTCGAAATATCTAAAGACCTCCGACAGGCAGATGAATTCGAACAGGCTACCTCTCGGGCTTCATTCGATACCGCCCAAGTGATATGTCATAGTGACACGCAAGCGAATACTTTTTATACAATACATCATAGGAAGGCGAACATTAAGTGGAACCATCCATGCGAGAGAAAGACTCAGTAATTCTTATCTGCAACTGTAATAAATCTTGTAGGTCATACAAACAAGCTAAAGAGTTGTAAGTCAGTAAGGAACATAATAAAGGAGGCACTGGTCGGGCTTCGCTCGTGGGGCTTCAGTGTGCGTCACGTCGGTTGTTACCAGAGCGAGACTACTATAAAACTGAAACAAAACGATGTGAGTTCACGTGTTTTTGTTAAAAAGATTTAAACATTAGCCAAGAGTAGTGCTAAGTTGTCATGAAATTGAGAAATATAAGGATGAAAACGTCAGGTAACAAAACAATCGGCAGTGGGAACATCTTTGAACAGACGCGTATTCTACCTCTCAGCCTTGAAACATTGGTATTACGTAGATCCAAGATTCGCGTGTTGTTATGTATAATAAGGAATAATAACCTATAGATCGTGCAAGTCATTGGGTGTTTTAAATTTTCAACTGTGCACTAACATCTGGTACGAATATTTAATCTCCCCGCAGCATATGGAGAACAACTCGTATAGTATATTAAACAATAGAACAAACCTTTCTGCTAACAAATAAGACGTCATTTTGTATTAATAAAGACAACAAGCTAGCGGAACTATCGGTTCAAGGCAGTACGGATGTGTCGATACTATCGATAGCATTGAGATGAGATGGCAGGTTTTCCGCAACTGATGCGTGTCTATTAACTTCTAGAGTTATTTTAGACTAACATTATAATCTTGCATTCGTTTGTAATCAAATTAAGAAGAAACATAGTGCATCGAAGCGAAAAATTTAAAGCGATATATTTTCTAGCTGCAAACCGAAAACTTATAGTTTTCATCGGTATGACATTTTCCTTTTCTAAAGTCTATATTTTCGCCAAATTGTAGGCGATGTGAATCTACGTATTTTGCCGTAAAAGTTTCTTACTCTTACTAACATTGACGACAGTTTGATCGATATCGGAGAAATTGGCTTCGCATTACCTCAGTTTTCCGCGAAATTCTGTAGGAAAGGCGAATTCGCAACTTAGGAGGATTTACTTCAATATTGTGTAAAGGGAACGGCATAAAAGTTTAGTGGCTGTAAGCCAAACGTGGCCGACCTATATCTGAGGAATAAATTTGCCAAAGTGCAGAACAGCCTACGAAGCTTGCTCTACTTTTTTAGCGTAAACTTCCTATTCCTTAGCTCCCGCTTTCTTCACAAAAGTTGTCTTAAAAACAACACTATCGTATCTATACGTCCGATCTATGTGACTGATGCCGTAGCATAAATCAGGACAAACTCTAAAAATTGGCAAATATTTATTGAAAGCAGGAAGGACTACGAAGAAGGCACAATTAAGTAAGACCTGTTACAAAACCGCAACCCACTCGCAAACGGGCATAATAAACATCACTTTAAAGCTTCATTGAAGAAAAAAAAACAAGCCAGTAACATTTTCAATCGTCATAACCCTTTGTTAACCCCTCTACGTCATTCCTGAAACGCCGCAAAACACCCGTGATTGTTCTTCAGTCAAACACCACAAGTGCGCCAGTGTTGGCAGTGTTCAGCCCAGTTGGCTAGTTGCCAGGCACACCTAGCACTCGTCAAACAATACGACGATTTGAGCCTCGTAAAATCCCATATCCATGATATAGGTACTTCGATAAAATGTCACGAAGGAGATGGGTATTAGGATGTTATTATCCATTAATGAATTACTGACAAATTGCTATAAACGATGCGACGCGTGAGCGTGTTTACATGATGATAAAGAAGTCATTCGGCAATGACTTAATCGATAATAAATGTCACTTGTGTCACCACTATCCAGTCAGATTTTGGCTCACGAATGGTAACATTCGTAATGTACTGTATTTTACGTAATATTATATTGTTATATCTCTAAGCCAGATCGGTATATTGGTCTTGCATTTGAACTTCTCTGACAACATTGTACATGTTAACCTTAATTTAAATGAGGAGCTAGTTGCATTTAAGGTGCTTGACGAAATGAGCGGGCTCTAAAGTGTGGTGATATTACGGTTGTAATCTCGAGAGATTTGCGAGTAGGAGTGACTGCGTCTGTCCGTGAATTATGAGTTGTGTACATTCGCGCAACATTGCCGAAATGCTCGACGGAGTCAGAGTAGCGAGTAACTTACTCGTTACGCCTGAAGTTTATTACGACAGAGTTATATTAGACTGCGCTTAGATGTAAGTTTTTTGTGAATGGGTGAAGTTTTTATGGGCGTCTCAGATATGACGCAAAAAGATTTAGGTATGGGAAGTAAATACTGATTTTTTTGAAATGCTATGCGGCGCTCAGACGTCAATTATTTCGTTAATTTTACACCTGCATATATTAACAGGCGACAGCCTAGTTAGTAAATTACAATAACAAGTACAATAATCCTCATTTTTATTACTATCTGTCCCCGTGACTCCATCTGTGTAGCATTGATCGCTATCCCAAGGGAACTACGCGTTTTCGCATTTTCATAAAACTATTCAGAGGGCACGGCGGTCTTATCTTTTTCAATGTAAAAGGGAGCGGTACACAAGCGTACGGGTCACCTGATGGGAACTAATCATCCCCGCCCATAGGAACTAGTTTCCCCCAAAATCAATCAAAGTTCATTCAAATCCGTGCAAAGATGTAAAATGCCCGTGAACACTGCACACGTGTATCACGCTGCCTACTTAACAGCTGCACGCACGTTGACGCGAACATTCGTTTCATCGTCATTCGTTACGTGACTAAGCTACTGACGCATGCCAGTCTATTTTTGTTTCTTATCTTAATCAATAACATTTAGGCTTCACCCTCGACGTCGAGACATTGCTGAAGTAATCGATGTATCACATGTGAATGCGCCAAGGTCACGGTGTCGAGGGTCACTACAGTGTCACAGCAGACAGGAGAGAAGCTGATTTGGAAATAGGGAATGTGAGCTCTATCACAATCTTTTTTTTTTTTCCTTTCCCGCCACCCTCCAGTATTTTTTTCCAGGGACCTTGGAGAATTCCATGAGCTTCCGCTGGAATGAATTTGCTTTACTCACGCTTTGCTTATTTTTTAATGAAAACTCAACAGATAGGAAATTAATTTCATTCCAATCTTCCGGGTGGATCTGATAATAAACTGCGGCATGTAATATTGTCACAGGACGCTACATTCTTTCTACGTCGTGTAATCTCGAGTAGTCAAGTCTAGTGCAAATTAAAAATGTTATCGCACCGCTAAGCCAATGTTTCCTCATGTTAAACTTTCCTCGGATGACATAACGCCTTGGAGAATTCGCGAAACGCAAATGGCCTACTATAATCTTATCTAAGCTAGATGCTGTCGTGATAGCTTGTAAAATGTCAAGGTTATTTACCCAGTCTTACCTCAGTCGTAGACTATTTCATTTGACTGTGTTTTGTATATTTAACTGATATGAAAAAAGAAGGAGATTCTCAAAACGATTGTTTTATTTGTGTGTATGTTACGCGATATCTCCGCTAATTGTGAACCGAATAGTGAATTGTAGGTATTCTTTAAAAAAAATCGACAATCCTCTTTCAAAACGGCTATGGCCATTTACGCCGGCGAAAAAGTTAACATAAAATATACTCCCCGGAAGGATATCTCGAGTCTAACATCCACAATTTCAGAATAAAATTCTTCTAAACCGTTTTTTTTTACACAACATATCCCTACCCTATGAACAAAGAATGAACACCGGTGTAGTGCCAACTACTTCTCAGGAATGCTATGACACAGTTGTTTTTTTAAATTAGAGGGGGGAAAAAAAGAGAAATTTCTATCAAATCTATGTTGTCTAGTATTCATTTTTGTCCATAGGGTTGGGATACGTTGTAGAATTGCCTTCGTAATAAATAACAAGAGTTCCCCTGACGACAGATACGTGTTCCACGTATCAACAATCAATTGTTATTCCAGCGGCACGCTGAAACCAGTAAAGGAATGTTACCTTGACATTCACACGTTTTTTTTTTGTTTTCAAACGATGTTACATTACGTTATTACTTACCCAGAGTCGGCTTGGTGTTGTTTATATGAAATTCCGATTTTGTTGCTTACCTGTAAAATTTAAAAAGGATATTGTAAGTAAACTTTATTTCAAAAACCCTTATCTGACACAAAATAACATATAACTGTTTCCATTTGATTGTAACCTAGCTCGCTCTCTATTGGGTAATTTTGAAGAGCTCAAGAAAATTCTTAGAAATTGACAGGAGGAGCATTTAATTCATAGATTCAGGCGTTACTCTGCGAAGGTCAATATCAATAAACTGCAAAAAATGCACAACACTGGTTTCGTGGTGTATCAAGGCAATTTTTTCCAATTTGTTAGTGGAGCAAAGACGGTTAACGACTTCATAAGGACTTGCAATAAAACCCTGAGGGCTTCTTTTCTTTTCGTTCTGGCAAAAATATGTCGGTAAGTAGCATCCCTATAGGCAATATTAACATGGCATACTAACAATAATGAAACTATTTTTTTTTGCTAAGTGCTACCCACCCACTACTTTACTCTATTGTGTCCTAGAGTTTAAAGTAAATTGGTATATCGCACCCTTAGAATTAAAGCGATTCAATTCTGAATATGATATTTCCCAAAATTAAACCCTATGTCTTTTAATTAAGGTGATATTTTGGGACGTGTATTATTCAGAAATGGGTCACTTTAATTCTAAGAGTGCGATATGTATACTTTTCAAATCCATGCTATACAAATACAACTTAGTGTACCCATACTGCTACTCATTTTATTAATTAAATTGCAGATTTCATAAGTGACATTAATTTAAATAACTTATATTTTGCATTAGTACAATAATTTTTTGGTCGAGGCTAGATTCGCAAATATTTACAATGCATAGCCTACTATTCGCGTATTCAAAGAAAAACTACAAATCTTCGTTACATAGTAAAAATAAAGTCGCTATTGTTCCTGTCTGTCCGAAATTTCTTATAATGTATCTTCGGCAGAATTCTCCTTCTCAACCACCGAACTGATTTTGATGCGGTTTTGAATGTCATTTAGAGATTTTTACAGGGAAGGTTTTTACGTTAATTTTATCCTGATTGTACTAGTGCGAAACATAAACTCTTGTCCACATGAGAGACACGACTTTTGTTTTGACTGTCATTTTGACCGGACATGACCTAAACTGGTAAACGTATTAACAATATGGACTTTACATGCGTCATTTAATAAACTTTCACCTTGCCCCAGAGACCTACGAAAATTAATTAAATGCCTTAATTACTTAATTTTTTTGAAGGGAAGCGACCTTGGCTTAGTTAAAATTTACCGAATTTATGTATTCGCATGTTGGTGGCACGTGTTGAATTAATCGGTAGAATAATATTACGTTATCGCTGATTTATGGAGTCGTTCGTATGTATGGGCAGAGCCATGAATGATAATCGATAAAATATCTAAATAAGTTATATCTTAAAAATACTTCTAAAGTCAATATTTTAAATGGCATCAACATGGCATGGTACACTTAGACATGTAAAAGAGCCTACGTGGCCTAATTGCAAAATAAAATGTTCATTTAAACTTTTTATGAAAAATTCTCATAAATACAATATGAATGTATGTGTTAAATGTTTCTCGATTGTCTAGTATAAAAGTACAAGGTTTGGTTACTAAGGTACTAGTTCAATTAGTGACAATTATCCCACGATAAATAGGTACTTATTTATATAAAAATAGACTGCTTAAGTAAGTACTATAAACTTTTAGCTTGCTTAGTTAACAAGTCTGTCGAACTGCCTTTTCCGTTCAAAACTGAGCAAGTCTAATTTCACTTACCTTCAACTTGAAATAATGTTCAGATTGAGAAAGCTTATCTCAAAAATGAAAGTCGAGGTACTATAAGGACTACATTAAAACCGTTTTGGTTCATTAGCGACACTAAGAAATTACGAGTGAACGCTCGATGGGCGGTCATTATAAAGTAAGATTTAAAAGACCTAATAAATCGTAAAGGAACCCAGTTTTTATGGTTTCGGAATAGAGCTGTCTTGACTTATTAAGTACGTCGTTAACTTAATATGCTGTGACGTCACCACTTACCAAACATTCGATATATTAGGTATTTGTATTATTGCACGTCGACACGATGGTTTGATAAAACTCTCACCGACCGACGTGGTATAATTTTTTTTAAGTGACAATGTACAGTCCACCAATCCGAATTCTAGGCCACTGTAGGAGCTTTCCACAATAAATGCAATGATAACTTTTCATACATGTCATAATATTACAGCGATTAATCATTGCGATCGGGTTCTACAGTAGCCCATGACTACGGTTTGGTTGACTGTACCTTTCTAATCAAATACTTGGTAACAATTTTCCTAGCATATTTAATTTCAGAGTAGGTCGACATTCCTTTCAAAGCATATAAAGTTGCGCGTGAGAGACCGCGGCGTCCCCAGGTTCACCTCCGTCCTTGAGGGTCACTGACACTTCGTAAGCTGACTGAAACGCGATCGCCTTGACAATGGATTACGTTAAAAAGAAAACAAGTTTTGACGGATTTGTTACAGTATGTTATGCACAAAAGGATAACAGCGCTTACTTAATACGCAGACTTAAAGTGTTTGTGAGTCAGACATTGAAACGTATACGGGACGGCTACAACAAATTACCTGTATGGATGATCGAGGCGAGACGGGCGACGTTGGCGTCCTCGGAGAAGGCGGGTCGGCTCTGTGCTCCGCCAATACTCTATGCTCGTGTTTCGTTCCTACCACAGAGTTCTTGACTCTCTCCATTCGCGCTTGGATAGCTTTTCTGGAAATAACTTTAGTTTTTTCTTCCTTAACGCCGCCATCAGCGAGTTTGCGCATGAGCCTAGCGGTCGCAGCGACCTGGTGTTGCTGCGTGTCAGAATGGGTTCTGGCTAGCCTGGGAGCCGGACGCGCCGGCGGTGCGGTCGCTCCGGTGCTGCTACGGGTGCTCTCGTTCCTGTTGAAGGGTACGGCGTCGTGTTCGGTGTCAGAATCAGCCGCGAGATACCCTCCTCCACCGACAGAAGACACGCCAGTTCGGAGGAGGTTCTCGTGTTCCGCGTAGCGCACCCTCTCGTCAACGGCCACGTTTCCGTTCTGGGCTCGTTCTAATCCGCGCTCCATTTCACCAATCTGCCTCTCCAGTTTGCGTAACACATCATCGGAAGGAGGCACGTTCGTGTTCTCGTCAGGAGGTTCAGGTGCTTGGAATGATTTGAGGTGGATGGGATGTGTTCTGTTGAATTCCAGGCGTTTCGGAGCTATCCCTGCTGTGGTGACCTCGTATTGCGCCCTTGGTGGCTGCGGAGTCCTCTCCAGCATGGATAAGGACACTG
Organism: Ditula angustiorana; assembly: GCA_963691745.1. NCBI lineage: Eukaryota > Metazoa > Arthropoda > Insecta > Lepidoptera > Tortricidae > Ditula > Ditula angustiorana. The sequence goes on along the minus strand of OY829496.1, from coordinate 7,330,441 downwards.
GGGAAGGCGGAGGAGCGCCGTTGACCGTCGGCTCGTGGTTCTCAAGAGCCGGAGACGTCCGCGGCGCCCGAAAGCTCTTCCGCATGAAGTCCTCACGTGTTAACTTACGCTCCATTTTAAATTGAGATCATTTCACTAGTAAACTATTTATTTGAATGAGCTTTAAGTTCACATTTATGCAAGTTATATTAAATTTATCACAGTTTCTATCACTTTTGGCAATAGTCAAGTCTGGATTGTAGATCTGTGAAGAAGTAACCGTTCAGAGCCTACCAAACAAACATTCGAGTTACCGCTACACTAAACGATTATCGGTGTAGAGATAACACGCCAGTCTGTGTGGTTACAAAAGAGTGATAGATTACGGCGACCTACATCGTACTATCACTAATCCCATCGTCTACTAAAAATAGAAGGGCTTGCCTGCGCTTGGTGATAAAGAAAAGAACCTTCCAAATATCGATCGTTCCTGCCTATTTCACGATTGACGTCATACAAACATTTCACATCTAAAATTCAGTGATTGACGCACTAACCTCTGTTGCTAAGACGATTAAAATCGATTATACGTACTATCAAACGCTAACTAATAAGTAACAACCTAATATTGAATTGATAAGGAAATGATTCAAAAACAAAAAAGGAATGACACTAGTCATGCGTAATCTAATAAAAAGAAATCAGACGAAATGCCTCACAAAAAGTGAAATCATTCGGACGAGCGTAACGAGTCGTAATCCGATAAGAATAGACTACGGGAAAACAAGTGCCGCCGACCAAATTAAAGCCACAGCACAAAACCAATTGAATTATAAACGAGACCCTATTACAACTGGCCAAAGAACTAAAGATTGAAGGGTATTGTAAACTGATCGTAATTCGAGCCATAAAAAGCTTCCCGGCGCAGGTACGAGCGTCTATTTCGTTTTGAAACCACAAGATTGGAATGACAAGATTGTAGTCAGCTTCCGCCTTTCAGTCATAACCTTCATAATAAGTAACTAATTAGTGACAATGACTGATTCCATGGAAGTAAAAGATAATCTGCAGAGATTGACACAGGCACGCAGATCACATATTAGTTCAAACGTATACACTGCTTCAGAAGAGATAACGGATCAAGTAAGCGTCAAAATTAATTGAAACTCGTAACACGCTGTATCAGCAATACGGGAGCGAGCGAGCCAGCAGCTACCAGTCCATCTGCAAAGAAAGAGATAAAACGACTAAGTTATTCGAACGATTATCAAAACCGTTCACCGGGCACCCAAAACAAATGTAGCACATAAAGCTGTCGCTGCTGACACACCTGTATCTGAAAGAGACGCACAGAAACGACCCGACACCACACTTGAATCAACACAACACAATAAGCAAGACACAAAACAATTTCAGCGAAATGATGATACAACACGGCCATGAATAAAATTGAGTTCCGCGATAAAGCCACCGATATTAATTATCTATAAGTTATCAGGTGATAAGTTTATCGCGAAACGAACGATGTACCTACTTAATTGTTCGTTGGATTAAATCTGGGGTGCATATAAATAAAATGTATGTCGAAAGAGTAAATAGTATTATGGGCCTTGAAGCTAAGTCGAGGTTGCAACAGATGGCGAGTGAAACGTGTGTGAGTCACACGAGCTACACAATGTTTTCGCTACGTCGTCCAAATCCACCGGGCGCTCAAAATCATGTCATTCGGATAGATGGCTACCATTAAACTATAATGTGTATTAAATTGCACCACAACAAATGAGACATTGTTGTATAGAATAAGGTTAGTGTGGCAGAAGTTCTTGATTTGCCTCGTGGAGGTTATTTTCTTTTTTTGCGGACAGATGCCTGACCTTAGTTTTTACGTCATTTGGACGAGCATGAGTCACAAGCAAGCGGTCTGTCTGACCACAATGTTATTGTCTTGATTACAATCATAATTCATATAAATAACAACAAATCGATCGACATATGGCGAAAAACAAACTTATTTTATGAATAATGAATAACTAAAAGGTGTTCTAACTTTAGATAGCCCAACGCGATGATAAAATGTAACCCAAAATTCCACTCATAAAATTCCGAAATAGGACAAAGTTCTGATATAAAAAGTTGGCTTATTAAATTCGATTCCAATGTGCTATTTATATCGCCACAGAATTCGCATCGGCGAGCGGCGGAACTTGCGTGATTGAATAGCAAAGTTAACATTTCCGAATTGTAATCAGATGTCCCGAAGTGAAGGTGTTGATGAAAATTTGAAAGGAAATAAGTAAAAGGTACCTATATAAGTCAAGTTCAAAAATGCAAAATTGAATAGTGGTAGAAATGCCAAACGAACTTCTAAATATGAATTATCATTTTAACTTTTATCAAATGATGACATGAAACAGTAGGTATTAAAGTAATTGACCGATTGGGGCGAGCGAAAATGCGTTTGATCAACGATAGCTGGGATATTAATTAATCAAAAATTTTATGAAATTTGCTAGAAGAATAGAGTGGCAGATACAACTTTACGGGTTCCTATATCTTTTAAAGTAGTCATTTAATAGCTACTTAAAGCTAGTAACTTGGCAGCCGCCTTGGTAACCTAAAATATATTGTAGTAGGGAATACTTTGTGCGGGAGTCTCGACTCGCACTTGGCCAATTTTACAAAACAAAATGTTTCTTTTTTTTTCAGTATGAACATGATTAGAATCAGAATTGGACACGAGTTACGACGAAGAATTTTAGGCTTAAACAAGAAGAAGGAATAGTAAAACATTACAACTTAACGCAAACCGCTTAGAATCTCTAGAGGTATACATACAGCTGTCTCAGGTAGCAGAGCTTGAAATAACTGTAACGTAAACCCTAGTTAACCGCAAGACTACAACGTTGCAGCATTACAACTAATCTAGGCTGTATACCAAACACATAAGGGAAATAATACCATGCGACACAAGACGTCGCACAAACCGCAGGCTTCCGAGAGAGGTATACGTTAGCATCTTAACGTCATCTACACATTGCAGGTAATTCATGTTGGACAGTAATTAAAGTGTCAAGAAGCTAAGCTGAACGTCAATCTTGAATTTCAATCGAACCATGGCACGTTGATAAAATACGGACGTTATTTCGTTGAAGACAATAATTGAATTGTCGGTAGACACAGACGAGTTTTTACTTACATAATTCAAGCATATAAAGACCGTGTATTACACGAGCTCCTATTAGCTATACAACGAGCAGTTCCCTTTAAAGTATAACCAGGGATTAATGTTGTAGCATCAAGCCTACGCAAATTAGCAAGCGTTTAAAGGACCATTTCGTGCGGCCATTTTGGTATTTTTTGCCGCGGGGCCTTCGCAAACCAGTTCCAGTCTCCTTTTGAGAAAAGCAAAAAGAACGCGTCTCGGACGGTGGTATTTTCACTGGAGTAAGTTAATAAATGAACTGGAAAGTACTAAAGAAAGTAGAATTCCAACGACTCGATCAAACCACTCCTTACATAAACTTTCATTGAAACTAGTTACAGTTTGTAGATGAAATAAAATGTTAGAATCATCATCGGTAAACATAAGTGTTATATTAGCCTTCAAACACCCCAGCAGCGTGGTAATGAAGTTCTCATTCAATATGACTCATTATGAACCTAATTTCTCATCTCTGGCGGCAAATTTGGGTCGACGCGTTAGTTTGATCAAACATTGGTCGGAATGAATGAGCGCGTTTCGTCTGTATCTGGCAAATAATTGTCATGTTGGCGAACGCGGCGAGCACGAAGGCAGCAATCCATCACGAACGTTACGCGACCCCGTCGCCGCGGTCGATGCTTCCGACAAGAGCCCGTGGTTTAAGTCAATAATTCCGCAACAGAGCAAATAAGTTTGCTATTATAATTACACGTGTTTGTTTATGGCGTACTTAATCGAGCTTCGCCTGGAGGCGTCGTTTTGCGAGAAAATAAAATTTAAACAATGGTTACATTGCAAATAAAATAGAACGCTCACGTTCCAAGAAAATACCAGATTTTTAATCTTGGTAAAAGCAGTTTGAAATATTAACGAAGGATAGGTTGCAAAACTAAAGCTAGATTTCAAGATACCTATTTCTAAGTCCCCGTAAGTTTGCTCGCCTTCTAACCAGCAGAACTATAAGAGCGTAGGTCCGTTCAGAACATTAACGCTCTTTATACTATGTACCACTAAGTTAAAGACAAAGTGGAGAATAGGGAAACATGGAAGTCAGTCCACCGCCATAAGCAACGGCTTTAAGTAATAAGTTAAAGTTCGGGGCAATACGAGCATTCTCGCTCTTCCGGCATTCTAAATAAACTACCAATCTGGGCGCTTTTTTTCTTGGTAAAACTAAAAAAAGGCCATCAGCTACTAACAGTCTAGGCCTGTTGAAAAAAAAGCCTCAAGTTGTAGTGTTCCCGCTGTTCGCCCATTGAGTGGACCATCATCAGAGGCTGCGCCGGCGCCGGAGCGTGACTCACGAGCATCGAACCGAGAGCCGCAGCCGTCTCCCTCTAAACCAGTATCCGGCACATGCTTTTTCGCTCCGACCCGCTCGGAAGACACCGCGCAATCGCTTTGATACGTATTGTACGATTAGATAAAATTGCAACTTTGCTACAAATTATTCAATAGCGCTAAACCGGTTTAAATGAAGACCTTTTGTGCCAAAATCTTGTTGAGCCGAGAGCTTTAATAATCAATCTTTAGTTTTTTATGGAGTAGAACTAAGAGCTGAGTCATTTGGTAGACTTTTATTTCAATTTGCCAGTAGTACACAAATTAATCAGTAAAAAGATTTGGTGCAGGGTAGTAAAGCAAATACTGTCAATCATACGTAGACATGGCTGCTCTGCCAAGAGTAAATACTGAGGAGAAAGTAGATTTAAAAAAAAGATGTGAATTATTGCCTTTATTCTTTTAGTTAGTAGGTACAGATATTCCGTACTTGGCTTGGACTTATCGGCTGTCAACCTCAAATAATCGGATAAACGATTATTATTATTATGTATATGAGATTTGTATAGCATATAAGTAACGGCCTCTGACGAACGCCGGGCTTAAACTACCAATGAACCTTAAACTACTGTGACACTCATTAAGTAGTCTAGAGTAATACGTAGACCAATTCGCGAAACTTTTCTCATAAGGACCCTCTTAAGGACTCTCTTAAAATAATATGAACAATATTAATTTTTAATATTAATTCATATAAATTGACATGACTGTAATTTATAATGCAATGTAATATTATGAAATAAATAAATGTAAATCTTACGCCAACTTGACATTATCGTAGTCACAAAGTTAACGCCATAGACCAAACCCAGCAATCGGAAATTCAATACTAGTTCGATGGTTTAGCATAAGGCAAATCTATCACGCCATCGCTTTACCTCGACACCAGTGTTGTGTCGGTAACAAGGTAATTAGCCACCAAAATTAGGATAATTAAATGAGAATGCTGCTTGTTGAAAAGCAGGAAGCACACAACTCCACATCCCCTTATAACGAGTGTTTAGCCCGCATTGTTCACTGCCGACTGGGGCGGTCGAGCGGTTGACCCGTACACTAATTGTCATGGCCGTGGACGAAATTACACGTAATTTTTTTATACTTTCAATTGTGTACAGTTTAAACAGCTTTCGTCGACCTCGAAATTTTACCTTTCACAGTCGGGTTTTGTAATGAGCTTTGAAGCATATAGCGTGGTGTTTTAGTTGGGATAAAAATTCGAACACGAGATCATGTCAGACTGATCCTTTATTTGTTATACATTAGTAGTAGTACATGGAATGACTAACAAACATACTTCACTCGTTTACATTCACATCTACAGAGTCGACGTAAGCTTAACATTTTCACAGTTCTTCGATTGAATAAGTCGTTAGTAACTAACAACGTGGCATGAAACGCAAACATCATCCTGCCACATATTGATTGATTCCGAATGAGCATCTACTTCCGATAATTGGTAAATCATTGCCCTTTGATTGAAAGTGTGAAAGTTCAGAGCTCAGTGCGTCGGAGGGGCCGGTGGCTAACGATTTTGTCCATGATACAGCGAAAAGCACCCCCGTGCGGTTGTTAATCCGATAAAAGGCTTTCGAGGGGGCCTCACAGGCACAAGTGCAATTAAATTGGCTATATAGGTATGTTTACGTAGAGGTTGTTCTGTTGGGTATCACTTCAAAATGTGAAATGCGTGATTAGAATTTGAAACTACCTTCTTGTTTTTATTATTTAACCAATGAAACGGTCCCATATGCCCTTATATCTAGAAAGAGATGATACTGGAATAGTCATGTTCATGTTTACAAGAACCTTTTAAGTCCTTTAAAGTTATGCGGAGTAGCAAGGTAATTTGTTCCAATTTGTTGATATGGATTTTATTTCTTCTACCATTTAACATTTCGTGAAAAACTCGACAGACTTATAAACTTGCAAATATCTAGTGAACACGTGTGAATGTGAAGAACGCATGTCAAATCGATTGCGACGACTATTCAAGCATGGCCAATTTTCAAATTAGACCGCAACTAATATTCGCCTTTAATACATTTACTAAAAAAGGATAAGCAACTTTCACATCTTTCGAAAATCACGAAGCTGAGAAGAAGTGAGAAACAAAGTGTCGCCACACCATCAAACCAGTTCATCAATAAGCTGGTACGGGTTTTGGAGAAAAGAAACAAACAGACAAACTGTTGGATGAAACCAGTCATTATGACGTAACAAATGTGGGACGAGACGGTGAAAGTTACGCATTGTTTAGTTATATATTTAGATGTATAGAATATATCTTCAAACTGAATATTAAAGCGGCCTCAGAGTTGACTAAATTCAATGCATTGAATGAAAAAGAATCTGAATTTAGCAAAGTCTACAACAGCAAGTTTGAAATTGTCTCAGCGTTAAATGTATATTTTGAGCTCTTACTTATGGCCAAAAGTAATCGCGGCTTGAACCTTTTTTAAAGACAAAAACCGCTCTATAATTACAGCTCTCCTTTTTAGCCAGACAGTAGGGTCTGCTTGAAGTATAATCAGGTCAATTCTGAATCGTTTTTTACGATATTCCCTGCCGGCCGTTAAAAAAGGAGAGACGAAATGCGAATGCCGATTAATTATTCCAGAACATCGAATATTCTTACGGTAATATCCGGCGTCTTAAATTTGAGACTGAGTTTAAAGATAATTATTATTTTGCCCTGTAAATACCTTTAACGTATTTTAATTCCTGTACAAAATTTATCGTAAGATTAGTCTCATAAATCTTATTTACAGAAAAGAGAATACTAAAACGGCTTCAAATCTAGTATTTATTTCAGTCTCGAGGAGCACGTCGAGTCGCTAACTTTGTAATTTAAGCATTCATTTCAAAGTCAGTAAAGTGTGTTGACTATCAGACCAGTTGGTGACTGGCTAATGTCGTAATGAAATCTCTTGTTAATGAATCATCGCATATGTAAACGCTCTCACAGATACTTTATTACTGCGCTACGAAACACAACCTAATCGACTGAATTTAGATGCCTCGACATTTGCAGCTGTAAATGTAATTGACAGCTAAAACTTATTAGATTACACTACACCTAAAGTGTCATTCGTAAACTTTCGTTTGCTCCTAATTTCTAAATTACTTTCTTCTCAGATATAAAGAGCTATTAATGAAATGAGTAAAAAATGAGCCAATCTAGTATTAGCGAGGCGAAATAGAAAGCTAGATCAGACCATCTGAGCTGGTTCTGATCTAGATCTTAAACCAACACATGTTACGGGCGTAGTTAATGTAAACACGTCGGTTGGCTGGTACCTTAAAGACTAGAAACACATCTCAAAAGTCAGAAAGTTTATGCATCATCTACCTACGGTTAACGGCAACATATGAAACAGATTGAATGTCGAATATTTGACGAATCGATGACTAAGAACTGTACATTGATGACCATAATCGTAGTTAAAAAGTAACCGTCGACAAATACGATAAAACGTACAAGATACAAAATCTTCTACTTGTAGAACACGTAGTGAGACATCTGTTCCCAGACTCGCAACATGTCTCGTTCGAACTTGTTAGCGGTAGGTACCAAAGTGATCCTAATTCGTCGGCCTTGTAAGTACTCGTCTCTGCTTGGTTTAACATCGACACGTGTGCGCTATTTTTGGTTAAAATTGACTGTTCAAACACCTTACGACGGCAGTAACGTCGCAAGTCAATAACGTAATTTGTTTGCATAAGAAGCACTGAGAATTGAAGAGGTTAGAAAACTAAGTGAGAAATTGAACGGAACACGAACGATAACCGATAAGGCAAGGTTAAAACCTAAGCCGAGTAAGATAAACTTTATGCACGTAGAAAACACTACCGCGTTTATATAAAAAAAATTCAAGGATACGTATCACCATAAACAAACCTCAATAGAATCGTGACTGGATTTACTATTCAGAACCCATCCTCAGGAAAGATTAGTGATCGTGCACTTTGTACCTTGATAGCTCATTTACTAAGATAAGTGATTTCAATCTAAAATAATATGAAAGTACAATATTAACTAAACAATACAATATTTTAAGAAATCCTTTGAATTAAATATTGTTAACTGCAAACCATGGTGTGGTCCGAGGAAAACAACATAAATGAGAAGAAAAATTACGGCTACCCAGTAATGGTGATCTTGCGTTTTAATTCTAATCTAGATATCCAAAACTGGGCATACCCATGCCTTTTTTGAAAACTGTAGTATTTCACCGTTGTAACAGTTAGTACGCCTACAGTCTGTGCAGGCACACACTGCCTTGCCTAAAACCGCCTACAGACAACGAATTTAGAGCTCCAGTGGGCGACGTGGCACAATTCTATAACCTGTTTTGATCTAGTAAAACGGAATGCAGGTATTTTACCGCATACAGTCAATAAATCGCAGGTTATTTGTTTTAATGAACGAGCAACAAGACCAAAATCTGTTGCTGTACATAATGAGTTCGATATAATCGCAGCAAATCAATAGAAACACAATAATTGCAACAATGATACGGTCATTGTGCACACATCTCTCAAATCTATATGCCGGTGAAGTTTAACAGACAGACTTTTTAACTTCAAGTGACTTCTATAGCCCCATCAAAATTAATCAACTTTCAAAAGCAATAGCATACCGGCAGCAACTGGCATCGAGACGTTCCAAATTTCGGCACAATTAATCTGATAGCGGTACCGTTACGGAATACCGTTGCGATGACCGACAGACCAGACGGAGCGTGCCCGTGTCTTGTGCGAAAATAATAAACACGTGCTAATCTACTTCTTCGGTTTGTTATACATATTTGATTCACTGATCAGACGATACCTAGATAATGATAAACAAAGAACGGATGAGATAAACTACTTCAAGTCAAGTGCAAAGCTGTAGTTCCCATCACCATCTTCAGACAATATGTAGGTGTAGCTAGTGTGTTCAAAAACACCTGAACAGTTAACACCCTTTTAGCACCCTCTCCAATGGTTAGATTTAAACGAGGCGAGACACCTCTAAAACCCAAGCGTAAACTTTTTCCGATTTTGACATTCATTTCATAAAGCCGTGTTCAGTTTATTTCGAACACCTTGTTTGTACGTACAGACATATATCTGGCTATCGGCTATAAAGCCTACAATGGTTTTGTTAAAATTCTTGTCAACATTCTCGAGAACCAAAGTTGATAGGATCGAAATGTAATGGAAGATGCTTTTCGAACATACCAAAAACTTTCAAGCCTTTTTATTGAAAATAAATGCAGTGGGAATAATACGGCTGTATGTATTATTCCCAACTCCTACTACTCCTAGTAGCTAAAACATTTAACTTTAAAGAAATAGCGATATAAACTGATTTATTGAGAACCTCTTGTAACCAGCCCATTTGGATTGGTAGTCTCACACCATCGACGCGGCATCGTTAAAACATCGTATTTATTAATAGCCTTGATTTTTATGGCATAAGGCGATAATTTAAAATAGGTTTGACATAAATAGGTCATAACTCTTATGTAATCTCATTTAATAACGAAGTATTGGAAGTTTTGTAAAAGCTTAAGGGAGTAAGAAGTTGTTCTTTGTGGACATCTTCGACGAATGGCAATGCTATGTCAAGATAAATACAATCCTAATTACACGATGAAGTCACAAAAGCATAATAATAGAAAAGTTCAACTTCACATCATAGTGTTGAAATGATTATAGTTATGCAAGGAGATAGCAATGTGAACAATGGTGAAATTTTATATACAGAACACAATAAAGTTTTCACACCACCACAACTATTTGTGGCCTGCGGTGATCTTAGCGATACAAATGTGAACGAACAATCCTTGAGTGTTGCTTTCAAACATTTACGCACTGAAACGTGAACATTAGAAATAACGAATCACTATGAATCCTCAAGTCACACAAATGGCAACAATTTCAAGATAATGTTAAATGTAACCACTAAAACATAAAGCCTCGGATAGCATAAACCCTTTCTTTATAAATACGACTCGAGATACGTACCCATTGTCTTTGCCGGGCTGTATCCGACTATCTCTATACGGAAATCAAAATAACGAGGTATCTGTAGTGAATACCTTCTCCAAGTAAAGGTGGGACCGGAGAGGTCGTATGCAACAATAGGAACAAAAGAGAAGTTTTGACATTTTCACTCGTTAGAGATAAATTGGAACAATTTAGAATCAATGAAATAGAAAATACTTTAATTATAGGGAGTAACGTCACGATTACATAAAGCGTAGTTGTGGAAGTCAATATAAAAGCTTATAATTTAAAACGACAAAAGACGAAGAAGTAAGCACAATTCAAATCCATTCGGAACAACTTGGTTAGAAAAAACACTGATCTAACGAATGCATAAAGAGCCCTGCAACAGCAGAAGATTCTGCATTAGGAGGATTTTAAAATCAAGATACTCGTAGCTAACAAGATAAAGAATTGATCCTAGGACATTAAAAAAGAGATATTAGATGGGAAATAATAAACGTAGATAAAGTTCTTTAACTTTGTAAACATCGAGTTAATAACCTTTTAGTGAGCTCAGATACATAATTTAACGTAGACCTGTTTACTATAACTATCAAGGGAAAATGCGAGTCCACCGCACCGGTGGTTACAAATATTTGTCTTCCGTACTTTGTTCCAGTTCCCGTTTTGGGAAGGATCCAAACAGAGCCGATCAGTATTAGGGGAGGTTATGGAAATCGAAAACTCTTCAAAGCAAGTTCTCGTTGATGGCATGCCAGTGAGATGATACTTAATGACCCAAATATTAAAGAAATTTAATTCGCATGGCATGATGCTGACATCATGCAGGTTGTGGAGGAATTTTGCTCAATTGTTAGCTGACTGTGATCACATTTCTCACTATAACTATAGAATTGAGACTAACTAGTATGGGTTCGTTTGGAGAAGTTCTAACTCCGCAGATGTGTGTATGTGTAAGTATCTAACTGACACAGTTATACAGAAGTAGTGCTCTTCTGTAAAGATTGAATGAATGCCTAAATGCCCGCCGACATTATGTGTACACGTTTGACGTATCTCTCCACACAATGAATCGGTAATGGAACATTTTCCTGTTCATAAATACGTTCCCTATCACATACGTATGTTTGGAACTTGTAATGCACAATTTTCCCGGTAACTGCAACGATATCGCGTCCTCGCTGCTATCTCTTATCAGATAAGTCGGCATTAAACGCGCACTTGTTTGCTTTCGACGGGCATTGTTTGGCCAGGCCTTTCTGTTTACGGGCTTGGTGTTTGATTCACTAAACACTATCCACTATTTTGTACTCGTATTTGCACATATACGGAGGGTAGCATAGCACGCACTGTATAATTCATTTCGTGGTACAGAATTTCACGTCGCTAAAATTATGATAAGCAGAAATCATGGCATCCGATCTTTTGCATCTGTAAATGCGTAAAAGTTACGTGTCGTTTGGTTTGATTGTCTCTACTACACAACATATCCTTCTTCACATGATATTTTTTTAGTCTCACTTATTTGTTGGTCTGGTTGCTCTGCACCCTATGAAAAAATGCGAAAGGTTCACTTATGTGTATATTATAAAAGTAACATAATTTCATTAACCATATGTTTCGTTTAAACTAAAAAAATATTTTTGGCGAAGAGATAAACTTTTCCTCCTTGTGTTACGATATATTGTAACACAAATGTAACCTAACTGGCAATAATGTTTTAAATAATCATAGTTTTGCAAATAATCAATGTTGGTCTTAACAAACTCATTTTGATTAAAACAATTTGTAAAGTGTACTGTGGGTCAAATGACACGCATGATATTACGAAATTCCAATGTCTATAATCAGTTCCGTATGTCCAAAAACTACGTAATTACGCGGTACGCCCCGACCTGCGGACCCCTAATTACAGCGGCGTACGCGTAATTAGTTTTCGGCCAATTATGCACCAGGTTGCGCGCAGATTTGCGATTTTTCAGCCACTCATTGGCCTCTGCGGCTCTCACCACAAAACGAGCTATTTTGTAGGATAAAAACAACGTTGGTAGTTTGACGCGAATGAAAATAACTCCCACTCTCCTACTTAAAATTCAAGCTGCGGCTTCTTATTGGCAATGTTGGACATCGATTAGTTATTGTTACTTTTTTACATAACATGTTTTATTTTATATTTATAACCGACGAAAAAACGGAGGAGGCTCTCAAATCGACCCGTGCATTGTTTACCTACGTTTGTGCTGAATTGCTGGATATTTTTCCCAAGTCTCTCTCCTTCCAACATAAGATTAATTGCAAGACGAATATTTCTCTTCGTATAAGAATGAGGATATCCACGTTTTCGTAAATTACGTGCACATTAGTGTTGACTAAGGTTTGTTGGCAGACAAACTGGCACAAGAGCGACGGGTCGGCGCGACGCCTTTGTTTAAACACCATGTATAATGCATGTAAACAATACGCGAACGGAATCGCTAATAGCTTACGCCGTCTCAAGTAATTACTCAAACCTCGAGAAATATAAAAAGTCAGTTTAAAGTTATGACTTAGAATATATGAGTCAATGCAAGAAAACCCAATATGTAAAAGATACAGGAAATCTTGTCTTCGCGTTGCAAGTCAGAATTCAATTTTAATAAGCGATGCGTCAAAAAGAATGTTCCACGGACTTCATATTTCATAGCTTTACGACAAAATTGTCGTTTCCATCGCACCTGAGTAAATATAATTGTTGTAAATAAACTGCTTTGTTCATTCCAGCATTCTACATTCAATTTGAAATACTGGTTACCGTTACAAATCTACTTATCTCATGGCAGCACTGCTTTGTGTTTCGTATTCCGTCTCCGTCATTCACGTGAGAAAAGATATTTTGTTTCGTTAAACCTACGAAGCTAAAAATGCAGCCTAAAATTTATAATTTATTAGGAAAATTGGAGCTGACAGAATGTCTTAATGCACTACAAGAACCAAGCCCGATGCGACTAGTTTTAAATTCCCACACTTTTACATTAGTGTACAGCTGTAAAAATATGTATACAGCCATAGCATCATAATATGTATGCATCGACCTTATGTTGAGTGGCATAAAGTTGTATAGATATTTTTGACGTAAAGTAACGTATGTATTTATGCTGATGACCGTAGGACGCTACGGTATTTTAGTTATAGGTAACGCAACGAGAGTTGCGGTCACGCACACTGCTGGATGTTATGTGTGTACCGGAGAGTTACGTTCGAATTTTAAAATTTTTGTTTATTTTTGTATGGCACTGTGTAGTGTTGTATACAATCGTTCGCCTCCATTCTCGTCGCGTTACCTATACTTTTCACAACATCACACCCATTTTTGGCAAACAAGGCTCGTGCCGCCAGCGAGAAGACACTTTTAACTGCGATTGAAAACTAAAGTAAGTGCGAAGTGCAAAGCGCAACGAGAGCAAACAATTAAATATTTTAACACGGCTAGTTAACCATGTTAAGGTTGCCCGACAACCTCCGCCGAGGACGGCGCAGGCGCGGCGCAACACTCGTATTTTATTTAATTATTCATTATATTTGTCCCTAATAAGGTAGGGATAGACTTATAATGGGCACCAGTTCTGTATTTAGTATGTATCCACTTAAATAGCAAGCCTAGGCCTATAAAGCTTACTGACTTAATAAAGCTCAGAATATGTATAAATGGAGTACCCCTATGAACCAGATACAAGTTCTGAATATCTAAGTAACTACGAGTCCGAAAAGGTAACCCTTTTAGTTTTTCTCCATGTGCCGTTTACCGTGTTGTTTGTTGTTACTAAAGCTTACAGATTAACTATTATTCAACATACATTGTAGCTACATTAACGCTAGATGTATCATAGCCGGCAAGCCTATCTGGTATCACGTTTCTGATTAGTTTTATCGCCGTCTAATCAAGATATCTATAATCAAGTCTACTGATTAAACCTCTTCATTCTTAAACAAGGCGTCCTGATAAGTGATCAGAAGGTTCAAGCAAATTACAATCATCGTTTTATTATTTTTTCGTTGTTGAAAATCATTCCTATCCCAGTTTGAAAAACATCGTTCTTTTTTCAATGTTTTGTTAAATATCTAGATATTTAACAAAACATTGAAGTAATAAGCTATAACTTAATGACGTTTCAAGCTTTTGCAGATCCATCCACAGTCTCGAGACTATTGTGAGATTGTCGTGGAGCCTGAACTATTACTTATTTCATTATTATGGTTATTAATACATTATATTACTTCATGAAAGACTGTGCCTGTTTGTGGGAACTATGCTGAGTGGATTATTATTTGGTTTCTACAAAAGCGTCGTTAAATATGTATTAGAAACTGGTTGGGGTTAACAACAGCAGGTGACATCACCTGAAGCATTTCTTATCGTTATCGGCGCCTCCTTTACATTCGCCGCGATAACGCATAACAGTTCTTTTTTGACGCGATATCTATTAAGTGTTTACCAGATATATTATAACAAAAATAATAATCACAAATTTTTCCAAATTCCCAAGAATTTTTGGAATCTCAGGTGTTTGTCGTAGTTTGCATCCTTATTTTCTTAGTTAGTAGTTTATTTTTGCCAAGTATGAATAATAATAATGGTCTATATAATACATATAACGGTAAAATTATGATAAAAAGCATTATCAAAATATTACTGAAGTAACAAACAGACATTAAGGAGCAAAAACTGAAAATCCAAGGTAAAGGCCGTGTAAAAGAGAACGTGTAACATTTAAATAGCAATAAAAACGACGATAATTACATCGCATTACTAAATCGTTGCTATTAAGCAATCGTAATAACGTTGATCCTTAAAAGGAAGAATAACATTATAGACACGCATTAAGCGTGACGTTAGAACGTGAACCCTAAACAAATCATTTATGTTTTACTCTTCCTTACCAGCATCGTTATACGATTGCTCTGTAACTGCAACTTTAACTACCATGCAAAAGAGTTCACGAAATGCAAACCCATTAGTCGGACTAAAGTCATTTAGTTTTGGAGCTGTTAGCACTGTCCTACCTACATCATCTTCTTTTCACAATCCAAATTCTACCAAGTTGTGGGTTTGATTCGTAGGTTTCCCGGATAGGGGCTCGATTAAATAATTAGAATCGTACAAGGCGCATTGCCAAACTATAGCTCCATACTCCCACACTTTCCTATTGCGCAAGCTTAGAAAGTTGCCATGACACTTGCTTTTACAATCATATGGGTGTTGATTATGTTGGTCATTAAAATGATAATCGAAAGCTTTAGACTACAACACAATACGATGATGGCCATGTGAAAGTGAATTATAAAGTTGAAGAACAATCATCTCTTAAATGCGCTCAGTTATCTGTGTATCAACACCAAATTGGACTGTAATTCGAAACTGCATAACAGTGGTACAACACATTAAGTTTGTAAACAAAATTGAAATTTCCTTTCAGAATTGCCTTAAAATCAGAAAAATAAAGCACCCAAGAAAATACTGATGGCAAATATAATTATCATCTAAAGTTTCCAGTCAACTAGACAAGACAGATCTGCACGGAATCAGGTTACAGTATCACAAAACATAAATAATATTACAAAACCGTCTGTCAATCTACGTTGACGACATTGTAATTTATAGCAAGTATTTAAATAACAAAATCACGATATTAGCTAACAAGTAATCTATACTGTTGTAGTTTAAACCGATGCAATTATGGCCAGTGTAAATGTAGCTAACCCAACTTATATAGAGGGAGAACAATACGGAATATATAATGTAAGTCAACCTGGTGTTAACCTTGACAGTATAAAATGGTTCAAACGTAACGGCGCAAACTAAAGCACCAAGCGACGCATTAAATTTACGCGTAAGTTAATCCAAATGTGAGCTAGGCTATTACGATATAAATTCTTTAGCTAATTATTTAATGAAGCTTACTTATAACTAGTGTTTGATGATTAAAGAGCACTCAAAAAACATGTATTTTAAATGTATAAGAATAAACTCAATGCAATCAATGAAAAAGTGATTAGGCTGGATTTGACTGATAATAGCCATATAAATGTTGATAATACAACAATAAGGCCGTAACTTGGGCCGCTTGCTGCCGGCTAGCTCGATTGTAGTCTGTTGCAACGCCGGATATCAAGGTCCAGTTGCCGCAGTTTCACCCGGCCGAAAAACCTTCATCTGAAGCCGATCAAGCGCAACTAAAACAACCGAAACAAAAGAAATGTCCTCAAACCCATTAAACTTTAACAAAGAACGACTTACTGCAATTTTCCTAAAATAATGAACTGTTGATTCTGAGAACCGTATCCATGCAAACGTCGAGGAAATGACTCAATACACGTCATACAAAACTAGTTCTGTCGATGTGATGGCCGATGTGATTACCTATTATAGTCCTACAGATAAAGGTAGAGCCAAAAGCGATGTGTACAACGCTAAAAGATAACTTTCGATTCCTTCTACCGAATCAAGGTAAAACCTTTTCTCGCAGTAAATCTTAGCGTCACTACAACACAGTCACTGTAGATCCAAAGTTATTAACCGAAGCACCAGAGTGCGACACAACGGTACCTCGCCGATCGGTGCACGGACTTGAACACAAATCGATCACTCTAAAACACTTGATCACTTAAGCACTATCACTTGGTGTGAGAGCTCCTGCATCACATCACTGAGGTTAGGTTTTACTCCGGAGGACGGCAACACGTCCGCATAGAGCCACGGCTGGGAGAAGACTGAGGTGCCGCTGCGCCCGCGCCGCTCGCTGTCCGGTTATCAGCCTCAGAGGGACAAAGGGGGGTGTCGGAAAGAAAGGACACACGTGACGTCGAAGATAAGCGCCTGAAATTCAGGTTCGCAACTAAGGCTGCCAGTTGATAGCAGGAAGTTTGGAATAATTGTTGCGTCGTGTCGGATTTCCGTAATTAATGAGAACGGTTCAATTGGCGAAATGGATAATTTAGTGGGACTGTGGCACATAACAAAAAATTTACAATGATGGGCTGAATTTGTATCATATAAATAGTGTTCCCTTGTACCTAATACGAAGTTGAACGGTGTTCACTAGCAGTAGGTACAGTAGAAGATTTAGTCAGACTTTACATTCTCTGGGTTTAACTAGAACTATATACAACTATATGAAAGTATCCGCCCAGATTCACTAAATCAAACCCTTTCGCCTAAAATTGTAATAGAAGAAAAAACTATACAACTCATTAAAAAAATATATAAATATTTAGCGGTGTTTAATAACTGGAATCATTCAGTACATAGAATAAATTTCAAAATAAATATGCTTAATAATCCCCACCGCACTCAGCTGACAAAATATTACTTTATAGCTTAGATTGGATCAAAGAAATTTCCTAAAAATAAGATAATGGTTCAACTGATCGGTTAGCGCAGCATTACATATCTATCTTAGACTGTCTTTCGAAGAAACACAGATAAATTGCATGAAAAAGTTAACATTAATAAAAAAAGTTTAGCGCAACTAGCAAGTGCCAGATAAAATCGTGTAACCCGTCAGCAGAGACGCGCACCGGCCGCTGCGCGTGAGTCATCCAAAGGCTGCGGTGCGTAAAAACTCGTGTTCATACTCCGTGGTATATAGTACACAATAGCGTTTTACCGAGTGTTTCTCGTTATACTTTGTAAAAAAGGGTGGTAACCATCACGATATTCCAGGGCTCATCAGGCGTACACGAAAAGAAAGTTAAATAAATAATAATATTTTTCATGTAAAATAAAACAAAAGGCATCAAAATTCAATTAAAATATTGTAGGTTGACCTACAGGTAACCTTGTCGCAATTTCACTATTATCTACACATTTAGAGTCGTTTATTGTGCAAAAATTCTACGCTGGCTCAGATATTTGTTAGGATCTCGGTACAAATTTCAAAGCAATTGAATCAATATTGACATGACCGCAGATGTGCTTTCGTTGCACATAATAAAATATCGGGACATAAACAGTAAAGGTTATATTTTAAACCTGAACAAAAAGCCTACAACAACAACTAATAACTGTCGAAGATCCAAAAGAGAATAACTACAATTACTACACCCACTGACATTAAAGCTAAAGCAAAAATTCTAATACACTCCCAGGCACCAACAGTCCTCCGTGACGCACCACTAACGCCTGACGCCCAAAGCAACGATGCCTGACATCAGGTGTCTGCTTTTTATACCGTCCATGTTATGCTAATTTAAACGAACCCATGCGTTATGGGTCCGCGGGGTCACCGATGCGTTAACAATGGGCCATTACATGGCCTCTAAACTGCAGTTTCTCTTCAGCGCAAACGTTATATAAACTGGGACGCACAAAAAAAGGTTTATAACGAGCAAAGTAATTGCGATGAAAGGTTACGCCGGGCCGTATATGTATGTTTGAAATGTCAACCCGATACCGATCATAGGTTTTGCCCGTTTAGAATTTTATTGAGTATCCCATGTTCATAAGCTGCACTATTCTTAAGTCACATAACGACTTATACAGCTAAAAGTGTTACAATTCAAGATATAGGATAAATGGGGAATCCAGAATTGCGATTGATCCAGTACGACGCTTCTTTATTCTAAACGCAAATACTCGAATCATACTAGTTTAATTATAGACTGCAATCTGTGTCGTTTCTAGAGTACCTACTCAAAGTAACAAACGTGATCACTTGCCTGTCATCTGTCACCGACAATGTGTTTGCATTGATACACTAAGGTCTCTGTTTGTGTGAATTCAGTCTTACCCTATTAACCACCATCATCTGATTTATAAGACATAAAATATCAAACTCATCACGCGACAGTCTTACAATCAAGACAAATGGCGTATAGTTTTGGTATAGGTGACAACACAGACACGTACAATGAAAATGTAGTAGCATTAGTAATTTGTATGGCACTCTTGTTATCAAAACTGAAATGGCGATAATTTACAAGTTTTTTGAGCTTATACCAATAGGTACGGTACAAACTCAAATATTTCGCCATCATTTAGGAAACAAAAAGATGCGCCATACAACTTACACTAAAGTTGACCAAAGGGGTAGTCTGGCAGAGTTTGAAAATGTACCCAGTCGGCGGTTAAAGGGTTTTAAAAGCCAAAGGAAAATGCTTACCAGCTAACCGTCAGCTCACAGCGCAGTGTCATAAAGTGCATTTTGAGCTCGCAAATGTTCCAGCAATGGTAAATTTTCACAGATCCCGTACAAAGCCCTGGCCCAGCGGCGTGTGTAATTAGTGCGACCGCATTAGTTCCAATTTGAAGCAGCTCAATAGAGCCTGCGGCCGATGACTTCTAATTCTAAACCCCTGATTCATTGTGTAGGGAAACCGTATCATAGCCGCATCGCACCATTTCGCTATTTGCCCAGTTTGTTAACGCGCACATATTGACCTAATTGAAAGTAACCTGCTAATTGAAATTTTAAGTCTGATTGAGAGAATAATAAAGTATACTGATTGTCGATTGATTTGTTTATTAGTAACAGACACGTGGAATCATAATAATAAGTACGTTGTTAAAAAAAATAACATTTATAAAACAAGCATTTTTGGTGATGGTACTTTATTACCTTATTATCATTAGATCTACATACCAAAAGAAACAATCCGACCACTGGAAGTTAGTCAAAATTTAATTGAATAAAAACTTTTTAAAAGAGCAGTTTTTTTTTTTATGGCATGTTTATCACAGTAAAAACAGAAATGCCGCCATAGTTTTGTAAAAATCGCTAGAAAT
The DNA here is from genome assembly GCA_963691745.1 of Ditula angustiorana. Classification (NCBI taxonomy): domain Eukaryota; kingdom Metazoa; phylum Arthropoda; class Insecta; order Lepidoptera; family Tortricidae; genus Ditula; species Ditula angustiorana. The sequence continues at coordinate 7,310,162 of OY829496.1, read as the reverse complement.
GTGGAAAGTAAGGATAAATTGGGTCCAAATATCACTAAATATGAAACAATGGCCATAAAAAGTCGCTAAAAAGCACGCAAAGTTGCTAAGTGGCAACACTGAGTAAAAGTAACCTTCGACATACTCGAACATCCCCTTCGCCGGGGATATTCGAAATCAACTCGGCGAGCTCAACATCATCCCCTGGAGACGGAACAAGTTAAATTCAAATTGGGACAAAGTTCCGCATCCTAACTAGTCCCGCCACGGGATTAAGACATGAATATGTTCGCTTTAACGACCACGATAGACAGTTAATTAATGGCAGGTTAACGCAGCGGCCATGCCACCGCGCCAGCATCGAACAGCCTGAGCGAACCGACTCGCCTTGCCTTGCCAAATACCAGCTGGCATCGAATGGAGGGTGCCCAGCCAAAGCTAAGGTTCTATATCAGTTATTTACTAGACTGCTATAAGTGTATACTAGGCTTCACTAGTATAGTTCAATGTATATTTCTTCCACAACTAAGAGGGCCAATTAACTTTTTTACCTGCAATTGTGGAACATTTTCAAAACAATTGTAGATTTTTATTAGTATAAATCTTTCTTCCCTAATTTACTTTATGCTAACACCAGAGATAATTTCGATAATACCAGAGGCAGCCAAGTATTCGAGTCTAACCGTAATTGTTTTAGGCATAGCATAGTTGATTAAAAACCAACTACCTCAAACAGTTTACTAACAAGAACAACAATGTTTAATTATAATTCAAAGCGTTTTTGGTCTGGGTCGTATCATTAATACCTCTAGAATAGATAATCGGGAAATATTCACTTAAGCTAAAGCGGCCCGGCAAATGATGGCAGCGATGATATTGAAAATAAAATAATAAACTCAATATATTTTAACATATGTACAACTAATGGGTATGCTGTCCCATCTACGAGTAACATCATTGACCATCTTCCTTTCAGAGATTTATCTATTTTTTTTCCCATGAAATATTACAGACATATTCGGTGATGTTTCGACAGTTAGGGTTTGAATTTGAGCCGCCCGACCGGGAAAGGACCTCCGCCGTACAGAGCACCACAGCCAAATAACGTTAATATTGTGTTAGCGATGGTAAGTAAGGTCTCCAAAGCTAATTGGGTTGTTAAGTAGGCAGTGCAAGGCTTTTTTCCTGCCTACACAATAGCTCGTCCTGCTGGCTTTGCCACCGACGACGTTGAATAAAATATACTATTACAGACACGTTTAAATGAAAGCTAGTAGCATCTATCGTTAGGGACGGCCACTTTCCTGAAATAAAAATAGCTTTCGGTCCGTTTAACGAAGTCGGCAGCTTAATATCGGCTTTACCAAAGCCATTTGTGGACGTGAATTTCAATTAACTTCATGGGTTTAGTATATAGGTGAGTTCCGCATGGAGGGTTGTTTGTTTAGGATGAGTTTTAAGGTTATCCCTTGCGTATTTTTATTTTTCATCAAGCCAACTTCAGACTCTTCTGGGCTATAAATGTTTAAAGGGGTACTCGAAGTATGTCTTATTATATTACTAGGTAACTATTGATAATTTTGGCTATAGACTTAAATTTGCTCCTTTACCTCCGCCAATTTTAACGGCCAAAAACGATAATCAAATAAAAAAAAACAATGTCGAAAAAAATAGTGCTGAACGTACAATGTGGAAAGAAATTTACATCATTCATATGAAAAACTATGAAATCCGATAGCTTATATAACAAACAAAAAATAATTCTACTAACCACATTAACTGAATTCACGTTACGCTAATGACTAATCAATACTTCCATCGCATTAATTCTCCAAGGCTCTACATTAAACCCGAACCAGTCTAAATTTCAGCGGGTCCAAAATCGACGTGCACCTCACCAGAATACCACCCTTGTTCCTTTAGTAATAAGAACCATGTGTCATTAAGGTAAGGTGCGTTTGAGTTCGTTGACCCCGGGACGTAGGAGGAGTGCAAAAACTTCGACGCCTACACCGACAATAGGCGATAATCGTTTGAAGGCATAACGCGGCCGCGAATACATTACAACATGTTGTTTATAGAACACCTTGTATACAGGACTAGCACTCGATAATAAGGCGATTAACAGTTACAAACTAGCTTTAATAGCTTTGTTGCTAGATACCGTAGTGCAGCCTAGTGAATCTGTGAATAAGACAATTTCATTAAGGTACCTTGATATTCTATTGTTAATTTTGTTTCAGTTGTGGTGTTATAATAATATTACTGTTTGGCTTCTAATTTTTATAATTGTATAATTTTGACGATTTCAATATTAATTCGTGTTATTCGGCATTACTTTAGTTTATTGAACTAAATTAAACTAAACATTTGGGCATTGAATTGTAGGTGTAGTTTTTAGCATAATAAGAATATGAAAAAAAAAACCTTTGATTGGCAATTGGGCCGCGTCTAGACTCGCTTACAAGTTTAATTCTATCAGCGTTTCGGAAAATGTCAGCGCCGCAAGAAACTCGGAATAATTTATACAAGAGACGCCCGATGTTAAAATTATGAGTCTTTTTAAGTCCCTAATTTAAAGAACCTTTTAGGTATAGCATGTATATTAAAACTGAAGAGTACCCGGTTATCGAAGCGTAGAAAATTGTATAACGAAAAAACCGAGTGAATATGCAAACAAAGATATCTAATTTGATCTGTCTTTTCAAGACAACTAGGTTGAAACGACTGGGAATTCAAACCCGAACTGACAAATAATAATTCCGTTAGGTTGGCGGTGCCTTAAGGTCCGGACACACAGGATGCGTATGCGGCACGTCTCCAGCTCGCTTCGTAGAGCTGCGTTACGTGAACGCAACGCAAGTGATGTGCCACTTTAACATACGATTCCGTACATTACAACCGGCATGTGCACGCGCGTGTCTCCGGAGCCGTGCTGCGTACGCACCCGGTGTAGTAGCCCGGCCTTTAAGACTCGAAGGATAAGGATACAGAAATGTCTAAAAAAACCTTTAAACAGAATACTAGTACATACATACAGAATACAAATTACTCCTACTCTTTGACAATTCAAAATAAGTTAAAGTGAGCAAGTAAACAAAATTACTAATGCAATTATATTTAGTAAAGAGAGTCACGCTTCGTATTTTTTTATAATTCCAGCACACGGATGTGATGTCATTTAATTAGTCTAATATTACGAGGTGTACGCGAATATGTAACGTTGAAAGGAGTTTCAAAACAATGTCGTACTAAGTAGATTTTATGTTTATGACCGGGTGGTAGCGTTAAAGTTGAGTGAGGTAGCGAACGCGATACTAAAGACTATTTAAAACTGTAACGTATTGATAAGTGCAAAGTTCTTAAGTATAACATAAAAATAAGAAGTTATACTCGTCATCTTTCATCTTAAAACTGTATATTATATTAGATATTGAATTATTGACGCCGACATAACGAATAAATGTTAATCACGATATTCTTTACAAATAGTCTCACGAATTTGCACGAATTTGAGTCATTTTATTATTAAAAGTAAGCTATCAAAAGGCCCACAAACATTACACGATGTCAGCAATTGAGAGACCCGTGGCGACATCTAGCGGCAAGTAGCTGTATCAACGCAACACATAGTGAGCAACGTTCTCAAACAAGTTATGAGGTTCGCTGGCCACCGAGCAGTTAACTTAAATTTAAACAATAATAATAAGAAATGCTTATTTCTAAACACAATAAACGAAGAGTATACAGGTAATAATAGTACCAGTTTCAAACTGCTAGAATTTTATAGCAACGATGTCACACAAGCGTAGTTCCACTACTCGCCGCTAGGTGGCTCTATGAGTACTCAGTCTTTAGTGTTTATTTGCATGCTCGCAACGTTATTTTAAAAAAAGCATGCTCATTAAAACAAAATTAAAGCAATCACAAAAAGTCATGTGGCTCGAAATGTCTACACGTCACACCCTAGGCTTATGTAAACAAAATATAAGTCGTTTAATGACTATAAAAATAAACAGAGCAAATAAAATACAGATAGTTAAAACCAACATACCAATATAGAAATCGTACGATACATTCGTTTTAAAGTGTAATAATATGTAAGTGACGCACGTTTTTAATCAAACTTGATGTCCTTACGAATAAAATATGCTTCGTCCGCGTTTAATTCTTTACACTTCTTTTTATCTATTTAATTCTATTGCTAAAAACAGAACTTTACGACAGCAACGAAACGAAAAAGTATTATTCATATGTTTACGACAATTTTTTTTTTTACGTGCTCTTCAATCGCTCTGTTCTTTTCATTATCCTAATATTTAAAAATAGGAGCCTTAAGAAGTTCGCTTGGACCTTAGAAAAATCATCTCTAAACGGGAACATTTCCACGCTCGTTTTGTATAGCGTTCGGTAAAGTAAAGAGTATTTGTGTTGTATTGTATTCAATAATACACGTCAATGCCCCTGTGTATTTTCACGAATAGTTTAGTTGGGGTCAGCGACCGTGACGAAAATGAACAGTGATGTCGAATATGCTCATGCATTTCAACGTTAATTTAAGTACTTTTTTGAGTTATTTGCATAAAGAAGGACGATACAGGCTTCATTTTTCCAATCAATCAAACTAAACTATAGCACGAAGATGAAATCGAACCCTGTAATTTCTTCACAAATTACCGTGTTAACCGGAAAAATTGATAAAAAGTCACACCATTTAGTCACAATAAATAAATAACTGCGAAAATTTTTAACATCCCAACTCATGCGGAGCGATCCATCTTAAGAAAAACAATTTCACAAGAATGATTAAAAAAACCGTCCAGAGTTGAAAAAAAAGGAAGGCAAAGAAGCAACTGATAAGGGGTTAAGGGGGGAATAAGGGGGGTTTTTTGTCCTCGATAAACCTAGCGCGCTACCAGTGCTCGTAGCTACATCTTCCCGACGACGCCTATCGCCGCACAGAGGCACAGTAACGTGATCCCGCTACGGTGCATCGAAATAGAATTAGGAAGCATTATTTATCCCGCCTCGACGGCAACGGGTTAAGGGAGGAAACTTCCGCTTCGTGCCCCGGTGACATTTATACGGTTAAATCTGTGGGCTAGTCAAATTAGCACCGCCATTTTGAATATGCAAATAAGAATTGTGCTAGGCTTACGTATGACCTGTTTTTAAGAGTTTCCAAAGAGTGCCGTACTTATTCAAAAACTACTAAGTAATTTCTGGACAAAACAAGATAAACAGATTTATGTGAAATTTGTGCCGGCACTTAGTTCGGTTACATTATTATACAATTTTTTGTATCAGGTATAAGCTTCCTATTGTCAGTTAAAATCTATTAGTTCTATATTAAGTTACACAACGGTATCCTCACACAAGTCCGAAACATCACTTGTCAAATGAATCGTTAGGCAACAACTTCATTTGACCTAATGTTTTTTTTAATGAAACTAAACTTTACAGGATTTAAAAAAATAATCACCGTATATATAGAAACCAATAGTATAGGTTAGGCTACATACCTTAAGAAATAATTGTTTCAGCAAAATAAACTTTTAGGTCTAATGACAATTAGGGCAAACGATGCATTCGGGAAAAGTTTCGGTCTTGTGAGTACGGGTCAACCTACACGCCTAAAGTTTATTGAATCTAAAGAACAATAAAAACACTTAATTTCTATTCCAGTTTCTACCTGACCACCACTGAGCAGTTTATGCCATTTACTTTTCACGAGATCCACTTTCTAGCCGATCGTGGACAATAAAACCGAACGCGCCCGACGAGAAATATCGCTTTGGTAACTAATGGCATACATTTACAACTATTTCCGGTATAAATTACATAAATCAAGCTTACCTAGTATAATAATATACTTCTTAAATCAAGACGACTGACGAACACTTAAACTATAAAAATCAGATTAGTAATAAAAAAAAAATCTTTAGACAATTTACAACAATTGACCTAGTCCCAAATTAAAGCAGCTTGATATGTATGAGTATTAACTATATACGGATATATATGAATACATACATAAATTCCATTCAACATACAAATGGCTGACAGGGTTTCAACCCGCAACCTCCAGCTAGTCGAAGCCATTATAACTAATCCATCTTAACTTTTATACCAGTATTAATATTTGTCTGTGTATTTGTAATTATGTTATAATATTAAAGAGTTTAACATTGAGTATATACTTAATCAATCCGGCGGGCTACAGTTAGTTCTAACAACTAAAACAACTCGCGTTACACGATTTACTTTAAAAATAATGTTATATAGAAGATAATTTAGATACTTGGAATCCAAAAATTATCAATGATGACATTGATGACAGACGTCTATGAATAGAAAGTAACAAGTATGAAAAATAATTCTTCTTCCACACCTGTACAAACAACTTAATAGAAATACAGTTAGGCAACAAGGTCGTTTGAAAACACAAAAATGCTAATAAGCTCGTAACATCTCCATATCTACACGTGGGGGAAAAGCGTCCAACTGAAAACAAACAAAAGTGAACACATAAGAAGGTTGAACGCTATCATCTGTTCAACGTTTACTCTCACTACACCCATTGTTATCACTGATAGCGGTCTGGTGATAGCGATAACAGATTATGTACCAAATTGAACTATCTATCTTTCCAAATTGGAACAAATCAAAGTAGCAAGGTAATTTGTTGCCATTTGTTAATATGGACTTTCGCAAAGTGACGCCTGAATCTGTGGTACCTACGATTATGACTCCAAATTAATAAGGCTTCTTTATTTTAGCAGCTTTAATATATCAATAAATACAGTAGGCGTTAGAAAGAACAATCGGAAAAGAAATTAGTTGCTCTATAATAAATTGACAACGCTGTTACAGCGGTTGCTAAGACAGCTCCTTGTCAGCCTCTCCAACGAAGAGGTTCTTCATCTGCTGCAGCGCGGAGGTGCGTTAGCATTAAAGGCAAAGTATTTACAGTGGCCACCGCCACAAATGTATTAATCTTTACATATATTTTGTTAGCATAATATAAAACAAAGTCGATATCCTCGTCTGTACTGATATCTTCTGCCGCTTACGCCTTCTAAAACTTTATATTATATTTGTGACTAGCGGACGCCTGCGACTGCAATCGCGTAGAATTAGTAGTAGTAGGATAGTGTAGCTTTCAATTAGTGAAAGAATTTTTGAGATTGATTCAGTAGTTCCAGAGATTACCCCCTACATACAAAAAAAAACAAAAAAAAACAAAGATTACCGTTTTATTACAATACCATCGGACGGCCGAGACTTCGTTCGCGTGAAATTAGTAGCCTATGCAGTCAGGGATAGTGTAGCTTTAAATAAGTGAAGGAATGTTTGGAATCGGTTCAGTAGTTCCAGAGATTACCCTCCACATACAAACAAGTAAATAAAGTTTACCTCTTTATTATATTATACTTATAAATTGTCGAATACAGGAATTTCAAGTTCAATTAAGGAAAGTTTAAAGTCTTTATGTAGTAAAGCTATGCTGAAAAGCGCTGAAGCTCATATTTTAGCAACAAATTGGCAAACTTTTTCGTAGAAACTGTGTTTACTGTGCGTGACTAAAACACTTCATGCGCGCCGCCTACATTATAGACTAATTTTAGTTTCTAGACTTGAAATGGATGACTAAGCGTAAAGTTGACTTTTTGTAATTTTGAAAGTTCATAGAATAAGTAGCACTTGTGAAACCCATTCAGCGGCGCACAGGACTCCAATGACGTCGCGACAGCTATTAGAATTCAACTGACCACACTTTCACCAGCCAATGAAGCCTACAATGAGTCATCAGGTGTGATATTTGGTATACTATCGCGTTCACCGCATGAACTTTTCGGACACTTGCTTTGCTGGGCTTGCGTAACACCATCGACCTAAACTAGGTGAAACTGTACAGTCAAAGACAGATATACAAAGTGACCATTTAAATACCATATAAATGCACTGTTGTGTTCCGGCGTGGAGAGCAAGACGCCCGGTGTAATTATTAGCACAAGAGGTATTCCATCTTAGCCCTCTGGGTTGACAACGTATCTGCCATCTCTTTGGCGGTGGTGATCACTTATCATCAGGTGACTCACTTGCTTGTTTAACTTCCTTTTTTATAAAAAAAAACCATAATAAAAATCACGCAGAATGACGTCGTAGGACATTCCAAACTCGAATAAAATTGCAACCAACCTAGTAAAGCGACCACACAGTAGGAAAAAATCCCAAATAACAAATACTTGTCGCCGGCCAGTTCACGTGACAGACGTCATAATATAACGAAAAAATAATTGACTGGAGCGATAACAAAAATAGTCCCCGAACACACGTGCGTCTTTTAATAGAACCGCGTTCAAAGAACTTCACGCGTGTGTTTATTTACCGAACGCAAACCGGTGAATGGGCCGGGATTGTGTAACGTTACGCTGTGCGTTTCTGCGATCAAACGCGCCAAAGGTACCGCTGGTATGTAAGGTCGTTTCGTTTTTCATCGGTGAATGACTTGACATACATGTTTGCGTGGATAACGTATTAGTTTTAAACGTATACTCGATTATTCGTATAAAAACATTGTACCTACCGTTAGTGAAATAATTATCAGTTATGTTGCGATTTAAATCAGTTTAGTACTGAAATCGTAAAAGCTCATAATAATTGTTTCCGTAACGGTTTTATACCAATTTGTAACAGTTTAGTAACGATTTGAGTACTTTCATACAATGTATTTGAATTGACCCATGCTGGGGTACTTAAACTACCTCGTGTTTGGTACAAACCTTTATAGCTCTTGTACATGTGTATAAAAAATGAGGAGAACGATGGTATAGTGACTAGTATTTGGCCGAAGTTACATTGTGCAAGCTCTTGCAAACTAGTAGCATTACATTACATTGCGGGCTTCCGGGGCATAATGTGATCGATCGATCGATCGAACCCAGCAATGTTATGCAACTCGCATGCGAGAACCGAGAACTCGTACCCTGTAACTTCTGCTTAAGAAGAGTGCACAAAAGGCGGGCCCATACAAACGGTGATAACGTTTTTCACCTTCTGAATTAAGGTTCAAGTAGTCATATATTGTCAAATCTATGTAGAATATTAAAAAAAACAAAACATACAAACCTAGTTCTAAGGCATAATGACAACATACCAAAAAATCAATGCCATAGGTCTTAACCTACGACAATGATTTTTTGGTATGTTGTCTTAGAACTAGGTTTGTATGTTTTGATTTTTTTAATATTCTACATAGATTTGACAATATAGGACTCCTATTACATGTATGCTAAATGAAATAGACAATTATCTTCTTTATCTTTACATATAGTATAAAATAAAACAAAGTCGCTATTAGTCCCCGTCTGTCCTTATATCTTCGGCCGCTTACTCCTTTTAAACCTCAAAACGGATTTTAATACGGTTTTCATTTACATTTACAGACTTTTTTTAAAGTTTTTTTATGTATAAACGTTTAATTGTATCCGCGCGAAGCCGGGGCAGGTCGCTAGTAAATGATAAAATATCAGTGTTTGCTATAAATCTGGGTGGGAAACAGATAAAAAGTCAACCAATCATCAGCACAGCGTCGCCCTGTTCAAACTTCCGCAGCGCGCCTGAACGACCGCCGATAAATCACTATAAACTTCTGTTATGCGTATTTCAGGAAATCGAACGGACAATATACTGTACAAGCTTTTACTGGCGGCTTCGGCCGCGTAATGCATGTGTAGAAGCAAGCATGAGAGCAACCAGTTACGTAACCAAGAATTGGAAAGTATGCAAACAAGAGGCATGTTTCTAACATTAAAAACGAGGGATATCTCAAAATTCTTCTCCCTTTTCTAACCGCCTTAGAGAACAAATTACAAAAGGAATCTACTGTCTAAACTTCATAATTTGCTTCAGTGGTTTTTGCTCAACGTTGCTGAATTTATCAAGACATGTTGTTTCAAATGTCAACTAGTACAAATAAATAAAAATCGAGAAACTTTATCTCCATCGAAGAGTCATACTTAGATCTCGAGAGTTTTTCCACACTTATAACTTTCAGTGGACCACCAGTAATTAGCCTTTATTCCAAAATGGAACCACATGAAACGATAATAATAAACGAATCTTAAACGTACCTAGCAGAAAATCACCAACGTTCCGGAACCACCTTAATCTGCAAGTTCATCAACACAACAATCGGAAAACAAAACTAAAATGTGAACTAGATACACCGCTCGCTATTAGTCACACTATCACTTTTACAACCGCGATATTCCGTAATGGACTGCATCCAAACGCATTTCGTAGTTGCATGTGTGCCGAATAATTGGGCTTGATCGCCTCAGGAAGTGGGTTAACGGGGCGCTTAGCCATAACATAAGCAAAGCTCCGGGATAGTACTTAAAACTGGAGCGTTCTTTTTGGGTTCCGTACATCTAGACGAAAAAGGAACCCTTGTAGGATCTTATATCGTCTGTCTGTGAACTCGCAAGGGAATCAAAAATCTTTACAAATAAAATTTGGACTGATCACTAGTTTATGGAACAAGCATCGATAATTAAGATTATCTATATAGGAACTCACTACCTGTCATAAAATTTTGGCCCGTAGATTCCTATGTCTGACCATGAGATTTGGTAGGGTGCAATATCTTATAGCACAAATAAAAGAAGAAGAAAAAACCGTAAATTAGTCGCTGCATCACTTTTTTTTTGCAATTACGAGTAGTATTAACTTATTTGTAGTTGGTAATGGATGTAATGTTGATGTATGGTATGGGGACATCAGTGCTTATGAAATATGTTTGTACGGAACCGTAGGTGCGCGAGTCCGTCGGCACTTGGCCGGTTATTTTAATGCAGAGTTGGTACTTGCGCTGACGTCGAGAGTTGCTTCTGTTTGTGGACGCGGTAGGTCTTAATGTACGTAGGTTTCATTTCGTTTGCAGCTTAAAAGCGACTTGCTGCCTTTGAACTTATCACAGCGAATCTTTCTTGTATTTGCTTGACAGTGGAAGGAAAATAAGATTAAATTTGATTTTTAATGTTACTACCCTAAAATAAGGGTAACATTTGAAATCAGAAATGCATTACTGACTAGCGGATGCGCGCGATTTATATCGTGTCGAATTAATACCCTATGTTCGAGAGGAATAGTGTAGTTTTCTATTAGTTAAGTACCATATTAGTGTAGATTAAATTACAAAAGGTCGCAATTTTTTGAGACGTTAAATAATTAGATATACCTACCTGCGCTATAGACGTTCGACTCGAGCCATATTAATATTCGGTAAGCATTTTTTCTAGTCCCTCACGATTTCTATCTACGTGATTTCACTAGATTTAGGATCAAAAAATCGAGATTAAACTCGCGACATCATTTAAATTTTTTCCTTACAATGTTTTCAGGGGGCATTACGCAAGAGCAATTTCGTTCGCCGCATTTTATTCCGCTCCATGGCAAATAAATTAAAGTGGAACTTTCGAGTCCCCGTAGACTTTGCTCCTTGAAATTAGTACCTAGTGATATTTACTATGGAATTATTAACGTATATTTCAAGCTAGCGATCAGCACCGGCTTTGCACTTAATTACATAAAGACTTCATTTATCCAGGTAGCAAGTTCAAAAACCATGTTTAATTGTAGTAAAAATGAAAATGTACATATTGTTGGTAACTTCTGTCATAATACCTACTCAACAATACTGTGTATTCTGACTACAGTCCTTCACTCACACTAATTAGTGACCTTTGGTTGTTGCCACTTGACACAAAGTGGTTAAGTTATTTGCATTCGTTTACCAACATCTGAACACTTCTGTTTATCAATTTTAAAGTTCCGAGAAGTAATCTTAGTCTAAATATTTGAAGTAGATTCAAATTTACACATATTTAATTTCAAATTAACAATGCAGAAGATTCTCAATATTTGGATTTAATAGGTTAGCCTTAGTCTGACTTGTACTACAAAGTTAAATATGATTAATACAATAAATTGTCAGTTCAATCTGACGTGATAACGTCTTAAACATGTTTAAATCTTTGGTGCAAGTCAGCCCTACTTAGTACCTTTTTTATGAGGATTAAATATAGCTACCAAAATACTCGTCGTCCTATAGCAAAGACTACGTATGTTTTTGCAATAAGACAACGAGGATTTTAGTACAGTAATAGTATTTTAGCAAATATAATAGGCCTTATTTTTCGTAATATTAATTCCATTGATGGTTTGTTTTTGACCTATGCTACAGCATCATCTAACTCAAACACTTATGCGAACATGAGCGTTCTCGCAAAGGTGACTAAGATAAGAGGATTCTAATGACGCAAACTGACGTCATCTTCATATATAAACAATTACTGTACGCTTGCACTAGTTTTCCTAATGGTTGAAGCTATTAAGTAATGAACCATTAAACTTTCGGACGACTATAATTGACAGTCTAATATTCAAATCAGTTACAGGTTACACTAATCTGCTTCGATTGGTTGACGTCTGCATAGTTGTCTTAATCAGATTGGAACATTGCATCGACTAATACTAACTCCAAGAGTAAACATTGTTTCTAAACTTCTCCGTCAATAGATAAGACAAGCGCTCCAATTCAGTTTTCCTAGGAAATCAATAATAGATAGTCATACCTTATCCCTGTGCGAGTGTCTATGATGAGTGACGGGCGGCGGATGCTGCGGCGGCGGTGGCACCTGGTCGCGCCCGGTCACCACCACAGGCAATCCGTCTACGATGGTCACCATCACCCGCTTGTCGGTGCTTCGCCGGCGCTCCGCTGAATTCCGACGCCGGCGTTGCTCGTCGGTCACCGGCCGCGCGAACACAGTACGACGATCGATGAAGTTGCTGCGCGGATCTCCTTGGTTTTCAGCCGCCCTGGTAGCAGGGGTGTGGCTCTTGGAACGTTTCAGGAGTCTCATCACGTGGGATTTGAGAGCGTCGGGCTTGCTGACCGGCGGCGGTAAGTCCGGCTTGTGTTTGTAAGACTGCGAGTGCGCGTGGTGGCGCTGCACGGACACGGCGTGCCCCATGCCTGGTGGTATAACGTTGGACAAGCTCTTGACTGCGTAGGCAGCGTCTACTTTGTTGCCGGCCACGCACGACACTTCGTACATTCCGACGCTTCCTTGCACTTAACCCGATCAAACGGGAAAACTTCTACGAACTCGAACTGTTTGTTTACACTACAGCCATGTTCTTTATCCGTAGCACTGCAATCCTTCACTCACACTCAGCCCGACATTGTCGGGTCTTACGCGGAATCACACACGCAAACACTGGTCGCTGCTTACATTTGCAAGCTGAAATCGTATTCGAGTGTCGCACGCGATGGCACCTTTTGTCGGGTCGGACCGGTTAGCGGAAAAAAACTGTTGAGCATCGCATTAAAAAACACAAACAAAAAGTTGTGTTTTTATCGAACCCCAGTTTGATTTACTTCCTATCGAGGATATACGACATTGAGTGTTTAATTAAGTTTTGCTGTAGAGTGACCGGAGCGCGACCGTCCAGTGCGAGCGCTCAGAAGGTACTGGCATAGCACACGCACACGACACTGCCACAATCGCTCAATGATACAGGATGATAACGACGGATGCGTAGAGACGACTATCGGGCCCGATCTAATCCGCTAAAGGTCAATGTTTTGCCGGAGTCAGCGGTTGATGTAATTATGATAAGAGGGCGCGACAAATTCGCCGGTACGTCAAATTTCGCGCGACACTTCAACAAAAAAAGTGATTCTTATATTCAGACAAGGGGGCGGGAGGTGGCTGGCGATAACGAGATAAACAAAATTTACATGAATAAGCCGTTTTACGCCAGAACGGTTGACAAATAGGAGGTTAAATATATGCATTTCAGCTCTTTTATAGCGTAATCCCGAAAATGGCGCTCGCTAGGAAATTCTGAAAATTTGTCAGGCATTTTTTTGGTTGTCGGCGTCTGTCGTGCCATGCCGGGAGATTACCTCGCATAGCACACGATAAAGTTAACCGCATTATCTTAAACGGCGTAGTTAAGGGAACACTAGGCAAATTCCTTCGTTTTGCGTGGGCGAAGGAATTTCCTTTGTCGAGAGTGTGGAGACGATAAGTCGAGGTGTTCTGAGCAGATTCTGACGGAGCCGTGAAGCTCCAGCCAGAGCTTGTTAGCTTAATAATTCACATTTCAAGTGAAATAAAAGCGCTTTGTGTAACTAACACTTCCTTATTAGTACCTGCGTTGGCTTTCGAAATCTGAATCACATTGAATGTGGGTGTAACGTTGCCAGTTTTCTCGTGTTTTATTTTACAGCAACATCCTAAAAGAAGTTTCCTTCAAGTTAATTTGATACGCGTTCCTTTCGTTTTGCGCGTGTCAAGGGTGAGCGTTGTGAACACAAGCTTTGAAGTTTAAATATCATTATTGTACATTTAACAACATTGGCATTTTATAACAAGCGTAAAATGTTAATGGAAGATTTTATGTACTTCTTTGTCTAACTGATGAATGATGATTCATAGAAAAATACGTCACACACGACGGAACATACAAACGATTTATCTAATGTATGAATGAAATGAATCACTGAAAGAGTTTAAACACTCATACTTTTATCGCTGAGTACATGTACATATCCCAAATAGGGGATAAAGGATATCCTTTATCCCTTATTTAAGAATATCCTCAGCCTAGGTTCGTACCTATTTCCTATGCATACAACTTACCAATTTGGATTTGTTAGACGGAGAAACTTGAACATCAGAAATACTAACTGCAAATCTAAATTAGCTTAAACGCTTCTATAGGCGAATTTAAGTGCGCTGTTAATATTTTTAGGGCAAAATTTAGATTTTTGTAGGTTTTTTTTTCATGCCTTTAAATATTATCCTTCGTTGACTACATCGTCTAATGAGCATATTAATATAAAACTGTTTTGATATTAAGATTCCAATCAAACAGCATACAAAACTACATTTTAATCAAATAATTGTGTATTACTTTTGGGTACATACTAATTTATAACTAAACACATCGTAATTATAAACCTTTATAATAAAGAAATTTTATCTAATAATAGACTTTGCAGTACTGGTCCTTAATAAATAATAGCAACCAGAGGCGCAACATCGTACGGACTAATGCAATAAATATAGATAATCTACGGGTCTAAGACCGGTTCGTAAACAATAAATACAAGTACGATCGATAAGAACTTGTGCAATGCTACATTTTTCACGAAACCAAGTTAATAGCCTCAATAAATACTTACGTAAGTCCAATTTGACACACGGTAGCCGTAAACGAAACAGGGAAATAGTAAAACTTGGCAGATTTCTCTTCACAAAACTTTTATGCATGGCGGTAGTGAATATTATGTATTTTTTTCCTTGAAACACTAACGTATTTCCAAGAACAATTACGGAATGTAATTAGCCTCAAACTTTACTATGAGTCACAAATGAGACCACATTTTTCTAAATGTAAACGCAAAATGATTACGTGACTTAAATTAAAATAAAGGAAAATGATTTATAAAAAAGAAGCCTACATCGAACGGCACTAAAAAGTCACCCCACCCACCCCACTTAGTACACCGTTGATTTATATTGGGACCCTTGATCACTTAAAACTGAAACCAAAATCGCAATGGCCACGTTGAAAAAAAGCAATAAAAATTTAAACAAGTCTAATCTCAAATAAAATTAAGACAATTGGGAATTTTCGCTAAATACTATTACATAGTCCCTTGACAGTTCTTAATATATTATATTGGTAGTCGTTATCAAATAGTTGAGATTAAATTAGATATTAGCTTTATCAGTTTTGACCACAAATCTTAGTAAACGCAATTCCATTAAGACTGTCACAATCGACTTGCAAATGAAACCTAGCCGTATCATGTGCAATCGCCATTGAATTTCAAGGCATCTAGTAAAGCAATATCTTGGTCTGCTTTTACATCACCATACCATACAATTCACAAATAATAGTGCATGGTTTCGAACTCTGTTCATATTATCACGATCCGCGCCACTCCCAACCATAAAGCAGTCATCAAGGCCTGCATTATGATTGATACACAAACCGCATACAACCCCTGAACCAGTGCGGGAGAGAGCGAGAGAAAGTGCGCGTACGCAGCCACGCCATCGCCAAACAATCGATAATTGACAAGATGTTTACGTGACCAACGAATAAGCGTTAGTGAGCGATTTTCTTTTGGAATCTAACTGGTTTTGGTGGAAAAGTTTGATATCCATCTGTCAGTTGACTAAAAAGGTTTTCCTAACTATTGGTTTTAAAAGAAAGAAAGAGTCAATAAAATAATCAATAAACATGTGTTAATGTAACGACAAAACTGAATTTTATCCCGTGAACCCTTAAACCCTATAAACCCTTTTTTAGACGATATAAGATTGCAACAAAAATAATAAAACAATTGATAAATCGTATTTTTCAAAATATAGCTTAACAAAACAAAAGCATTGTGTCTGTTACATTCCACATCACTAGCATTGAAATACAGCAAGGAAATGTTCTTAAAACAAGAAAGAACGATTCCCAAAAACTTTGGCACGGCTAGCAACACTTGTTTATTTCGCCACCACTCCTGGAACGTATTCAGTGACCGAAACATAATAGGTACATACTTCAGAAACAAACGGCACGAGTTCCGAATAGAATTTAAATTCAAAACAGTAAACTTACTAACCTGAAGTAAACGAAACGCACGCCCCGGCTTTTTATTTACAAAATGCTATATGTAGGTAGCCTTGTGCTGAACGGAACGCTAAATCGTTGAGACAAAAACACGGCGGAAGAGATAAAGTAGAGAACGTATCGTTTTTCGGCAAAACATTCCCTTTACCCTAATGTATTCGAAAGATATATACACAGTATCTATTACGTATGATTTATCGGGAGCAGAAAAATGGTCCTCTCTCTGTAAACAGGCGATTGTTATTGAAATCCTTCTACGCTTCCTTGGAGAAATAAAGTAGGTATTTATTAAAAAGCTACTTCGAAAGAGACACACATAAATTATCCAAACGGAAGAAAAAACTAAATAGAAACCAGCAGACGGGACGGGCGTCCCGAGGCTAAACGCAACTACCCAGGGCGTCGAGCTCTTTGAAACTAAAATCAAAGGTTCCCTAAATACATTATTAACTCCTTTGGGAACATCAACTGAGTTAGCGTAAATTTGACGACTTGTATAAGCAGTTTCGTCCTAAGACATAGTTACCACTTATAATATAAAAAGAGATCCGAATGTAATGATAAAATTATGAAAATAAATTATAATCAAAAAATTGAACTTATTACCTGGTTATTAATAAAAGTTTATCAACCTCTTTTAACTAAAATATGTTTCGTTTCTTCCACTTAAAGGCGAAAGTCTAAAGACGACAAATGCTTCAACTACCTAATGTAGGTTTACTGAGCTTTTATTATTAAGCATATTAACTCCTAAAAATATTTATAAAACGGAATAAGGACCAACCTCTTTGGAAACCCTTCAAAGGGTTTGAAATGTCGGCAATAAATGCGGTAATGATTTGCTTAAATAATTTGGAATCAACGAATGAACATAGTTAAAGAGAAGAGCTACTTAAATTCGTGAGTACCAATAAACACTTCGATTTCCTCTCGTTCGCACACTATTTGACTAAATATCGTCAGACCAACGTGAAAGAAATCCCTCTTCATCCCACCCACAATACAGCCAGTTTGTATTCATATCATAGCTTTATGTCAATCGAGCCTCGTTCGGTACCTCGTCTCTACTTTATGACTTGCGATATAAGTGCTAAAATGGCGTTTATGATTCACACCCAAGTGGCTTCCGAGCAATAAAATTGCGAAACTCGAAATACATTTCGCTTAAAATGTCGTTTTCGATATAAAAAATACACGCATCGCATTGATAACATTCTAACTTCACATCGAACTCTTAAAAGGATGAATTATCATTGTCTAATAATGATACCAAAGTAAGCAATCACCAGATAATTATTGCAATGATCGCTATTTTGATTGATAGACTTATTTCTACATTCAACCACATTGAAAGTGTTCTAGGTTAATTCGGTTTGCAATAGATGTTTACTTACTGCTGGAATATTAAGTCTAGTCAAGTTAATAGAATTCTTGTTCAACTGAGCGAGCTGAGCGAGAACTTCAGCTCGAACGAGGCACAAACAGGCGTAGATACTCCCCTATTGTGCGTCGGTCTGTCCATCATTTCAAGGTTCTGGAGATACTCGCTATAGTGAAATGATAGACGTGTTTTGATAAAGGGACGGGCTCGAAACACTTTCCGGACGATAACGCGTTTGTATGCCTCGTGTTCGGGACTGATGGGTAAGTGATAGGCGCACTATAGGCGAAAATATGTGATTCCTGTCAAACCCTTCATAAATATTGGCTATTTGTTATTGGTAAGGTCTGACAAGCTTGACAGCTTGTCGATTCAGCTCGATATCGCGTTGTTGTGAGACCTTTAACACAATTTTACTTTACGCCTTGCTTTATTAACAATGTGCGAGAAACGCTATCACAAGTTCTTAGGGATATATTTTCAAAATTCGATACAAAAGCAGGTTTTCAAATAACAAAAAAAAAGTCATTGTGCTAGAGTTCAACGTTGAAAAAGGGGGAATTATTAAAAAGATATCATGGTTCACCTGTGTCTAACCCTGAAGCAGACGGAGGGTAGATAGAGAAATAATGAGGGGGTGAAACAGGCAAACATAACTAGGAAGCACTGGTAGCTTCAGGCGTCAGACATAAAATTACTTTTGAGTGCAGCTTACGTTACTATGGTATTAGGCAAATAAAAATTTCTGACTAAAGTGAAGTATGCCATAACTTTCATTCGAAAATTAATCAATCGTTTAAAGCACACTTCACTAGAAAACACAACATAATTAACAATACTGTAAAAAGTTGATCGGGATAACATTTTCCAAGGGATTTTGACTTTTGAACATACTTTTTACAAGCAACTGTTATCACGATGACGAAATCGAAACTTTTACCTCGAAAACAACAAAATGCTCTTCACGAAATAAAACTTGTTGTGCAGTCTAGATCAATTAACCAAAAGAAAGAAAAAGGTAGAGGCTGGTAGAAAAAGTCCTGGGAGACAGTGATCCGGCAATTAAATTTAATGGTAGCATTTAAAACGATGTTTAGGGGGAAATGGGCGAAGAAAACGTAAAAAAAAAGGTTAAATACCGAGTTAATAAGTAAATATTTGTATAATACAACAGGGCTTTACCGCGACAAAAAATATTTTAGTTACGATCACAAGTTAAAAAGCGCGAAAGTTTTAAACAATATTTGAGGCCATTTAAATAGGAAGATATAAAAATATGAAAGCACCTAAGTGTTCGTAGTGTCACCGAGTCAACGCGGAGAATGAAAACATCGAGGAAATGAAACGTCACCGGTCGGTAACGAAAACACCAACCTTTTGAATTCTACATCGACTGTGGACGTTCGGTGACACTTTCTTTTGTAATGGAAAACTTTTGCCAGAAGGGACCGACGTCGACGGGGAAAGGGAACTTTAACAGAAAAGGATTATTACGATGGCTCCGGAAAAGGGTATCGAATTAAACTTGTATTGATATCTATGGGCCAATCGTTAACAAATAACGATGCTAATGCCGTTCTACTGGACAAGGACTCTTCAGCGTTTCATTTGATAAAACTAATTGGAAAAAGAAAAATTACAAGCTTTGACTTCAGCTGCATGTATGAGGAATTTGGAATTTAAATGATCGAATTCGTATGTGGAATTTGTTTGTTCGTACATGACTTGGTGATTTGTAATTTTGCATAAGCAAGCCGAATATCATGAGACCAAAACAATAATGTCGCGACTTTGATCAAATACATTCACACAAAACAATAAGTTTTGAAAAAGCCGCAAAATATATTTATAAATGGAGATAACTAGACTAGACAAATTAGATTCTGGATTGATAATGGGTTGCAAAGCAATATGTGCGTACTGGTTTTTGTCCTGCAATGAGATAAGAATTATCAAGAAGTCAGCATTTATAAACTGTTTACTTTTTGAATCATTGACTCGTTCAACATGTACTCTAAAACAGCGTTGGCTCTAAATGGTATCATTTCGTTCTGTTTTTACTTGTATGGTGTTCTTCCAATTAGTACTATTTACGTTTATTGTATTTTATCATTAAGACAATAAAAATTGTCACAGCGCCCCGTCCTTCGGTCGCCAACAGCCAAATAAGGAACGATGCACACCTGACGCTTTCCATAAGTCGGTCGGACCCCATCCGCATGCTAACGACGTCAGTGTCAACGAACGAACTATATTTCTATTTGGATTCACTTCGTAAATAGGTGATAGCGATACGTGAGGAAACTTTTATTTGAATAAACCAATAGAATTCAATGAACGAAGCCCATTCACTAGCTTTGCTGACGTCAAAGAATATGCCCTAAACCGATGACGTTTGCATGGAAACCCTTACAACGAAGTAGAAACAATGTTTTGTGTTGCAATTCGGCTTGATCAAAACATCGTTGATAATTCGTTGATAGTTCTCAGAAAATAAGGTCTATTTATATCAATTACTTCTATTCAAAGGCAACATGTGGCGGCACACATTTTACTCTTCTAAGTAAACATTTCTGTTCATCTGGCGAGCGATGTCAACAAAAATAAAGACAGGTTACGTATAACGACACATACCTATATGCTCTAGGGCTGCAAAGCTGTAGTAAATTGAACTTCTTACAAAGTTGCGCCATATCGTATCTTACAGAGAGCCTCGGTCGGAATGCGGGTACTTTATCTCTGACTTTAAGCAAATGAAATATTCCTAACCATTTTTAAGATCGTCCACGCTTCCTTCGCAAAATACAGTAGTCTAATGATTTTTTTACTTCATATTTTGAAAGACTTCGTTAAAAAAGAAAACCGTGCTTTTAGTTTTTTTTACGATCATTATTTCTCGAAATATCACGTAGTAGTTAAATGGCATTCAACGTAAGTGACGCCACAAGCGCCATTACTAAATCGCGGTCATTTAAATATTATCAGCTTTCAACTAATTACTTTCATACTAATATTTTTGTTCGAATGAGCATATTTCGAAAGACAAAAAAATAATAATTTTCTTCGTCATTTTGTAACCTTGTATTGTAACTTCATAATTTCGGTTTTTCTTATTTTCAACTTTTAACAACGTTTTTACACTTTATGCAATTTGTTTCGTGCCAGGAATACCGTATTGCGCTCCACGGGTAACAATTTATGTTAACCCCTGTCTTTATACGTTAACCGTTACAAAATTTCAACAACCCATAAAACAATCCAAACTCCCATTTATCTACCCTCTAAATCTTAAAACACGGTGGCAGATCAAAACACCATAAGAATAATGTTGGCTTTGAGCCAAATCCTGGCCGTAATAAGCTATATGTATGTTCCCACTTCCGTCACGTCCTTTATTATGATTTTGCTAGAACAATCGCAATCTTTGTTGCATAGTAATAGAGATGATGTTGGGTTGAGGAATGATTACATATGCATAGTCATCAGTGGTATTGGAGTCTATAATAATAGAAGATTATCGCTATACAATGGGGCACGGCATTGACCGAGTCGTTTGCATTGAAATTATCTGTCGGAGTTGCTAATTAAATATTTTTGGAGGAAGAAAGAAACTCATTTATTTAATTTACATAGCATTCAAGCAAAGAATGACACGTGATTAAAAAAACTATACTTCCTTATCTTATAAAGCTCAGCGATAATACTTACTAGAACATGACATTCAACATTTCCTTAAAAAAACATTTATGACAGAATAAATATTTGACTTATGCTACCTACCACCTACCGTACTTTATCTCTAGAATTTTTAATTCAATTCAAATTGCTTACGTTGGCTCAAAAACAGCAGAATTAGTGTTAACTCTTTACTACACTATACAAGCACTATAATAGTCGCAAGTGTCCATTACATAATATTCCTTGCCGGTGAACCTAAATTTCACAGATTTAACTCGATAAAAGAAATGTGAAGTAAATTGAAAACTAAAGCCAACCATGGAAGACAGCGTGTCGTGACAGACACTCTATGCCAGCCAGCCTTTTGAGTCAAATTATATATGACGAGTCTAACCAACTTGTAGTGGTCCGATTGACTTGCAAATTGGTATCCGTACGTAGGTCCGTAAACAATGCAGCTTACCATCAACAAAATGTATCAAAAAATATTTTTCCGCCAAAAACTTGTGCTATCTATTCACGTGGTAACACTTCCTAGCAGTTGGTACCTTGACACGGGAGGCGCAAATAAAATCATCAACGTAATTACAGAGAACCTTAACAGGATCGTTTATTCACTACAAAAGCTATTTGTCGCCGGCATTTTGGTCGAATTGCGAACTGGATTGAATAATGAGGGCGACGACTTATAGTGCCGTAAATCCAGCGTTCAATAACACTTTAGGTAAATGGAATTTGATTACACCGAGTACTTAGGTAACAATTTCCTGAATATTTCCGCGTATAGTTCATTCCAAATGAGACTGTCTTAAAGTATCTTCGACCTCGAATTATTCTTGTCAACATTTAGCAGAGCTATGCGTATTTTTTGAGCGAGAAAACTTACCAACCCGTCTGTGCTAGCCAAACAAGTATTTTTTTATCCCTAGAGCCAGACCATTTCAAAGTTTCAACGAGCTTAAAATTACAAAGCCGAGAAACTAAAAGGTCGACACCCAGCTGTCTAATTGTCTTTAGCACTATCCTGACTCAAGTTTAAACACCCGTACACTGGGAACATTTCAAGTTTTGTCTGAATGTGACAGACAGACAGCATAAGCAATTAGATTAAACTTCAAATGTTCAATAAGTGAACAAAAACTTCTCAATTTCTCTGACTTTGTAATGTTAATTGTTTAAATAAAAATAGTTTAGGGCTACTAGCTTATTCTGTCAACTTGTCAAGTGGTTACAAAGGCAGCCAGATTTCTACAAATACAAATAACATAAGAGTTCCGACACTGAACTTATTTATATTATTACGTACTTATAGTGTCCAGCTGGGGAGCTAACGCAAACTGAAAAAAGGTAGATTTGAGATCAGATCTCGGCGTGTTTCGTTTCGATGTTCAGATGTACAATGGGGCGACATCGATGTTAAACAGAGCGTTAACAGATCTGGAGAGTGATTCTCTAAACACAACAACGACGAGCTCGACGCTGGCGAAGCGCCCTCTTGCTCTAGCGCGCCAGCTTCACTGAGCGAGATAGAGCGATGCCCCGACGTCGAATCCGAAGCTGAAGCGCTTAGAGAATAACAGTGCTGAGCCGCACGTTCGATCCGGCAGGTCAAATCAGCGGGATATGCATTTTATTCATATTGACACGGGGTAATGGGAGAAAATGGACCTGAAGTACGTACGTCACGTTAGTCACGTATACGCACAAAAGTTATTCCATTTGTAAAGTTCGATAATGACGTTCCAACCGCCATTCAATTATCAAGTAATGGATCAATAACTTAGATAGAATTTCTATGATAAATCTTCATTAACGTTCATCATTAACTGCGAGATTGGTAAACATTCATTAACCATAAATTAATAAAAACGATTACACTAAAAGTAATGAGACGATGATGGATGAGCGATAAGACGGACAGGTAAAGACGTTAAACACGAACGTGCCACGACAAAAGGTTTTTGCTTTATTACGCATCTTCATCTGTCGTGTAGAGAGTTGTCGCTACAACTACAACACAACGAAATGTTGTCGGGTCTCTGTTGCTAGTATTCTATACATACTCGTAAAGTCGAATAGTTTGCTTTACAACTTTCGAACCTATCCCCTTGTAATGCGATCGAAAAGGTGGTTAAACAATTTCTTGGTCGACTATACATATATGTGATAAAACATTTTACTTGAGCATCGGCTCGTTAATTTCCGTCTTACTTCTCTATTACATCGAGCTTGAAAAGAACAATTAAAACTCGGAAGCCGGAATCAAGCGGCCGAAGAAAAGCTCTAATTCATTTAACGCGAAAAAGGTTCATTTAGCGGAAAGGTAATATAAAAGATTGAGCTAAAGTCGCTCTGAAATGTCATATTAATGATTTATGAAATAATAAACCTAATGTTGGCAAAGAAAAGAAAACCAATTTTCAGCGTTTTATGAAAATTATGTTTCATGGTGAGAGGAAACGGTTGTACAAATATCTAAGTTGGATTATAATGTATGTTGCAAAATTAATTTTGTAGTGTATCCGTTTAAAGACGATAATTTTAGGTTATCGTGTCTCCTTGAATATAACATGTAATTAAATCTAATAAAAAGTGTGCACACTCTATTGAATATTCGCTGTACATGACATAACTTTACTTCAAAGTTTGGCCTGACATCAACAATTGTATAGTTTTACAGATTTAGCTTGATGTCTTTCGGCTAACTTTCAAAATAATTTTCGCGCGAATGAACGTTTTAATATGAATTAAAATTCTGAGAGCGGCCTTAAATCTAATGAGGGAAAACGACTCTGGTATCGGTTAAGACGAATAGTTCGACGTTAAACTTACAACAACAAATAAAACTTTAGAAACAGAACTCTTCGTGAATGAGTTTCCAATGCGATCGGCCGGTAGTACAAATCTGTTCGATTTGTACTTGTAATGTCCGCGAGATAAAAACAAATCCGACGCTCGAAGCTAATGGTCCGCCGAAGAGGAAATCGTAAAGCATCATTCTTAGGGTGATGGTTATAGATCGAACTCAAGTTCCAGTTTCATACTGGATTAGTACCAAACTGGTTCTAGCTTTTATAACTACCAAACTTAAAATTATTTTACTAATCATATTATTCATTACATTAAACTTTATTTTCAATGCGTGATTGCCCATTTAAAGAATAAAATTGAACATAATTAATCAGTGTTTTTAAAAGGTCTTACTAGCCCGTAGAAAAAATAAACATGGACGAAAAGTGAGAAAATATATACTGGCTAGCATGACACATGACGAATCTCATTTCATCATGAAATCCCTGCCTTTTATGCGGTCTAAAAAAAACTTAGCGACAAAACGTATTACGGGCACTCCTGCCGTGCTACTGCAGTTCAGTCTAGGAGCTTATTTTTGTTCTCGGTAAATTGGTAAGTATTTATACCATTCACAGTTCCAAAGTAAATCGTTGCTCGGTGCTGCACTAGTGCTATATTCATTATATTGTTAACCTGTTTACAGACGTGAAATTAACCACAAGTTAAGAGATACCACAGACGTAAACACCCAACGTTAAAAATAAAGTTAACTACGTGCTCTGAGATGCATCGAGAAATAAAGCAGAAAGGAGTTAAAATCTAAATGGTAAACAACTTGTTTACCAAGTTGCAGTTAAAATTAAAATGTTTTCCTTAACCAGTTCAATGATAGAGACATATGGATTAAAAGTAACTAATAAATAAATGTCAACCTTTATCTGCCGTATGAGTAGACCAAAAAATGTGATTAGAAACTCAAATGAAAGTTGTCAATAAATAATAACGTTTGCACATTAATGCCACATTTAAAGTCATAGTTCTTTTGCGTGCAACAGTTAACCAAGCACGATTTCTGAACAGTTAATTCATGTGCCCTGAAACAGTTCTTTTTTCTTGACCACGCTCGGCTTGCGCCTGCGTCCTCGAGCAAGGTCGATCAGCATTTCCTTGATCACGGATAATTTGTCACTTTGTAGACTTCCTTTCCATTCGCAAAACTGAAGCCTGTCGATTACTTCAACCTATTCTGTATTCAAAGTAAGCCGTTATTAAATAGCTATTGTGTGCCTTACGAATTGCCTCCTACTCCTAATAGTATCTTTTCATGTTGTTTTTGTATGGTGATCCATGAAGAGTAATTGTAGTATATAGCGTTGTAATAAATAGCAGATTTTGGCAGATCCAGGTCATCAGATGAGCCACTTGCTTGTTTGCCTTCCTATTTCATTAAAAAAAACATCCATGTTCAGAAATAGGAACAAATTAAAATATATGTTCACACGGAAATTAACGACAGTAATCACAGTTACTGTAAAAAAATTTAACACGATATGCGAAACGAGTACCGCAGTGCAAACGACGAATAAAGTTAATAAGAATAAGACAAATTATGTTTAATACTTCGTGTAGTAGGTAAGGATATGAGTTAAAGAATAAGATATTGACATTCCAAAGCCCTGTGGGTTGATGTAACTGAAGTACTACCATATCAAGCAGCTAATGCATCACTAAAACGCAAAGTAAACAACATTCATGAGATAACAATCCGACAGAATAGGAAAGCGTAAACTACAGATCGCAAATACTACAACCTTGAACGCCTACAGCAATACCGTATACCGAAATAGATTTCCTTTCAGTTTCAAGCTAATAATACGTATTGGAGTAAATTAAGATTTAACAAAATATTGAGGATCGGATTGGTAATATTGGAAATATTTATTGGCGCGCGTCCCACATTGCGGCAGGTGGTCAATAACAAACACAGGCCAAATTTACCGTCGCGGCGTTTGGGTGGGTCGCCCACGACCCATCTGTTTGTAACTTGGAACCCTAGGTTCTTGGACTCGGGCTTGTGTTCGAAGAAAAACAGCAAGTATTAAATCGTTTTAGATAGAATTTTGCCAGACTTATCTTGTCAGCTTAATTTATTGTACAATGTAAACCATGTTGTTCATTAAAACTTTATCAATATTCAGCTCGCTGAACAATAAAAGGTAAAGCTAAGCAATTCTACAAAATTCTGAATGTCCTTGTCTCGAATTTCAATCTTACTGATCGCAAACAATTGTTTATTGAATGTGTCTACAAGTCTGTTCTGTAATCTAGCTTTATTACTGGCATAGTTTCCAGACACACCGCCATACGGCGAAGACTCTATTGTGTTTGATAAATGTTTAAATACAACAGTTTCAAAAGAATTATCAATTGCTCAATCTATCAGTCGTAATACGATTTACAGTCAGATAGTTTCAAAACAAATAAATGTTAAACCAACTGAACTGCAGCGAACATTCTCGAGGGAAATGCACAGTTTAATATTGAATTCAGCACACACAGATTATTTGCAGTCATGTGAGATTGAAATTATCAATTTGTCGATACGTCTTGTGCGAAAATTGAGTGGGGGGCCAGTACAGCGGATGCTATGGTTAAGTTGCTAAATTTGAATTTATGCGTCCGGTACGCGACGCTGTTGCTCACGGCGCGAACAATACAGTGCTGAAAACACTCCCGTCAAATGTTCATGAAACAACAGCAAAGAAAGTCCTTGGAATCCATCAAACATGTCTGAACGCACTTTGTTTCGCAACGCGTAAGGTACCATTATAAAAGAACGCCGATCATATTCAAGCGTACTTAGCGCCAATGCCAGAGCAAGCACTGCGTAAATGTCTTAAGGAACACACCTGAAAACCGAGGGTATATAAAGCGCATATTAAATGCCAATATAAACGTCACTCGCTAAATAATGGAACTCAGACACCGCAGTAGAGCGCACAGTGTAGGTTAGGTACTGCATAGAATATTGTAAGTATATTAGCGAGCTCAACGTCCAGCCGATGTTACATGCTTCGGTAAATTCCTGATCATACGGACGGTGGCTCCTTTGGGATGGGACCGGCGGAGCATCGAGCGATAGGGATATTGAAATTGTGTTCATATTGGACACAATGTCGTATACTCCCGAATTGTTCAGATATGTCAAACATAACATTACTAACAAGCACTTTTCGATGCCCAAGGGAACTTAGTAATTGTCCACAACAAACAAAATTTTAATCTTGGACACAGACTTTACTCACGCCAAAATGTTGATTAAAATATTATCATTATTACATCTAGACAACAAATCTCCTGTTTATTGATTCACACGTGTAAACAGAAGATAAGAGCCAATTTTTTTAGAAGATATATCAAAAGGTGGTCTTAATCAACACGTGTTACTAGCATTCCAACCACGTAAAAGCCAAGTAGATAGGCCCATTCGAGGAATTTCGTCTATTATATTGATAAACAATGGAATTTGATGTAGCAACTATAACAATGTTTTGTTATGTCAATCAAGTGCGTATTGAGCCTGGATGACAGGCGAAAGGGCTAGACAAAAGAGATAACCTTGGAGATCCGGCTGACGTTTTATTAATTTAGCAGTATATTTATTTTGTACTACATCTCCAGTATTAAGCTGGGCTGTACACGGCGCTGATAAATTGCGAGGGTGTGCCTCAACTTCGTTACGTCTCACTAATTGGATCAAATGATCCCGTGACATCATCTCGACCTCTTGCGAATGATTTATCGTCTTTCAGAAAGCAGACATCTGTACGTATATTTATAACTGTGTGGATTGGGTTGTTTTAAGCCAAATTAATATCGATCATGATAAAAATTTTTGAAGTCCATCGGCTAAAACAAACAGCATCATTCTCAAAATTAGAAATCTATTGCAGCTGTCTTTACTATGGTCTACCTTTATAATAGCAAATACTCTTAATTAACCAAAAATTTAAAATACAGATATTTCCATGTTACGAGCCGTTTAACAACACGTCTTAACGCTTAGCAACGATCTATTCCAGACAACTTTTCGGAAAGTGCTATGGAAGCGCAAAGTTAATTTGAACACACTCAAAATAGACATACATTCACTACACATAAATAAGACTACTTATTTCTCTTAATATAAATTATGACCAAACCCAGAACACCTTAGAGACTTTACGACAGGTATTGCTATCTAAACCAGAAGGATTCGTACCTAAAAGAGCAGGGGTTTGATAAACTGTATCCATCCCACGCAACCGATATTAAGTAAAGGTAGTACCGAACCTCTTGGATAATGTATTAAACGAATATGAATAAGGTTATTGCTGTTAGCATCCCTCCTGCGCCCATGAATTTTGGCGAGTCATTTATTGATAAGCAACGTACCACATTAAAATTTTACAACACTGAAATATTGCCACTACAACATCGTTTCGTAATTTAATTTTAAACGAAATTTTACACTTTACATTGAAAAAATGAATAAAGATACTACAGAGATTACCCTTAACATCAAGATAAGAGAAGACGGCGCTCAAAAACAGATAGATACAAGGGAAGGTGTTTTTTGTTCACATAACATTTGTTGGTATTGGTATCCACATTAAGACGAGTTCAATTAACTAAACATAGAAGCTACACTTACACCTTTACGATCTGTTTCCCATCCGAGGAAGGAAATAACGCCGGCTGTAAACAGAGTACCCGAGAGCTTCAGATGACACAGTCGTAAATACACGCGGTTTACGGTAAGAAGCGATGCTTATCCGGCTCGAAGGACCCATACGGGTGTATACGATACCACACATTTTAGAGCGCCGTTATAGATTTAACTAGGATTGGACTGTAATCGCCCGAGTAATGATGGAGTGTAGGTACTCTTTATAGATAAAACTCGCAATGTAAAACCAAAACCTTTCCTTACACTGGATACATGTTCGCACAACACATTTTCACAGGCAGGCTCTGAAGATAATATAATAATAAAAAAGGCTAGAGTACGACGACGACGAAAGAAAAACAAGAAGTTTAGTTTTGCAAAGGTTCTGACGCGTAATCAAATTTGCAGGAAAAGCGCAAAGTGTTAAGACAATTGAAAAAGACAAATCAAAAGAAGTAGCAGTCGTAAATCATAAGCAAAAGCAAGTTACGGGTGTTGACAAAATAATCTATTTGCGAGAAAAAAAATACAATTCTGGCTACCTGTAATCATGAAAAATACTAAGAACAGGGACGGGGGCATAATCCCTCCTTATTTAGTGGCTGCGCCATTGCGATAAGGTAATTCTTTGTTGTTTTTCGTCTTTATTTTTGAATTGATGTGTGGACTGTGGAAGGGAGGAGCGAGTCGATGATATAGGTAGACATGCTAATGTTCAAGCGGTTGAATGATGCTTAGTGCTCGCTAACGATGTGGGGGTGACGGTGGATGTGCAGTACAAGTACTATTACGTATCAAAGTTATGAAGAGTCACGTCGGATTTTAAAGAGTTGTAGGTAGCATTGATTTTTTGTCGTGTCGTCTAGTCTGGCAGTCTTATGAATGATTAACAGAACGTCGTATGTCAGCGTTACACAGTTTCAATGTTGTCGCTACTAATTTCACAAACGTTATTTGACTCTGTTGCTTTTAACTCTTATCTTGAAGTAAAGTAATTACCTCAGTCTAGATAGATTAGAACAGACAAAATGTCTCGTTAGTGATCAATTAATTTCCAAAGCGATATCCAGTATGTCACCGACTTGGTCGATAGCACATGACACGCCTTACCTAACCGGTATTTGACGTCCACTGTCATTGAAAGGGAATAAGAGGATGTGGCTACTCAAATTGCTTTTCTCATTTAATCATAAACCGACTTGTTCTACTGATAAGCCAGTTCAGTAGTTAAGATATCAACCGTCTACACTTTATGGACAGACTTACAATAAAGTAACTTTCTATCTTTAGCTTTAGCAATTTTGGCACTGTTGCCAAAGTTAGTCCATGTGTAACTTAAAACTCTAAACCAATGCGCCGTAGACTTATTAATAGTAGTATTTATTCACACTTTTCCCGAGGGTAAACGACTACAGTCGTTATGACAATAGATTAACCTATTGTGTCTGGGTCACCGGCGGCGAAAGCTTTAATTCGATGTCTACTTGACATTGAAATAAAGATTTTAGCAACACATAGATTAACCTAGCGACAATAACAGTGTCAAAATGGGGCGAGTTAATTTGATATAAGCCGATCTATTCAACTTCGTATCCATGTTCCGGGATATTTAAAACAGTTATTATCCTGTTAGGAATTAAGAAATACTGATCCCTCCGGCAGGGTAATGATACTCATGGAATCCAACGTATTAAACATGTTGACTAAACAGATATTTAAGTGGTTACACCATTTGACTACTAAACTTAACTTAGTGTTTCCTTCGTTTTAGTATGCGAATGTTTTATTGTTTGCTTTCGTCTGTTTACCGGCGCATGGAATTCTACTTTAGCTTTTTGATCGTGATGTTTTCATACTCAACTCGGGGTGTGTATACGATAACGTTGCTTTGGTCTAAGCATCAAAGCTCTTTCTAAATCCTCGGCGTCTCAGATACTCGGGCGTCGTGATATTTGTAATGATAGGTCTGTAGTTGATTGCAATCTCGAATCATGGTGGTTATAGTTACGGCCTATGTAATAATGTACAAGGAATAAATTAGATGCTTTCAACGTCTCTAGTCTCTACAATACTACCTCTTCAAACTCAAATTGAAAACTAAACAGCGTTTTAGGTAGACAATCAAAAACATGATGACGGATTTCCTTTTATAAAAAAAGCTGCATGAAATTCTTTCCACAAGTAAATTATCTCGGATTATCCTCATTCTTACTAATGTATCATGTAAAGTCTACTATATCTTGCAATATCGGTAGTAGTCTCGATTACATCTACTTTTTATTTTTAAGAATATAAAATACTGTGTTGGGCGTCGACAAGGCAACATATCCCTTAGTAATTTGTAAGTATAGCTAGTAAAAAACGTATAAAAAGTAAAACATGTCGATTAAATTTTCAACGAGCGGTAAACCGTTTGGAATTTTCATTGTAACCCCAACGAACGTTGAAAATTTTCAGAGCGCTAACAAATTAAAAGCCTTTAGGAAAATATTCGTAACTCGTCGCAATTCAAAATCAACAAAGTGCGTGACTTAATTTTTTCAGCCAGCTGGCTCCGTCGGAAAAGGGTTTGTGATAATTCACTTGGTAATATTAATGTGACATGACTTGTTACCGTTTTTGATTTGATTGTAGCTTAATAATTCGCGTTACAATATAAGAACATTCGTATAACACGACAATCGATTTAGAAGAAAAATCTTAAATGTATGAGGCCTTCTAAGTTATTTACAATCTTTACGTTACCATCAAATTTAAACCGTATAGCAAATGGCGCAGTCACGATCTGACTGACGAAGTCACAACACAGATTTTCAATGGTTCTTTGTTCTACACTTACAGATCGGTTTCAGCAACACTTACATACATAAATACATACTTACATACATAGTATTTCCTATGGTTTTCCTCAAACATGGCGTAACAGCGTGTTGCGTACAGGTGTGCCTCGGGCAGTCTGGGCTGCCATTAGGCAATTATCGTAATGAGGCATCCGCTCAGTTCCTAGAAACTGTTTGACACTATTCTAGGTCCGAGTGCCGTGCCTGACGAAATTACAGCGCCTGACAATTATACTTAAGACATAAAATAAAAATGGTTTATTTAAAAAAAATACACCTTGTTGAGTTCTCATCAAAAGTTTATTCCGTTCCGTACCAGTGGTAAATTTTCTGATATTCATAACATAAGTGCTTCCTGCAAGCCTAATCTGAATAAATATATTCTGACTTTGGCTTCTATTTTAATTATTTTTTATAAAGAAATCACACCTACTTTATGAAATTATAACACTTAAATAAGCGTTAATGCGACCTACTTTAATACTCATAAACCTCCTACACAATTAGCATGGCGATTTCAAGCTTCGCAAGTAGGTACTCAATTATTCTACCAGTTTTAATTTTTAATTAAAGTAATTTGTACAGGCTAGGGTTATCAAAGCGGCCAGGCCGAACTCTTAAGCCCGTGGTTTCGGACCCCCGTCCAATTATGGTACAAAAACAAAGGCTGACAGTTTGGACATTTCGAGCATGTTTTTATAATGCTAGAGGAAAAACAAAGCTTTGATGATTTCATAAATTTATTTTTAGAACAAGTACCTACACTCGACAAAATTGCCTAAAGATATTTTTGACCCTCGACAGGTTTGGAACTTTGGATATTTGAAAAAACATCACATTTCGTCGGTCGATTTACGAAGGGGTGATTGTGCTAAAAAATCGAATTTAAGTTGAAGTTTGCCATCGTACCGATGCAAAGTGCATATTTTATTATGTCACGAAAGAAAGTTACTGAATTCCTATTAGAACTAGACTTACAGTCCATAACGAATAGCCGTAAATCGCTCTTGTGTAAAGTTGTAAAAAGGCAGTTACGCCCCTTCGTGAATCGACCGAAGATTTGTCAAGTAACAAAAAAAAAACACTTTTGATGTGTATATGAGAATCCTAGTACAGTCAGCATCGAATATATCAAGGCTGGTAATGTGGTAAAAAATATCTGAAGTCGACGCTATAGTTAAATACGATCGGGCGTGTTTCTTCATTCTTGACAATCTCGCTTGCTCCGGGATATTTGATGCTGATTGTACACAATAATCTCCATTATGACCAAGATAACCTTGGCAGTCACAAACCTGCTATGAACTAGCAAACTGAACAGTAACGCGTCCCATTCATACATAACATAAGTAAAAAAGAAGAAGGCAGGTGACAAACCGGTCCAGAGGCCTTGTGGAATCCCTGCAGTTTTTAGAAGCTGACATCAAATCCATTGAGTGGAATGACGTTAGCACCAGATTAGACCGCATTAATGACACGACCACGACCCATTTGACGACCGGATAGCCTAATGGTTTAGTGACCTTGACTACAAAACTTTAGGTTCCAAGTTCGATTTTCGGGAGGGACAATTTATCTTTATATGTATATCCGTTGTCTAGTATCCATAACTCAAGCAGCTTTAGTTTCTTAATTTGGGACTAGGTCAACGAGTGTTTATTTTTTCAAAGTATTCAATTATTTTGTTTACTTATTAATAGAGACTGAAGAATGCGAAGAAATGCGAAAGACAAAGTTTAAACGACAGCATTTCATTAATGACATTTTCAGATGAATTTAGAAAGGTTCGTTATTATTGCTGATCAAATACCAATAAACGTACTAGTTTATTAAGGCGAAAGTTAGTAACTTTCGCCTTTAATAACCCCTTAAACAGTTCTTTAACTAGTTTGTTGGCCAAATGAAACGTCCAACATAATAACAATCAGTAACGACCGCCAAAAGTTACCAAATCAGTAATAAATGTTGCGAATTCGAGACAATACTCGTACCTAATAAAGAATACTGATACCTAATAAAGGAATGGTAGCAGGAAGTATGAAAATATTACGAATAAACTATATTTCACATTGATCTTTACCCTTTTGTGATGATAATAATAACAGCACACTCTCTGTCTCGGAGGTGGTACCAGTTGTATTTATACACCTGACATTTGAAGGCACACGCTTTTGATTCAGATTTAACCTTTCCTTATTGGAATAGAGTTCAAATTGGAAGCCGGTGTTTGAGCTGCGCGTGCGTTTTGATCTGGATACGTTGAATGGCAAGAGTTCTACAAAGCGTAGTCGGTAACAGGGACTTACAGTTTGTTGTAGTTTATGGGGGGCGTTTCATACAACTAAACTACATTGAATCCATTGAAACTTTATACGCATTTGGAGGATACGTAAATCTAAGCCGTGATAAAGATAATAGTATACTTTTAAACCTTAGGATTGAATTGAGACAAAATAATAGCAATTTTTATTTGTCTATATTTAAAGTAAACTTCTTTATTACAAGTAACTTTTGAAACAATACTGTAGTCACGACCTAGAGTTATGGATCCTGCGTATTCGTAAGTGGACAGTTTCAAATGAATCACTTAATTCAATGCAAAGATCTACAACTTACAAATTTGAACAAAATGCCGTATGGTATTATGAAAAATCTTAACTAGTACTTCTACTGCCCTTCAAAATGAAACACCATGTGCATTGCGCACTACTAATAGGTAACTCTGCTTGACTTACGTAAACGCTTAAATCTCAAGAATAACAACTACGCGAATCTCAAAAAACAAAGCATGCCTGCCTACATTTTTTACTCTACTTTTGACGTCATACGCGAAAGACTATACCGGCCCGTATACCAGAGGTATGCAAACAAGCTCAAACGAATTCCCGACAAGTGTGCCCACATCGCACAGGCAGTTATTGTAATGAAATTCTATTCTGAAACTGTGGAAGCGAGAATCCGCTACTATTGTATGGTAGCTGAAACAAACTGAGGGAATGAACATTCCCTGACAACTATTCATTCGTTCCGTTCATGTAACATTCACTTCGATAATGGGATTCGGTTTGAATTGGTTTGTGAAGACAGTTAGTCGTATGCGAAAATCTTTTTTGTTGGACTTTCATCAATAAGTCGACTTTTATCGAGTAATTCCGGGTGTTGATACAGTTTTAAGCGGTTTATTTATACTTTGAAGAACCGATTGTTTTACGGTGGTATTGCATTCAATTGAAAGAATTTGCAAATAATTCACAAACGACGTCATGCGTTTAATCGATGTTGTGTACGTGTGTCTATGTGTGTGTGCTGGAATATATACTCAAGAACAAAATCAAAGGAACGATTACATAGTGTTGCTAATAATCGTTCTTCTAATATTGCCCCTGTGTGTATAAAGTAAGTGTTTATATATGTATGTATGTACTCAACAACATTAATACTAGTCAGATTCCATAGAGATCTTTCTATGCTTTAACGAACAACATCAAATAAAAATAGATCACACAAAATATCATTCGAACGCAAAGACAAATCCAAATGGTCCAATAACGAGATCATTGGTCGGCAAATATTTAAAAGAGGACCCAAATTAGGGTTCAATCAGACGGTAAATCCGACCAAAGGGGCATGAGGGAATGCCTACAGTAGACAGACACGTACAGCAGGACAGCGAGCGCGACTTACAATCTTATCTTTTCTCGCTGTAGAACCGCGCCTTTTGTACCGCTGTCTAGTGCAAGAAGATATGCAAATAAAGGCAAAGCTGAGCTGATTGTGGGCGTCGAAGTCGAACGAGCTCCTTTTCTTAAACTGAGCTCTTTCTATTTATAACTATTTTTAAGAAATAGACACGGTAATGTAAAAGCCGTTGATGGCAGGTAACGTTCGCGCTGGAAAAATGAAGTAGATAAGGCCCTATGCCCTATATACCTTACTAGCTGAAAAGAGCTAGTCGATTGCTCTAAATCAGTAAGAATATCCCCACTTTGTATCAAAGCCAAGTCCTACCTACTTCAGATTAATGAGCCAAAGATGTAGCTAAACCGTCAGTAGGTATCAATATCTATGGTAGGTATATTGTTTGTAACTGATACCGGACTACTGTTATTTTCTCGATTGACAGAATGACGTAATGGCATAATACGATGACGGATGGAAGCGTGCAAAAACTTCTAATTGATGGTTAAGTCGTTGGAACGATAATTGTCTTTCAATTGTCACTAAATTGTGTTCAAGGTTAAAATTATGGGGAAAACGATGATGTTCGACAGTCAAAATAAATAACTCACCGTTCAAATGACCGAATGCAGTCTCAAAGTGGTAAAAGAAATATAATAAGAGAAATGTCAAACACAAACGGTAGTTTATTGACTCTAACTCCTGATATTCTACACGTTATCCAGGTCTTACTGTCACAGAACCTACATATTTCTTCTTCCATACCCTTTCGGACACCTGCGAAAGCCGCCAAGTGTCGGGAATTTTGGTAATTAATAGCAATATAATCTGGATAGATCCATATTATTTCAATATTGTAGAACCTATTCCATTCCTAAGCTAAAACTTCGCGAACTTTATGCTTCGTAGCAACATTACTTTCTTATCCCTAGCGCCAAATGCTCAGTATAAGGGCGGAGGCTGCAGAGAGAATCCCTCGCGAAGCAGATCTTAACGAGCAGATAAGAAGAAATTTCATCATTCATTATTGAGATAGCTAGCAGTCGATCAGTAAAATATTGACGAGCTTTCAGTTCTCAATTTCATTACTCGAGGTGTAAAATTTAGATTGATACTTTGTCTTTAACTTTCGCGTTTTCTCTTACACATCGATAAAACTTAATGGTATATAAAGACATGTTCATTTCCCTTCGATGTTACGATCGTATAGAAAGGACCGTGGGTACTCTTACTCGTGCTAGGTACCACTCACACCATTTGAATCATGAAGCACTGTAAAACTTTTTCATAAAAGCATACCAATACATGACCTGGAAGCATCCTAGAAGTCAGCATGGCGTTTATAGTATAAAGGTTCTAATTCCAATAGTTGCTCAATATTCAGATGTTACGAGCACTCAAAATATCGTCTTGTGTCGTCGTCAGGCTCGGATAAACAAGGGCAACATAAACCCAACCAATACATTTTCACATTTATAAGCCCTCAAAAGGGAGAAAACAGCACGTACAAGATAAAGCATCGTTCACATGCAGCCCCAGAGGTGTAGTTGGGGCTGCGGACGTATTCCGCTTCCTGCGCGCAGTTTTATCGGAGCGTGCAACTCGGCTTTACAGCTTAGAGGATGTATGGCTGAAGTAGCAACGTCCCTTGTTATTTACGACTTGGAAAACTTTAAACAATAACGGGTATTAGCTATAAAGAGGATCAAAATCTCGTGTCAAAGAAACAAAATATAGGTTTCTGTTTAGGCAATAATATCTTTAAAACGATTAATCCTCTAATACATAAACACTTAGTAAACCTACATTAGTTAATACATGAGTCGTCTTTATATGTCATTATAGTGACGTTTGCTTTCCTATGTAAGAATGAAACATTTTCTAGTTAAGATAAGTTATAAACCTTTTTGAATAAGAGGGTAAGTAAGCGGCTATATTAACCGATGTAGATCGTTTTAGTAAACACAAAATGTAAAACTTCATAACTATAAGGTATTGTTAACCGTTCTTGCAGGTAGTGGCAATTAAACCGGATAAAGAAACACTAAAATTGACATATAAATTGTTACCTATGCATCATCAATTAACATGTCACAATACAGGTAGGTATATATATGACTTTACTGCACATAACACACATGCCTCCATGTCAACATGGAAACTTCCTTCGATTATTCTATCAAGTACTCCGATACAAGCTATGAATATACATGATATTACATTAACATAGTCGCGAGCGCAGCTGGCTGTTAGTTTATTTCAATCAAAGATTAACCGTACAATGTGTAAGTTAATTACGGACGTTGTATAGGAGTTGTTTTCGATGCTTCTCGTACATTTTACTGAATATAAGGTATTCAAAAAGCAAGACAAATACTCTGTTTTGAAAACCACCCGGAAAATAGTACATAGCAGTCTAGTAGTAGAATATCTTACCACCGTCTAACTAAAACAAATGTTTAATAGTTACAAGCCCGCTGACAAAACTGTGGTGTTCAGACATTTTGGGGAACCAGCCAGCGTCGCAGCATGTTGTATCTGATGGGATGGAGATTGCGATGGAGGCAAAGTATAACACATCTACCATACTGCTAAAGATAAAAATAAAACGCCATTAGACAACAATTAGGTACTAAGCTTCTACATAAATCAAAACCATGGTGCTAAAACCATTTTCAAACTGCTTAGAACCACAGAATAAGAATATGTATTGATTGCCATAAAATGAAACATATACCTACATTGAAATGGAAAATACATACATAAAGCCACGCCTGTTTCCCGGAGGGGTAGGCAGAGACCACGGATATCCACTTGCTACGATCCTGACATACAACTTTCGCTTCACTTACTCTCATGCCATTCTTCATAAAACTACTTTACTCAAGTTTAGTTTACCTTAGCTTAACTTCAATATTCAAATGTAAATGTTTATGCAATGCTATGCAGAACTGTTCTCTTGAGGACCCTTCTCACCTTGACCGAGATACCAGTACAGTGATGCAATCTGATGATAGTGACCCATATCTAAATTTAGGGACAGTGGGCCTCGTTAACTACTGGGTCGGATGGGCCGTGGTTAGGGCCCGTTCGGTACCCACTATTCTTCTGAGCTATTTAAAACTTTAGACCAACTACCTTTCCTACTAACCGTGAGCCTCATCAGCTTCGACGGTGTTAATGTATTGAAATAAATAAAAAATATAAAAATGTGTGATGTGATATGAAAAGAATACAAGATTAGATCAGTTTAGGAAGCTGTAGAATCTTCTTATTAGACATTTAGTGAAGGCGATATAAGACGTAAGCCATGCCGTGGAGAGTGTTACACGTATTCATCGGTCAGGTAATAGAAAAACGATTAAAGGAAATTTAATACAAAGATTAGACAATACAATACAAATGTCTTAAATTTCGTTTGTTTGTCACAACAATCTTGAACGCTTTAGCGTGAACTTCTCAACGTCAACTGCTATGGGAATAGTTAATTGCAGATACGCGCCGCTGTTTATATTTCCAAACAAATTAAGAAGTTAACATTCGCGCTCAAAACGTTTATTGTGATAAAGACCTACACTAAAGTATACTATATAAAGGAAGTGACATTTCGGCGAGACGACTAATAGAAAAGAATATAAATTATTTCTTTTGAAATAACAACTGCATTGCACGAGAAAAATTGTTTCGAATCCTCACAGCATAGCGTTGACAGTTGCAAACTGTTTAGATATGTTCAACTTCACCAATGTCTAATTTACGACTTTGAATTACAATGCGAGTCTATTCATCCCTTTTTACATTGTGAGTGTTGGAACTTTACAAATATTGAGTGATATCAGAGACAATGTATTGAATAGACTGACAGTCGCCATATGAAGACGTGCACGGGCTATAGGCTTAACCTAGTTACCTAAACTAGTTGGCGCTATTATTAAAAATAATGTCAAACTGGCCTCGATAAGATTATTTAAACGTAATTGCTGTAACTGCCAGCTAAACCAGCTATTCTGACAAAACCATAGCCGTATGCTGAACAATTACCAAGAGATGACGTTTGAGGTAACAACGCTTTCAGATGTTGGAGTCTAGCAGTCTATTCTGTCCGTTGTCTTTGATTGATGGTTAATAAGAGGGTTTGGCCTTCGATATAATTAGAAGAAACACTAGCGGACTGTAAATACTGGTTTAATTAGAAAAAAGAACAAATAAAATCAATTGCGCGTGCGGTCGCGGGCGCGAGAGTCGATCGAAGTGAGAGGCGCGGCGGCGCGCTGCGCCTCAGCTGTTTTCCCCCCGCTCCCCGCGGATGAGGGTGCGTAGACAGTTAACCTAGCACGCAAAGGAGGCAAAGTGGCAGCCAAAAGAACGGTGGGCCGTAGGAGGAAGTCGTGGTTGTGCAATATTCGGGAATGGATAGGAATCTCAAGTGTCGCACAGGTTTTTAAACTTGCGAAAGACCAGAGGAAATACGTGGAGCTGACTGCCAACCTTCACTAGTCGGAGTGGCACTACAAGAAGAACTTAACACGAAATATTTTAGATCAAAGCATCGTCTAGTCTATTTGAAATTCTTAATCAGGAATCATTAAACATAATTGCGTCCTACACATAGATGCGAGTGTCTACAACGCTGTTTGAATTCTAATTTACAAACGGCTATACGAACAAATATAAATTGTAATCGTAATTGTGTTGTTAGGTTAACATTTTAGCAGAATCTGATTTGCTACAAACTAAATAGTCAGCTATTACTGAATATTTAAAAAAATTGCTGAGGCCATACGTCAAATCTTTTATTAATATTCTTAGCTTGGCCTTTAGAAATCTAAATTGATTGTAAAAAGAGGACAATAAAATAAACCACCGTCCAAGAAACAG
The DNA here is from genome assembly GCA_963691745.1 of Ditula angustiorana. Classification (NCBI taxonomy): domain Eukaryota; kingdom Metazoa; phylum Arthropoda; class Insecta; order Lepidoptera; family Tortricidae; genus Ditula; species Ditula angustiorana. The sequence continues at coordinate 7,269,511 of OY829496.1, read as the reverse complement.
GGGCAAATGGCGTTATGTTGTCTCTGCCTACCACAAATTGAAACAAACGTAATGTGGCCAACTATTCTGTATTTTACAGGACGTCCCGTTTTTCAGCTATAATTTTGGCCGTGTCCTGTATTTCAATAAGAGAAATACAGGACGATACTTGCCATACCATAACCAGATATGTCATACTGTGCCGGTCACCCTAAACAAACGTGAGTTTATAACAAAATAAATCATAAAGGCCACCAATTAAAAATATAATCCTAGCTCCCTTGACCATTAAAGATACCACTCAGCATTACTATATGTCACTAGTAAGACAGAGCAGCAGCACTTAGGGATAACTTGTACTTGTTTCCGTCATGTGTGGCAAAAAGTGGCATTGTGACTTTCCACCCGCCAAACCATGCAAGAAGAAACTTTACTCCCTTAACCTAAAGTCCCTTAATACTGAATGACAGATGTCAGAAGAGCTTACATGGAAAACGTTTCAACGTTGCGAGCACACGCTTGCAATATTAATAATGCACACAAACGGGAGCGATGCGAAATATGCGGAATTTTCTGCACAAAATGTCAAAGAGGTAAATAAAATGCAAGGAAGTGGATTAACATAAGAAGTACGGTGACGCAACTAAGTTAATCACTCGGTTCAATGAAAAACTTAAGGCAAAAAGCCGAAGTATCTTGCTGTGTTTAAACAGGTAATTTAACGCATGATTCGTTGCTAATTGTATTCGTAAAAGTGAATTTATATGATAGCGAACCACTTGTAAAATGTAGGTGGGTCACGCTTACGCTATTATAATTAGAGATGACATAAACAGTTTATTGGTGAAGTTAGGTCAGGACAGTTAAGTATCAATGTTTAAACTTTAAAGACGCAAAGGAGCCTCTGACAGTGGGGTTCCACTCCGCACTGTAGGTATGCTCGACCGCCTTGCCTATGGCATAAGCAAATCGCAGTAGGCTGTGTCGGCTTGCCGCGCGCCTGCTCGCTCGCCCCCGCCGTGTCAGTGTAATTGAAAACGAATACCGCGCAACCCTAGCGTGTCGCCGGGAGTAGCGGGGGGAAGGCGGACGCGGGCGGCGCGTTCCTTATGACTCGCACCGCCTGGCGCATGGTGTATGAGAAATACGAACTTTTTGAGCGTGTGAATAAAGTTGGAATTCGTTTAATCGCGGTCGTAGAAGAGATCTTTCTGTACGTTAGTTCCATTATATATTCTATGCCTCTGACATTGGTCTGAGTGTGAATAAATAGTACAAGTAAGTACAGGAGTTTTATTCATCATGTCATTAAGCCCAAATAACCGCGGGTTTATTAAAAGAATATCTTAGCAGGAGTGATAGCCACCAACAATACTAGCAGAAGTATCTTAAATCACAAACTGGTTTAATCAAAATCCTGCATTTCTCCTCATTATACTAGTCTACCATTAAAAAGATCCTTAGCGAGCTGTTTAAATACCGACATTTATCGAAACCCAAATCAACTGCGGAAACCTGCGAAGTTTGAAAACCACGCCTAGCAGTAGGTATATCTATTTAACGAGATGTTCACAATAGCTCTGTTGAACGTATCAAAGTACGCAAACTGGCGCATACGCTGTGAAGCATTAAGCCCTAATCTAAATTTAAAACTTGACACTTTTATGGTTAAATGTGTTACAACAGGTTAGTCGTGGTTTAACGTCAGCCCAGACTGCGGGGATAACATATTAAAGCCTCTACTCTACAAAGGAGTAAAATGATTCAATATTCAATCAATTACATATACAAAAACGCGAAATACCATTTACTCGCTCACTCATCACAAAATCCCAATAACTTACAAATCTCATAAATCTGAAATGTGGCATGTCTCGCTAACACCATCTTGCTCGCTAATCCTGCCACTAAGCAGCAGTGCTTGCACTGTTGTGTTCCGGCGTCGAGAGCAAGACAGCCGGTGTAATTACTGGCACAAGAGGTATTCCATCTTAGCCCTCTGGGTTGGCAAAGCATCTGCAATCTCTTCCATGTTACGGGTGTCTATAGGCGGTGGTGTAGACTTACCATCAGGAGATCCACTTGCCTGTTTGCCTTTCTATTTCATAAAAGTCAAATACGCTAAAATTCATTGTTTATTGCGGACAAAATCGCGGGCATCAGCTAGTAAATTAAGTACAGCTTATGTTCTCAAGTTATCGTGTGATATTATAAATACTATATTTATTATGACTGTTAACCTTCAATGTGCCCTTCCTCTAATGATCTTAGTTGGAATAAAACTAATAACTTGATACGCCTACTATCAAAATATGTACCTACATACAAATTATATACAGATTAATGTTTTGCAAGCTTAGATAATTTACTTAAGTACTCTGAAATAGTACAATTTTGATAATTTAATTTGAATCTCGAAGCAACAAAAACAAGACTGAACATTTCAATCTCGTAAACCAATAAGTTTTAGGACTTCGCTAAATTATCTTTTAAAACACGTTTAAATATTGACAAATTGTTTCTTGGAACGGAAAGAAGAATAAAACAGAAGTTACCAAAGTCGAGTGAAGCCTTTCAGAGCCCTTTTAGAACTTGCCAAAACTTTTAAGTCTCAGAATGCTCAAAGCATTTCTGAGGGTTATTTATTCAATGTCTTGCTACCTCTAGGGTACACTGGATTGCTAAACGTTGATAAGGGGAGGAAGTAACAACGGGATATTACTATTATTCATCGAAGAAGCATACAAAATAACAAAATGAATCATTTTAACTAGACAAGTAACATTATTAAAGCTACCCACTTCATAGTTTCATACATAACCGTTAAAGCCGGGTATACGCATGCTTAAATTCTTTTGTACAAATTCTAAACACACGTAACGTTTGTCGTATTTAACGGAAATCAGACAGAACAGTGCAAATTATTTGTATGAACGCAGAGCTTTATTTAAGACAATGAAAACTCTTTTAAAAAGCCTGCCAATAAATACGTTAAGCAAAACTAAATAACAAATATGTACCCCATATTGTTATTTATTTAAAACACATTAACGATGCAAATATTCTCACAACAAACCGGTCCGACCTTCTCAAGAACGTGACTCAAATACAACAAAAACATTGAAGGTAAAAAAAAAACTATACAAACCGCGTTTATAAAACGAATACGAACAATCCTTAAGCACAACACAAGAACACCCTTAAGATACAATCTTAATCCAAAAGACTGATCAAGAGCACATCACTGGCCACTCAAAAAAAAACAATCCAACCGCTAAACAAAATCCGTGAATGCGATTGGTCAAAATTCGAATTCTTGAAGCGCACGTGCTTTTTGATTCGGCGATTCGAATGGCGTTCGTTCGGCCGCGTGCAGCGCTGTGGTAAAGCGGTATCCGACTGCCGCAGAAGCCGAGCGCGCGGCAGTACTCTGTATAACCCAACTGGCCAGTGCTTTGTGATCTCAAGTTGTTCACACAATCCATACTGCATTAGTTCAAGCGTCGTGGTTAAAAGTCAGAAAGCCACGCCCGAATGTTTTGATGCTGCGATGCGTTGCGTAGTTCAATGGATTAATTCAAGCACCCGCGGTAAACAGAAGATATCGTACGTCGACCAAGGTGGGTACTCGAGAATGTATCTTCGCAAGTCATAACACATCATAACAAGAATGCTACGGCTGTAATGCACAGACACTGTGTTTAGGTAGGCACGACGTCAAGTAGGTTAAGGAATAATGTGGAATGAAACATGCATTTCGTGTTTATGATCAAATGGTTTTATGTAACATAACAATACTTAACCAACGTTCTGACAATAATAATAATAACCATTATGACGTAGATATATTTATATATACATGGTCAGGTATAGTCAATGTCTCTCAGTTCAATGGAGAGTTAAGACTGTTTTTGACTGTATGCACCTACTGTACGCAAATAAACCAATTCATATGGTATTTGGTCTATTTATATCAGTTCGCGCACATAATAGTCAAGAAGACATTAATTTCTCGGGCGTATTATAAAATCAATGACTATATCTTGGACAGGGATGTTTGGAAATGATCCCGATTTGTATTGGCGATCCCTGGCTCCAAATATTGTACACCTACTGTGTTAAATTGTTAAATATTTAAGATGTAAAATAACATTGTAATTTTGATTTATTTAAAAAATTACACCTCGTTGAGTTTCTTGCCGGTATCTACTCATCAGCGGTTTTTCCGGACCGGTGGTAAATTTTATGACATTCATAAGTGCTACCTGTAAGCCTAATCTCAATAAAAATATTTTGACTTTGACTTTGAATACACAAAGTTACATCAACTACAGTCACGCCGAGTAACATTATTGATCTTAAAAATATTGCTAAACATCGTACATTTACAATTGGCGAAAAGGACAAAGGGGCGACGACATTAAAGAAGTTTTTAATACAAATGTATCGTAGTATGACATGTTAAATTGAACTATTTACGAACGAAGCCACCGGCTGATTTACATGCCATACATGAATCATGCAACTGCAGACGGTCAGGCTTATTACCATTATTAGTGCCTCTGCCTATGCTCAGCCACATAGTCTGAGACGTGTCTGCGTGTAACCTAATTTCGCTCAGTCGTAAATTAATCCCATACGTTCAGGTCGAGTGCTATATTTCGTACGAAAACGTGGAGTGTCTAGATAGAATTATGTTCACCGGAGAACATTATTCCATCTCCATGTTTCCGGAAACATCGAGCCATTTTGGGAAATTCGGGTTGTTTTTTTCAAGATATTTAGTTCACATCGCCCTAGTTTCCCGATGACAAATAAGGGGTTATACAAGAAACTGCAAACTAGGTAAAAAACTAAGTAACGGCAACTCTCGAATGTTTAGTTCTAGATGTTTGCATAACCTGAACATTTATTAAATCACAATTGTCTATACGAACAATAAACAACATGCAAATAAAGTGTGGCATAAGTATTACACGTCTAGTTATTTTCTTTTCGTAACACCATAACATTCATAAACCAATACTACACACAACATCCTCAATAAATCATACCAAACTTGCGTTAATCCGCGAAATGTGCGAATACATGATGCAATTTTATTTGCATTAAATGCTAAACAACATGCTATGTTTTTTATGGATTACAAGTTATAACTACGTTATTAGAGGGGTTTTATTGTAAGAGTTGCACATGCGGCAAGCAATCAAACTGCAACTTTAATTAACAAATCTATACATAACTGAAAACTAAATTCACTATGACAGTTTTCCTTAGAGTCGTACAAAGAACTTAACGATCTTGAAACACAGCTTGAAGGTAAAATAATAAGTTAAGGTATACAAAATGTATATGATGTCATTAATAACTAAATAAGAATAAACAGTAACATTGTTGAGTCAGTAAACTAGCTAAGTAGACAAACTCTTTTGATAATGGCTTCAACCAGCTTTTATTTTAGCAAGCATGTATGATCAGCAACATTGTTAAGAGAAAACAAAACAAGCGAGAAATTCACGATTTAACAATAATAATACACAGAATGTACACGGAAAGGTTGAAAATTGGGTCAGTTCGTGCGAGGTGATTGTTACAGCACAAAACCTTGTTATTTTTTGCAGTGTTCGATGTGTTGGGTAACATATTAAAAATTGCAGTAGTAAATAGATTTTCCCAAGAAGGAAACTAATCTTCTAGCGACCAATCCAATCTAGCTTACTAGAAGTAATTAAGATTTTCGCTGAATCGTCGAATCGGCGTAAAATTTTAAACGTTCAGCCAACTTTCTAAGCTCTCGTTTTCCAGTTTCTACAAAAACAAGAAGTCACTAATAACTTGAGACTTGAGCTTTGTAGTTAGTCGAGTGTTTCTCAAAGTGATTTCATTTCTGTTACAGATATTCCGAATAAAACATTGGCATGAATCCTTTGCATAAATATTTTGTCCGTAAGTTACCAGACTACCGTCAGTAGAAAGGGTTGTTATTCAGACTATTTGACGGATCCTTTAGCACGAACCACTTCAAAATAGTGTACGTCGTAGTGAGAAACAACTTACGGTTTACCCTTTAAGCGAGCATTCCCCGTATCCCACAGTTATCAACACCAATAGGATAATACATTGCCAAAGCGATGAGCAATGAAAAATTCAATTTAGGCGAGCGTCGAACCGAAGCATCACTACAGGCGGGGAGCGTTAATTGACTCCGTTCCATGCTCCCATGCATGTACATTCGTCGATGTAAATACTCGATTTGTCGATTGATTGCTTGTCGAATGTCGTGAAGGGATATTAAGTTAGCTTACGTGCAATTTCCGTGAAGTCCACCGGCTGACTGATGCCCTAACTTTTTCCAAATAACGGAACTTACTTATTCTTCATTTATACTGTCTAACATTTTCAAATCACTCAGAAATGTACGTTATCATTACGCGCAGAAAAGCACAACGTAAACGCCTTTACAAAAGCAAACAGGCCCGGCCCACTTAAGCACATCATCCAGGAATAGACGGCAGATATACATCCTCAATCGGCAGTCAAGTCACCCAACATGACACGAGCCGGCTTCGTGGCCTCTGTGGTATAGTGGATAATTGGGCCTATCCGGCCACAGCGGCCTTGACAGCGCTAGAACACTCAAGAGGATTGGGCTTAAGATGCGGAAGGTTGAGTCCCTTGAACATGAAGTTGAGTGCCATCGCATTGGTGATGCGGAGTGGAGACTGTTGACATTTTGTTTTAGTAGCTGTCGGGTGGAAGCCACTGCACTCATACTTCATAGTAAAGCGAGGAAAGAACATGTTCTTAACTGTTTAAAATTTATTTTTAATATGACACGTACCGCTTAGTCCCAATCAAGATCTAAATTTACATCAGAACTGAGCTAGAAATGCGTAGCATATTCAAGTCTTAGAGAAGGAGGTGTTAATTCTGATGAAACTAATAAATTCATAAGTCCTGATTCAAATAAATCACCTAGCTGCGGCAGAATGCTATTCTTAGAGCGTGGACCCTAGCTTAACCTTGCCGTGGTAGTTGAGACTGACACTAGAGATCCAGTGGACACGTCATCTGACAGTTTAGCTCAATCAAGTTCTCCGTTGGATCTGAATCACGGTTATGTAATCTACAAATTGGATAAATCCTGAAGCAAATTACGTAAAGCCGTGGCACATACGATAAGTTTGTAACTAAACAGTTGAGGCTTAAATAGGATTGAGATTAATAATTGATATAAATAGTCACGTTTCGCTACTGCTTGTAACTAGACAATTCAAAGATAATAAGAAATAGTTGGCTGTAATTGAAACGTTTAGTAAGACTTCGTACACAAGGATTCCGATTTTTACAGTTATTGAGTTTAAAAATCAAAACCTTCTATTAGATTTAAAACTCATATTGATACTGAACTGATAAGGAAAACAGCATGCGTGCGTTGTTCAAAATGCATAAGTTATTTACGAAACTTTCATAAAGGCAAAAGGCAAATAACGAGCTAAACTATAACGGAAATAATAACAGTTAACAGGGAAATTTGAGCGTATATAACTACCTAAGGCTCCAACTCAAGTTCAAGCTGAGAAAGCGCGTAAACATGACAATTTAACTTCCTATCTGCTTCATTATCTAACAGCATATCTAGTGTTAACAGTTGTACCGACAACGTGAACGAATATTTGTACTTGATAACCGTATTTACAATTTTCAGCTCTCTGGAAATTCCCCGATGGTGTAAGTTGGGTAAGCGATCTTTTGATTTTTGGGAATATAGCATATCTACTCGTAGCTCAAGTGTTGCCCGGATCTGTCCGTCACTTTTGCACAAAGCCAGTTAAATAAGGACGCATTGAACGTCAATCGAGGCAAAATGGCATAAAATATCGTGTTACCCATTCTGTAATTTCTAAAGAAAAATTCTAAGTCTGATCCTAATTCGGCGTTTATTGTAAAAAAATATCACGATGTTGACAGCAGAAACTCTCTTGTAGTACGGTGTTACTGTACGATTAAGAACATTACATTGGTTTTTTCTACTGCTGAGAGAATACAATCCGGCAGTTCCACCTCATGTACGTTCATAACTTACACCTTAAGAAGTCTTAAGCTTTGGTTAGGTTTATGCAATTAATGCCAATTACCCTAGCAAGGGCAAATGAAAGTTACTTAACCAATTCAATACAGATCCATTGATAACTAGTGCGCAGTTAATTCAACAAAAAGCAATATTATTTGCCCCAAACCAACCCCCAAAACGGTACAACAGATCCAAATAACCAGAGGGGTACATTTGATTGCGGTAAACATTGGACCTAATTAAATTATGCAGCGGCCGTTGAACCCGATCCTGCGAGTTCCGGGATCGATAACAACCTAAATATCCGCTTTGCGGAACTCTTAGATTCGAGCCGTGATTCCCTAACTCGCTAAATTTAATTAAAACTTATAACTTTAAGTAAACAGATGAAGCTTTGAGGCTTTAATAAATAAGGAACCCTTTAATTTTAATTCCGCGTGGCCCTTCTCTTACCCAAATTGAAATACCGAAATACTTATGAAATCTTTATAAGATAATATTATTTTCACTTTAAAACCATAAGGAAGAGAAAATGATATTACAAATAATGAGTTATTTTTTCTGTTTCATTTACGTAGTCGTTACTTACCACCTAAATTTGATTGTGACTAGGATGTTAGCATCCAACAATTTGTATTTTTTTTTAACATATATGATCGAAATCGAATGTATCATCGACGTGTTACCTTGACATGATCGCAGGCCCGACTCCCGCGCAATCATCCAATTGGCGGGAAACCGGACAAGATGGCCGCCCGCGTCAATGAGCGGTTGCGTTTGGTTTTCGCAGTCGACGCCCTGCACTTTATTATTTATTGTGCATTGCGCATGGGTTGGCTAATGCTGTAAAAGGCATATCGAGCAACAATGACCAGAATCTATCAATAGCATTATATTAAACTCTTTAACATTTACATGGTCTCAGAGGCAAATCTAAAATCACTTATATCTTTGTCGAGTAGAAGATAAGAAAGCATTCGGTAAACATAGTATGTATAGCAAAATAATCAATATTATGTTTGCAGGGAAGATAAACTGAATCAATAATAGAGGCTCCGTCCGAGGTGAGCGGTACGTGCAGCGCCATCTATTATGCAGTAGCGGAACCACTTGGCGGCGCTGTGAACTCTCGCTGGGTTCGGTTCACGTCGCTTAAAACATTCAGTTTCTCTCGCCAGAGGCGCGAGAAGCAGGCAATTAGGATATTGAAACCAGTTTCATCCCGAGAATTACAAATATTTATCAAGGACCGGTGTGTGTTACTGGCGAAGGAATGAGGCAATCGTTCCGCGTATAAAGGGTTAACTGTAAATTAAACTTTTTCAATTTTCCAACAATGAATTCCAAACTTTCTTAATATTGGATGGAAAGCAATTGCGCTCTACGCTAGTACAGTACAACTTCGCAGGATTCATTTTGGATAAAAATTGTTGTAGACATTTCTCTGTTATCGTTTTAATCTTAAAAATGCCATATAGCTAGTAATAGAAATTGATAGCGGTCGCAGTTTTTAGCATCAAGCGATTGTCCAATACATTAAGTAGGGCACACGCAACCGTCCTTCCTTAATTTCACAAGAAACATTCCAGAGGAGGTTAACAAACGGGAAATGTAAAGAATTCACATGCCCTTCCTCGTGTCCTAATTCCTGGCGAAATAAATGATGAATTGCACATCTGACTAATTCGGGCGCTAGGTCGATTTGTTCAGCTGGCACCGAAAATGTAAGAAACTGTCATTAATTTCATACACATTCAGTGCCAGTTCTTTTGAATCGAGTTAAACCTAATAATACTTATAACTATTTGTTTTCATCACCCGCTCCCCACACTCCACAAAAAGCAAAAGGGGTACTATTCACCTTTCTAGACCTTTTGTTTCCTAGCAAAGTTTATAGATGATCCTAGTTCGCATGCCTAAGGTATAGACATGGACAGGTGTAGATAGGCTCATTCTACCCAAGTATTTTCCCAATTGAAAACTAGCTGAATATTTACCTAAACGTTTTTAATTTATACGGTATGTACCCGTTTTTAGGTGGATTTCGGCTGGCGATGGCAGGTGATGATGAACAGTTAAGATTAGCCTTTTACCGGTATTGATACCTTAACTGTATACCATCAGGGTCGTCCCACTCTTAAAGTAGTTTGCTACTTTGCTCTGCTAAGGACTACGACTAGGTAAGTAGCGAGATCCGGAGACCCATGGGGCACAGAAGAGCCGACGACTCTCGTGGGGCCGTTGGTTCCCATGGCAGCGGGGATCGTGACCACTTCCCATTATTCCACCCACATTCTCATTCCATGAAAAAAACCTGTAAGCATCCTTCTTTACAGCTGGCCAAATACTTTGAGGCTCACCTCGTTACCTCGCCAATGTACAACTCGTTCGCGTCACACGGCGAATGGAAGTTTATCCTAACGCCTGGGCGTCGGTTGACCGCAACCCGACCCGCGACTCAAATTCCTAGGCACGTGCTAGTTCTGCTAACTAGGCGGACGTAGCGGCAGGCCAGGCAGACAGCGGTAGACTAATAAACTTTGAATTACACGAATTTGCATAGACTAATTAGCCTATATCTACCCTAAATAGTAGAAAGGTTAGTGTGCTTGTAAACTTTAGTATGAATACACCGTCCATATGCCCTGACTCACGCCTTGGACTGTTATTGAGATCAACATAGGCTACCTTGCACTTAACACTTCCATTCCAACCGTGCCCACTTCGTGATCACTGTTCATCGTATTATTGATTCCAAATACTCGGAAACTTTTCTATTTCAAGAACGTGGCCTTATAGAGGATTCACTCGCCGCTAGACACATTGCAATTCAATTCACTGCTTTATTGATAAGCCAGCTTGTGTGAACACTTTGTTCGCGGTAAAATTTAGATTTTCTACTTACTTCCACTGTCTTTTCAACGCCCTAATGGTGGAATTTGTAAAATTCGTTTCTTAGTTACCCCAAAGAACCACATGTTCAAATTTCTTGTTTCATTCATCAGAGGTTTAGACTGTGCGTTGTCAATCAGTCAGTAATGGAGCTCTTTTATGTGTATAAATTTCGGCTCTTCATAGAGTTCTCAAATTGATATTTTGAAAGTTAACGCTTACGCTAAAGAACAGAATTACCGTATGTATTAATAACATCTATAACCTATCACAATAAGATACAAGTCATGTCTATTCCCACTCATTAGTCATCACCCATCATGAGGTCAGATCACAGACGCTAACGGAAACCAGTCTCAAAAGTGTTCCTTATTGCACCGCAATAACAGTTACGCACAATTGCAGAGTTGCAGACGCATCTAATTTCACAGTCCGCTGGAAGCGCGCACGCCGATCCAACAGAGAGACAAGATTCGCTATTACGCCGTTTGTCATACGTAACTTGTCAATGGACGTGGATCATTCACCTCGGAATATTTGAACTAGAATGGGATGCTGATAGTTACTTGATCTAGCATCTCAACGGCTATTAAAATATACCTCACTAGCGGTCGCCTGCGACTTTTTTGCGTGGAATACGTAACCTATGTCCGTCAGGAATAGTAGTGTAGCTTTCAATTATTGAAATAATTTTTTGAATCGGTTCAGAACTTCCAGAGATTACCCCCTACATACCAAGTTTACCTCTTTATTATATTACGGACTAGTGTAGACGTAGATGATTGCAATAAATTACGTATTTGTTTATAACATCATCATCGTGAGTTAAATGGTGTACCAATCAATTTATTCCTTAAAAAATGCCCAAATTTCTACACAATTTAAAGACACAGCTTCACATCGAAAGTCCATGACATCTTTTACGCATGGTCATCTCAGCCGTTTCGCTCAGCCGTTATAAACCTAGTTTATATCATCTTGAGCCCGCTCTGGACATCGCCTTGGAATGACTCGGAGCGATATTATTATAACATCACAGACTAGGAGTGAAATTACCTCGCAAGACTAAGGTAAAACGCAAGGCAAAACTCATTAACGTTGTTTGCAATTAATATGAAGTTCCTCATTACTTAAATAGGATGAGAAACTGAGAGATGCTTACAACTTACCTAAGTACCTACCTACAACATGTAAACAGCATTATATTTAACAGAACAGATTTAACATCATTGCATAATTAGGCCAAACTCGAGAGTTTGCCATAATTATGATCCTGATCCAGATAGGATTTCAGAATAGCTTCGTCTATGATTTTGCACAAAGTAGAATAAAACAAGACTATTTTTTGAACTTCAACATTTCGCCGAAAATTGAAATATAGTCTCGGCAAAGGTAAAACGAATGCTTGAGAATCTGAAAAAAATACTCAAATATTAAACATATATTATAGTATTAAACATAAAATTTGCCACAATGAAAAAATCTCTCCAATTCAGCAATCATCAAATCGGATAAGAAAACGGAGTCCGAAGTAGCGCGGGCGCGCAGCCACGCGCCGATGACGCAAGCGCGGAAGCTCAGGACGTGCTCCCAGCGTCCGTAAGGTGACTAACCTGGCCATTGTCATATCCATGTGGGCTGTATTGTATTGAGGTGATATTGAAGCTTTACATATCGATGATATAGAGAACAGAATCGTGGAAGCGAAAAAATTATAAACAGCTTCACTGTCATTAAGGTAAGCGGAGAGAAGTATGACATCCCTAACTTGTATAGCAAATTGTATAGGCACGGCATGAGACTGAGGAGCTAGCATTAGGGGATGTAGAGGAAGACTCAAGAAAACTTATTAAAACACTTTTGGAGAGCATTTCAAAACATCTGACTTGAAATACGATAGGAGGATTGCACCATCTGCATCACGTTTAAACTTGAGGAGTACTTAGCTTCTGGCTGTAGTGTAGGTCTATGAAAATGTGGAACATAGTCAGAAACTTCTCATTGCAAACGTCAATAAGTGTTCTGTTACCCCAATACTCCAAGTAATATTAGTTTACTGACCATAGGTACGAAAAAATTGTGTGCGAGTGCGATAAAACGGACCAAAAGTACATTAAAAAAACACAAAGCCATTAAAAACCACCGATGGATTTTGCGATTTTGGTATATCCAGCTTCAAATTACAACACTTTCAGTTCAAAGAAGAAACATTTGCCATAACTCTGAGACTTTTAATTTCCTAAGTTGCAAAATTGGACCTACTCGTAGTTGATAATGGTAAACGAACCGACAAATTACTCCAACATAATAATGCTGGTGGTTATTTCTGGCAAGAGCCAAACGACAGGTAAACAGTCTATATTTAAATCATCGGAGACACATGACATTGCAATGGGCAAGATACACGCGAACTTGAGTAGCTCGACACTATATTCCCGAGGGGACTTGTTAGTTGTTTAATAAATAAAGTAACATGTGAAACTGAGGGCGATCAAGATTCAGAAATTGATAATTTTGAGAGCCCGACAGTGACGATGGGACATAAAAACATGTTACACGCCACAGATGAACCTGAAATATCTAAAATAGCAAAAAGTCAAGTACGTCGACCAAGAAAGGTGAAGAGGCCACGTCAAAAGTGATAAAAATAAAACCCCAAACAAGGATAAATGAAATACGTAGCAAGCGTTAGACCGTTGAAGGTGGCGTGAAGTATTCGTACATCCAAGAAAAAAAAATGAGAGCTTTCGTAAATAATTCGGCTTTACTTATTTTTTCTTTAACAATTCGTACATGCTCCTACCTAAAATATATCATTACCACTACCCAACTGAGCTTTAATATCAACTGAAACTAAGTTGTTTTTAAAAGTAACATTTATTTTACTGAAACCAAATTTACCAACTAATACCCTTTTAGTGAAGTTTACTTTCGTAAGAATTAAATCTTTCGCAGTAATGGTTCAATTAGAAATGATGTATGTAATTCAACAGGCCAACAAAATTCCTAAATGTTTTATTAATTACAACGAGCCCTTTAAAGGCTGCCACTTTGGTAGTATTAATTTGTATAATGGACAATTAGTTAAAGCTGAAGTGTGCAGGGGTTATTAAAGTAATTAAATTAATTACTACGGGCAGAATATGAAAATTTGTTGTTTCTGCTGATAAAGGCATTAGATGTAAGACGAGAGAAGCGTAATTATACAAGAAGTATTTTCAACTAACTTAACGATTAATACCTTGTAGAAAACTGCGGAATATACAATACAATACAATACAATACAAGGTTAACTGGAAGAGATCCCTTAAAGGGATAAGTTCGCCTTTGTGCATCACTGTATCTCTTTTTTAATTTATGTTTTTTGTACAATAAAGAATTTACATACATACATACAATAGCATCAATAATCTATCTGCTGTTGGTATTTTATCCAAAGTAGCTGAGTCCATTTTGCTCCTCCAAACAATACATTTGTTGGCGAAGACAGGAGAATCCGTTGGCGTGGTGCTGCGAGAAGTGGTCGTAAAATGCGTTAATAGTCCACACAGCCATCTAGACAAACTATAATTTGATATACCCATAAAAATTGTTACGCAATACCATCTGTTACAGTTCCCTGTGGCGCATTAAATTTATACACGAGCTGTACAGTAAAGCTGTCATATTAAATGTGCAGACATCAATATCCGTACACGAGATTTGAGGATCATGTTTATAATCCGACTTTACAAAGCGATTCTCTATGGACAAATATGGATAAGTTAATAATAGATAAATGTTTATATAAGGCTGTAGTGAAGAAAAGGGGCAAAACAAGTCTAACAAGGAATGCTAATTTTGGGGAAAAGAAAATGGACGATATTTTGTCGAAACATTCATATTCATATTCATTCATATTCATTTATTGTATGAAAACGGGTACAAAAGGTGTTAATAAATATAAACATTTCGGAAGCATGACCGTAGTCTACCATGATACATGGTGTACAATACTGTTTAGAGGAATGTCTTAATCTAGAACATACATGCATTATATCATCATATCACAATTATTGATGTCAAAATTTACAGTTAATTATACTTGAAGTCAATACCGACAAATCACAATTGAAGATGTCAGAAAAATAAATGGTTCATTATACTTAACGTCAAAATCAATTATTGTATGTCATTTGATTTTTCATCCATTAATTGAATATAGGCCTCCTTTGAGAGCTAGGTATACGTGCAGCGGTCTAATTGAGTTTGTTAAACATTCCGAGACTACCAAAGGTAAATCCCTAAAGAGTAACTGCCTCAGTAATTGTTCATCATGACATACTTTTATTACGGGAGAAGTTTGCTTGTACATTTGGGAATTCACAAATTCAGTTCCTCAAGTACTTGGCACTACTAAACTACATTTTTGTGGAATCTCAAATTATAAATGAAAGAGGACTTTACAAAGTCTTTGCAACGCGGAAGAAGGGATAGGCATTCCCACCCTTAAACAACTTATAAGCGAAATCCTTGGAATGAAAGTGTTGATTACCTCCAGGAAGTGAAATCACGAGTAATAAAAGATTAAATCCAATTTTCCATCTTGCCATGAATCCCTGTTCATAGTATCAAATAAAAATAGCTTTTAGTAATTCTGGCGTCGGCCGTTTCACATCGCGCCTGGGATGCGAGTAATCTATAAAAGGAATATTTTCTGGGTATTTAGTGAGATTCATGACCAAACTCGACTACAGAAAAGTATACACTACGGAAAATACATGTTACGGAAATACCTTTAGAAAAACAAGTTTTGCATCTCTTGAGCTTAAAATGTAAGGCCATTAATCAATTAGTTTGTCAACCAGCGCAGCGTTACTAAAGATATTAGAGTCTGGTTAATTTATTTTTTATTCCAACTCCTTTGCTTCAGATTATCAGGGAGAGATTGCTTATTGTAATATCAATCATACATTGTGAGATTGCGTGTATTCATGTATTATTCTTGTGGTGTCTTATAAAGATTCTCCGTAGTTCTTGTACAGTAAACTTTAACAAGCTTTGCATATTCCACAAACTAGCAACGCGCAAGTTCCAGCCGTTCTAATATTTAATGTCCTTGCAGTCCCGAACCCCAAGTTTCCCAACTCTTCCGTCAACCCGACGATATCCTACATTTCCGTGCACACGAACAATTATGTTTTTCAGCCTGTGTTTTCTAGTCCACGGGCTATAATTGCGGCGCTTACGCAAAACGCTGCAGCGAGTGCAATATTTTATGTAATGCTCTTGCTTTTTGCGGTCACACGTTCTCCGCTGGGATACCGTACGCCGTTTGTTATTGTATCCGTTTATTTGTTCGAATACAGTTTGTTAGCAAATTGTAAAACGATTTAACGTAATCTAGAACAGAAAAGCGCCGTAAGCAGCACAAGTGATATGCAATGCAACATTATGGAATAGAGCTGAAACAAAGTACAACGTAACAATAATTGTCTACACGGAACTAAGAAATGGTGTGTGTAATAAATTTTGTAGTAATTAGGTGTTAAACTCACCATCCTTGCAACCCTAAGAGTTCATTAGAAAGCTAGACGGATCGCTTGAACATTCAAAGCGGCGCCCACGCCGCAGAGGACGCGAACTTGACCGAGGTGACTCATCGTACCGGTTTCTTTGTACTATGCATACTATTCAATATCAGTTATTGTTAGGAGCTCGGATGGTAGCTTCACGTTTTGTTATACGCTTTCTGTGTTCAGTAGAGAGATGATAAATCGAAATGTTTATAATTTAGTACTGATTACTGATGGAGATGTAGAAATTTTTGTAACTAAATAAGGGGAAAAGGATTTAATCATACTACCCTATACTACAAGTAGGTATTATTAATGCTTGATCATTTAAAGAATTCTACATAGACCGCAGTCAGAGGAAAACGACTAGTATGATAAAGACATAAAGCAACAGATAGATAGCGACAAATGTAAATATAGATAGAATAAAAGCTCCTAATATAGTCTTGGCTAACATTAAATACACATCTATTATCTAATATTGGCCAGCAACGATGATAGTCTAACTACTCTAAATACTCAATTCAACGGTGACTGTAATGAAAAAGCATACCCACATAATAGATAGGGCCATATTGCTTTTTTATCTGCCCAATGCCGGATCGTCTGACTCACTGACTAATCAAGCTAACAAGATACTTTGAGGCCCCTTTTAGTCAACAGACATGGATACCCAATTTATATATACAGACTATACCGCCTGAATATAAATATGGGCGTGAAGATATTAAAAACTATGACAATAAATATTACCACGAGTCAAACATAATTAATTCACAATTTAGTAATTATTATGAAAACAAAAGAGCTGACAGGTTTTAGAAAAACGAGTTTTTTTTAAGTTTGAACAAATATACTTAAATGTTAAATGTCAATAAACACATTACTAACGTATCTGATGAAATCATTAGCAAAATGAAAGTGTCTAAAGAAAATGAATCATCCGACTAACGAGTGAGAACTTAAAGTACTTAAAAGCACTTTATAAATTGCAATTTAAATATTACTTACTACCTCCTTAAAGACATCCTATAATTTTGAAGCATTTCGCAATAACTCCGTTGCAAGGCATCAAACAACAAATTAATATTACATTTCGTACTCGGCTATTAAAACACTGTTATGCCAGAATAAAAGTTTAACTAAGCTTCTCGCAACAAAGGGTTTATATAATTTCGAAATTTCAACAGTTACTGGCTTTTTTCAAGGCAATCCCACCAGTCTTTATTAAGGACGAGGCATGTTCAAACCGTAAAAAAGTAGTAAAAAACAGTATGAAACCGGTGACATTACGCTGTTTCTTTTTTAATCTAGTTCAACTATGGCACAGTATACAGTTTTTTAAATTGCCTACCCTTGTAAGCGGCCCAACCAGTTCGGGCACTGATATTTTTGAATGACATCTTGGACTGTGCTCTGACCACCTAATAACCTTTTGTTCGGGCATGGAACGGAGCACTCTAGCATCAGCTAATCGATTCCTAGAATCAGTTTCTACGCTAAGCTTGATCCGGGATAAAGTACAAATATAGTTATATTTTAGTATACTTAACATTAGCACGTAAGAGTTAACTGTAGAACCAAACCAAACGAACAGCTGCAGCCGAATCCTTGGTAAAGGCAAATTGTTAAAACTATAGTCCCGTACAATATACGTATGACGTAAGCAACTCATCAACATAACGAGAACATCTAACGAGTCACGGAACAAAACATTAGCTTCAATTAGAGTAGCTCACTGCCCATAAATATTAATTAGTACAACACGAATAAATTTTCAAATTTATCGAGTAGACGCAGAGTTATGACCATCATTATTTTGACGTGTTCCTTAACGGCGGAATCTTTAGCTGTCGAGGCGACTAAAAAAAGATCTAAGTATCCATTCTTTTAACTTATTTCAACGCAATAAGGTGCAAAAGTGAACACATCTTATTGTAGTAGACTTGTTTAAGAGAGGCTTGTGTCGAAAATTTATTCATGTCCATACCATTTCTAGTCTTAAATACAAACACTACAGAGCAAATTGTACGCATGCAAATTAGCTATGAAACGTTAATTCAGTTGTCATTTATCATTATCATTTACAAGTGTTCCGAATGACTAACATCGCAATTTATTTTAAATGAAAATTAAACAACAAATTTTAAAAGTCCACTGTTATTTATTACACGCTGCAGCTGGTGTTTTATAATACAAGTGCTGTTAAACACGTACCCTAACCTATATAAATCGAATCGAATAATGACCAATGGCAATGGGCATAACGACCAATGTTGCCGGTTTAGACTTGTAAAATTGTAACTTGTAGCTTCGTGAAACGGGCCACTGGAATTGCGATGTCGTTTTTATTTACTACATACATTACAAATGACGCGT
The DNA here is from genome assembly GCA_963691745.1 of Ditula angustiorana. Classification (NCBI taxonomy): domain Eukaryota; kingdom Metazoa; phylum Arthropoda; class Insecta; order Lepidoptera; family Tortricidae; genus Ditula; species Ditula angustiorana. Next base: position 7,250,632 of record OY829496.1, on the reverse strand, counting down.
CTAGGACTGCAGGCCTAACGTTTTCCTATATAGTCAGCAAGGAAGAAATCGCATCACAACTATGCAAAAATAAGAATAATTAAAATCGATCCAAGCGTTTGTTCTCTAGATCGCCACAAAGGAACAAACATACATACATATATAGGCTGATAAACACATTAATTACCCTCCTTTGCGTCGCGCAGTCGGGTAAAAACGAATTACGAGGTATTGTAAGTAAACCCAAACATACAAATGGAACACCATCTAAGGGTCAGGCCACAAAGGTTGCGTACCGTACACGTCGCGTATGCGACGCCGTCCGGTGCGGTCTGGCCTTAAACGCGACCGATAAACTATGTTTCATGACTGTACTTCGGTACTATCGTTATAAAGTAAGATCGACACAGTAGTTTCTTTCATACGCTGTAAACCCAGTGTCTTCGCACAAGTGGGATGGGACCCATTAGCCGAGCCGTATCCATCGGGGAAATCTCTCGGAGTATGACGAACCGTCAACTGGCAGGAGCAGAGTTCATTGGCCCGCTAGACCTAGTTGAGGATTACATCACATGGTTGTTATGAAATGCGAAGTTACTCTTCTATTGGAGGTTTTATTTTTTAAAGTTTGGGAGTTTGTCTTAGAAAATTATAAACGTTAGACATTTACATACACACAGTAAGCTATACCGTATAAGATTAACGCAAGGATAATTTATGTAATAACTTGTAAATCTTATCGAGTCTGTAAAGACTCTTTACTACTGTAAAGTAGTATTAGTCCAGGAAATATGAAGCGGTCGACTGATATCCGAGTGTTATTGTCGGGTCATTATTTACGCAAAAGAGAAGATAAAAACCGGACAACCCTTATTTCCTAAACTATGCACAAGTTAATGTACAGTTCTAAACTGTCGAAGTTGTCACATCACAGTTCCTAATAAATGCGCCACGTCAAACAGAACTTAATTCAATGATTGAGATTCCTAATTGGAAATCTTTTCTTTTTACGGCTCCCTTATAAGTCCTACGTGCAATAAATATTCAGGGTTCGAGCAGACCCCTAGGCGCAGTATGAAAACGATATTTTCTCTAAGGAAAATAAATATTCGTGGAACCTTTTAGGCTAGCTTCCAATTAGACATAAAGTACTAGTGGAATCCCTAGTTTATATAGCGGTAGGCACGTGCTCATGAAGGTTTATTAACTTCATACATAAACTCGCGCTCGTTTCCATTTTGGGGTAAGCAGAGGACATTGTAAAGTCAATGGGCTTCTATCCTCTCATGCTTTCCTAGCTTTTTAATCTACGTAATTTACGACTATTTACAAACAACACGTAAACTGATTATTTGATTATCATACATTGTCGTCATAAGCAAATGACACAGTACACTGGGTGTTTACTTTATTACATTTTAAACTTATGTTACTTAATTGACACATCAGCACAAAAGTATGCGAAATAATTAGCGCTCATTAAGATGCTTCAATTTTTGTTTAATGGTTTTACGTTCAACGACGCTCAGGATTTGGTTGAGGTTCTCTAAATTATTCTATGACATATTATACAATATTCAAAACGAAACTGGGACAGAACACGATTGAGCAGAATGCGACAGTAATCAGTTTTGCAGGTAAACTATTTGTCATACCAAATAGCCGTTGATAAAGTAACTAAGAACTCGTGACATAAGTACTGCCGAAACTCAATAACGACGGATAGGTAAATCATTAGGTATTCTCCTAGCGCGAGAAACTCTGTCGGGTACCTTGAGGAGGCCGCAGAAACTTTTCATCCGTCCCCAACGCCGCGTACGGTAAAACTTTGGACGATTCTTCCAAAGAAGTCGACATAATTCGACAAAACACCGAAGTTCACGGCACTTGGCATGTTCACGCGCACACTTGCGAGAATTCATATCGACTGGTGTCTTGGGGAAATTCGTCGATAGTTGTAGAACTAGGAATTGGATAGATAAGTCTGCCATAAAGGTAGTTTAGACAGATCAGCGTTGGACGATAAAAAAGTTCCAAACGAGATTGGTTTTTCAATTTCCTTTGATAAACGTTCAGCTTACAGATCAATGCCAAATGCTGAAACATGTATGAAATTGTAAGTAAATTGCAGTTCACGTAAGTTAACAAACACAATTTAATAAAAGTTACTGCTAACTTTCAGCATGGACCAGTCAATTTTAAAATCATTTTGCTTCCAGTATTTTTTTTTGTCAAATCAACATCCCATCACAGGGTGTCTGGCCTAGTCTTAGCCTATTCAATGGAAACTTTTGACCACAGGATAGACAAGTTTTGTTTTTACTGTGATGTTGACCTTTGAATTAAATACACGATGTGTATCATATAAATGTATCACTTAACAACTGACAAACAAAAGCACATCTAAGACACATTAGCATACTAAACATTATGCCACAACTAATGAAGGTTTCACACCGCAGTTAATCCGCAAAGTGGATATCGCACGGGCATGTTTGATTTGGATTCAAAATTAAATATCAAATTGCGACCGTGGAAATTCTAACCCTTCCCAAGTAACTTTAAAGCGGATCCGCCCCGATAAGTCTTCAGGGGGTTGGAATTAATATTAGCATAATTTTATTAGACAGCGGGTTTTGAGGACGCGTCACTGCGACGCAGCTGTGAGGTCAACTCTATTCTAATCGTAAAACACATTTATAGTATCTTTATCATCTTAAATGGAAAACTATCGTGTGATTCAAACATGGAATATACTTAGTCCGAACTGTCATAACTTGCTCACCGCACCACACACCGACATAACTGAAATCAATTTTTGAAAATCATATGGTAACATGTAAGGACAGGTAATTTCAATGTCTGTAAGTCGCGAATATATAAGATTTTATTAAATTTTTGCTATTTTATTTGTTAAGTCTAAAACATAAACGTGGTTTAACAAATACTAAACCTCTATGAAAAGACTGTACGTAACCAGATTGTATTGTACGTCTGTCATCTTTATATAAACGGACCAATATTTTATGAAAACTGGGTTATAAATCAATTTTGCGTCGGTCGTTAAAGAAAGCTACTTTTTATCAACTCGCGTAACCGGTAAGTACCTTCTACTGAGTTGTCAGCTCTCTCGGAGACCCTTAAATGGCGTTGCAAACTCGCTTCGCTAGTTGCTTCATACGACAGTGTACCCGTACCTACCACGAACGCCAAAACCAGCTTACAGAACTCGAAAATTGAGCCGCCACGTACTTTCTTTGGCGAGTTTTTTTTTAATGCTCACGTCGTCGATTTGCGGCAAAGGGGTAATGCATACTTAATACTGTGGGAGTTGAGATTTTTTGCGCCGCGTCTGAAACATCCGTTACGACAGTTAAATTGCTATTAACATATTGCGCGCTTTTGTGATGTCATCGGATACTTATTGCCGGTGCTTCGAGTGGATTTATAGTTGTCACTGGCCAGTTCGAATACACTTTAATTTAAAGTACATAAAACGAAGCAGCATTAAAAAAATTATGTAACAAATTAACGCTATTCTCGTTGAACCAGGTCGCGGAGTCATTTGCGATGTGCAATCGTTTATTTGAAAGACTGCGCTGCCTTCGCGCATTTCATCGTATATATCAAAGCGCAAGTAATCATCTGCCCATATACAAAGAAATAACTGAGGATCCTGGAATGGCTAGCACGAAACACCGTGATTCGCTTTGTCGCTCTTTCTAACGAGCCTAAGGAGGGAGGCGCATTGAGCGGCAAGTGAAAAAATTACCACGTGTGCTAGACGTTAACTATTTTTTACAAAATCATGCATCGCCAACTAAGCCACGGAGTTCGCTTTCCCTGATACAGGCTGTTCTAAATTACTATTAGCGTCATAAATTAAATACTGCAACTTCAGTACTCATTTACTCAGTAGCAAGTCTGTTCGGAGCGAAGTGAGCAACAGGTGTATACCGTAGCGTAGGAGCAACGACCTGATCAATACGGTAGTAGGATTGTACTACCCTCTAGTGCGCAGCGAGAAATTGGTTTATCTGACGTCTCTGTCATACATAATAAAATTCGTTTAGCTTTCTGGCTGGAATACTGAACAAGATCGCCTTCTTTGCATACCCTTGGAAAAGAAAGACAAGGTTTTCTAATATGTAACGCAGCTATATTTTAAATGACTGTAGTCTCTTCTGTAATATAAACGACGGGGTAAAAAGGTAATAGAATTTAACGCCTGCGCCCAACGCCAAACTTCAGTTAAGCTTTCGTACTTACATTTCACTTCGATAAACATCGAATAGAGGCGCGATCTCTCCTGACATCAGTTTATGATATATTTAACTCGACTTCTAGACGGGTATCAAGATGAAACATGTCATCAACATAAGTTAGTTCTTAATATGGAGATTACTTTTATGAAGACCTCTCATATCACCTTAAACTTCAATTGGCGTAAAGAACAAGCAGTAACATGTGCTTTACGCCAATTGAAGTGTAAGGAATAGCAATTTTTTTTTTATCTACATATACAGATATCGGCCAGTCACAAGTTATTTGATGTAGGTATAGAATAGATTAAAGTAGGTACAACCAGGCAATCAATGTGAAACAATTCCACAAGTATGGAACGGCCAATTAAACTATTTCCCCTCGGTCGGAATGCGAACGCAGTTCAGAAGACGCCGCATACCTTCCAGCATCGGTAGGACACTGGCGTTGACATAAAGTACCCGTCCCTTTCACGCACGCCTATTAGTTAGAAAGGGACATGTGGTTTATGTTCGCGACAAAAGCTAGCGTGCTAGGGCTCTGGGACCTCTACCAATTACAGCGCGATTAGCTCATTCTGTTGAGCAAAATACTGAATACTGCGCTATTTGTTTCGCTATATTATTCAACATAACTATGGTGGCATTTAACACCACGCCATTAGGTTTTTCAGAGAAAGTTATTTAATTATTAGAAAACATTTAATTATCTGAACTGACGCTAGCAGCTTAACTTTATGTGACATCTAATTCTTGAAACCATGTCCAGTACAGGTCCATACTTATATATCCTGTTTTTTTTTAATAAGCAAGAAATGAGATGACCTAAAACACAATACTGTACTTCGTTATAGTATCGGTCGGTACAGTATTGTCAGTTGAATCCTCGACCTGTTCCAAGCTTTTCAGCAGGATTAATAAATAGAAAGAGGTAAAGATTTCTTTTTTAACCGTTTTAAGTGTTGTATTTCAAAGTTCATAAGTCGGCTATAGCCAAATCTATTACTAACTGGGCTTGTTGACGTTTAGAGCCAATAAAAATATTCCCTGATGTGTATGTTTCGCATAACAATGTTTTTCCTAACATACAGTACAGGTCTATAAATCGTTTTGCATAATTTTTATTCAGCTAAAACTAAACATATTTTAGGTACTTAAGTGAGGTTCATCTTATATTTTAGAAATATCTGAAAAAGGGATGGTTGTAATAAAATAACAATACCTAATGCGAATTATTCTTGTTATTTTATCATGTATGCGTTTCAATATAGACCCAATCAGTCAAGCAGTTTACTTAATGATTGTTTTTTATATGAAGAAATTAATAAGTTGAATATTATTGTCAAATTATCCCAATTTATACGTATAAGGGTCAAGCAAACATCGCAAAGGATTCGACAGTGTTCAACCATGTGGAAGAAGACAGATGAACTAAAAGATCAAACAAAAGATGTTTACACAAATTACCCTCCAGATATTATACAATTACGTATTTTCCTTCATTGCTCAAACAGTAGAACGACGGCACCACCTATCTGCGAAAGATCGTATTTTGTAAGAGAATTGTTATTCTATTTTAGGTAGCGCATGGAAATGGGACGAGGAGCTTTGTTATCGATTCACTCTGACGTCATTACGTTTCACGATTAATCAGATTGGGTATTTTACACGATCGTTAGCAGTGCGAAAATCGCGGCGAATTGAAAGTATTGGCAAATAAACATGCATCCACGTGGCAACGAAGAATGCGCGATCTTCAGGAGAGTGATTCCCTCTAAGAGCTCGACGCTGAGGCAGCGCCGTCTTGCTCTAGCGTGCTGGCTCGAGTGAGCAAGACAGGGCGGTGTCTCGACGTTGAATAACAGCCTTAGAAAATAACAGTACAGTACAGAGCCCACTGGCATTTATAAAGCGTAGTGTCTCATACTCATTAGTATGTTCCTTATTACAGCAAGTAACTATCTCTTTGGAAGATATTATTTTGTGTAGAAACGCGACATTATCTCAAACGTAACTAATAGGGACCCAGTAGAGGCCCGAACCAACTGACCTTAAATTTGTGACTTTACCTGACCCCCTACTCTTATCCCTTACGTTCGCAAAGGTCCTTATTTATAGAGAACTTAAGTCACTAGACAGATTTGGTGCAGAAAACCTTTTTAAAAACTTGACAACCTATTAACGGCTCTTTAAACTACTTCATCGCATCCCTTATACCAACGATTTCCCAAAAGAAATCCATCGAAGACTGGTTCGAATAAGTTAATTCCGCATATATATCTCTTGAGATAAAATCGTTTATTTTTGTCGGAGGACGGTCCGTGCCCACGCGGTTTCCGCGACCGCGGTAAAATTAGATCCTGCATCCCGTGACATAACTCGGTGCAGAGATTTTTATCGGTCGACACGCCCTTACGTTGATGAGGCGCGGATCGGTTACCATGGCAACTGAAGAGTTATCGTCATCACGAAATTCGAGAGCTGCGATCCAGTCGGTGGGGTAATCGCCACTCTATCAATACCCGCCGGGGGTCTTAGTTTTTCAGTACGAACTCAATCCAGTCATTTAGTATAGCATCCGATATCTCGGTTAGTAAAGGGATGGTTAGAAATAAACTTGTAAGCGTTTAATAACAATTTATAGGTAACGCAACGAGAAGTTGAGGTCACGCACACTGCTGTATCTCACGTGTGTATCGGAGTTTCGTTCGTATTTTCAAAGTTTTGTTTCGTTGTCTATGGCGCTGCGTAGTCGAGTGTGTATTCGTTTATCTCTACTCTCGTTACGTTACCTTAACTACTAAAAAATACGTGAATGCACTCTTTTGTTTTTTATAATCCAACGTTTGAAAACATTCAACTACCAAAATAGTGATAACAGACACATAAGACGTTATCTCGAAATATTGGTAGTACATTAGCATATAACCATTTTACTAATAGTTGGTAGTGCATTAGCAAAACCGATTTACAAAATAATACCTCGCCGATTTTGTCGTCAAACGCGAATATTTCGAAGCGACCGAAGATTCTACAATCATCATAAGTCCTTGACTTCGACTTCGATGATCGCATCTTGGGTAAACACTTCCGGCTGTCTTTACACTTAGCTATTTAATTTAACAAAACCTACATTATGAATACAGATGTGTGTGACCTGGCTTCATTTTCTTATTTAGAACGCAAATTTGCGATTGCAATTCCTAGCCAAATCATGATGCAACACAGTCTACAAAAGACGGACTAGCTATAGTCCGTAATACCTAAACGAAATGTTAAAAAAAACGTAAACAAAAGAAAAGCTAACCATGTAGAAAATGACGTCACGGATAGCCGCTCATCTGAATAAGTCCGATCGCAACCCAGTAGGTAGATGCGTTCAGTTTTATGCATGAGGTGGTGAGTGAACATGTTAGGGAAAAATATACTTACCCATAATTATGATAAGGGAGAAACTAGCGTAACACAAAATGATAATATTACGTCGTCGATATAAACATTACATGGAAAACGATACGAAATTGAAACGGTCACAGACAGTCACACATGTTTGAGTGGCTCAAACAAAGGACAATTCACAAAAAAGCTGAAAGCTACATTGAACTTAAATAACATTTCCCAGTCATAGTTTCTAATTTTATTTTGATTTGATTATCAGATCAACAGCAAAAATAATAGTACCTATACCATTCATAACTTTAGCCAATATAGGCAATATTGATTTAACAACATATGCTACCATAATTTTATTTTATTTCAGCAATCCACTACACAAAAATCTGTTCTATTTCTTTACTCATTCATTACTACACATGTATCAACACTTATTAGACTTGCCTAATAAATCTATATAAAATGCTAACAGTATAATATTTATTTTGTTAATGGAATAAACTTCAAATTGTTATGCAAAATTTTAAGGACTTGCAGCAGGTTTGATATATGTTGACACATCCTAAATAGAAAGAGAAACAGCGTACACTTCAACAAAAAAGAAAATGTATACCACTATGAATGAATCACTTGATTTAATAGTGTGCCAATTTATTGAAGTTTTTAAACAGATGCTCCGCACATTGTGTTGATAAGATTAATTAAAATTAACCCATTTAAATATATATAATTTAGAAGAGTTAAAAAACTGGTTATTACTCTGAGTCAGTCACATTAACAATATATGATATATAATGCAGGATTACAACTTAACTATGTTGTTCCCTTAATAAATCTTAACTTTCAATGGTCTTTTTGGTAAGGATAATTTACCATTTGTTTAAAATAATAAGTGATAGTAATTGGTCTTGTGAGAACAAAACAGTTATTTTTAAAATTATTAGAACATTCATTACATGAAGTATTACAAAACATTAAAGTCTATTCATTCTCAGTTGTCTTAATCGGCAAACAACATTTTAACCTAAAATTTCATTTTTTGTCACCTAAACATCATTTGACACTTAAATAAGGCAGATCAAAGCTTAAAATAGAGGAGTTGGTTTATAACTTGTTGCTTTGTAATATTTAATTCAAACAATAAACAATATTTTGATGGTAAAAACTGAAATTATAGGTTAGAATGTTGTTTAATGCTTAAGTCAAGTCAGGACTTTACAGTTAGTTTGCAGTAGTGGTACAACAAAAATTAACCACTGTTTACTGACTCTGGCCTCTATTCAAGATTGGTTTAATGATAAAGAGGGCAGGCTTATTCCAGCGATGTCAGTAATGGGGTAGTTTAATCAGTTGGAGACAAAATACAGCTCAGACATGAATGAATAGTGGCAAACAAATTTGATTCATTATGTTCGGGTCTTATTTATTCACCAATATACAAATGTACCAATGTTAGGATATGACTAAAAAAGGTAGTTATTAGTGGATTTTTTAAGCTCAATAAGGTATCAAACTTTAGTACATAAATAAGTTGGTATCACCATTTTATAACAACTGATTGCATACCTTCTTCTAAGAACTGAGTCACACTCGACAAAAGACTACCTATTTGAGTATTGACATCCAGACAAAAGCTATGCATTTATGCAATATCACAATGCAAGATAACTATTCATGAGTAATCAGATAGGTTATTAAAAGTACAGGCATGCAAAATTAGTTACGTTGCTGCAAGGTGTAAAGTAATCTGTTTCTTAACTTGCAGTAACCAAGCTCTAACATTCTGTTAAAATTGTTTCAAATAGACAGAAATCCATAGTTTCCGCTGAGCTTGTAACTTTAAAAAACTTTTATGCAAGTAACATGCATGCAGAAATGCTGTGCAGGCAATCAAAAACCTTTGTGGTCTACTACGCAAGACACATAGAACATACCAACTCCAGCATAGTATGTAAATGTATATTTAAATGCATGTTTTAACATAAAATCTTTATTGTCATGGTGGTGATACAAACTATGTGTTTACCAGTAACTTGCAAGTGAATAATTAAGCTACGGGAATTGGTGTATTCCTAGCATATCATTTAGTCCTTCAGTTCATGAGAGGTAGCCTGTGTTTAGCAATGGGATATATGTTGACTGGATTATAAATTAATTAATTGTGCGAATGATAACATAGCTTTTGCTAGATGGTAGATTTAACAAACTTGGGTAAATATTAGAGGGAATCTTGTGTGCTTAAAATCTTCATTTGCTAATTATTTGCAGAAAAGCCTACATAAAATACATGTTGTATCTTACATGTGTTTGGTCTGAACATTAATTTAATTTTATAGTGTATCTTTCACAGTCCGTTGATCCCACTTTCTAGGCACGGATCTAGGCAATTGTGGTTAACTCAGTACTACAGTACAGTACCATACTATAATTTAGTTACAATTGAATCGAAAAGAAAATTTCAAATAATGATAATTTAAAGAAATTTTTAAGAAATCGCATACAAATGAATTATGGGTAAAATAATAATTAAAAAAAACCTGTTCATATAATTAATTTTTAATGCCAAGATATAAGAGTTCGAAATGTTGCTGAGCCAATTCAGATGTTTGTTTATTTGAACAAGTGAGCAAACTACAAATATTCAACAACTGTTTTGAATCACTAGTTTATATTTGGTTGTTTTTACTTAGAGAATCGAGAGCATTTGACTGACTCAGAGTGTATAACCGTTTGGTAGATCCTATGACTGGGGAAGTTCTGGATGCGACACTTACCTTGAATATCGGTCGCGGGTGGCGCGGCTGCGTCGGGGCAGCCGTGGTGGTCGCGACCGCGGGTGCCGCCGCCGGGGTCGTCACGTGGTCCGCCGGCAGTGACTCTGGCACGGTTTGCAGAGTCGGCCTCATCGTAGTCGACATTTTCACCAAAACACAAGTTCAACACTTAACACTGAGCTAGCCCTAAGCGCGCCCTCGCCGCTCGCATCCTCCGCGCCACTCCCTCCTGCAGCCCGCCCCGGCGCCTCGGGCTTACAGCAGGACGCCTAAACACCACCCGATCAGACTTAACCAACCGCCAACCAACTACGCCCATCTAATCGCATTTTCCACCAGAAAAATACATAGCGATACCATTTAAAGCTAACTAAGACACGTTTCCCGTTGCTACTTAACGTTTACGTACACGATCGCGACCGTCGAAATGAAAAACGGAAATAGACACGCAAAAAACTATTAGAAAGCTTACGGTGTCTTCTTCTGTCACATAAACACTATCAGGGATTTCGGCGTTTTGACTCTAAACCGACGCGTAACGTGATTTTTTCAACGCGACCGGCTCCTACAGAGGCTAAGAAAGCGCCCGGTGGACAAATATTTGTCCATTTAATATTAAAATTGTTAACGATAATCACATAACTCTGCTAAAAGTCCTAAGTTCTTGAATTCACTCTCAAGATGGCGGATTTTACCTACTCCTCGTAAATGGGCACAAGGCTGACACGAAAACATCAACCGGCTCTCTATCATTCCTTGTCTATTACCAACGATATAAAAGAGATAGTTATATATAAAAAAATCAACGGAGTTTTAACGATACGTCAGAAAATCTGCCAATAGAGCATGCGCAGAAATAACGAATAAATGCATCTTGAACGTACCCTTGCGTTTTGAAATGGCATTTTGGTGATTTCTTATCTAATCTTCTTCAAAAAATTTGTTGCTGTGAAAAATAAAAGAATAAAATGAAAGTTAAATACGTTATAAAATAACAAACCAATGTATACAACTCTGTAAGTAGAAAAAAATTTTTGAACCCGTGTTTAAGAGTAATTTAAGAAAATTCAAGACAAACGGCTCTTTTCATTAATGAATCTTCAATAAAGCAACAAAACGCAGACATTCCACCAGCTGGTCACACTCGGACTTTTTGTGTATGGCAGCATTTACGTACGCCATTTTAACAAAGATGGCTGCCTTGTTGTTGGCGACTGTTGGGCGCTTGTTTGGAAATTAATGTTTATTTCTTTGCATTATTATGAGTTCAATTGATTATGTTCGCGCGATTGTGAAGTGAAGCGCATTATTTAGTTAGTTGGTAAGTTTAGTCTATCCTAGCTTACTTGAAGATCAGTTTTTACACAAATGTAATATCCGACCATTCATCGCAACGTGAGGTTTCTCGCGTTTTCTTTGTAAGTCTAATTTTAAGTTTAAGATCGCAATATTTGTTTTGTTCATATTGTAGATGATAACTTAGTATTTGTGTTATATAATGCATGTATTTACATAAGTTGTGACCTTACATACATTGATGGAGCCATCAGAAACGCAAAAGCACGGATTAGTAAACCTATTGTTGCGAGCTCCTCGGTCTTGGACGTTGTACAAAACATGTTTTTTTTGCTGTTACAGGCACAAAATCTTGTATTCGTGTATTACGAGGGTATTTAAATTAAAAACGAAATAGTTTAGCTTATGGAAGTTTTATAATAGGTGAATGAACTATTTAAATGTTTGGTGTCGTCGTACCTTGTTTCGTGGAAAAATACTTTCTAATGGTAATGGTCAAAGTTTGTCAACATAGTGCTTGTACTATTTTTATCAAAATTATGGAATTATATGATATTGGATCACTTTACAGGAAATAAATAGATGTTGCCTTGATTGTTTGTTTACAATATCCTTGATAACATTATCAGTTGTAACTGTTTTCTAACCTTCTATCCATCTTTTTTTTAAAATACACTTAATTCAAAGGAATATAGTAAACTCAACAAAAAAATTATGTAATTTCTTTTACACAATAAATGTAATCAACAAGTCACGAAACTAATTCACCTTAATTTACTTTTAATTGAATCATTAACAATACCAAAATTCTGATAAATGATTAAGGAAACATTAATAGCTGTGTCTTTCTAACAAAAGAAGTTGCTTAATGTACCCTCATTAGCTGGATGGTAGCATAACTTAATGCATCCCAATACAATTGAATGATGTTTACTTAGAATTGCACCTCATTACTGATTTAACTTGAATTACCTTAATAGTTAAGGGCTTTTAAGGTAAGAGCTTTCAGGGGGTTTAAATAGTGAAGGCTTGTTTGAATAATATCAGTATCACATTGTAAGCTCAAGTGTGTAGTGTTAGTTGTGTTGCATCCAGGTGAGAGCCATTTTTCTATAACTCTTTATTTATCTTATACTAGCGGACGCGCGCGACTTCGTTCACGTTAAATGAGCCAATGTCTGTCAGGAATAGTGTAGCTTTCTATCTGTGAAAGAATTGTTGAAATCGGTTCAGTAGTTCCAGAGATTACCCCCTACATACAAACAAACTAACAAAGTTTACCTCTTTATTATATTAGTGTAGACTAGCAACCTGCCTTAGCTTTGCACAGACAGTGAAAACTGTATGGTTTAGAAGGAATTAGCAGCCAAAGTTATGAAGACAGACAGGCAGATAGTGCCTTTGTTTTGTATTGTCTTAATATATTCTATGTGGAAAACTGTTTGGTTGCCCTTGTTAGTCTTAATTTATGAATACTTTTAAAACTAAATGTTCTTTGGCCAGTATTGTTATACATATATTGGATATCTTTCCCCAAACTGATTGATATATTTCTAGTACTGTGTCAGTTAGTTTAGTTAGTGTGGTTAGTCTGTTTGAACTTATGATAGCAGTATATCTCTCGTTGCATTGATTATATTCCAAGTCTCAAAGTTGGTTGAAAAAGAGAAATAGGTTAAGTAAACTACACCAGTACTGAGGTAAAAGCTGCCCTCAGCTGTATAATTTAGATAGAATGTGCTGAGCTAAGTTGCTGAAAAATATCTTGACAGTTTTAAAGCTCCTATTAAACTTTTGAGCACTTTGTCCACTCTTGTACATAATAATTAATGAACATTATAGCATAGTTGAGTTACCAAACAGGACTTGTTAATTGCAAAAATAGTTAAATTCAAATTATAAACTTGATTAACTTTGATTTGACCAGAGTTTTGTGGTTTACTTTGTTCACTTTATAATAATGTAATAAAGTATTATTAATCTAAATTGTAACGTAATGCTTATTGTTTTACAGCCAATCTATCAACGTTGGTTCAGCCCCCAACAGTCACCCTCAAGGAGAGCATCCAATGACCCACCTCTAGGTTAAGCTTCCACGTTACGATAAGGATCTGAACTAAGGCAAGATGTGGCCCGCCCCGCAGTACTCGCACACTAACAATGTGCCTAAACCCAATGAACACCAGAATCAGCAGAATTTGAAGACGCTGGGAATGACTTCTGCTATTTCCATGGCTGGTATGTATCTTTGATGTGTGTTTTTATGACTTTAACTGCTGTTATTCTTTTTAATAACAGAATTCAGCAATGGTGTTGGCAACACCATATTATTGCTCTCTCTGTGACCGAAATGGCCAAACCAAATACTGAGTGCTGAGCTCTGCAGTGTGAAATTATTAATAAATAGTGTTTAGCTTTATAAGGGGCTTCACTGAATCTAGAAGAACACAAACAAACAAATGGCTAACAGTTCATCGTAGGATTTCCTTAAGCCTATGGTCTTGTTATTGACAGTAATTAGGTATTCAAACAAGGAAAGTTTTATTAAAGTGTTTAATAAATACATTTTGTTATTATTATGCTAATGATGCCGACCTGGATAAACTTTTATTATAACTGATACTGCAGATATTCTTCCATGTTGCTGGTGTGACAATTAGACCAGATCTTTCCTTTTTTTGAGGAAATAGTTGTGAGTAATTGAGACCTTGTTAGAGTTTTTCCTTAAATAAGTAGAATACCTTGCGTTGGTTCTGGCCTTGTTTCGAAGTTGACCTTTGTTCATTTCAAGATACCATATAAATACTGAACATGGGGTTGTGCTATGACCTACTTTAACCAAAAAAACAATGTTGTGTTCAGGTGTTACCTTAAACTCGTTTTATCTTGAGAGCTTCTCTTCTCACATGTGTAATTTACTTTTATTTAGATAAACGGGCATCTTATGTGAATGGAACAATGCTTTTAGATTCCTGTCTAATATTAGGAGAGGATTAGATTGCTCTTCAGACCTCTGTCTTTTGAGTATTTACCATCTAGAATAACTTAACCTTGATTGATAGCAAGTCTATTTGTTATAATAACTAGCAACCTGCCCTGGGTTTGCACAGGTACAATTAAGACCTAATGCCTATAATCTACAACCTTCTGTAATAAATTCTCTAAATGACAGTGAAAAACGTATCAAAATCCGTTGCGTGTTTTAGAAAAAGTAAGCGGCCGTAGATGTTAGGACAGACAGGAAAGTAGACCGAGTTTAATTAAATAAAATAAATATTATTTTATTTCAAGTCTTTACAAACTCATATATTGTTAGTAAAACTTTGTTTTATACTATGTAAAGATTAATGACAAACCTTTATGCCCTCAGGTCCCAAACCGATCGACATAGAAAAAACGAATGAGCTAAAAGAAGCCCTCGTTCCTTTTGGAGTGTTCGAAACTGACGGTGAGATGGACCACCGCATGGAGGTCCTGGGCGCCCTGCACCGGCTCGTGCGGCAGTGGATCCAGGAGGAGAGCACGAGGAAAAACATGCCACCGAACGTAGCTGAGACCGTCGGAGGGAACATCTACACTTTTGGCTCCTACAGACTTGGGGTGAGTTACTTCTACTGTTATTTGATTGGAACTTTGAACTAAAACACATTTTAAAAGGGATGTTAATGTTAAATAATCAGTTATTTAAGTGTCAGATTGCTCATATGCTTGTCAGTTTGTATGTTCAGGTAAAATGTTGCTTGTGGTCAGATTGGCTAAAATATTAGTTCTGATGACAATGCAAAAAAAAGTACCATTAACACAAAACTTTGCATTGAAAACAAGTTTTCTTTTCTTTACTTGTATGAGGAAAAATTTGCCATGACAAAAACATAGTGTCTCATATTCGAGGAAACTACTGTTCCGCGAACCAACTACTACTGATACAAAGATACTATACCCCAAAGACAAACGGCCAGTCTACCAGTTCATCTTAGCAATAGTATCCCATCGGCACACTGTACGGGAGCATAACAATTAGCCGTCCCTCCCAGGTGCACCACCGCGGCGCGGACATCGACGCGCTGTGCGTGGCGCCGCGCCACATCGACCGCACGGACTACTTCTCGTCGTTCTACGAGCTGCTGCGCCAGCAGCCGCAGGTGCGCGACCTGCGCGCCGTAGAGGACGCCTTCGTGCCGGTCATCAAGATGAACTTTGATGGCATCGAGATCGATCTGCTGTTCGCGAGGCTCGCGCTCAAGGAGATACCTGGTGAGTCTGTTATACGATACTGGCGACCGCCCCGGCTTGGCGTCGGTACAGTTTGGATGTGATTTATATAAAAACTTTCTGTATAAAATTCTCTAAATGATGGTGTAAACCACCACCACCACGACGAGCAGACGACAAGATAGCCTAGTGGTTAGTGACCCTGACTATGAAGCTTGAGGTGCCGGGTTCGATTCCTAGGAGGGGCAAATGTTTATATGATGAATATGAATATTTGTACCTGAATCTTGGATGTTATATGTATTTAAGTATGTATTTATCTATGTAAGTATGTATTTCCTTTGTCTAGTACCCATAGCACAAGCTTTGCTTAGTTTGGGACTATGTAAATTGGTGTGAATTGTCCAGAGATATTTATTTATTTTAAACCATATCAAAATCCATTGTGTGAGAAGAATGGGTATGATGAATAACGACTTATTTTTATACTACGCAAAGAAAGATAAATATGTGTTTCCCTAGTAGCACCACGCTGCCTGATAGAACTCTCGCTCACCTGCATTTTCATAAACTATCGAGGTAGGAATTGCTTTAAGTCTGAGATAGAGTGCTGGTTGCCTGGGTCGCTCGTCTCTCCCCGTTTCAGTGGGATTGAATAAAGGGAACTCGAATCACGCCTCATATTAAACAGCCCCATTAATTCCAGACTCGTTCGACCTGCGCGACGATATGCTGCTAAAAAACCTGGACCAGAAATGCGTGCGCTCGCTGAACGGCTGCCGCGTCACTGACGAGATCCTTCGCCTCGTGCCCAACATCGACAACTTCCGTCTCACCCTGCGCGCCATCAAGCTGTGGGCCAAACGTGAGACGCTTTATACTTTTGTCAGGTTTCCTTTAGGTGATGGCACCTAACTTGTGACGTAATGGGCATGATTAGTAAGATGTGTCCATTATCAAAATTGAAAGAACTCGTCAAAAGTAGAAATGTCTTTTTAGTTTTTGTTCACGATCACTATTCGATCTCTATATCGAGATATGATGATAGATATGATGTGATACCTAAGTCGCCAATGTAAACGCATAGAATGTGAATTAGAATAATACGAGCCTTTATATGGTTACCACCATTGCTAATAATTGTTGTATTTTTTATCAGTGCTCTAAGAAGTAGGTTTAGTTTAGAACAATTTTTTTTCTTACGTGTCGTACTTTTAAATCGCTATAGTCTCCATAATATATTTGTGGATATTATTTAAAAATGACAAGCTACAACAATTTTACACTTGCACGCTATTTGGTATTAGGTGTCGTCTACCTAATGTCTTGATAGCCCGGCCTCCCTCACATAGTGAGTAGCAGAGTGAGGACAGCGGCAACAGGCTCCTGGCGGTGGTGGCCGAGAGGCTCGACGGCCCTTTTATGAGGCACTGGCATTCTTTGCATTCTCCAGTGCCTCCTTTTTGTCGTCATTTATAGTGTTTTTTTGTTTTGTTAATAATTTATTATGTTACTAACATTAGTCAATAAGTGATTATGTAATTCTACTAACAAAATGGATGAAAGTCTGAATAAATGAATTTTATATATAGTGGTATCTCTTGCGCAGGGCATGGCATCTACTCGAACACGCTGGGCTACTTGGGCGGCGTGTCGTGGGCGATGCTGGTGGCGCGCACGTGCCAGTTGTATCCCAACGCGCTGCCGGCCACGCTGCTGCACAAGTTCTTCCTCGTGTTCAGCCAGTGGAAGTGGCCGCAGCCCGTGCTGCTCAAGCAGCCCGACAGCGTCAACCTGGGCTTCCCCGTCTGGGATCCGAGGGTGAGTGCAATGAGCCGAATTCGATGATCCGTGCATGCATTTTATACAGTTTCAAGGTTCAAGCTATGGGATAAGTGCGAAGGAGGGGTAAATACACAAAACATCCCATTGGGTCGAAGTGTATCCGAAAGATAAGTATCCTAGTAGATAAGATAGGTTCAAGCGCTTATCCAAGGGGGGGGTCATGGGAGTTATGACCCTCCTTGTGTAGGAGCCAGGTGGGCCAAAGCTAATTTTTCTAATCTCATTGATTACCCTGTCCTGACTGAATTTTTACTACATGATCTCCCCCTGACTCGAAGGCATAGGTCACTAACGACCCACCCCAGCTTCGCATGGGTTTATCGCAATTGGCATGTAATGTACATAAAAATCTCCAATTGACAGTGAATTAAAACCTGTTGCGTGGTTTGGAAGGAGTAAGCGATCGAAAGTATGATGGGGACAGACGGGAACAGATAGCAACTCTGTTTCATACAATGTTAAATGTAAATATAAATATGTAGAAGATAAAGATGTTTAACTTATTACTGCTGCAGGCGGTCCAACTCTTTGTCTAACCCCTATTTGTTTGTCAGGTGAATGTGTCGGACCGCTTCCACCTGATGCCGATCATAACGCCGGCCTACCCGCAACAGAACTCCACCTTCAACGTGTCTGCGTCCACGCGGACCGTCATTATGGAGGAATTCAGACTCGGTGAGTGATCAAGCTCTAATTCAACTATCTCGACTGTATTACTTTGTATTATTTGTAAATAAAGCAGTTTAGTAACTAAATAGTTCTAGTGTTGATCAGGTAGGATCAATTCCCCCATGATTTTCAAAAGTGCGACGGTGCCCCTAAGAGCGGGGCTCCTTTAATATTGGCAGTTTGCTTTTCGGGCATAAGAAGCATCCAGTCAGCGGCTCGAGATTGCAACCAGCTATTGTAACCAGCCATGTTTGTTAACTACAAAAAGTGCTAATAGTTTTTTATAACCGAATCTTTCAATTTTTATTAAATGTGTATATTCTGATTATGAAATTTAAATGATATACAATGACATCACGAAAAAAATCTTAGGCACTGGCAGGACGCGACCCTACGACATCAGCATTCCGTGCCGTGCGTTAACCAGTTCCGCCACCGAACCTGTGCTAGACCAAGCGTATTTTTTAATGTGTTTCGTTTCTTATCACATTGCATAACATTTAAGTTCTAATAACGTTCTCTCCTCCCCAGGCCTGGCAATAACAGACGAGATAATGCTCTCGAAGTGCGGCTGGGAGCGGCTGTTCGAGGCGCCCAACTTCTTCTCGCGCTACAAGCACTTCATCGTGCTGCTCGCCTCCTCCGCCAACAAGGACGACCAGCTGCAGTGGTGCGGGCTCGTCGAGAGCCGCATCCGGCACCTCATTAGTGAGTACCGGCGTCATCGTTAAATATCGTCACTTAGTAGGGCTCTTTGCACTCTTTTCCTGTTTGAAGCTATCCTGTGCGGATTCACGACAACATTTTGTAATATAAACTGTTTAATAAATAATAAAACATCTTCTCTGCAACCGGTGACTGAAGTTTAACACCAGAATGCATTTGACTAGGTGCTACCTGCTTTCAGTAATCTTGTATGGAGTTGAATCATGGATATTAACCCAAAATACTAGTATTAGAATTAGAATATTTCGAAATGTGGGTCTAAAGAAGAATCTTAAAAATTTCGTGAACAGAGAGAGTTTCCAATGAAAAAGTTTTGCAGAGACTGAACAAGGCACTGGAGGTTTTGAATACGATAAAAATACTTAAAGTGCAGTTATGAACTGTAACAACTTATAATGCAAGAAAGAAGGCGTACCTCGTGGCTTAAAAATCTCAAAACGTGATTCAATTTGAGTACTAGATCTCTCGGGCAGCAGGGTCCAAGATTAGGACAGCCCTGATGATAGCCGACCTCCGACTATTTAGTTCGTTTTTTTCGACGATAGCATACCGCTTTGCTTATGTAATCCGACCCTCAAACTATGTTTTCTCCCCAACAGCAACTCTGGAAAGAAACCAGCATATCACGATCGCGCACGTCAACCCAGAGTGTTACAACTCCGTGCCACTCAACATCAATAACGGACAGCCGCTCGCCTTGCCCCCAGGTAAGTCCTAGCAACTTGCAGTCTCTGCACGTGAAGCTAGTGCCAACAATCTGCACTGTTGGCATTTTATCAGTCTGTCTGGCGAGTCAATGTATGCGGTACTACCTAAGATTTATACAACCAATATTTACAAGTTATACGTTTGACGGAGTCCCGCCCTAAAGAGAGGCTCCTATCTCTGCGCAGTTTGCGCTTCGGGGTGAGAAGTAATCTAGCGACCTTATAGTACTAATGAACTCTAGGTGCGAACTGTTCCAAAGATTACCACGTAATTCTAGCAGAATCCTATGTCTGTCTGAGCAGCTAATGCAATATGATTCAGAAGTTTATTAGAGTTGATAATAACCTCTCGTGTCTTTACAGGCGCGCCTGTGCCTGATCCAGGAACAGAAGTCAAAAAGAACGAACATGTAAGTACACTTTGATATTTTCTTTTTAGAAAGAACCACAAGTTTGACCACAATCCGATATTGCATCACTTAATTTCATTAAAAGCCAAGAACACTTAAAGGTGTTGCGATGACATAGTGCAATAGCACACCTTAGTCTGTTTTTTCGTTGCAAGTGTGTTGAAAAACATGATCATTGCACACGCGTCTCTCTTATCGCGCTCGCGTACCGCTGGCGCGATTAATACCGCCTCGAGTATAATGACAGCACATTCGTATCATAATGTACTATTGGTTGTTGGCGATGAAAAGGTCAATTATTAAAATGCTCATTACTTGGTAGTTACGCCTCTGGCCGAGCTAGTGTGTATGTCCAGAAACTTGGCACTAACAGCTGTTGGTCCCCCCAGGGCGAGGTGCTGGCCAACCACTGCTCCATGTGGTTTATCGGGCTGGTGTTCGAGAAGACCAACCTCAACGTTGATCTTACCTACGATATCCAAGCGTTCACCAAAGCCGTTCACTACCAGGCTGAGAACACTAGTATGCTGCGAGAAGGAATGGCTATTGAGGTGAGAATACATCCATACTGCTATAATAACTAATATTCCATCTGTCTGTCTGCTCGTTATGCCTCTAGAGGTAGTACTATTTGTAAAGCTTGGTTACTTTTTATTCAATGGAAAACGACTGAACGCGAAAGTTTTGGGCGAATAGTTCTATGTTAAATGGGTTTAACTCATTTGTTTTGAAGCTAGATCATGGCCTTTTTAGAGTTAGAGTTACCGCCTCTAAAATTTTAAGATTCTGTGCAGACTTTCGCCGTTGCAGTAGCAACGATCGCACTTCTATCACCTTAATAGCAAAATCTTAAAGTCAATGGTATCGCAGGTCCGGCACGTGCGCCGCAAGCAACTCCACCAGTACCTGTCCGCGTCTCTGCTGGTCAAGCGCGAGCGCACCGCGTCTGGCACCAAGCGCAAGCCGAGCGACGCCGCGCCGCCGCCGCCCGCGCCGCACAAGAAGACCAAACGCCTCTCCGAGAGCAGCGTACGTACCCCCACAGTACCCGCGGGCCCCAGCCAGGTGGTTCGCAGGAACCCCGGGCCCTATGCGGCGAGCAATGGCGTTAGGTACCTTACGCCACTGCTGCGAGTCCCAGCCGGCCGTCGATCGTAATCTACCCGTAGCCGCCTGTAACCTGCGAAAGCTATGATCGTCCGTAACCTACGGTAGCTGCTATCGTCGGTAATCTACGGTAGCTGCTATCGTCGGTAATCTATGGAAGCTACGATCATCTGTAATCTATGAAAGCTACGATCATCCGTAATCTACGGTAGCTACGATCATCTGTAATGTATGAAAGCTACGATCGACCGTAATCTATGGTAGCTGCTATCGTCGGTAATCTATGGAAGCTACGGTCGACTGTAATCTATGAAAGCTACGGTCGTCCGTAATCTACGGTAGCTGCTATCGTCAGTGATGTATTGAAGCTACGATCATCTGTAATCTATGAAAGCTACGATCGTCTGTTATCTACGAAAGCTACGATCATCCGTAATCTACGGAAGCTACAATCGTCCGTAGTCTACGTAGCTGCTACCTTCCGTGATGCACGGAAGCTGCAATCATCCGTCCCTCTAAGACTGATATTTCCTAAGTGCCATTTAAAGATACAAAGAATAAAATAAGTAGTTTTAAGTAAAAAATAATCATTTTTTCATTTATTCATCCCTTTAAATTGTGACATATTTTACAAAGTACGAGAATGTCCAATGCAATGACATGGCAAATTCTTATTCACTCACATAACACTAGTATCTGCCAATTTAACGATCAAGTCATAATCATATTCCGAGTTATAATTCTCATCTCCGATAAAATACGGTAACAACTGCATTTAAAGATGTACTCTTATTTATCGGAGGTGCGAAATTATATCACCCACACAATTAAAGTTTAGTCTAGAACACTCATCCAAACACTCGCTTGTTATTCTAACACTGCACTCAATTAATTGCCGAAAATGTCGAAATTACACAAAACTAAATGGACAAGTTGTCAAAAGCTCAAATAAAAATACTCAAGTTAAACTAAAACTGATGGAGAATATGAGGATATTCTACAGCCGGTGAAAATTTAAACGACGCCGGCGCAGCACGGCGGGTCAACTGGAAAGCTACGCAACCACACACCAAAAACGAAGTCATCACTGAAGAATGAATTATAGATCAACTTTAGGGAAAATCGATTAGAAATTAATGTGCGGTTACCTAATGCTCGTTAATTTTCTAAGAAACATTTACACTTCTAAAGAAAATTTGAAGATACTGAAAAAAAAAATATTAAGAAGAAAGAAAAGAAAGACAAAAAACAGAAAAAAAAGAAAATAAGAAAAAAAAAGAAGAAACAAAAAAAGATAAATTAAAATAGTAAAAAGAAAAACAACTAAAAAAAAAGAACAAAAAAATAATTTCAAAAAGTAAAAAAATCACCAGCGTGTGCTGTTTGATCGAAAGCACTGTTATTCTCTAACCCATCAGCGTCGGACTCGATGTCGACGCATCGCCCTGTCTCGCCCACTCGACCTAGCGCAAGAGCAAGACAAGGCGTTGCCCCAGCGTCGAGCTCTTCGCTGTTATGCTTAGAGAATCAGTCTCCAGTTCAGAAGGATCTGAAAGCTCGCGGGAGAGGAGGGGGCCTAAAGGCGGGCAACGGATCAGAAACTCTCTTGGGTTCACTGGTTCCTATTGCCGACGGGGATCACTTCCCACCCGCAAGCTCGTTTTCCGCACTATTCCCCTTAAAAAAAGACTAGCTAAAAAAACAAAATATAAAGCGGACAAATCTGTAAAAAATAGAACAAAAAACCACCTTCAAAAAACAACCAGAAACTAAAAAGCAAAAAATAATCCGTTAAATACCTACCATCTCCATCCAATTTCCGATTAATTGCACAAGCAGACGAGACATGACATCATAGACATGTTTCATCCCAAAAGATTGCAGATTATAACAAATGAATAATGCTTGGTTATTTAATATTGGAAACCTTTCCATTATTTACTACCCGTTCTGAAAGGCTACCCAAACGAAAGACATCTCCTGGTCAAGCACGGTCTAAATATGGCTAAAGGCATTGATACTCACGTCAGTTGTTCCTCAGGGACGTGTATTAGGACTGATGTTATACCTTATCTTCAGAACTGATCTTCCTATAACTCAGGCAGTCATTGGCACTTTCGCAGATTATGCCTTAACAGCGACTCACCAAAAAACTAGGTCTGTCTCCGAACACTACTACCAAAATAAAACCGAATACTTACCTATGTTAGCAAATAAATGTTTTGATTGATTGATTGATTGAAATGCGACAAAAAAATTCAGGATATTGTCGACCTTACGCTGTTGAAATAAGTAGACTAATCTAGTCCCAAGAAAAGGAAATCAAATTTACGGGAACGCCCTTGGATAGAAGACTTGCAAGAAAAATATACTATGAAAATCGGAACAGCTTTTTTTTTAATTATCAGCATATTTACGATGGTGTCTCTCAGGGAAGTGTACTAGGCCCAATGCTATATTACACCTTCACAACCGATCTTCCCATAGGTTGGGCAGTCTATGCTACCTCTGCAGACGATCCAGCTTTATTAAGCAGTCACTGGAAACCTTCGTCGGTCGCCGAAATTCTATAAAGGATATCTTCAGCAAATTGGCCACCAACAATACAGACTTGTGTGGAAATACCTGGATCAGTGAAAGTTAATGCATGAAGATATATAAAAACATTTCAAAAAATATACAACACAACTTAGTATTATTATTTATACCTAGGTGTAAAAAAACCTTATAGGAGAATGTAAAAAGCAAAAATAAAGTCAAAATACTAACATAATATAAAAACCAACAAACATAATTATAGTTGAGTAACTCTTTGTCTCCGCTCTAGATTTGTCCGTGTTGTCCATCCATTCGTTTAATATACGTACCTACGTATATTATATAGTATAGGTAGTATTTATATTTATAGAGTTCAAAATACAGAAAAAAACAATCATGTTACCTATGTGTTTAAGTCAAAGTCAAAGTCAAAATGTTTTATTCAGATTAGGCTTACAGGTAGCACTTATGAATGTCAAAAAAATTACCACCGGTTCGGAAAAACCTCTGATGAGAAGATACCGGCAAGAAACTCAACGAGGTGTAATTTTTTTATATAAATCAAAATTACAATGTTATTTTACAGTTCAAATATTTAAAAAAAATTACAATTCAACAATTTAACACTTTATTGTAGTATGTATGAAGTTTACATGATATTCACACGTTTACATAACAGACTATAATAACAGATGAATTTAGATGTTAGTTTATAGTATTTTATGCAACTGCTATATAATGAGAGGCCTTAAAACACGAGTGTGGTTTTATGAAACGAGCGTCAGCGAGTTTCATAATAGGATCACACGAGTGTTTTAAGGTCTAATTATATACAGTTGCATACATTACTTTATCTACACACATATCATAACTGCAAAAAACCGTAACAGCAAAAAACCGAAAACGAATGACAACTAATGGCCGCCATGTATATTAAAAAGGTACTCTGTGATTCGATCTATCCGTCAAGACGAACGTTTTTTTTAAACCATAGACGAACGAATATAGTCCCTATTGTCATATCACTCGAGATCAACTGTCGTGCGTTTAAATTAAAAAAAACATACTGAGTTGACGTTTCGTATCGATAACTGTTTTAATATCTGTGGATACTAGAATAGAGACCAACTTGAATTTTGACAGCTGTTCCAAATTTAAATTCATAACGTCACGAGCATCACGAGATATCGGTAATGTGATGACCAATAAAGAACAGATTTACCTACTACCACAGACAAGAAAATTCTTATAATAACATTGGTTGTAATAATGCTGGTCATTTCCTAGGGTTTTTGAACGCGTTATTTAGCCTTTATGATATGTGTGTAGATAAAAACTATGTAACCTCCTTTCCACTCTTACCTACTACCACTAATGTTGCCAGCTCTTTGCCGCGAGCTGGCAACCGTTTGAACCATTTAACCACCTGGAAACCACTGCCTGCCCTTCGATTCGTGACGTATTGAATACTAGTACAGGAATGACACCTGAGGGGACACTTTCGCGTCCTTTGAGATGAGTCACATCCGAGAGATGTCAGAGAACTGTCAGGGCCCAATTTCATAAACGCGACAGGCGACAGATGACAGTGACAATTCGTTATACATTACTTGCCCACTATGATGTTAAGTCGTAAGTCTGTAGCGTTACTAGTCGACACAATAATGTACGGCAAATTGTCACTGTCACCTGTTGCCTGTCGCGTTTATGAAATTGGGCCCTGATCGGTTCAAAATATATAACTTTTCGGCATATCTTGAATGTCAGATGAATCTAAATGAATGCAAGAATTGAGGGCTAGACGACGAATATTAATGAAAAACTCTTGCCCCCTTATTCATAAAAAGCTAACAATCTTTTTAAGCTAACAAATGTTTTGTCCCTTTCATTCGAGGGTAAACGTGACAGATAACAATGACAGATAAAGACATAAAACATATTAACTAACAAACGGTTACGAAGCGTTTATGAATAAGGGGGTTAAGCTTTAAGCAAAAGAAAAGTTTAAGGTCATAAAACATATAAGTTACTAAGATAACACCAAGATAGGGTACGAATGACAGAATTTGGTTACGGATGTTCGTAATTTTAACGTGTTATTAAAGTTTAATACGGCTTACTGAGAAATAGAATGCTCAGTCGCTTTGTTTGGTCTTAATTTGTTATCGATAAGCGTTTATGCTGATTTAATTTGATTAATTATAAAACTTAAGAACTATGGGTGAACCGAGGGCAGCTGCTCTTTTCTAAAGCAAGCCTTTTCTCACCCAAAGCAACCTGCCTCTTTACTGAATTTCTGAACATAAAAGCAAAATCTGTTTAGTAAAAAAAACATCCGACCTTTTGGGTTCAGATGTTCAGATTAATTTGCACTAAAACATTCTGATTCCCCTTCGAGCAAAAGCTGGGTACGCTCATTCGAAGAACGTCCTCAATTCAATCATCGTAGCCTATGAAACTAAATGACATTATTTTCTTCTACAGACGGACGAAGTTAGCATTATTTCCTACAACGACGACTCGAACTCTTCCAACGTGTACGAGCTGAGCCTGGTGAACGGCGGCGCGGCGCACGCGCCGGAGCCAAAGCCGGCGGCCGAGCCGGAGCCCGCGCCGGCCGGCTCCAGCGGCATCGCCTGCACGTAGCAGTACGAGGAGTGGCGCCGACGGTTCATATACGGCGCCGGCCGGCTGCACGGCCCGGCTAAAGGACGCTCCGGTGATTAGGGCAGTGCTTCCGCGGCAAGGGTTACAGGCGTTTGATATGACGGAACTATAGTTGCAGGCACACAACTTGAGCATAAATCGGTAAGTTTACGCGAAAACATTTGTACCAGAAACGACTACTGCGCAGTCGAGGTCGATGCTCAAGTTGTTTGCCGGGAACTGTACAGCTGTCTTGGGGTTTCGGTACAGTCGGGTTCGCTATTATTTATATGGCTAACGTTTTGGTTAACATTTGAAAGAATTACTTGTGTCTGAAATAACGTTTGTCGGCAACTGAGTTTTCTAAAAACACGTTTGTTTTGGAATGTTATAAAAGCTACTAGTCATTGGAAATGTTTCGATGCAATGCAAATGTTAATTCTAGCAAAAGTAATTGAGTCAAGTGCGAGGTATTTATTAGTTAATAGATACTAGGCGATCTGCTAATAAGGACCATCTAAGCCATTTATGAAAATCGAATTTTTATCTTATTCAAATTATCTCAACTAAGGAGATTTCTTGTCTTCTTTCGGCAAATACTTACGAAAAAGTAAATAAATACTACCGATTGCGAAACGCAACTGTCGTCAAGAGCAGTTTTTTTGCAAGTTTTCAAGTTAATCCGTAAATTACTTAACATTCTGTATTTAAGTGCTTTGTCAATGGCATAAAGGCATGGATAGATAAGTGTAAATGTTATTCGTATAAATAACTAATGAACTCTACTGTACGGACTCATATTCGTTCCTATGTATCAAAAGAGCCCTTTTTCGCATCAACGTATTTGTCGTTTCACGAGAGTTGCCACCGAATGTGTATTAAATTAACAGTTTCATCCATTTTCGGTGGCAGCTATTATAAATGGACCTGCACTATATTGCTTTGACGCATTAATCGTGCGGCATTGCGACACCTCGCGTCTGATCCATGCGGCATGCGACGCGGCTCAATGCGGCATGCCATCCACTCCGCCTCGGCGCTATACGGGGCTAAAGACGATCGTGTCCGAGTGAAGTGACTTGTGATTATAGTGGTAAGGAGATTTTTTTTCTGGTGCATTCGGTTGACACTCGCTGTCTACTGATTACCGTGGTAAGTGTGGTTTGAATTTTGCAAGGGTTGAGTTTATTATGTAAGAAATTAATTTGTACCTACAGAAATTTGAATTTAAAAATTTCATTTATCGTAATTATGATGCGAGAAATTCTTTACCGTACGTTATAATGTGATAAAAAATATATAGTACAGACATTTCCATCTCACGACGTCCGTTTGGCTTTAGGTGTGTGTGCGTGTATATTGCATACGTACATACACTTAAAAGAGTTTCACATACACACTTAAAATATTAATAGGCTCGTGAGATTGAACATCTGCCCATAGCATGATTTAATGCCATCGAAGAACGACTAGCGAAGTGCTTTTCTATACTGGATTGAATAGCTACTTAGTGCCTCCTTTTTCTAACAGAGGTGCACTGAACAAGATGCACTGAGCGACAAGAAAAGTGTTTAAAACTTTTGTGCTTTTTATAGTATCTATAACGAGATTTTATCGCGCAAAACACATAGTTTCTTTACCTCTATGTTTAGTATTGCAACGACCGCGGTGAAGAGTAGACAGTCTCTTACGCTATAAAGTCCAGTTGCATAATTACGACAAGAATGGCAATTGCGTTAGCCTTTCGGATACTTAAAAAAGTAGCATACAGGTAGTCCGTTCTTATGATTTCTTGGATTGTGGGCTTGGAAAGTATGATGATAAAATTGAAGCTATATTGCTTACATAATAAACAACCCAGGGAGGTACCTAATTGTGTTGAGTGCAGGAGCACCATTAAAATTGTACGTCGTGTTTACAATTTTTTAACATTTACAGACGCGTTGCAAGGCAGACGTATATTTTTTTAATGAAGCTGCAACGGTCTAGTAATGTGATTCGGGAGACATACAGACGATGCCACCCGCGTCGATGTTTATTCACAATAATTATTATATATAGGTGTGCTAGGAACTGAGCTGACCTGCCAACGACGGCGCTTTTGTTGCGTTTTAGACAGCAACACCGAAATGGGATGTCAAGACACAGTGGTTTGTCACTTGAAAAATTGAACGGTGTCACCCATCATTTGGACCGATCACACTGGCAAAGTTGTCCCATTGGACAGAAGCCATTTAACGCAAACAAATAATAGTGGAAATGGTGTTTGGCACCGAAAAATGAGGCCCACTGAGCAAATACAACGGTGGATTATTTCATGTTATTACAATGTCAGATGCGCTCGTTGACATATTTTAGTATTGAGATTGAAGGCCGCCCGGCTTTTAAGTATTTAATATTTTTGAATTTACTAAAATATTGTGGATATGTCTGTATGATTTGACATTACATATTAATTGACAGACGTATTAACCGCACTGTTCTTGAATATAAACCGATTTATTTCAGAAGGTGTATGTTAAAAGCGGGGACGAACGGTAAACGAGATTAACTTCGCAATAGCGCGAGATAACATTTTTTGTTTAAAGATTGTTGCCAGCTGAATATTTTGTTATACTTTTAGCCGCAATGTCGCCAGATCGGCACAGTTCCTCCACCTTTAGTGCGTTTTCGAGCTGTACGTAGGAAATTTATTTAAATAATATGACTTTATAATTATGATTACTATGGGGGACGGGATCGTTTCGGCATCCCAGAAAAGAATTTTATAATCAAGAGAAAAGTGTACGAAGCAATGATTCTCTAGATGTCGCACGTCGTCTCTGGACTATTAGTAGGTTTGATTAATGTACTAGAGTTAACGAATTTTTATCGGAACAAGAAAATTGAAAAAAAAAAATGTCTAGTAATAATTTAATTTTTGGTAATGTGACAAGCGAAGGTCCAGTACTTGTTGTTTTTGGGTTTTATTTCTTTGCAGGTCCCCGACGGACGGACCACGGTCGGAGGCAAGTAAGTTTCAAATCAGGGAGACTAGATAGGGAATGTGCGGCCATTTGCAAGCAAACTGACATTTGTTCTAATAAATTTGACACTGTGTCTTCTAAATGGGGATTATTATAGAGAATACTGGGTGTGCTGAATGAATTTATTTTTAGTATTTTGCGATCTCACTTCTTTTTACGTTTGTTGAAATAAATAAAGAGTTTCTTTAAAAAAGGGTTTGCTTAGAATATCTTTGCAAATTCACAAGTAAATGAACATTTCTATTTATTTTCGTTGTCATGTTCTTCTGAGCAACAAATGAAATTTTAATCAAACATATATACAGACTATTAAAAAACTTCATCCCCGGCAACAACAAAGAAAGGCTGCCTTAAGGGACGACGCGTCTCCTGTATTGGGGCTTTTTTGATCTGTTATAGGATAGGTTTACAAAGCACCGAACAGTAATATGAACAAAAATGTACAACATCCGTTATAACTTATAATAACTCGCCAAACCTTGCTTCGAATTGTGATAGAAAACATAGTACTTACTTAAGGTAGATTTCTTTTAAGGTTTCTTGCAAATGGTTGAACGACAGACAGTACAAAGTGGAAGAAATAGAATATTGTACACACGTTTTTTATATATACATATATAAACCCCTTTCGTTACATCTAAACGACTTTCTAATTTTCGTATTTTTATATTCATTACAATATATCAATAGTCCTATAAACGATATCATTAAAACGAAAAAAATTCCCACCATGATATTAATTCCAACACAATATTCTGGATTCTCATTAAGAGATATGATAGCTAAAATTTACCTAATATATTAATTGATAACTAATCCGTAAACATTCGTGAACAATTTTGTTTGATAGCGTGCTTAAATGACATTTTACAACATAACTCATTATTGTTCGGCTCGGGCAGGATAGACAGGTGTAGGTTAAAGTTTATCCTGAACTTGTCTATCTTACCTGCCTGAAATGTAACCATGGCCGGCCATTTCCCCGTTTTCTGATACACAATGCTATATAATTTTTGTAGAATAGAACTGTCGAAGAAGGCCACATGCGAAGCCAGCAAGTGGTCCGTGCATCTCCACCAAATTGCTTCCCATATGTTGTTCAACTTTCAATTCCACCTAAACAGTTATTTTTCCAATTTAACTTGACATTCCATGGCCGACTGTTTTCCCCCAGAAAGTCGTTTAGACGATGATCTAAACTCTCGTTTCTTCTACTTCACTCAGTTCAGTGTGGTCTTATCAATTTGCAGGTTTAAAGCGATTTTCTGTACGCGTTCCTCCTGGACTCACGGTTACGAATGGTGCGCCTTGGGCAGTTAAAGCGAAATCTCGTTCTCTCTGGTCGATAGGGTGAGGCAGAAACTGCGCTCGGTATGTCGATTATTGTTTGGTATAAATACATTTTGTACAACACTCGTTTTGTGCAAATCTAACTTACTGCGCCAAAGCCAAACCGACTCGCGAGAGAGCGCTCGTAAAATGACCTTACAGCGGCTCTAACATAACTGACACAAGGTTTCTTACCCCTTAGTACATTTTACTACCGTCATAATGTTAACGGATGCACAGAGTGATCACTTAAACTTGATCAGTCATGTTAGGGTTGCATAGTGTTACCGTCATTCGAAACTATCCATCAAAATTGATTTTATTTCCGTTGAACTAAATCGCCTTTAAACCTGCGCTCTGATAATTATCTAACCTCGAATTTAATTCCAAACCTTTGTACATACACCATATTTATAAAAATACACTGAATGTTGCACATCCTCGTACATTATAACATTATTTTAGTTATGTTACGAAAGTTATTCCACCTAGTTATAAGACTCAAATGTAGTTGCTGTTAAGGACCTTCTTGATAATTTTAAGTTGTATATAACGATAGCCAATTTATTATTATATATGAAAAAATATATATCTGAGAAAAATGAAAACAAAAAAAATAAATATCTACAAGAAAGGGACTAATGTTTATTTATGATTTTAACCCTCGACCCCATTAACAACTAGTGTTTGGTTTTGCCGATCGTAGTCAGTAAATCGACATATAACCCCGCATCAAAGACTAGAAATTAAAAGAGGGCGCCACTTCCTTCGTAACTGTCAAATGTTGACTTTAAAAAAAATGGTGAAAAATATTTTTGCGTTGTGCCATGATGCGTGCTTCACGTTAATTTACTGATTATAATTAAAAGCCATACAAATGATTATTTAAAATCTTTAATTTACTTAGCCACTA
This sequence comes from Ditula angustiorana, assembly GCA_963691745.1. NCBI lineage: Eukaryota > Metazoa > Arthropoda > Insecta > Lepidoptera > Tortricidae > Ditula > Ditula angustiorana. The sequence continues at coordinate 7,218,800 of OY829496.1, read as the reverse complement.
AGTACATACAAAGTTTACCTTTGCTTCATGAATTAAATAGTTACAGACTATAGTTAAGTTTTTATATACACAAATTTATGAAACATTGGTGTAAAACCATATTTTTATCGAACAACTAAATACATAATTGCGTATATTGATTCAAATGAACTCCTCAAAAGTTCAAACATTACAATGTTCCAGTTGAATTTAATAAGGCAAAGCACCTATAGATATACAAACAAACTGCGATCCAAGTTGATCTAATTAAAAAGATATTGATTTGATTTGGACACTGTTAATATTTCAAAGCATTAGCTTTAAAAACACAAATAAGAATATAAATGAGTGATTAAATTTTTCGATTGTCTCATTGATATGGCAACATAGCTCATGTCATGCCAACACTTTACCTCTGGCAAGCCAGGGAAAGCTGAAACTTACAAAAAAAAGTAAGTTTTTTGTCTTCTCTCATACTGTACTTCTAATTTGGCTTCCGAAAAACCTCACGTACAGAACCCGACGTCAAGCCAAAATGGTCAGAGAAAGTCAGCGATTTTTTAGAATTTTCTATGGACACCCTGGGTAAGCAAGGGTTCTATAGCACCCACGGGTGCGCCTGCGGCTGCGAGGCTTCCTGGGCGGCCCTTAGCTCGAGGATGTCGTTCTGGATGGCCACGCTAAGCTCCTGGATGGGCACGGGCGACGTGCGCCAGAACACCTCCTGGTACTTTGAAGTCCGGTTGCGGCGCTTGTGTGCCTTAAGGTGGACCTGTGGACAGTTGGACTGCGATGACGACTTAACCCTTTCTTTAACCCTTTGAACGCCAAGAACGCTTAACCTTTTCAACGCCAAACGCCGATATATATGTCAGTGCGTACAATAGAAAGCGACCAAACGTGCAATCAAATAAGATTCGACTTCGTTCCTTACAAAAAAAACTTGGTGTGAATGATCACTTTTATTTGATGTAGCGTAAAAAAGGGTGTGTCGCGAGCTGTGTCGTGCTATCACACCACCGACAAATAGACCATATATAGATAAACTTAACCGTCGATACATTTCTGGTAGAAACTGACCGTGCCGCCGCGTATGTAAAAATCAGCGTTACAGTATGATAAATAAATAAAATTGACTATCGATAGTTAACCTTATCGTCACAATATCGATAGGCCTATATATTGTCTATAATATTGATACTATCGATATTGAAGTCTTTTTAACAATTACTAACCAGAGGTGCAATGTTTGAATCTCACCAGGTGACTAAAGCTTACCATAACAGCCGAATCTCTATGAAAAACTGTCATTTTGATGTGTTTCAGTCACCCGGTAAGAATAAAAAATCGCGCTCCAGGTGACTAAGGCTTACCAAAATAGCCGAATCTCTATAAAAACAGCCATTTTGGTGAGCTTTCACCTGGCGAGATTCAAAAAACGCACCTCAGGCATAAAAAGGATAGCCTTTGTTACGTACTTTCTTGATGTGCGTGTTGACCATGGAGCGCAAATGGAAGAGCGCGGGGCACAGCGGGCAGCGGCGCGCCGGCGCCGAGTGCGCGCACACCGCGTGCTGGTTGCGCCGGTTCACCGACACGAAGCCGCGCCCGCACACCTGCGCACGCCACGGACCAAGTAATGGGAGTCAGGACTGGTTCATCGATCAGATCAGAAACATCACCAGTGCACCTAGCACGAATCTTCTCGATACGCGTTAATAACTCGTATGTACTCGCGATACGTAACTCAGTGCGGCTCTCACCTACTGGGCAGGTTAGAACGAGAAGCACAGAGTTATGTAGCGAGTTAAAGTGTGATTCGTGCTAGGTGCTCACTTGTCGAACTGGACCCAGCAAATGGGGGATCGTGTCCCCTATAACCTCCCCTCTGGATCCGCCCTTGTATTCAAAGTCAAAAGATCTTTATTCAGACTATAAGGCTTATAGGAAGCACTTCTGAATGTCAGAAAATTTACCACCGTGTGGGAAAAAAGCTCTGATGAGAATATATGGGCAAGATTAGGTGTTATGTCACTCACGTCGCAAATATGCGGCCTCTCGTTGGTGTGCAGGCGGGTGTGCCACATGAGGGCCCGCTCATCCATGAAGCTGCCCCCGCACAGCTCGCAGTGGAACTTCTTATCGCGCTTCTTCGCTTCTGGCTTGCTTGCCTTCGACTGTGCAGAGTTCGGGCTGGAAGAAATTAGAAATGCTAATAAGTGTCTTGTTAAAATTTTATTTTTAATTCCAGTTTGTCTGTTGGCAGTACAGTACTTAATTATTGCATTGTCATCGCAGGTACAGACAATTGCCTTTGGGAACAATTTGACCACTGGAAGTTAATCAACATTGAGTTGCAAGATTTGAACTAAACATACTGTTAACACTGGGCATGTGTGCGTAAGTCGCTGCCTCACACTCGCATGCCACGAATATATCAACGAGGTGGCGTTCAGGGTTAGCAATATCGGTTTTTTTATTGATCGGAATTCCGGAATTAGTTATACTAAAAATCTACATATGATACTAATTTGTTTATCTTTACATAGTATCAAACAAAGTCGTTTATCGGTTCCTGTCTGTCCTCATCGTATCTTCCGCCACTTACTGCTTCTAAACCATGCAACAGATGTTGATTCGGTTTTCACTGTCAATTTAATGGATTTTTTAAAGAGGTTTTTTATGTCCATTACATCCTACCATCCTACATCCTACATCCTAATTTAAAGCCGAAGCGGGTCACTAGTTTGAAATAAAATAAATACATACTCCTGTTTCATCTGCAAGTGCAATTCGTGCTTCTTAATGTGGCTGTTGAAGCTAATTTCTCCCTTGTACATTTTGCCACAGTAATAGCACGTGTATTTCTTGTCGTGTTTCTTATCGTAATGCTGCTTCAGATGTTCTTCATCTTCTAGCACAAGCCCGCAGAGCTCGCAAATGTGGGAGCCTTGGTTGGTCTTCTGTACCTCATCTACGTGCTTCTTGAGATGAGAGATGATGGTCTCACGTTTCTTGAACACCATGTTACAGACCGCGCATGTGTGTGTGTTAGTGTGCATTTTGAGGTGGTTGTTGAACTCTTCCTCGTCTTCCATTGTGGCCTTGCACACCTGAAAATGACAATACCTACGTTTTATTGTGCTGGTCTGTTATTCTGAGGCTAGAGTCTCACTAATTCGAAAGAGGATAGGCATAAAAGGAGTTATGAAGCGCAAGTATTATATAATACATCTAATATTGACACTGTTATAACTCAAAATAAGTTGTCTATGATTGAAAACAGAACTCATTTCTATTTTGAGTAAAACTATTTTGATATACACATCTATACATACCTGACAGACGTACAAATCAATGTTATGCTCAGATTTCATATGTTCCTTCAGTTTGGCTACAAATCTGTATTTGACTGGGCACTGGCTGCAAAATAAATATGACATCGGACCTCTTTTCCGACGTTGCTTCACCTCTGTCTTAATGGCCACTGGTTTACTGACCACCTCACTTTTATTCGAGTTCCCAAACATTTTCATATATCTTTTTTGTTCCTCTTGTGACACTCCAACTAACGTGCCGTCTGCTTCTTGTTTTAAAAATGAAGTCTTCCCATCTTCCCCCATAACAACAACAATATGGCCATCAATGTCTATTTCAGTTTTCACCTCGCTACATTTATTTTTGCTTACAGCAGGTGCTTGTTTCTCATCCTTTCCATCTTCAGACATATCATCAGCATTTTCTCGACTACTCTGCAGTGCAAGGCCTTCTAAATCGTAGTCATAGGCTTCCACGCTAGGAATGAACATAGGCAAAGATATGCATATAGAATCCTCTGAGTTTTGTAGGTCTGTATCAATGAAGTCCATGTTTTGTTGCAACTCGTTTGTGTAAAAACTAAGTATTTCTTGGCTTCTTTTAGCGGAGAGGTAAAATTTGAAAGCAGCCGAGGCTGTAATGAAGCAGTCTGAACATACTCTGTGCTGATTTATCTCTGAAAACTAAAATTTTACAATTTAATTTAATAGAACTATGCATCCCTTTCTTAAACACTAGTAAAATTGGGTATTGAGCCATGTATACGACCGGTACGAGTTCAAAGCTTGAACACTTAAAATTCTATATTTTTTGCTCTATTCTCTGGAAAAACTAACCTTAACTTGACAAATCTGTTCAAACACGTCCGCAATGCAATATTCCTTGTCCCCCTTGCATATTGTGGTCAAGATATGTTCACTCAGCTCGTCCAAAGGCATTAAACAAATAAGGCACAAATTATCTGCCAAAGTGCCATTCACGATGTGTTGGATAACAACTTTGAGATCCACGGAACTCGCCATAGCTTCCTGCGAACGAAAACTATTTGATAATACATCGTAATAACTTAATTTCGAAGTATCCAAAACAAATGTTTACAAATCTTAGAATTTTACCACTTGTTCTGTTTATAGATGCGTTCTAACTACAGTAGAAATAATTCTGCTCGAACGAGACTTGGATTGGAAGCGATCGTTGAATTTTTTATTCGGCTAAATGGCTGACAGTTTTGTTGCTATATCTAAAATTTGGTAAATGAAGTACCTGTTCCAGATACCAAGTATTTTCACGACTTCCTGGTATATTTTAGCCACAGCACTGACTGAGTGTTTTTGGCTCTGGCAGCACTTTCATGCAATCTGTCAAAAATAATTGTATGTTCGCGGAAGGAGTGGTGTTGATATCGCAAAGCAGATGGATTGCTTTTCTAAAAACCGCTCAAATTCTGTGCCGAAAGCGAAAAAACCCGCAACCACAGAAGAGTTCCCTCCTGGCTCACCCAGGGCCGACATTAATTTTTGCGAATGAATACAAAAATAACTATGTTGAGATTCCGATTATAAGACGTCGCGCTATGGAAGGTAATTGTAGATTATTGAATAATAACACAGCCGATAATTGGCTTTAAATTACAATCGCAGTAGGAATTAAATTAAGACACAGTTGATTTTGTATACAAGCAGTTGTCCGTAGTAAACTGATATTTTCCTTGAGTTTTTGAGTTGCATTTTTCTGTTTGTAAATATGAATTTACCGCACGCTGTTTTAAATATATGAGTACTTAGTGCGCTCCACGGTGGGGTTGGATTTACATATTAATTACCCAAGTTACGTAGAGCCGTTGAGGTAGATTTGCATATTTATCAGCTGCAAGACAGATTGCATACAATAACATAGTCATTCTTTTTGTAGTATTTGTATACTGTGTTTAAATATGTACTAGCACCAGCTGACTATATTATGAAAAATTCATTTATCTTCCAGATGCAATGGCCTTAGGTAACAGTAGCCCCCATACAGACTCAAACTATGAATTAACAGAAAGCATAAACATAAAAGAGGAAATTGATAACAACATAGTCATAGAAGATCACAATATAGATGTAGAAGTGAAGACTGAAGAGCAGGAAGATAACCCTTATCAGAATGTGCAAGTGGAGGTTAAGCAGGAGCTGGAGAGTTCTGTAAACTTCCGAAAGTATATTGAAAATAGGATATTAGAAGAGTTCAAAGTACAAAGTGAAGTTGATTCTATATTGCCTATAACACAGGCTGAGGAAGATGAAGCAGTGGTCAAACAGGAGTGCTTGGCGGAAGATGCATTGATCTCATTTGATTTCCCTTCGTTTAACGATGCGGGGAGTATGGACTCGGGGAGCGTGGATGCAGGCAGCATTGACAGCAACGATGCTGCAGCTCTGGGCAATGTGGAGACTTGCCTTCAAGAGGATAGTGTCAGCGTCAAATATGAAAATGATGTTTACAATGTAAGTGGTTTCAAAGTGCTTGGTACGTTTTATTAGTGTATTTGGCCTCTGTCCAAATAAAATCGCTTTTTTCTAATCTGGCATCCTATGACTTTGCTATATTGCCAGTGTCAGAGTAATCTCAAAATGTTTCTAATAAGACAGATTGGAGTGATTACTGGTTTGAGTATTTTGATAGTAAAATTCCTAAAACCATGCGGAAACCTTTAAAAATATACAGTCAAGTCAGTAATTTTCTTAATAGTTTTCACTATTAAGCTTATTCGCCGGATAAACATGATTAATTATAAACTTAAAAAAAAACCAGAATAAAACAAATAACCAGAAATTCAAATATTTTATAAATCTGCAACTATATCTGCATCTATATCTTGTCAAAATACAAATGGAATTAATTGGATGCTTATTTTGATATGTAAATGATCAGTTTGTATAATGTCCAAATGGTCACCGACAACAGTCAGGTTGGTGGAAATAACTATGTGTGATAATGTATTACTAAATTCTTTAGGTATTCTATGGAAACAAAACACAAATAACAAACAGATAAGGTAATGAACAAAGGCGCAGTTATCTCTTTAAGGGATTTCTTCCAGTTAACTTTTTATTGAATTATGAATTGAACTACATAGACATTTTGGACTTGAATGGTCAAAGGTCAGTTTGACGCGAATTGAATGCATAAAGCATTCTATTTTCAATAGAAACAACATTTTGAATTAGAGATACAGTGTAAAATAAATAAAGGTGCAAACCATTTGAAACTGATGTTGCAATACTATATTTTAATAATCACTTACTGTTTCCAGGATCCCCATATAAACGTGAAAGAAGAAAGCGACTTAACAGTGACTGAAACACATCTGATATCAAACAAAGTCATCAACACAACGTCTACCATCACAAACCCGCAGGACGGGCTCATAGAATCACAAACAACCAAGACACTGGTCATGGAGATACTTCCCATGTCCCAAACAGGCTCCGTACCCTTATCTAAGATATGCAATCCTGAAGAAATTTTGCCCACTTCCAATGAGTATGAGGATTTCCAACTAAATTCTATTACAGGAAACGAATTAACTTTAGAACAAGAAGCTTACGGTCTGTTAAAAGCGAAAAAGCGAAAAATGGATGTAGAGAAGTCTATCCAATGTCCAAAATGTAGTAACGTTTACAGAGACCGCAAGGCTCTCGAGAGACATCTGGCCGTTCATGCGACGATTGAGAATAGAGCCATGGGAATCATTAAGGGGCGGAAGACTAGGCTTCTGAATAAACTTAAAGCTGAAAAAGCCTTCAAGAAGGCCTGCAAGGCTGAGAAAGCTAGTAAGAAAGAAATGGGCTGCAGGGCTGAGAAGTCTAGTAAGAAAGAAATGGACTGTAAGGCTGAGAAGCCTCGCAAGAAAGAATTGGCGTGCAAGGCTGAGAAGGCTGGCAAGAAGGAAATGGTCAGCAAAGCTGAGAAGACTGGCAAGGTTAAGAATAAAATTAAAAAGAAACTAGTGGAAACTGTCAAGAAGGAAGGTTACGAATGCACTTGTGGCAAAATTTTCAGAAGACGCAGCCGCATGGAAACCTGCTTGAGGTCACACAACTTGTTTGCCGAGGTGAAATCTTACCCCTGTCCAACTTGCCCAAAGTCCTTTAAAGACAAAACGGAGCTTACGTTGCACAGAAAACGACTGCACAGCAGAAAGAAATTCCCTTGTAAGTTTTGTCCCACAGATTATAACACCCGCAAAGAGTTATTCAAACACTTACAAGCTCATCAAAAAGTTCAATTGATGGAATACAAAGTGATATCGGAAATTGTTAATAGCAAGGAGAAGCTCCGTTGTTTCATGTGTTCTAAGACTTGCATGGAGCTCTCGGAGCTGAAATCGCACGTTATGGAAGATCACAAAGAACCGTACATATGTCCGCACTGCCAACACACGTTTCCTAAAATAATAGATTTCGCCAATCATACAAAAATTTCACATCCCGAAGTCGAAGGTCAATCGGTTTTGGATGTTTTGGAAGCATTCTCTAAATTAGCACAAGCGTGGAAGTGTGAGGAATGCGAACTGCAATTCCACGAAGCTGATAAACTAGCGTTGCACCAGATAGAAAACCACAGTCGAGAAATAAAGTCGGAGCAACAGCAACAGTTCCAATGTACAGATTGTCGAAGAGTCTTCATAAGTCAGAAAGGCTTGACTTCGCACAGGAGAGTACATCACAGTACCGAGGAAACAGAAGCGGCCGATATCGTAGAGCAGGGCATAATGTGCTTAGAATGCCGGAAGATGTGTAAAGACATGAACGCGTTGACATCCCATATGCGTTTACACTCTCCTGATAGAAAATATCCTTGTAAATTTTGCGATTTCCGCTTCGCTACTCCGGAGAAAAGAAAAACTCATTTGGAAATACACACTGGCGATATGAAGTACGTGTGCTTCATCTGCGAGTACCAATGTACGTCGGAGAACAGATTGAAACAGCACAAATTATCGGCAAAACATTCTAGCATGAAGGAATACTTGTTGACCGGTAAGACTAACGAGGAATCTACGTCTAAACAGGAGAAAATCAAAGCGTCACACAGTAAAAGTGTTAAAAAAAAGAAGAAAGAAAAGGACAGGGATACCCCCGAAGCCGAACCGGTGTCGTGCGAAGTTTGTGGAGAAAAATTCTCAAGCGAAGAAGCGATGTTGGAGCACAAACAAACTCATCCGTTCATAGAGTTCCCTAACGACGATAAGCCAAGTAGAATATTTTTTAAGTAACCACCCTTGCCTGATCCTGTGTTCCGTAGGTATGGGGCAGGTTTAAGAATCTATTGCCGGGATAGTTTGATTTAGATCAATGAAATAATGCAACGCAAGACTACTAGTGTCAGGGATTACATGAAATGTCACAATATAATTTATTTTGATTGAAAATGTAAGTCTGTTTCGTATTGTTTCCATACATTATTTGAAGCTTGTGATGAAAGCAGAGATTATTAAATCTGTGACCAAAATAATGACTAATGTCGTACATTAGGGTTGCCTTTATATATTTATTGTAATGTCCAAATTAGGTATGCAACGATTACGCAACGGTGCATCGTAAAGGCGGTTTTAGTGATTTTTATGACTTATAACTTTATGAATCTCCGCATGAAAATAACGACTAACCGTGTACGTTTTTTCATAGGAAATTGACCGCAAAATTTCAAATTTGTCGAAAAGTCAAAAGAAGCTAAACACTTAAGAACCTTGTCGTAGTAATGTATGAAATGAGAGTTACTCGAATTTGAGACATTACTACTAAAATATTAAGCTACTTCTGAAGCTGACTGTACCAATTCATTTTGAACTATGACTAATGACGTTACTAAACTATCCTCGCAGCACTGTGTGTCGCTTCACTAACTACGATACGAATAATGAAAAAAATCGTTCTTTGCGTACCTAATTTAGATCCGAGATCTGTAGTGTATAAGCTGTTTTTTCTATTCATTTAGTTTAAGTGTCAAGCTAGTCTTAGATGTACTCGCCAGTGGAGCTCCATGGAAAGTCATCCATTTATCTCGCCGTAAAATTTTCAATGTAGGCCCTTTGTTTCGCCGAAAACTCCATTCAAAACCACCCGGGATCAAGCTGGTATTGTCTGTTTCATAAATAAAATGACTGAAGTCCAAAATGGTCAACATCCTATCTGGACATCAGACCCACAGGTCGGATGTCCAATTTTTACCAGAAAGTTAAAGTGCAGTGTAGGACATTCAATAGAATGCTCCTGATGATAATTTCAACAACAGAGTCCATTTTAATTTTAGGTATTTTAAACATGTGACTGAGTTATAGAAGTATAGTCGCCATTAAATATTATTAGAGGACAAGGTGGTTAAAAATATATCAATACGCCTGCATGCCTTCTATATAAGAGAGGTGTTTAAATATTTTTGAGCATCCTGCTGTCTCCTGTATATTTCATAGCGACTGCACATATTATTGTTTGACAAGACAACCTCCGTCTGGGATATTGGAAGCTGTTGTCATCGCGCAGGGAGAAATTGGGTTCAATGATCGGTCAATACTTGACTGTCTCTCGCGTACAAATTATTGCTCTCACGCTTGCACATCTTGGCTCGGGTGCGTGTCAAACGGCAATACACGGTGTTTGCAGCGTATGTAAAACAGGTAGAGTGAATAGATTTGACTATATTTAACATATATTTACTACCCAAATAACTAACTTCGTGCAGACTTGCGGTTTAGCGCTCAAATATATTGCCGTCGCGCTTGCACAAAAACTTGTGCTCGAGACAGACGATACAACTAGTGACAGATTGTACAAAATTCCCCCCGCCCGATCTCAAACTGGAAATAAAAAAAACGTAAGACTGGAAGAGGTTAATTGGCCAAATAAATTAGCTACTGCTTGTACGTAATGTCGTCTGAATATATGTTCAAACAATTTTGATACTATTGTCTACTTTATCTATGATTCTGGTGCGTTTTTAATTGTTTAGAAATATGATTTGTCTTGCATCAGGTTATGCTAAGGATATTTATTTTTCGTTCTTTTTTTTAGTGAGCCAAAAATGTTTTGGTCCTATTCATTTTCTATGCTTTTTTTTTTGCTTTTAAAGCTAGCTCAATGATGAGGCCTAACTTACCTTTATTCTGTACTGACCGTGTGCGTCATGTGCCCTAAACCTAAAGAAGACCCCAAAATAGATCGTTACAAGCTATACTTTATAAATCCACCTTTACATGTAAATGAAATAGAAAAATAAAACGGTTGAATATTTAAAACCTATTTATTTATATCACAAAACATGATAAACACTCCTCAAACACCCGTTTGGTTTCATTTCACAATGTTTGTGACTTCCCCTCAAATGATTAAAAAGAAAGTAATGTTACACCGTTATTACTTATTTTTCATAGTTGTAAAATTAAATACATAATTTATGACTGAAGTTTACTTAATACGGGCAGACGTTACATTCATACTTAATACATGTTTTTCAAAAAAGACTATCAATAACATTGATCTAATATACATAATATACTTCACTCATGAAGTTTAAAAATCACACAAAACGCTAGGAAAGTGTAAAACAATTTTATCCTAAATTTTGTCACGGGAAAACAAAACCTAGCTTCTCAAACTTTTCTGGAAATCGAGACCAATTATGTTAAAACGTGGTTACCATGACAATTAAATATTGAGGCACCAGAAAGTTAAATTTGTCAACAAATAAGTGTCAATTTAGCGTCTTGAAACATATTTAACTTTTTAGTACAAGTTGGCTTTAAAATATATTTTACCATTAAATATCAGTGATAAAAAAACCAATATATTTTAACCCCCTTATGCATAAAAAGTTAACAATCTTTTTAAGCTAACAAATGTTTTGTCCCTTTCATTTGAGGATAAACGTCACAATGACAGATAAAGACATAAACCATGTTAATTAACAACCGTTTACGAAGCGTTTATGAATAAGGGGGAAAGACAACAAATTCATGCTCATATTCTTTTATGGAATAGACGATATCGGATGAGGTTAGGTTAGATCTATCAGTCTGACATTTCTTTGTTTACCATTTCGTTCTCGAATTCCAGAAAAGAGGTTAGTGTGACTGACTGGAGATAACTCCAATGCTGAATGAATGCGTTTGGTTTGGCACAGCAGAGAGCTAATGTCGTAAGAAACTACTCAACCATAGGCATGTCTTTCATGGTTACAAAAAAACCTTGTTTTTTTAAGATGAGAAATGCTGTATTTTGGTAAATCTTTTTAAGCAAAAGTGCTAAATTATATAAATCAGCTTTTTCAAATAGATTTAACTGAAATAATATGTATTATTTGTAACGTCTGTCTTTGTTAGCAGCTCTTTTTAATTTCAAAATAGCATTTTTACAAAAAAAGATTTAGTTCGGTGGTGTAGGAAAACAGCAAAAAAATCGAGCTATAAAACAACTGAATCACATAGCGTCGGTAAGTATAACAGTTCTTTATTTTATTAGTTGTTACTTCCATGTTAGCACCGCTAGTTTGTCTTGTGTCGCAATAATCGTCGCAGTACACATTCTAAAATTTTAGAAATACTGTGAGAAATAAATAATGTTATAAATTTGCGTCCCTATGGCGCGGTCAGGAACAGCACCCGCTCGGTGTACACATCACAATTCATTAAATTGTCTAAAGGGCCTCTACGTGTTGGCTTCGGCTCCGCGCACGCTTCCCAAAGGTCCGGGACACTATTGTCTCGTGAATGGGAACGACATACAAATAATAATAAAAAGTTCTTTATTCAGGTAAATAAGTGAGTAAGATTTTCATTCCGTGAGTAGTTACATGCATACCATGATTACCAATTTTGACAGTTCAAATACATGCTCACTTCATACGAGTTTTAGTTTTAGTTTAAAAAAATTAGGATTTCACCCTAAAGTATATAATAGCAGTTTTTATTCAAATAATTTGAATGTTAAGATTGACGCGCCTTGAACTATGTGACGCCATTGTTTTACAGACTCGTAGGACACTATCGTATACAGCATAAATATTTCCCTCAAACATTTATTTCCTCGCAAGTAGGAGTCTATTTTAAAACTGACTCGTTTCATCCACTTACTTTCTCAACCTCGTATCTATCCACGTTTTGTAGTAGATTACCAATACTGTGCAGTTTAGCGTAAGGTTGTTTTGAACTAAAATAGAGTTCAATAGAAATGGCTAATGTTGTAAACAAATGATGGCTTCATATGACACGTTTAATCAATTTAAAACGAAAGTGGTTGTTGAAATATATATCTAACAATTAACTCTTAAACCGCAGACTACATTTTCATCGGTCATGCTCGTGTCGCCGCCTATATAAAAACTAAATTACTTTTGTCTAATATAAGACAGAAGAATATAATGTGCTGGATATTGTCTTAAATTTCAGACAATTGCGCTTAAAAGGTTAATGGATATTTCGACTTAAAACTCGTTTAAAAGTGCGTGACTACAGAACGACAATGGTAAATCGGTTTGTTTACAATATTGCCCATTTCCATCGAACCCGACTTCACGACTTCAATCGATATCGGAGATATGAGGCTGAGAAAGTTACGTAGGCGACTTACTAAAGTGCGCGTCCAAACCAAACGCACCCGTCAGGTCTAATAGCTAAACACAATCTTCCAGGGCTGCGCCATGCTGGCGCCTGGCTTCCTGACTACCAGGACGTCGTTCCCTTTGTGCAAGGTCATCTGCAGCGCTGTCTGTTTGTCTCCCTGCACCAGTTTGGCAGTCTTCGGCGGAGCCTTGATGCCGGCGATCACGATCCGCTCCACCCACGAGCGGGTCGGGTAGCTTGCGTTCTCGTTCACGAAACTTGGGAGAGAGAGGTGTTGTTAGTTGTAGGATTTTTAACATTTTCAACGCTTATAATAGATATATCAGTCACTATACTATGGGATTAACGCTACAGATGGATTTCAATTTGTTTATTTCATTTAAAAATGTATATTTCCGTAGCTATTGGTTCAACGCCAAAGACGGATATATCGGTCACTATGGGTTCATCGACAAACAGATATATCCGTGACTGTAGGTTCAACGCTAATGACAGATATCCATCACTATGAGTTCAAAGCCAAAGACGGATATATCGGTTACTATGAGTTCAACGCCAATGATGGATATATCCGTCACTATGGGTTCAATGCCAAAGGCGGATATATCCACTGTTATAAAAATGACAGTTCACAAACTTCAACGTTAAAGCAGCGGAACTAGTGCTGCCATCTAGTTTTATAATGTATATAACATCCACCACTATGGGTTCAACGCCAAAGACGGATATATCAATCACTATAAGTTCAAGTATGAGTTTTGTTGAAAAATACCTTGCTCCCTATAAAAAATTAAGGCATAAGGCGCATGTACTCACGAGTACGTGATCCCGCTGGGCTCGTAGTCGATGTGAGCGTAGATGTATTTGTTATTCCTGTACTCGTAGGTTTCTCCGTCGTCGATGTACAGCGAGCCGTGCGCCTTGTTCTGTGCGCATAGCGACTCTTTAGAATAAAGTTATCCTATAAGGGTTCCGTTTTTCCTTTTGAGGTACGGAACCCCAAAAAAGCATAAAACATAAAGATTGCTGTATTAGAATATAATAGAACCATTTATTTTAGGCTGCATAGGTCCATAGAAAAATACCTCAAAGACTAACAAAACATTAAAATTAGCACGTTACTTCGGCGACGTGTGACCTAGTTTCGAGGTGTCCAGCAACCATCCGCGAAAACGACGGAAAGCGACTCCCTTCGGCCAGAATTCCTGCTTCGTGAAAGACGACAGATGATCGGTCGGCACCCGCACCACAAAGGACGTAAAATTGACGTTGAGGCGGGACTCCAACCGCTCGACCCTCAGGGTAAAACTGGTCCTCAGTCGTATATACTCTACGATCTCCTCAACCTTCGTAGAGTAATGCAGCCGGTATTATCAGCAGTACAGGTTGGTAACAGTCAGATGTAGTTGAAGGCCTAACTGAAAATGAGCGCTGCTGTTGGCAGCAGCTCATGCCAAGTGGGGTCCCTTTCATCTTCAACAGTGTATATTTTTTCCTTGTGTTAGCTGAGTAAGCATTTTATATCTTTTCTTTTATAAATAAGGAAGGCAAATAAGCAAGCGGGTCACCTGATGGTAAGTCATCACCACCGCCTACAGACACTTGCAATACCAAGGAGATTGCAGATGCGTTGCCAACCTAGACGTTTCAAATGGAATGCCAGTAATTGCAACGGCTGTCTTGCTCTCCACGCCGGAACACAACAGTGCAAGCACTGCTGCTTAGCAGGATTAAGGAGGAAGATAGTGGTAGCTATCCGGACGGACTTTGCCCAAGGTCCTACCGCCTGTAAAACTTTTTGTTGCTATTTTTTTATCAGTAGCCGCTCACCTCAGCGTCGAGCGCGACGACGAGCGTGTAGGGGTCATTGGCCATGAGCGCGGACGAGCGGCGCACGCGCTCCTTGCGCGGGACTATACTGCCCCCGCGCTGGTACACCGGGATCTGTACAACGGAAGTGTTTTACATTATTACTGTCGCGTAATTACTGTACCGAATACTATACAGTAAAGCGAATATTACCTTATCGTTTTTTATCTACACAAATATCATTAGTGCTCTATAATGCGTTCAGAAACCGTAGGAAATGACCATCATTATTACAAACAATTTTATTATGAGGATTTTCTTGTCTGTGGTAGTAGGCAAATCTGGACTTTAATGGTCATTACAGTACCGATTTCTGTAACGTTGAGTTTAAATTTGGACAGCTGTCAAAATTCAAGTAGGTGTCTATTCTAGAATCCATAGATATTAAAACAGTTATCGACACGAAACGTCAATCCAGTATGTTTTTTTAATATAAACCGCACGACACTTGATCTCGAATGACATGAGAATAAGGACTTCATTCGTTTGTCTATGATTAAAATAAAAACGTTCGTCTTGACAGAGTTGTTTTCATTCGTTTGTTGGTGTTTTCTGTTACGGTTTTTTGTTGTATATAATTAGGCCTTAAAACACTCGTGTGATCCTATTATGAAACTTGCTGACGCTCGTTTCATAAAACCACACTCGTATTTTAAGGCCTCTCATTATATAGCAGTTGCATAAACTACTATTACTTTACTTATTATAAAGCGAGCATTACCTTGGCGATATTGACGTCCTGCGTGAAGTACCCGCTGGCCGGGTGCGCTTGGTACGAGTCTACGTCGTACCACAGCACGCCGGCCGCGCGCCCCGGGAGGTACACCTTCACGTTGCTCACTCCCGGCTCCACCACTGGCTTTACCAGCAACTCGTCGCCTGGCGAACCGGAGCAGAATTGGCATTGATGACAAGAAATTGACTCCCAATACTTATGGGACGCCCTGTATATTCCTAGCCCCATCACAAATCTTAACCGCGTAGACAAGCGTCTCACCGAGCAGGTACTGGTCGTCGATGGCGAAGGTGTCTTCCTCTTCAGGGAACTCCTGGAACAGCGCGCGCATCACCGGCAGCCCGTCGATGGAGTGCTCGTAGAACAACGTGTACCTGGTTATTGAAAACGTCAGACAGTTAGTTCCTACACATAAGGCAAAGAGCTGATTGGTACGTTCGTTGTTAACTTACGGCTGAAACAAAGTCACAAGATACGTTTGTATTGACTGACCAGTGGTCGATGAGAGCGTATCGGCGCCTCAGAGCGTCACGAAGACCTTTATATTGACCAGTAGAGCGTCACGAAGATCTTTATACTGACCAGTAGAGCGTCACTAAGACCTTTACACTGACCAGTAGAGCGTCAGTATGACCTTTATACTAACCAGTAGAGCGTCACTAAGATCTTTATACTGACTAGTATAGCGTCACTAAGACCTTAATACTGACCAGTAAAGCGTCACGAAGATCTTTATACTGACCAATAGAGCGTTACGAAAGTTTTTACACTGACCAGTAGAGCGTCACTAAGACCTTTACACTGACCAGTAGAGCGTCACTATGACCTTTATACTGATCAGTAGTTTGTTAGAGCGTATGGGCGCATCAAAGCGTCACGAAGATCTCTATACTGACTAGTAGAGCGTCACTAAGATCTTTACACTGACCAGTAGAGCGTCACTAAGATCTAAACACTGACCAGTAGTCGATGAGAGCGTAGCGGCGCCTCAGCGCGTCCCGCAGCAGCGCCGTGGTGGCGGGCTCGTACAGCCACGGCTCGCGGCGCTTGGTCTCGATGTGAGAGTGCGCGCGGAAGAACGGCTGGTAAGCGCCAGCCTGCGGAAATAACAATGTATTTATCGAAACAGTTCATTGGCTAAGTCTACTATTTTTACTGTATTTCATACATAACTGACGCTGTTCTAGATTTCTTATATTTTTCATTAGCCACTGCTAACACCAGTGGCCGTTTGGCTGTAAAGAGTTTTTATCTACACATATATCATAAATGCTCTATAATGCGTTCAGAAACCATAGGAAATGACCAGCATTATTACAACCAATGTTATTATGAGAAATTTCTTGTCTGTGGTAGTAGGCAAATCTGTACTGTAATGGTCATTACAGTACCGATTTCTGTACCTTTATGAGTTTTAATTTGGAACAGCTGTCAAAATTCAAATGGGTCACTATTCTAGTATCCATATCCATTGCGAATGAGTTTGCTTCCTCAAACTGTTTTCCCCACGGAACCCTTTTGGAAAGCGAAATATTCGACGGAGTCCTTAAATAAAACACAGCATTGAACTGTTGTCCTGAAAGGAGAGGTAGATTTCAGTTTTTTTCTCATCGTAATCAGTATTCACACGGAGCCCCCACAGAGACTTCGTGGAGCCCTAGGGCTCCGCGGTGCTTTGAGTATAGCTGCTGTAGAGACCCGGTACTGGCGTTGGGCTGACCTGGTACCAGCGCGTCATGAGCTCGGCCTCCGGGTACTTGAAGAAGCCGCCGACGTCGGAGCCGCAGAAGCTGACGCCGGCCGCGCCCAGCGAGATGCACATCGGCACCGATACAGCTAGGAAGCCCCACTCCGCCGCGTTGTCGCCCGTCCATACTGCCGCGTACCTGTACAAAATAGTACATTGTGATGCAAGGGCGGAAAAAGAATTTCTTGATTGTATTCTTGTTTTCGGTATCGATTTTAAATTGTTACCTTTTGTTTTTCGTTCTCCCAAGCCACGCAACGGATTTTGATATGGTTTTCACTGACGTTTAGAGAATTTTATACTGATCGTTTTTACTTACATTACATCCTAATTAGAGCGCTACTATCATTGAAAGGTAGCATGTATTGTTCATACCTTAGTTTGTACATACCTAACAAATTTACTGTACCTATAAACACATGTACGTTAGTAATAATAAATAAATAAATGCCAAGTACCTCTGCGTGCCGGCGAAGGCCGAGCGCGTGAGGATGAAGGGCCGGTAGCGGCCGCCGGCGCGCTCCAGCATGCCCTGCTGCGTCGCGCGGATGTTGAGCAGCCCGTACTCGTTATGCACGTGCCTGACGAACATACACTCTTCTTACAACTAATGTCTTGTGACAATTAGCACCAACTCCTCTAGTCTTTTTTTTATAGTAGACGGGCCAAACGAGCAGACGGGTCACGTGATGGTAAGCAATCACCGCCGCCCATAGACAACTGCAATATCAAGAGAGTCGCAAGCGCGTTGCCGGCCTTTAAGAGAGGAATAGGCTCGTTTCTTGAAGGTCCCAAGTCGTATCCATTTGGAAACACCGAAGCCGAAAGTTGATTCCACAGAGCTGATGTACGTGGTAAAAAGCACAGTGGTTGAACGACAACCATCCAATTAAACTGAGCAAAGCCTGAATTATGGATTCTGGACTGAATTTGCCTTCTAGTGCAAACGGCAACAAAGTTAATTGACTCTTAAAGAGGAAACCGTCAGCCTCAGTTGTTCGTCACGCACTTTCAAGCGCCGTATTAATAAAGACAAATAGGAGCCAAATTATATATTTTTTAACTGTCTGTTGGCAAAAACTGATTTAAACCATATAAAAGAACTACTATGTGAAAACTAGAGGGGGAGGGGGTCTTAGCATTTACTACGGGTGGTCACCGAGGGGGGAGGAGTATGACAAGACAAAGTAGTTTTAAACTTTCGCGACTTTCACACATATTTATAACATTATCGGGACTTAAACGCGATAGAAATATATTGTTGACTTACCATTGAAACATGGCCGAAACGTCGAGGTAAATCAACAATATATTTCTATCGCTCTTAAGTCCCGATAATGTTATAAATAAGACAAAGTAGTATGTTTGACAAGAAAGACAAGACAGAGTAATGAAATGAAATTAAATGAAAATGAAACGGGTTTATTTCAATAAAACTTTACAGAAAATTTTCAACGGAGGACCAGGTGTTACAGGACCCTTCCATAATGATACACTGTTATCGCTACAAGTCGTACAGAGAAGAATAAATCGCACGCTTAGTATTAAAGTGACTCAATTCTGAATTTGATATTTCCCAAAATTAAACCCTATGTCTTTTAATTAAGGTGATATTTTGGGACGTGTATTATTCAGAAATGGGTCACTTTAATACTAAGCGTGCGAAATAACAGCACACATACAAAACGAGTAAAAAGTAGTTACCTATTCATTTGATTACGTGCAGACACTATTGTTGTGAATAACATTCGTGAGTGCGTGCGTACGTTTGTAATGTGTATGTGTGAGTGAATGGGTGTGTGTGAATGTGTGTTGGCGCAGTGTGTAGACGTTTTATTTATCGATAGAATAGATATATTATATACGTGCATTCCTAGATGCACTTCCGAAACCTATAGAGTAAGGTTACGTTTCCTAAGATGTAGGCAAGCGAGTCGTACAGGCTAGGTTACATGCTCTACCTGTGCTCCCAGAAGGAGGCGAGTCCGTCGTGCCCGTCTTGAGGAGGCTTGTAGTGGCGGCAGTCCTTCGGCATCGTCACCTCCGGCCCGTTGAATACCTGCCAACGTACTCACTAATTACACATCCTTCAATGGATGAAGCATCGCTTACTTACGCCCTTGCCATTAAATAATAGTACATTACTACAGAGGCCGGGAAGAAAGCAGTTGCCGGACGAGTATGGCACGAGTCAGGCAACTGCTAGTTCCTGCCGAAGTGTGTATGTATAGTGCTTTTCTCAAACAATGCAAGGCAATGAAAAGGAAATAATGAGACTACGAGCAATTATGAAAAAAATAAAATAAACAGTAATATTACAAGTTCCGCTTCTTCTCATTATTTTATTAACACCCTTAGCAGAACTTATTTAAATATTTGTAAAATACAAAAAATTAAGGGCCTCTTTCACCATTCTTTGCTAAGTTCCCGATATCATATCTAACATATATCTGTGGTACTGTCTGTTTGTGTATATAGAACAAACAGATACGGCATCACAGATGTTGGATCCAATACCAGGAACTTACAGAGAGTCGTAAAACAAGGCCCAAATCAGGGGTTCCCAAAGTGTGCGCCGTGAGAGATAAAAATGGGCGCCGTGAGGTGCTCGCTCAAAGATTCTCACATATAACTAAAATTTATGTATTGTATCCTATTTTGCCTAGCGAGGGCGCCGCGACATAATACGAAAGCTACAAGTGTGTTTGGGAACCCTTGTCCTAAATGATGTATTCTATGGTGATATTCTACTCACGCTCGGTTCGTTCATGTCGTTCCAGTGATGCACATCCTTGGTGGTCCCAGGGAAGTTTTCAAACAGGTACCGCTCTGCGTAGTACTTGCTGACCTTCGGGTCGAAGAAGTCCAGGTAGCTCGAGGAGCCCGGCCAGCACCAGCCTGCGGGGCACGGTACATCACTCAACATCCTTCAACTCTTACCTATACTGATCCAGCGTGGGTTGATCAAACGACAACTCAAAAGATACTTTTTTTATATACATAAAGTGTTCGCCACTGTCTATAAATACCTGCACCACCAAAGATTGCAGATCTGAACGGACCTTGCAGAAGGTTCTACTACCCACAAAACATACGTTCAGTCTGAATTTTTTCACGAATTGCCACTATACGGAGCAGTTCTTGCAACTGATAGAATAAAATGCAATAAATAGTTTTTTATTATTACTGTGACTTGAATATTGTCTGTCTAGTGATTCGGTCTAGTGATAGGATACCAGTTTGATCTAATCCAAAGAGAGATCTCATTAACATAACCAGTAAGGCTGTACACAACATCGGCTTCCCAGAGACCGCCGAAGAGAGGAATTCAAAACGGAGAATATTATCGCTATACCGTTGCGTCTTTATTGTAGGAAGTTGT
The DNA here is from genome assembly GCA_963691745.1 of Ditula angustiorana. NCBI lineage: Eukaryota > Metazoa > Arthropoda > Insecta > Lepidoptera > Tortricidae > Ditula > Ditula angustiorana. The sequence continues at coordinate 7,198,168 of OY829496.1, read as the reverse complement.
TGCTAGCTATCTATTTAGTAAGCAAATCGGTAGTAAAAATCAAGTATAAGTATTAGTATCGAATGGCGGTACTACTTGATTGCAGCTTAGTGCGTTTGTCATATTTACAGACTGCACACCTTAACTCATTTAATGCAGACTATGCATATATGCCTTTTTAATACTTTTACTCAGTGCCGCTGTCACAATTTTGCAAATCTGTTCAACGCAACGTTCGTGGCAACTGGCCAAAGTTCTAAATACAAAGCTGTGAATGCCTTAATAGTTCATTCTCGCTCATCACAAATATGATAAACGTAGGAACTAACGAATGCCTCAATTGATAGCAATTTAGTTTCAGTTCACAGCTGCTTCCCATATGCCACCCAATAGAGGAAAACTAAAGTTACTAGCAAACATCTTGAATAAAAACCACGTGGACTCTACGTTTGCGCATGTATTTGTATTGTAATAGCTAGTGCGCAGTCAAGGTCATTGTTAAAAGTTTTCCGAGAACTGTACGTACCTTCATAATCTTTTCCATCTTTATCCTTGACATAGTATCCGTTGTCAGTCGCGTCTTCATGCAAAAAGTAGCCAGCTTCTCTCTTGATGTGCGGGTCTATGATAATGACCAGTTTGCGTCCCTTGGCCGTCAAATTGGCCACCATTTCTGAGGGGTGGGGGAATTTTTCAGCGTCCCATGTGAAGTATCTGAAATAGAATTCGATTTTCAGAAGACTATCTTGTTTGCATTTTTTTGTGTTTTAATGGTTACGCCAAACATTTGAAACTTAAATAGAATATTAACACTTTTGCCACGTATCGCTATGCTCTTACCCCTTTGCAATAGTTTGAGATTTCAACAACACTAAAAAAATACATGGAAGTTGTTTTAGTACAGATATAAGAGTACAGTTTGCAACCAAGCGGTAGGCCCCACGTGAAAGTCGTTATTCCCGGGGCAATAAAATTCATTTTGCTTTGGCTTAGGGGCCTTTCGCTCACTGAGCTATAGTTACTTGCTCATATGCCTTCAGAAATTTTGTTAAATTACTATTGTAAGTATTTAGTTTATGGGTATTGTATTTATAATTAGTGTAATAAGTATATTGTATGTAATTTTGTCTTTGTTTTTGCTATACTCTTGCTCTTTGTCTGTCCCTACTATGATACTCCTTTCAGTCAATGAAAGGTTAACTGGAAGAGATCCATTAAAGGGATAAGTTTACCTTTGTACATCACCGTATCACTTTTGTAGTTTATGTGTTTAGTACAATAATGAATATACACACATACATACAAAGTTTTAGCAACCAGCATGTTCCTATACTTATGTAGTAACTAAACGCGGCCTCTTGTACTTAAGCATTGTACAGTGCACGTTATCGTACTGAATAAAGTCTCGGATTAATAAATTTCATGGACTATTCATTTATACAACGTATTACCAAGTGAGCTCTAGTGCCTGCAAGTGTGTGTGTGTTAATACAACTTACTTCTTCCTGTCAGTGTACTCGATGTCGAGCCACAGGACGTCGGCGGGGATGTCGTGCAGGTCGAAGTTCTCGTCGACGGAGCGCACGTCGTCCTCGTCGTTGTAGTTCCAGCGGCACTGGTGGTACGCCAGCGAGAATTTCTGTGGAAAGACACTAGGGTCAACTTTGGGCGGACCATAGGCGAAATATACAAACAAGACAAAACAATGCAGTGATTTGGCTTGTTATTGTTGGATAGTTTTTTTTTTTGTTTTTGTTTTAGTTACTCAGCTCAGTTTGCATGTTTAGCATAATTCTTTTAGTTTTTTTTTATAAAACAGGAAGCACCAAAGGGATTACAGATCCGTTGCCAACCTAGAGGACTAATGCCGGTTCCACACGTTTGCCAATTGGCAAACGGACACAGTTATATCTTAGAGTGGGAAATAGATGTTTCTGTCTCATTCTGACGTAACTGCGCCATGCGCGTTTGCCAACAGTTGGCAAACGTGTGGAGTCGGCATAAGATGGGATTCCTCTTGTGCCAGTAATTTCAACCCCCTACATACCTTAAAAACAAACAAAGTTTACCTATTCATTACACTAAAGTAGATGTAGATTATTTATTACTAGTTACGTCACCCGGGCCGTAAGTAGCAATTTACCTCCAGCTACGCGAGCGGAAATTTCCACTACCTGGCCAGGGGAAGTCGTAAAATTGTGTACACACCTCGGGCGGTGATAAAGAATGCCTCAGGTCGCATATTTATCGGCCTCGGCTTTGGCTCGTGCGACAAGTTCCTGCGATCTGAGGCATTCTTTATCTACACACATATCATAAGTGCTCCATAACGCGATCAAAAACCGTAGGAAATGACCAGTATTATTACAACCAATGTTATTATAAGAATTTTCTTGTCTGTGGTAGTAAGTAAATCTGTACTTTAATGGTCATCACATTACCGATATCTCTAATGTTATGAATTCAAATTTGGAACAGCTCTCAAAATTCAAGTGGGTCTCTATTCTAGTATCCATAGATATTAAAACAGTTATCGATAAGAAACGTCAACTCAGTAAGTTTTTTTTATATAAACGCACATTTGATCTTGAGTAACAAGAGAATAGGGTTTCATTCGTTTGTCTATGATTAAAAAAAAACATTCGTCTTGACGGATGGATCGAATTGCCGCCATTACTGTTGTCATTCGTTTGTTGGTTTTTTTACTGTTACGGTTTTTTGCAGTTATGATATGTGTGTAGATAGAGTAATGTATGCAAATGTATATAATTAGGCCTTAAAACAAAACTCTAAATACACTCACACACTCTACACACAAATCTTAAAACTAAAAACTAGACTCGTGTTTTAAGGCCTCTCATTATATAGCAGTTGCATAAACTACTATTATTTCACCACCGTCGGGCTGTAATGTACTATTTATCCCGGGATCAGCAGTGTCTACTTACGGGCGGTACGGGCGCGACGCCCGTGAGCCGGGTGTACTGGCGGAGCGCGTCCGCCGGCCGCGGCCCGAGGAACACGAACACGTCCACGATGCCGGACTCGCTCATGAACCTGTGCGACAACGTTCTATCGTGTCAAACAAGCCTTCGACCCGCTTAAGCTTTTGGGCCACGTCAACTACAAAAATTATTACTGCGTTATTCGCAGTCAGCAGTCGGTTGGGGTTAAACCTTTTAATAAATGATATTATAATGCATGGATATACAATATCATACTGAATGACAGCAGAAAAATGGCCCGACGTGAGAATACAAGTTGGCGTCAATGTCACAAATGCAAATTATTTTTTACAAAAATCTATTTGCAAGGAAACTTACTAAATTATTATTTTATGCAGTTACACGTAAAGTTGTAAATCCAATGACTATAAATGGTAAACTAATAATTTGGATTGTGACATTCGAGCGATTTTCGATTTGTTGTACTTCTGTTGACTTTTGATGCGGCCATATTTTAAACGCTGACTAGAAGTCCATCACTTATAGGTGAGTGGGTTTGCACGATTAATCGGTACGTGTGTAGCGGTTTAAGTTAGTTTATTATTTTATTTATTATTTATTTATGAAATAGGAAGGCAAACAAGCAAGCGGGTCACCTGATGGTAAGTGATCACCACCGCCTAAGACACCCGCAACACCAAAGAGATTGCAGATGCGTTGCCAACCCAGAGGGCTAAAATGGAATACCTCCAGTGTCAGTAATCACGCCGGCTGTCCTGCTCTCCACGCCGGAACACATCAGTGCAAGATTAGCGAGCAAGATGGTGGTAGCGATCCGGACGGACCTTGCACAAGGTCCTACCACCCGCCAAGTAGTAGAAATAGTTGTTGTAGTAGTAGTTGTTCGGGCATTGTAATTTCTTAAAATGAGGGTAAGTTGCGATATCTACGGTCGGTCCGCGTGAGAAGAGCAGCCGTGTGGTTCGTTAGTGCAATGCCTGAGACTCTTGGGTTATGCTACTAGAAAACGGGGACAGTAAATCGACGCTATCGAAGGGTTCTTTACACGAACAGTAGTTGTAGTAGCAGACAGGTGGCAGGAAGGCGCTGGTTGCATGCTGCTTCCAACCGGTCACTTTGGAAATCCATGGAGGAGGCCTATGTTCAACAGTGGACTTCTTGTGGCTGAGATGATGATGATGATGATGAGTTGTAGCAGGTGTCGGTACGGACCTGGCGTCGACCTGCCGCTTGTGTCCGCCGGTGACCAGGTTGACGAGCGACGCCACGACGGTGCCCTCGGCGTGGTTGGCCACGTCCACCCACGTCTCGGCCGAGTTGTGCCAGAACACGCCGCTGGTGCGCTTGGCGCTGCCGGGAACACGTGTTACAATTCATAAAAATCTTAGGACAATTCACACCTATTGACCTAGTCCCAAATTGAGCAAAGCTTGTGTGGATGGATAATAACATAAAACATCCAAGACTTGGGTACAAACATTTGCCCCTAAAATCGAACCAGGAATGAGGAACCTCAAGCTTCACAGTCAGGGTCACTAACCACTAGGCTATCCGGTCGTCAAACGAAAAAAAGTGTTGGAATACAATAGGCACGATCACTACATTACCATTGAACTCGTCAAAAGAAACAAAATGTACATTACGATACGATTGTGTTATGCTGGTCATAATACTCGAGGCGACGTTATTCGCGCGAGCGGTACGCGATCGCGATAAGGAAAACGAGTGTGTAATGATAAAATGCATTTGCGTTTTATATGTTTTTCAACGCACTTGCGAGGAAAAAATATTTGTATTGTTATTTAAAAACTCTGTCTCTGTTAAGCTGTTAAAGCCGTTTTAGGGGATTAACGTAAGTCCATTACAAAAAAACCGTATTACGCGAATTTCCCCATGCACAATGTCTCAAATCTTAACGGTTCTAGGAGAAACGAGTTGCTTTGAATGTAGGAGCGGACCATTGAATAACTTGTTCAAATGATATTTTACCGGGACTTTAACACGATAATACACTGTTTATTTATTTACCTCGACGTTTCGGCAGCATTACAACGCGTCGCGGTTGCAACTGTCGTGTCTGCTCGTGACTACGAATTTTACAATAACACCGAAATGTAGAAGCAAATAAATAAACAATATATTATAGCTATTAAATTTTTGTAAACGAAATTTCTTCCAATTTTTATTTTAAATGTTTTTAACATTCAAATTATTAAATTAAAATTGTAATGACAACACAAAGAAAAATTAGGGCAATGGCAGGACTTGAACCTGCAACATCAGCATTCCGTGCATTGCGTTTGCCAATTTCGTCACACTGCCGCTGCCATACCCTGGGAGTTTTTCAATGTGCTTCGTCTTACGGTCATTACATTATTTATCTTAAGGGTACAACTACCCTCGGTGTCATCTATATGAAACTTTTTAACAAGTTATCTTCAACTGGGTACCTTTACAGCTACCGACAGCTGACGAGAGATGGCGCCGTTATGACCCACCTGTGGGCGTACATGACCGGTACGGCGCCGTATATGGCCATCCGGCTGTCCAGCTCGTACTCGAACACGTCCAGGTTATACAGCCGGTACGGCTCGCCGGATGCCGTGCTCCGCAGGTGGAACTTGTCCGTGTGCTCCGGTATACCTGAAACAAATATACAATAAACAGAGTCCGACCGAAAGTTCGGTTTCGGTTTCGGCCGAGTTTCGGCCAAAAATCAAGTTTCGGCGGCAGTTTCGGTTTCGGCCAAAATTGGCCGAAGCTTTTGCCGAAACCGAAACTGATTTCGGAAGTTGTCGTGCACGCTCGCCTAACTTCGTTTCTCGCGGCAACGCTTTGGCGGACGCTGGCGGCCCTGTTCGGGAATTGTCGTGCGCCGTTCGGATAGCTCTGTAGCAAGACAACTTAGTAGAATGATGGGTAAAATGCACCGAATTTCAGTATTTTAAGGAATTTTATACTTGACGACGTGAGTTTCGGTTTCGGTTTCGGTTTCGGCCTTTAAGCTTCGCACGGGTACAATCGGATCCTTTCCACTATTCAGTTGATACACCTGTCCCTCAGGAGCATACACAATTTCTATCAGTTCTGTCTTTGATGGTCAGTTAACCCTTCTTCAGGCTGAGGAGTTTTATCGACCACATTCATTTATTTTGAATTTCGACCGTATTTTCGACACGGTATGATAAAAATCGGTATGTACTTCTTTGGAATTCTACATGCCTTATAATTATTGGCCAAAGCTAGGGAATGCAAGGTTATTTTCTCTAAGGCAGTGTTTCTTAACCTGTGGTCCGCGGACACCTGGGGGTCCGCGAGCTTATGTATGGGGTCCGCAGTCTTACTTATGGACCATTTAACAATCATAAATAAATACTACCAAAAGTCTTGTAATCGCTACGCACGCATATTTTTTTGTAATTTTTTAGTACTAAAATAAATGGTCCGAAATTTATTGCTGTTTTTTTATAAAATTGTGCTTGATTTCCTAAGGGGTCCGTGGACAAAAAAGGTTAAGAAACGCTGCTCCAAGGAATAACCGGTTTAAAAACCGGTTTTTTCTTAGTGGAAATAACCGGTTTTGCATTCCCTAGCCAAAACGCAACGAAATTGCATCTGTTTTAATTTTTTTTTTGTATATTGATGGGGCCTGAAAAAGGGTTGAGGTTATCTTCGGCTGCACAGACAGGCAGACTCACAGGCAAAATGAAACTTGAAAGGTTTTTAGCGCTCACCGTAGACATGATCGGCCTCTGGGAAGCTGACGTCGAGCGACACCGCCTCGTTGCCGCGCGGCTTGCTGTCGTGATGGGACTTGAAGTTCTCGCCGCGCCCGTCCTCGTTGCCCTGCAGCCAACATTTCAAATATGCCTTATTTATACGTTGATGTACCATTGGAAGTGCTGAGAATTGTACAGGAAAAAAGATGTTTCTTAAGAAGATATCGCTGGCGAAGACATCGCGTAAACTGGCTTTTAATATTTTAAACTCATTAAGGCAATAAATTATTTTAATGTAAATAAAATGTTTTGAAAGGAGAAGAATAAAAAAGATAAACTGCTGAGTTTTTTGCGGCGTTTCTTCTCAGCAGATCCTTCCATTTTCCGAAGCGCTAGTAGATTCAGAAATCTAAAAGAGCCTATATGGCCTACTTGCAAAATATTTTTTTCATTTTCAATGCACACAATATATTCAGTTGAATACAGAACCTCCTCCTTTTCTGTTGATACAAGTTTAAGAAAGTAGTGGACTATTTGTAGATAGCATAAGTCCCGCTGGATAGCGATAAACGAATCCTACGCAGACAAAGTTGCTGGTAACAGCTAGTCAAACTATAAACGCAGCAAACAGCAACTATCAGACACCTAATTAGACGATATAAACGTCACCCGATATGATTTAGTTGCCTTTTAACCTCGAACTAGGCTGGTTCATTAAATGACAATAAAGTAAAGAGAGCTTTGATAATGTCAAAATGGAAACAATATTTTAATAGAAACCTCCGCAAACACGCCCGAGTCCATTAATTACAATCATAATGTGTGTATGTACTCTTTATTGTACATAACACACAAAATAGCAGATTGCAAGACAAAACAGATGTACAAAGACGATCTTATCGCTTTAAGGGATGTCTTCCAGTTGATCTTTGAGCGATTGACTGGACCCAAGGACTAGATGTAATGTCTACAGTAAGCAGATTTCATATTAGGTAATATTTTTCATATCCTACTTAATATTATCCGCAGACGAACGAAAGTAACCGACGCAGCCCAGCGGATTAGCAAGTTGAAGTGGCAGTGGGCAGGGCACATAGCACGGAGAACTGATGGCTGATGGGGTCGAAAAGTTCTCGAACGGCGGCCGCGTATTGGCAAGCGCAGCGTAGGACGACCAGCCACAAGATGGTCCGACGACCTCGTACAGGTGGCAGGAAGGCGCCGGTTGCATGCCGCATCCAACCGGTCGCTTTGGAAATCCATGGAGGAGGCCTGTGTTCAGCAGTGGACTTCTTGTGGCCGAGATGATGATGATGATGATGATTATTATAAATGCGAAAGTAATGACTAATGATGTTTGGATATTTGAATGTTTGTTCTTCAATAACGCATTAACGGCTGGACGGATTTAGATGAAATTTGGTAGACAGATAGATCATAACCTGGATTGAAACATAGGGTACTTTATATCCCGTAAAATGCATAAATAATCCTGTCCGGACGAAGCCGCGGGCATAAGCTCGTAGGTAATATTTTCGCTAACAAGGCCATTGAACTTTGATACGCTTGCGTATTGTATCATACAATACACGCGTAAGATAAATACCAACCGTGTGTTACTTCCTTTGTCTCTCTATCTCTTACTATAGAACTTTAGCAGTATATCTCTTAAAGACTTCTTTGGCAGTTAGATTGATAGCTCATTGCGACAAGGCGCTAGATAAACCAAATAAGAATAAAGGACTTAAGGCAAATATAGACTTCTACAAATTGAGATTCAATGCCATCGGTTTAAGATTAGAATTTTAATGTGTTTGTTTTGTCACTTCGAGTGATGACTGTCAAGATTTAATAGTATCGTGTAGATAGAATGGGAAACGCGCTATCAGTCACGTAAAGCGATATGACAGCCAAGATCAATGCTTCCCTGATCTCGAGAGTGTGTCAATCGGTCAATAACAACGATAAGATTACTAAAGGGATCAAAGAAACCCGAAAACAATAATAAGAAAACAAAAATAGACCTAATGCTTGACTGAATCTAGGTTTGAAGTTGTGTTTTAGCTTTCTTCTCTTCTTTAAGGTGTTTTTTTCCTTTAATTGGGAACAAGCATAGGTAAATATGCGGTTGCGAGTGGTAGGACCTTGTGCAAGGTTCGCCCGGATGGCTACCACCATCTTGCTCGCCAATCCTACCCCTAAGCAGCAGTGCTTGCACTATTGTGTTCCGGCATGGAGAGCAAGACAGCCGGTGTAATTACTGGCACAAGAGGTATTCCATCTTAGCCCTCTGGGTTGGCAACGCATCTGCAATCTTCTTGGTGTTGCGGGTGTCTATAGCCGGTGGTGATCACTTACCATCAAGTGACCCACTTGCTTGTTTTCCTTCCTATTTTATAAAAAAAAAATTGGCTATACGAAAGAAGATGTACGGCGTTGACTAAATTGGCGATGTCCTTAAGACAGACGAAATCAGAAGTACATGTATGAGCATGTATGAAGAGAGGAAGTGTGGGATGTATGCCAGGACCGGGGCAAATGGCATTATTTTGTATCTACCTACCCCAAAGGGAAACAGGCGTGAGCTTATAAAAATAATATGTGAAAAAAGATAAAACATTTCTTTCTTTTCAACACAATATGAACACAACATACATCACACGCATAGTACACATATTGTGTTGAATAGAATCACAAGCATATCGACGGTTCTGTGACACAACCTCGTCTATCGAATTGACGAAAATGAAATAACTACTCTAGTCCGTTAGATATAAAGTGGTTATTTCATTTTCGGTAATTCGATATACGAGGTTGAGTCAGGGGGGTTTCTCCCGCACTGTAGGTACGCTCGACCGGCTTGCCTATGGCATAGGCAAATCGCAGTAGGCTGTCGGCTGCCGCGCGCTCGCTCTCTCGCCCGCGCCGTGTCAGTGTAATTGAAAACGAATAGCGCGCAACCCTAACGTGTCGCCGGGAGTAGGGGGAAGGCGGGCGCTGGCGGCGCGCTCATTTTGACTCGCGGCGCATGGTGTATGGTGTATTAAAGTAATACGAACTTTTTAAGCGTGTAAATAAAGTTGAAATTCGTTTAATTGCGGTCGTAAAGAAAAGTTTCTGTACGTCACTTATTCTGTGGTTGAATCACAGAACCGTCGATGTTTGAATGGAGCCTTGACCAAAAAAGGGGTATAGAATAGACCCTTAACTGTTGTCTACTGGAATGACAGTTGTGAACTTTTTTCTGATTTTCACCTCTTAGCCCTATTACGAAAAGCAGGATAAAACAGAAAAAAAACATGAAGACAAAAACTCACATAACGCACCCTTAGTATTAAAGCGACTCAATTCTGAATATGATATTTCCCAAAATTCAACCCTATGTCTTTTAATTAAGGTGATATTTTGGGACGTGTATTATTCGGAAATGGGTCACTTTAATTCTAAGCGTGCGATAAGACAGACAAACATGACAAGGAAGAACTATAACAACAAGCAGAGTGAGGTAGAATTCGGTACTAATCCTATTTTGTTTGTTTAAATATTTTAATCTCGGATGAGATGGTTCCGTACCACTATACTATAGTTTAATTTAGTGTATTTATCCAAAACAATACAATTTTGTTACGTCATAATAACCAAAAAAAAAAAAATTTCATACAGTTCGGGATCTAGCACAAGACCGACTCAAATGGAACGATTTTAGTTAGTTATTGTTTAACTTAGAGTTTCATATCAAATCATATTAAATATAACTCTTTTTAAACGGAATTAATCGCATTTTCCCGACTGCAGCCAGAAGAGGGGTAATGTTGTATGTACTCTGCACTTGGCCGGCTTTTTATAGTACATATTAGTTTGTATTATTAATATTTTAGTTAAGATGTTTCACGTTTACGTTAAATTTAATAGTATTTTATGCTACTGTTGCATAATGAGGGGTCTTAAAACACGAGTGTGTTTTTATGAAACGAGCGTCAGCTCGTTTCATAATAGGATCACACGAGTGTTTTAAGACCTAATTATGTACAGTTGCATACATTACTTTATCTACAATATCATAAGTACCCTATGATGAGTTCAGAAGCCATAGGGCAATGACCCGCATTGCTACTAGCTACTAGTGTTAGGTACCTATTAAATATCTATAGACTGTACACATTAAAATTATGTAATAAAAAATAAATTTGAACAAATATAGAAACAAATTAGAAAAATTCTCATAATAATATTGGTTGTTATAATGCTGGTCATTGCCTACGGTTTCTGAACGCATTATAGAGCATTTATGATATATGTGTAGATAAATGACTTAACGAAACAACAAAAACGTTACTAACCGCATTTTATCGGTAGCAAACCAGACATTTGGTCAAATAACGGTATCTAACTGGTGTACAACTACAGTCAGGATACCCGCCAAAGAACACATATTCTGTAAGATAAACCCTCTCGGTTGGGCAGCAGTTAAATTACGGCCGAATACACAAAAAATGTAAAAAAAAATGGGTCACTTTGGGTCGCTGAGCCATCAAGATTAAAAAAAACCAGATTCTACCAAACTCGAACATCACAAAACACTCACATCACCCTCCTCTCCCTCCTCTTTAACCTTCAGCGGCTCGACGAGCAGCTGCGCGTTGGCGTTGAGCACCACTGTGGCCTCTCCGCTCAGGTCCAGGAAGTCTAGCCTGAGGGGCTCTGCCGTGATGAGCACTTTGTGGCCCTGGCTGTTGGCCAGCGTCAGGACGCCCTTCTCGTTGGAGACCAGCTTCAGGCTGGAACAAATTAGGTGTGTTGTAGATACTATTTACAATCGGCCCTAGGCTGGCATGGTTACAACTAGGTGTATTGTACACAAACGGGTTGTTCTTCCGGTGCGTTTCAACCGTAAGAGCGGTTTCGCACTAGGTCCGATCCGAATCCGTGAATAATTTCACGTCCGTAGTAGCCGTAGAACTATTTCTATGGTAATTTACGCACTAGATCCGATTTCCGTCATCCGATTTCTTTCAGTCATTTTAGAATCTCCATTCCGGAGAAGATTCTTGACGGACCGAAGTAGCCATAGTATTATTTGTATGAACGCTCGCGCACTACGTCCGAGTTGAAGCCGAGCTGCGGACGAGCAGAGAGGCAGAGAGGCAGCGGGGCGGGCGGGGTACGCGGCTGGCTGACGTGAAGCGGCAAGCATTGAGAGTACGCACGTTGTTAAATTGCGTTATGTTTATGTTAAATTGAAAATAACCCATATTTTGACGGGTCCGGATCGGACTAGTGCGTAAGCAATAACCGAATCCGGTCCGAGCTTTCTAGACCTACGTTTTTAGGGGTTCGAATCGGATTCGGATCGGACGTAGTGCGAAACCGCTCTAACCCCTCCTGTCACGCTACAATTGGCTGCATGGAATACTAATAACGGAAAAAGTTGATAAATTTAGATGCTGGTTCCATTGCAGATTATCTTATCAAAAGTGGATTTCGCGAGAGGGGCAGCGGTTGAAAAGCTGCAGGAAAACTACCCAAAACCATCTGTGCAAAAATCTCTAAATGACAGTGAAAACCGTATCAAAATCTGTTGCGTGGCTTAGAAGGGGTAAGCGGCCGAAGTTAGGAGGACGTACAGGAACGGATAGCGACTTAGTTTTATACTGTGTCAAGAAAAGAAAAACGATTTAACACAATACATATACCTACAACACGATTTGGAGCCAAGGATCGTCAATGCAAATCGGGATCATTTCCAAACATCCCTCCCAAAGATTATAATTATTTATTTTATAATACTCGTAAGCCAGAGAGAATAAAGTCTTCTTTACAATAAAAGGTTTTAATGTAGTACCATTTTCTTTAGTAAATATTTGTGGATTTTTGTTGTAATACGTAATTGCAATAACTTATTTATTAGATTAGACAATCTATAAGGTCAATCATGTAATGTTAGAGTCGGTGGTCTCACAATACGACAGAAACGTAGAGATAAATGTTTTTCTACAAGACCATCGGCAGTTTAGCATTCTCAACGTGCACGCGTGCCGGGATTTCTAACAGTTGTAAACAGTTTTGTGTCGTCCACAAAGTTGCAAATTGCGTGAACATCCGTCCACTGTTGCAAACAATTTGTTTATTTATTTGCAAAACTTTTACCTTTCCTTTAACAGAAAAAATTACAAGTGGTGCAATAAAATTAACTCTGAAATCGGTTCATTCATTACAAAATGTTCAAATTTCAAATAGATTTCTGAAAATGAAATTTATAGTCGATCAAGAAATTGCTTGACCACTTTTCGACCTTATTACAAAGGGATGAGGTTCAAAAGTGGTCAAGCAATTACTTGAACTATACATCAACCTCATAAATAAATCAACTGTAAGTGCCTACAATCAAAACACCTCAATTAACTAGCTGATAACAGAACTGTTACCGTTTCTTATCTAAAACTGAAGGAGCACTCTTTGGTTAGAATTGTTAACTTAAATTTAACGGCAGAAAGGTTATGTTTGCACAAAATGTTATTAAATACGTTTAATTGTTTCCTCATTGGCAATTTAAAGCAAGTTAAAAGTTTATATAATTTTTATAAATATTTATAGGTACGGATAAGCCGAACCTAATGTATCGAACCTCACTGGAATAAACAAAGCGAAATGCATATTAATACAAACGAATAACTTACGTATTTGAAGTCGAGTAATTGATCGACAAGTTTGTATTAATAATAATAATAAATGTTTATTTCGGAAATCTCCATATCGTGTTAGTATCGCATTAATATGTCGATCTCAAGTTTTATATTAAAAAGCGAAACTCTATGAATTTTCCTGAGATATTTAAAAATAAATATCACGACTAGCGTTAAGCCTTTCGTCACTAAACGTGGCTAGGAACCATTTAAATAAAATCGCCTTGAAATTGGTTCATACGAAGCCACGGACGGTCAGACATGGGCACATTTCCAGATTTGATTCTACCAGCTCTACGGAAGATGCAAGATTCTGCTGAGAAGAAGCGTCGCAAAAAATCCAGCGGCTCATTCTTTTTTCTCTTTTCAAAACAACATTCCAGAGCAATACACTAATATGCTTATATAAGTATTTAGAGGCGTATTTAAAGATTTGGCGCCCCGGGCATTTTAGCTTTGGCGCCCCATTAAATGACGATTTCATTTTAGGGGCGGCTGCCGCCCCTAGCACCCTGGCGCCCAGAGCCATGGCCCGGATGGCCCTAGGGTAGATATGTCCGTATAAGTATTTAACATACAGAATGTTATAAAACCTAATTTTGCATTGTGTCAAGGGTTTAAGAGGAGTGTAAACACAGGCCCAAAAAGCGCTCCCCATACAAACGGCGATAACATTTTCCACCCTCTAAACCTTAAACTATGGCAATGATTTTTTTGGTATGTTGTCATTATGCCCTAGAACTAGGTTTATATGTTTTGATTTTTTAAATATTCTACATAGATTTGACAATATTTGCATTTTAGGAGTTTCATACAAAACAAAAAAGCGTCAGTATTTTTGAAACTATTAATAATATTTCAAAAATCAAAACATACAAACCTAGTTCTAGGGCATACTGACAACATACAAAAAAATCATGGCTATAGGTTAAGGTGTAGAGGGTGGAAAACGTTATCGCTGTTTGTATGGAGAGCGCTGGGTTCACACTCCTCTTAAAACAATATTTACAAATAAATCATATTAAAATCACAGCAAGAAACGAAACACGGAGGGAAGTTTTGCAAATAATTACACACATTGTAATTTATGTTTTTTGTACAATAAAGAATTCACATACATACATACATTACATACATACAATTCTTGCTGCATTTGATGCTCGTTCGGATTTACAGTAACTATTTACCTTGTAAATATTAATTTTAAAGCAGGAAATAAATGTTTAATTTTGTTTACATCCGCTTGGGCAGGCTTTGAACTGCGGTTTAATATAATAGGACCCCCTCCCCCCCCCCCTTTTAATCGTAAGGAGAACAATGTAACCGCAACCACAGTAAAAGAGTCTGTTTTATTAGACACCTATTCTGAATTTTGGTATTAAATAAAACGTAGATTTAGTTATGAATGATAATATGTATGCCAGAGAGAAAATATGAATTACCTCTAATCATATGATGTTTGTATATTTGGATGTTTGTTCGTCAATCACGCATTAGCGTCTGAATGGATTTAGACGAAATATGGCAGCAATATAGATTAAAGCATTGATTAAAAAATAGGATACAAAATGTATGAATTAAATCAAGCGGGCAAAAAGCTTGTTGATATAGTCTAGCGTACAATCGCGCAGTAAGCTGAAAAAACAACTGAAGCTCACCTGTCACCCTTGGGCTCCCCATCTAGTGCCAGCATAGTTCTGTAGCGGGGGTAGAGAGGGTCCGCCTCATCCAGCTCCACCCTGAAGGTTCCATCGACCAGGGCTGTCAGCTTCAGGGCATAGTTCCACTGTTCAAATAAATAAATATCTTAAGGCAATTTCAGACCAATTGACCTAGTCCTAAACTAAGCAAAGCTTGTAAAAAGGAAAATATCCTTAGATCAGCTGGACTGACAAACACAACAACTGCATAACTATTAGAGATGTGTTGAACATGGGTTTAGCTAAATATGAATAATTAAAATGAAAAATGTATTCATAGCAATCGTTAAAAGTCATTCGTTCATAGGTTAACTTATTTCAGAATGTATTATTACCACAATACATTATTTATTTCATTATTAAATATTTGGCTGAATGTTTGGTTCAAAATGTAAAGAATATTTAACCAAATTATTTGGTTTTCTTTTGCACAGTATTGATTATTTAATAAAAACAACCCAATTTATGTTGTTTTTAATTTTGTGAAATGAAGACAACATGCGAGTATTCGCTTCATTCACTAATACTATGTACCGTTCTTACAATAAAACTATTGTAACATATGTAAATCATAAAACAATACTTATTAAATATTCGGTATGTATTCAGCAAACTAACCCAATATTCAACCAAATACTTAAAATAATAAATAAATACGTCGACAAACTGACTATGGATATTCGGTAGGACATTCAGCACATTTTTAATAACTATGTTTGTTTTAAAGTCGAACTTCATACATAAAAAGTTAAAAAAAATTCCAAAGCAGACACACAGGTACAATAATTGAATCAAAAAGTCTATTTAATTTTAATAGCATAGTCTATTCGAGTTTTAAGACATGGAAAGTTGGTTTGGCTGTTGGCCAACAGAATTCCAAAATATAATTATAAACTACAGAATTGACAGGGAATGTGACACTTGTATAATGATACAGTGTGTTCCTCAAAACCAAATTGCTTTTATAACACAAAAGTATATTGAGTCCCTCTTTTTTTTTCGCAATAATGATTAAATAACTAAACCGATAAAAGATACTAAAAGCTATATAAATAAAAATAAATTGCTGTTTGTTGGTAGGCGTATCACTTGAGAATGGCTGGACCAATTAAGCTGTTTTTGGTTTGGTCCAAATAAGGTTTTAATACAAAGAAAACTTTTAAAAGTACTTAAAAAATTTATAAACCCAGAATAAATGTAATGTTCTTTTTTCTATGAGACTTTTATATTAGGACAGGACAACATCTTTCAGGTCACCTAGTAATGGAAGAAATAAATAAAATTACTGTAATTTCTGTTTCGTTTTAAGATTTTATATAAAAATAAAAATTTGGGACCATATGAACATCTATTGATCTAGTCACAAACCAAGAAAAGCATGTACTAAGGGTACTAGACAACAGACATACATACATGTAAAGATAAATACATACTTATGTACATATCCAAGACTGTACCAACATTCATATTCATCATACAAATATTTGCCCCTTGTGGGAATCAAGCCTGCTACCTCTAGCTTTCTAGCCAGGCTCACTAATCATTAGGCTATCCAGTCATCACATAGCCTTTTGACATTTATAGGTACATTGTGTCACAGGAGTTTGATTTTCTGAAGTGACAGTGTGTTTTTATGCTAAATCCTTCATTTAGTTTATCCAAATCCTCAAAAGACTACTTTTTTAAATTGTTAAATGAAATAGCATAATCTATAAATTTTTGGATAACAATTGTTTGAAAAGTGTAAATGTATTAGATGGCAGTACCTACCTAATTTTGAAAAGAGATTATTGAACATAGTCACGTTTTACAGAACAAACGCAAATGAAGAAAAAAAATATAGTATTTTAAACACAAGAACATTTTAGAGTAAAATATTACCAGAACGATCCTCTTGTCAGTCTGTGTGTCTACTGTGTTGACTTCAGCGGTCAGGACATTGCCGTGCACTATAACGGTGTCCAAATTGAGTGAGTACTGCGACTTCTCGGGCTTCAGTGGTCTCAGGCGCTTGCAGAAGCCAGACTGCTCGCAAGTCTTGAAAGTGTTCTTATCTACCGCCAACGACCCAGCGAACGCCAGGGCGAAGACCAGAAGAAGCCCTAAAGTCTTCATTCTGCAACACAAACAGCATAAAAACGTACGTGATTAGATTTAGACGTACAAAGACCGGTGTCAGTGACCAGTACCTGCTTTCAAGGACTGAAATACGATATTATCCGACTCACCTGGTCGATTTGAACGCAACTCTTCTTATAAATTTGTAATAAATACTCTTGAATACTTCAGTAAGCAATCATTGCCAAATATAACGCCGCTAATTTATTAAATTTATTAATTTTCGGTAGACCCACACGCTCGAATTACGTGGAGAAAACTCGTTGTTTGACAGCAGCCCAGTGTTCCAGTGTTGCTCGTACAGCCGAAAATTAACCCGTGGAAGTTTTTGGAACTTCAGTCAAAAATCGGTAATTAAAGCTATACAATATTTTCTACAAAATCATTAAGAGGAACATAATTGTGCAAATTATATTTACTTAAGGAACTTTGGTTCATGTAGCATTTGAAACAAGGGGAATAATTAAATAACTTTTGTACATGGCAATCCATGAAAGTCATGTACAATTTTGTTTAATTAAAATCTGTGCTTAAAATTAAGTAATTTTGGAAGTATTCCTTTAATAAATGCAAACTAAAAAAAATAGGTTTTGTAAGAACAAAACAGACCCAATTTTTGACCAGTTTACAAAATGGGAGATGCTTTCACAGTTATGGGAAACGGAACTAGAGCTGTCACGTAGTCGCAAATGAGTGTTGAGTAAATGTCAAGCAAGAGATGTTATCGTCGCCGGTTTATCGCGCATATTTTTGTTGCGTTCGCCTTCCACGTCAAATAGTGCCTATCATTCAATTTCAAAGCCATCGTTCCTCTTCTCTTAAAAATATGACGTCCCCGGCGAAATGGAAAGTCGAGAAAAACAAGCTTTTAAACATGCCGATAGAAGAACGAAGAAAAGTTTACCGATCAAGCGACTATATAACTCTCGATAAAGTTGACCCTTGGAGTAAATATGTGATCAAAAACAAGGGTATAGAGGCCAAGAAGCACATTCTGGAAGATTTAGAGGTGTTTAAAAAATGCAAGCTCAACCCAGTGTTGAATAAAGACCTAATTGAAAAGGTTTCTATTTTCAAAGGGGATATTACAAAACTGGAGGTAGGCTTATGTTTACAATCGTTGAACACATTTAACTGACACTAACTTCATTTCTTACGGCAATTCATATTTCTTAGAATGCAGTAGGAGTACGTTTTGTAACATTGTATTAAGGTAGTTTTACCAATTTCCATTGTATTTCTACACAAGGTAGCTGAACGTTTAGTACATGTTATTTCAGGTTGATGCTATAGTGAATGCAGCCAATTCTCTTCTGAAAGCTGGCGGAGGAGTCGATGGTGCCATACACAGGGCAGCTGGTCCATTATTACAGGTTTGTGGAAATTACAAAAACGCTTTACCTGCAGTTTATTTCACTTTTGGCACATCCCTATGTTCAAAATTTTGCCAGATATCCAAGGAAGCTAGGGTAGTGGCCCTAACTTGCCATGCCATACCATTTGTCATGTCAGAACCCATCTGATCGTAGTCTGAGGACTGTTAGCGGAAACGAAAAAAAGATATATCATTGAAATGGGGGCATCCATTGGCTATTGTCGGCCTGTGTGACAAGGTGAACATGGGGGGGGGGGGGGTTGAGATCTTAAAAATGTGTCCAAATGTAACTTTTGGTAAGCAAAACAATCAGTTGTTTGAATAAAGGAACCGGAAGGCGCAGCTTTAGACTTTGCGTTTCAATCAGTTGTTTGAATAAAGGAACTGGAAGGCGCAGCTTTAGACTTTGCGTTACAGACAAGAGCTTTTGTCAAACAGTCATTATTATGCCACCCTCATATTACATACTAGGTTAAATGCCTATTAGTCAACAAATAGAAAAATTGCATACTGTGGTATGGGATCTACATTTAACTACAAGTTCAGAGTCAGTAAATTCCCAAAGTAATGGTTGTTTGTTTCATTAAAAACAACTCTAACAGGTTATATTGCATATATTGCAATGGACATGATTGATATACCTATCAAGAATTCAATATGTTTGATAAGCGCTTTTTCTTTTATTTTTTTACAAACAATTTCAAATATGTTCATTCATATGGATGTAAAAATGCCTTACAACTTTTTAACGTAATCTTTTCCTCTTGTAATAAAGTTCAAAAATTATTGAGCTTGGTAACTAACTATACTGAATTATATTTTACGAAAATTTCAGCAAGAAAATAACACACTTGGTGGCTGTGAAACTGGCGATGCTAAAGTCACAGGCGGCTACGATCTACCTGCCAGATGTAAGTATTCTGCATTAATAACCTACTATTTATTATTGAAATTGGGATCCCAAAAATATATTTTTTATGGTTCCATAGTCAAAATCGGACCCTTACAGTTTCGCCATGTCTGTTGGTCTCTGTCTTTTTATATGTCACACTAGCGTTACATTTTGAAAACAACTCTTTTAGCACAGAAGAGACTATCTCTATAACTGTAAACAATAAGGTATAGTGTTATATTATTTTTATTATTACAAGAAAAGAAATGTAAATAAATAGAACCATACTCATGGCAGTCATCCATTTGTCACACGATTTTTGAGATTTCAAGACCCACCCCATTCTCTTTGTCACAATTTTTCCCAACTCTTTAACACAGGCTGCCACATTTGGCTAAGTTACCTCCCCCTTAATAGGGGACCTAATGCGTGACCGTGACCCCTTGTGAGTCAATAAGGCCTGTGGCCCGTTTCATGAAGCTACAAGTTACAATTTTACAAGTCTAAACTGGCAACATTGGTCAATAATGTCTGGCATTACTTGTAGCTTAGTGAAATGGGCCACTGGTTAAGTGAAATTCGGTAAGACCAGCTATAGTAGCATGCTAGCGTTAATCGCGCACATAAACGCTTTGGTCCCTGTCGCACAACATACTGTTTAGAAGGGGATAAATGCTTTATGTCATTGATAAAAGTTAGCGTGCTAGGCCCCCAGATAGTGGTAATGTCAGACCAAATTTCAGCATACTAATTGCGAGAAAGCATGAACCAAGCAAAGATGGGCTGTCTTTGTCACAAAGACTAACATTGCCTGCTCTAATAGCACGCTAGTGTTTATAGATGACATAAAGCATTTATCCCGTTCTGACCAGTTTGCGTGTGCGAGAGGGATCAAAGCGTTTATGTGCGCGACAAACGCTAGCGTGCTACTATAGCGAGTCAGGGATAAAAGCTAGTGTGATAGTGCCCCTGCCCCTCTAGCACACTAGCGTTTATCGCTGACATAAAGCATTCGTCCCTTTCGCATACGCATACTGGTTAGAACGGGATAAATGCTTTATGTCATCGATAAAAGCTAGCGTGCTAGGCCCCCTTTGGCCCGTTTCACGAAGCTACAAGTTACAATTTTACAAGTCTAAACCGGCAACATTGGTCAATATGCCCATTGCCATTGGTCATTTTTGACAAATGTTGCCGGTTTAGACTTGTAAAATTGTAACTTGTAGCTTAGTGTAACGGGCCACTGGTGTTCTTTCACTTGGCCCATATAGACTAGGAGGTCACGACAAATTTGGCAACGATCACCAATATGGCTGATCGGAAGCTCACAAGATAAAGGGCAACTCCGTGATGCCAAATATGTCGGTCTGCCTGCGCTAAGTGGTTGCGTTATCGAAATATGGCGCCTGCAAAACCAGTTATTGTTCCCAAAAAAAAACGATAAGTAAAATGGCTGAATAAAGTACAGAAAGGAAGTACCGGTTGCACTCATGTGAATTCTGCTAAAACTGAACAAATATTTGGTCGCGTTTCGAAGTTCAGCTCGTTTAAAGACCCTTGATCGTTGCCAAAAAAAAACGATAGCGGAAATGGCTGAATATGACGTGGTATAAAGTATCAGTATGTACGAGCTTAATGCACCAAAACTGAAAAAATCTTTGGTCGCGTTTCGTAGTTATGAAGCGGTCTAGGTTACAATATCTCAAACATTGTTGGAGTATTTTTTCAAAAGCATTGGATAAATCAAGTTCAAACATATTTTTGGGGAATAAGCACAGTGTCAAAAACATCCTCCTACACTTCTTTAGCAAACCTACCCTCCTCCGGTTAGGGGTAAGTAAGATCTGGTATCCAAATGGAAGACAAATTCTTTCTCACCTGCTGAATCTTATCAGTTTCTGGGGGCCTAGCACGCTAGCTTTTATCGATGACATAAAGCATTTATCCCGTTCTAAGCAGTATGCGTGTGCAAAAGGGACGAATGTTTTATGTCAGCGATAAACGCTAGTGTGCTAGAGGGGCTGGATCCTATTCATTTCTTTTTCATCCACATCGACATTTAACGAAAAACAACCCTTAAACTTAACAGTTGTAGTTACGTTCTAATGAACGTAACGACATCATTACATAATTTCTACCGTCAAATCGAGGTTTGATGATAATAATAGGCTTCGTTTATAGTTCTAAAGTGAGTTTATTTACAAATGCTGCGTTTCTTTTGATTTATGATAATGATGATGGATTTGCAACTAGTTTCATCCCCAAAGCTTTGAGCCCTTTTCAGATCTCGTGTTTAGTGGCAGACTGATATAATAATAGCCTATGTACGAGTATTACGAAACATTAAAAAAATACATACTACAGCTTAAATTCAATAATAGACATAAAAACACCCTGCCAATCTGCTAAATATAAACTGATTTTATTTGATCCTTACGTCTAATATTCCTGTTATCAATAAAGAAACTTCTAAAAGTATAAACAAGCTCCATTTGTTGGCGTATCATCGGTATCTTACCTGCCGCTCAACGACGCCACTTCGCATCGCGTTGCAAAAGCGCCACTGTGCGCTTAACGGGAAAGACACAAACTATTCCGGTAAAATGTATACATGCGTGCCGCGCAACCATGCGGATACAGATTAGTGTGCATTCCTATAGATAAGTAGCACACAATGATATAAATAACGCAAACAATAGCACAGAGTAAACAGTGTCTTTCTCAGCTTGAGTGTCAACAATTACCGAAATTTTCCGAACAGTTAGCTTGATAGTACTTAAATGGCTTTTGTACACCTGATTTGAAATTAATGAAAACCAAACGCAAGTTAAACCGTCACTTAAACGTCTACCCTGTCTAAAAATTCTATGAACGGCACTGAACATCAAAGCAAGACTAGAGGTGACATTTCAAAAAGGAAAAGCTTCGGTAGATGAGGAAGGACTTGTCTTCTATTTGGATACCAGATCTTACTTACCCCTAACCGGAGGAGGGTAGGTTTGCTAAAGAAGTGTAGGAGGATGTTTTTGACACTGTGCTTATTCCCCAAAAATATGTTTGAACTTGATTTATCCAATGCTTTTGAAAAAATACTCCAACAATGTATGAGATATTATAACCTAGACCGCTTCATAACTACGAAACGCGACCAAAGATTTTTTCAGTTTTGGTGCATTAAGCTCGTACATACTGATACTTTATACCACGTCATATTCAGCCATTTCCGTTATCGTTTTTTTTTGGCAACGATCAAGGGTCTTTAAACGAGCTGAACTTCGAAACGCGACCAAATATTTGTTCAGTTTTAGCAGAATTCACATGAGTGCAACCGGTACTTCCTTTCTGTACTTTATTCAGCCATTTTACTTATCGTTTTTTTTTGGGAACAATAACTGGTTTTGCAGGCGCCATATTTCGATAACGCAACCACTTAGCGCAGGCAGACCGACATATTTGGCATCACGGAGTTGCCCTTTATCTTGTGAGCTTCCGATCAGCCATATTGGTGATCGTTGCCAAATTTGTCGTGACCTCCCGTAATAATAGTGGTGGATTCACAATGCAAAAAAGCAAGTAAAGCGAAACGATCGCTGCGTTTCTAACGCTTGTAGTTTGTATTGTGAATCGATGTTAAAAGTCGGGCTACACCGGTTGCGCACACCTTGCGTACGCAACACGATACGATACTACATACGCAAGCGAGTTGCATACGCAGCTGGTGTGGCACGGCCATAAGTCTTTAACGCATTCACTACGGCCATTGTTTTTCGAACTTTACCCAGGTGCTCCAAACTCACACCTGCATTCAATTGTGACAGCGGCACACGAAATACAGTGAAAGTACCCCGAAACGCATATATTCGGAGCTGGCATTAAATGTTCTAATTTTTTCCCTTTTTTTCAGACGTCATTCACACAGTTGGCCCTCAAAACGGATCGGCGCCGGCGCTCAAGTCATGTTACGAGAAATGTTTGTCATACCACCAGGAGTATCGTCTCAAATCTATTGCTTTCCCTTGCATTTCTACTGGCATATACGGTTTCCCCAACCGTTTAGCTGCCCACATCGCTTTACAGACGACAAGAAAATTCCTTGAAAATAATCCAGACATGGAACGGATAATATTTTGCACATTCCTGCCTATAGATGTCGATATCTATGAGACGTTGATGCAAATGTATTTCCCTGTACACGAGTGCAATTATTCTGACGGGCCTTCAGTTTCTGAATAAGGTGAACTTGATATTTTTAAAAGGTGAAATTGTTTAGAAAACAGCAATTAATCGTGTATGGATTAGGAATCCCTATAAAACTCTTGCATGCTTCGTGTAACTATTTTTTATTAAACTAGAATTTTTAAAAATAAAAGGTGAAATTGTTTAAAAAACAGCAATAGTATTTGGATTAGGAATCCTAATAAAACTCTTGCATGCTTCCTGTTTTTTTACTGTGATTTGTTTTAAATTTAAACCAATGTTAAAATAATAAATTTTTAAGAATATTTGTATGTGTTTTTATTTATCAAAAAAACTAGCAGAATGTTGTTATACTCTTACCATATTACAGTACTATTTGAATGTAGGCACGTGGTTGGTACTGCTTGCTTTGCGTTTGGGGCTGTTTTATCGGTTTTATCAGGTTGCCTTGAATATTCGCGTGGGGCGAAAGAGAGGGACTATATAATTTGTAGGTGAACGACCGAGATGCATTGCGCCTTCGCGCTAGTCTTCGAATCCCGATAATGTACCCGCAGCATGAACGAAACACGCGTTATAAAGTCACCATTGAGCCGATGGAGTTGCAAAATAAAATGTTTATTGAAATTTTTTCTGCAATAGAAAGACATAAAATTTGCATTCGTGTAAGACACATTGAAACTTTTAGGAACAGGTACTTTTACTTGTTACTTATTACAAAGAATTCTAGTTTCTCAATTTTTGTACTGGCAACATCTACGGATAATTGTCAAAATGGAGTTGAGGTGTACTGAGGTCGACGTAGTTTGATTTTTATAAAATTGATGGATTTCTCATTAACAAGTTCCAATAAACTGTCTATAAAATTGTTACTTAAGACTTGTAGAATCCAGTTATCTTAGAAAACAGTCTAAAAAGCAAACATAACGTCATTAAACCGTAATGTTTTGATAAGGCTTTACAAACAACGTCGATTCCACATTTAGTCGAAAATGTCTGCAACAAGTGCTATAGAGAGCGGCGAGGAGCTGGAGAACGTGCCGTTGGTGCGTATGGAAGATGTCCAGCCTTCGAGAGACAGGAATTGTCAAGTGGAAGTGCTGGAAACTTGCGTTGTTGACGACGTCGACTATGACGATTGTGTAGTGAATGACGATGAAGACTCCAATATTGGGAGCATGGTGTCCATTCAGTCTGAAGAGGTGGTTGAAGAGGACAGCGACAGCGCGGAGATGATCGTACCAGAGGTGTTGGAGCCCCTTGATGAAATTCCCATAGTGAGTTTACTGTTTATGCTAACTGGGTGTGATTGGAGTAAACTGATCATCAAATATAATTGTTTGAGAAATTAGTATAGTTATTTTTCTATCTTACTAGTTCGTTAATCTATAATGAGGGCAATGTATATCGAAGGCTAGTGCTATTAATATTAAATAATTTATTTATTTGCAATCATATTACGTTGAAGATCTTAGAGCTTAGTTATTAAATCGCTTATTATTTTATGTAAATATTTACAATATCTCTTATAATTATTATAGTCCATCATTCAACCCACTTTCCAATATTTTGTAGCGATATTAAGCAAAGTGTTAATAGTGTAAACTTAGTATAACAAGCTTATAGACAACCAAAGAGTTCATCTGCACATAACATTTTGAATCTACCAAAGTGTCTTATGGGGTTCAAAGTTCAAGTCCACCCATAGATGAGAAAGCCATGATAAGAAAACGTGAAATTTCACACTTTGGGCCAGGCCACACTGATTGTGGTCACAAAGCTACAAGATATCTGCAGGCCACAGTACTGCGGCACTTAATCCTTACAATACATATACTTCAATTCAATTCAAATAGCCTTTACTAACAATCTTACAAGTTGATTACATATTATTTTATTTATTTAAGTTCAGACATCAGAACACAGATTGTCTTGCTCCATAGCATAGGTCTCCCCCAGTGATTTCCACAGTTCTCGATCGTGAGCTTTCCTCCTCCAAATAGCATCTGCTTTAACTTTCAGGTCATCTTCCTATCTATGTGGTGGTCTTCCTCTTTTCCTTGTTCCCTCTCTCGGATTCCAATCAGTTACCTCCTTCGCCCACTTATCCTCCTTGCATCTAAGTATGTGTCCTGCCCACTTCCATTTTATTTTCTTTATTACACATACTTAGATATAAATAAATACTCGACAGTATTCTTTTTTTTAATGAAATAGAAAGGTAAACAAGCAAAATTACCTTCATGGCTGTTTAAATGTCTTTCAGGATATAGTACCGGAGCTGAAACCATCAGAAGCAAGACTGAACCCTCCTGACAGTTGGCCGACCCTTGAAATCTTGCCTGGGGGAGTGATCAAACATGGCGACAAGTGCGAAGATGAAGGTAGACCATACTCCGACGCTGCCAACAAACCTGACAGGAACGGAGAGATGATGTACGCATGCGCCAAGTGTTCGGAGAGCTTCAAGTACCTGTTCTGTCTCGTGAAGCACGTCAAGTGGCACGAGGATGAAAAGAAAAAGGAAAAGGGACCGGATATGACCAAACTTAGTAAGTATTGTCACTTTACAATATAGGCAGGTGTCCAAATCAAAAGGGGCCTTATAGGCTGTTAGTACCTTTGTTGTAGTAACACGTAATATTGTCCCCCTCAGAGTTAACAGTTAACTGTCATTACTGCATAGTCACTACCTATACCTCGTTTTTTAGGATACATGATAAAAATCTTCTTGATGATGAGTGATCAGGGCGGCGCCGCCCCTGTGTGCGAAGTGTGCGGCGCACACAGGCGCCAAGACAATAGGGGCGCCGCTATCGAAATTTACAAATTAACAAATAAGAAATAAAAATAAGTTGAAACATTTAGATTCGTGAAAAAAAGAGGCGCTTCATAGGTTTCGCACACAGGCGCTGTGGGGGGTCGGCGCGGCCCTGTGAGTGATGAGCAGTGATCGGCATCGTCCGTGCAACACGGTGTCAATTACCTCAATCATTATGTTAATATGGATATGCCCCGGGATTCCGGGATTCGAGTCGTAAAAGGAAATCAATATTTATGATTTTGATCCTTATCAGTAAATCAGAAAAGAATGGCATATCAACTCGTTATGTAAATATTATTATTAGCCGTCTTCTTCGCACCAGTTTCAACTATGCGTTTGGTCATAAACGTAAACAATAGAAAATCCGAAAGTGACCTTCGACAAGCCGGGTAGTCTGACAGAGGGTTTTGTAGCACTTCAAATGGTTACATTTTTACATACATATTTAATACGAGTGCAAAAAGTAAATGTAAAATATAAATAATCAAAATTCAAAGTATATCAATATTTTCTTTAATGAATAATGTACACAATACTAATACAATTTATGAGTTTAATAAATATTCAAACGTCTATTTACAAATAGTATTTATATATTTGTAAATAGACGTTTGAATATAATATTTTTAAAACAATAATTTTTGCGAACAAGATCACGGGATTATAATCATGTCCATATTAAGATTTCTACTCGGAATCCCGCGGTGTTGCACGCATGGTGCCGATCACTGATAATGAGTGATGAGTCTTTTTTTGCAGAAGAACTAGAGCAAATTATGTATAGGCATTCTCAAATAGATTATACTAGAAAAGGATGCTTTATTTTTAACTAGCGACCCGCCCTAGCTGTGCACGAGTACAATCGGGATGTAATGTACTTACATAAAAATCTTCCCTAGAAAATTCTCTAAATAACAGTAAAAACCATATCAAAATCCGTTGCGTGGTTTACGAGGAAAAGGCGGCCGAAGATGCACTGTAAAAATTTAGGACAGACAGGCAAAAATAACGAGTTTATACTATGTTTTTAATGTTTTTGCTAGAAGCTCCTATTTATTTAAAAATAGCTCTTAGCAAATAAATAATTCCAACATTATTTAGATAATTTCTCATTCAACAAAAACCGAGGTGTAGACTGCTTGAAAGAAAATGACATCCATGGATCACCATTTTTTTTCATTCATCAATACTTCTAAAATTAAGACAAACTTAAATTTAATTGTCTCATTCATTCCTACACCCTTACCATGAACATGTACCACACATACATACGAAAAACATAAACATTAAATTTATATGTATGAAAGACAACTTTGTGATATGAATGTTTTACATTAAAAATGAAAAAATGGAAAGAATCGGTTAAATCATTAAATAGCAATCTTCGTTTGGAAGAGGAGTCTGTTAAAAAATAGCTACCATAACACAAAACCAATAAACGAATTGATAGCTATTGAAATTTGAGTGACCATATTGTGGTATCTTATGTTACATTTAATATTTGTGTTCACATTTAAATGGTAAGTACTTGTGTTTGAAATAAATAACATAATCTATAGATCCACCAAAATATGTATGTGTGGGGTAAACACTCTTATTGGCACCCAAAGTGCTGGATGCCAACACTAATGGGTTGAAATAAGATTGAATGTGCAAACTATTGGAGGGTTTACCTTAGCTGCCCAATTTTAATAGTGGCTCTAACGATTGTTAAGACCAAAATGAGCTTAATTATGCCACAATATGGTCAGCTTAAATGTTATTTTTGGTTGATCTATACTTTGTTTTTATGTCATCGAAAAATGTTAACATGTTTAAATTTTTCAGCTACCTACGAAAAGGAATTCATAAATGTCAAAAGAGCGCGACAGGAATTGGACAGGGAGCATAAAAAACAGAAAGTTGTAATATTTAGCAGGTGCGGTTCGGTTTTTTTTAATACTTATTTTAATATTAATTCCAGATTCAATAGACAATAAATATTTAATATTATTTCATTAACAAACTTTTATGTGGGCTCTATTTATTGTGTTGTTTTTAGATATATTGTTTTCCAATGGAACTGACATGTCCAGTGACCAAAGCCCCAAATAAGTAAAGATTAAAAAAACAGGCTTTTGGCTTTTTTGTATGCAAAACTATGCATTACATGGCAACCTTCTTGTTTCAGAATCGCCGAAGCTCTGGGAAAGATTGGCAGTTTTGATGAGCTTTTTGATGAATAAATATTATAATAATATAACATTTTGTTTTTATTCCAAATCACACACACACATTGCAAAACATTGACATAGGTATAAAAATAAAAAAATATTTTATACAAACATTTCTGCGCCAAATATGGCAGAATATGCTGCATTAATATAAATGTAACACCAGTATACCATATTCTGAGAAATAAATTATTTCTATTCACGTGAGAAGGAGAAAATTGACAAAAACAGCTTTTGCCTGCGACTTTGTCCACGTAGATCTTAAATTACAATTTCCACTCCGCTTTCTACTCCTTTAACGGTGGAATTTCCAAAAACCCTTTCTTAGTGCATCTCTACTCTCCCTAAGGAACACATGTTCCAAATTTCATGTTTCTATCTTCAGCGGTTTTCGATGTGCGCTGTCTATCAATTAGTCAGTAACAGAATTCTTTTTTTTTATTTATATTTTTAGAGTGTCAATCATTGGTCAATGTACCCGACTTTATTAATTAAAAAAGACAGTCGCTTACTAATAAACGAGTTCATTGCCATAAAAAAAATCTGTCACTTTCAAAAAAACAATTGCTTTTTACACTTTGTCACTTTATTTACAGCCAGTCGCAAGAAACACATTTGCCTGCATTCAGGCAAGAAGAAGATGGTGCAACGGTCAAGGAAGAACGCTAAGAAATCATAGTTTTTGGAGAATTCAAGTTGTGTCGGTAACATAAAGGCACTCCCGGTATGTATGTAGTTGTGGCAGAGTGACGTCTACAGATGTTTTTAGGGCTTCTGAGACCTTTCGATGTTTTAAAAATTCGTGGTATGGAAATATTTTGTAGTTACAGTTGGAGAACCAGCGGTAGGACTCTGTCAAAATACCTATTTGCTGCGTGGCTAGTTAATTAAAAAAGGTTTTTTTTATACAGCGTTTTAATAGTTACTCTTTTTTTATGTTATTATTAGCGTACTGCGAATAGTATTTTTTATATATTGAAAATATGTCCATTGGTTACAAATAATGAGCGCAAGTCGCCCTTGGTTATATTTATATATTTACATCCACTTAGTACAGTATTACCAAAAATATATTGTGCCACGATGTACCTGCGCAGTAGACCAATTTAGTAGCGCGAGAAATTTCGACCTACCAATGATAAAGTAGAATTTTACGCGTGCTAAACTCTTGCGCTTTTATTGGTCTATCGATTTCGCAGCAACATGGCGGCAGCCCGTGCGCCACAGTGTACGAATTGTGTAAGCGGGACAAAGCTAAGAATGCATAGCAAGCAATACTCTGCCAGTTGCGCTTGCAAATAAAGTACAATATGGATTATTCACACGTCCGGCTACTGTCGGAAACCGGTCTGCGCTTCTCTGCGCAAACGAATACTGCCGATGCACAATATATTTTAGGTAAAACTGTAAGAGATCATTTCGACAGTATCGTGAGAGAGGAGTAACGTTTAAAACTAGACCAGTATAAACTTCATTCTACCAAACAGCTAAAAGAGTAGCGAAATTTTGTTGAATATTTGTTTAAGATTCTTTCTCTTTTACTACTTAATATAGGGGTAATTTGTTGTAAAATTATCATATATCCGTAAAAAATAACAATGACTCAAATGTACTGTACACAATTACATACAAACTGTGCCTTTTCTTTATCTTTATTTATACAAAAAAGAGAAAAAAAAGTGCCCGTCGCATTTTTAGGGAGAGTCTACAAAGCATGTGTCGATTTTTTTAACAAAAAACAAGCGTGCGTTTCTATTCCATGCGATATCCTATCGTTCTCATATCTGTCGCCTGTCGCGTTTATGAAATTAGGCCCAATGGCCCGTTTCACTAAGCTACAAGTTACAATTTTACAAGTCTAAACCGGCAACATTGGTCATTATGCCCATTGCCATTGGTCGTTATTGACCAATGTTGCCGGTTTAGACTTGTAAAATTGTAACTTGTAGCTTAGTGAAACGGGCCACAGATGACACCTTAAAACCAGCGACTCCAAAAAAATAGCAGATCCGTTGTCGACTTTTAGTTTTTAGCATTTTAACGTAATACCGTAATGTATGCATACATTTCGTATTTGTTTTCCCTTTAAATAAGTTTATCTTATGAATATTATGAAGTGAGCGTGTTTAAAAGCCAAATTGTGTTGTTTTCATTTATTTTAGTTTACGAATGTGTGATGGTTTGTTTTGTTAGTTTAAAGCTGGTTTGCACCAAAACGTGAATTATATTAAGACGCTCAAATATACAGAAACTGTCATTTGAGGGTCTTTACAATCATCAGACTTCGTTTGTTCAAGTAGCGAACGGTCGTACCATTTAATTCCCGATGATGCCTCGTACAGAGGCGAAACACGCGCAGATCGTGTAGTTTAAGTGTTTAGCGATGGTTGTTAATAGTTGAGTCTGTGTGATGTATCTTGTTTCATGTGGAAGCGGAGGAGGGTTTTTGCATGAAAAACAAAATGTGTCGCATATACGCAACTGTTGTGTGTACGGCACTGGTTTCGCGGAGTAGCAAGGCAGGTAGTTTTTTTTTATTTGCAGTCTTAAAGATATTTGACGTTTTGTTGCAAGTCAGCTTAAATGTTTTTTTAATGATAATTAAATAGTAATTGTAATGTTATGACTATGAAGTATCCGGCATCTTCCCATGGTTCGCAATAGCTTTTAAATTATTTTGAAGAACACATAAAAATATTGTATTGAAAAGATATAGTGTGACGGCCGGGGCACGTTAGCTTTCGTCGCTGATTTATAGATATATCTTTTGTAACCAATTTGCCTGTTCGAAAAGGATTAGCGTTGAAAATCCTAAAAAAAAACGTTTTTTTCCAAGTTTCATTCGATAAATTGTAATTTCTTTAATAAGTAGAACTTTTCGTGACTTTAAAATGAAAACCTAAAAAAAACATTTATTTTAAATCTACTTTTTATTAGTAATTTTTTAGTACCGTAAATTTTCCGAATTTTAGAGTAATAACCTGAAAATAACATACTTATTAAAATAATATCGTTTAAAACTTTTTTTTTTTAATAATTTGAAAACATAGCCAGAAAACACAAAACCTTTTTTTTTTCATTTTCAACGCTAAAAGGCAAAATGCGATTGCTTTACCAAAACAGTAGACATATAGATAGATTGTTGGTATAAGACTGTAAGAAAATGAACTAAATTCGTACAAAAACCAACAGCCTTCTTATGTCATTCATGTAATACCATACATTAATTTAATTCATATTTACTTGACAAGTTGAAAACAAAATACTAACCTAAAATATTACTTTTTATTACCGAAATTGTGTTTACGGTGCTTCTTCCGTATGATATAATTATATAAAACAATACAATACAATACAATATGCTTTATTGAATACCACATTACAATGTCACAGAATTACAGATAAATCTGAAATATAGGTATCCAAAATGCGATCTTATCGCTTGAGAGTGTGATGGGTAATTTTCCGAAAGTTTTCAAATCATGGAAATTTTGTCAAGTTTATTTTTCGGAATAATAAATAAATGGAAAAATATTGTTTACTTTAAAATGAGACAAAAATAAAAAACGTTTTATTGAAATAAATCTATTTCATAAAGGCAAGAATAGTATTTTCATCTGATTTAACATTACCAATGTATACTTACGTATACATTGTATGTGTACTTACGTATTTTTAATCGTTACAGAATAAATGTAGATTTTATTTCGGTATGATTATCTTTATTTCTAAGCAAGTAAATTTCTAAATTAGGAAAAATATCAGAAAAATATTGGAAAAATTGGAAACCTATTGGAAAAATATATTTTTTCTTTTCTTTTCCGAACGAAATTTTTCCATTACCCATCAGTACTTGAGAGTGAATTATCTATGCATTTAACGGGATAAAGAGTATCCTATGTTTTAATCCAGGTTACGATCTATCTGTCTGCCAAATTTCATCTAAATCCGTCCATCCGTTATTGTGTGTTTGGGGAACAAACATCCAAATATCCCAACATACTTTCACAATTATTATATTTTTCCGGCTGGTAGGATCTTGTGCAAGGTCCGTCCGGATCTCTACCACTATCTTCCTCGCTAATTCAGCCGCTAAGCAGCAGTGCTTGTATTGTTGTGTTCCGGCGTGGAGAGCAAGACAGCTTCCAGGCTGGCAACTCATCTGCAGTCTCCTTGGTGTTGCGGGTGTTTATGAGCGGTCGTGGTCACTTACCATCAGGTGGGCCATTTGCTCGTTTTCCTTCCTGTTTTATATTTGAAAAAAACTTAAAACATTCTAAAGGGACATTAAGTTACAAAAACAATAAGTTACAAATAAAGATAAACAATATTTTGGTCGCAAAAGTGAATTTTTAGGTTAGAATTTTGTATAGTACAGACAAATGAAGATAAACTAACATACAAAGCTGTTATAGTAGCAGTAAATCTTAGACGTATTATAATAAGGTGTATTTTAATCCAACAAGTAGCTTTGTTGAAGCACAGTTATGTTTTAACTCATTCATTTTATCTAGAGTTTATGCTAGTTTTAAGAAAAATCTAATTATATGAGACAACTCTACGCGTAAGCTGTCAAATTCTCACTCTCTCTTTCACGCACACGTGGACCACTAAATGCGTGAAAAGGACGACGTCCATTTGACTCTACGTGGAGGAGTTTAAATTAATAGTCCAATCAGTAGGTAAGTAAAGTCTGTGCCAATCAAATTGAATAATAATATAAACAACCGACTAGAAAAGATCAAGAAGTAAGGGCCAGGCTACGCAGGTTGCGTAAGCGACGCGGCTCCAACTGCGTTTGGTAATGCAGCTCTAAGAAACTAGTTGTATTGGAGCCTGTTCGGTCTTTAAATGTAATCACATCTCTTTTCCATGAATTAACTTTTTTTTGTTTATTTAAAACACTCTATGGTTGGGTTTATGACCTGTTTGTTTACATCAGTGATTCCCAAAGTGGTCCAGGTGGACCCCCAGGGGTCCACGGGAGAGAAGAATGTGGTAGAAATGTAGCAGCAGGGGGTCCACCGAAACCAGTAAAATTTTGAAAGTGGTCCACGAGAAAAATATGTTTGGGAACTACTGGTTTACACGATTGTTAAATTGAATTAACACAGACTTTCGTTAAAATATAAAACAATAGAAATCGCCAATAAAGAACAATAAAACCATTATATAATCGCGTTACACATTCTTTGTAATACTTACTGGCTAAATTATTTTAAAGTAAACAATGATTACTACATAATAATTTAGGCAGTAAGAGCGTCTGCTACGTCGCGCGGGTGCACGGAGCGGGTGCACGCCTATCGAACAAACAGTATGAGCCCACACCCGCACCCGCGCGCTTTAGCGGACGCCCTCATACTATTCTTCCATAGGCGTGCGCCCGCGCGACTTAGCGGTGGCCCTTAGTGTAACAAAGTACTAATAATGCAAAATAAACGCTGTTTGAATTGCTCTACATTGGCCTTTTTTGCTCTACAAATGGAGACAGTGTATTGGGGTCAATGACAATAAATTCACCTGGAAGTATTTTTAAGAATGGCGGAGTAGTGTTTGGGTCCACGGATTTTAAATGATCCAAGTAGAATCGGTTCATCATAAGTTATAATAACTTTAATAGTTTATTAGAGGGCTGATACAAAGCTAAACTTTCAATGTCGCTTTTCTTCATTTTCCTCGACTGTTTAAGTGAAATTGAGTGAAATTAAAACAGATTTTTTGACAAGTCATTCTTTTGGTGAATTTGTATGTGGGTAATGCATTATTTTGTTATGATAAGCTTCTAATTTTGTACTCAAGCGAAGAATTAATGCACTAAATAGCTTAGATACAGAATTAAATGCCTCATCGTAACAAATTAATGCCCTACCCACATACAATTTCACTAGATGAATCATTTGTCAAGAATTAAGTTATTAATTTATGTATGTATGTAAACTCTTTATTGTACATAAGCACTTACAAATACACAGAAAAATACAGGAAGTGGTACAAAGGCGAGCTTATTCCTTAAAGGGATCTCTTCCAGCTAACCTTTCAATTTCACTTAATTGCGCTCGAACAATCGAGAAAAACGAAAAATGGGGCGTTGTCAGTAGCCCTCTAAAACAAAATGTTAACTTGAAGTTTCATTTTTGTTAGTAATATTATATTGTACGCAATGCTGATGTTGCAGGTTCGAGTCCTGCCATCACCCGAATTTTTCTTTGTTTTGTTATTACATAGTTAAATTAATAATTTTAATGTTAAAAAAATATTTAAAATAAAAATCCAAAGAAATTTCGGTTACTAAAATTGTATTTATCACTTTGACAAATCAAATCGAGGCTACACATAGGGATGATCTGTTATTTGTAGATTTGAATTGTTGTATTAAGGCGATTTTTGCAATATTTGGCCACAAGAAGTGTTATTTTAGTTTTAGGACAGGTTCAAATGCCAAGAGCTCCGTTGTAGGGTTCTCTTTTCGTAGCGAGCTTTCGCTACAAAGAAGGAAACCGCAGGTACAGTCAGCGTTAAATAACGGAGCGGGTGAGGTGCTCTAAAATGTCTAAACTCGACTCTATTGTCAAATATGTTCGGACTTTTACGGATATTTTTGTCTGCCTTGCCAGCTCCGAAACATTTGAGGATGGCTGTACGAGTAAAGTGTTAAAATCTTGTTGACAACATAGGCGCGGAAGGGTGAACCGCTTTCAGAGTCGGTTTGGTAGGTTTGGCCACTTGGAATATTTGAGAGCCGTGTCCACGCTCGCGCTTTTTAATTCATGCTGTGCTTTTCTATTTGAAATTCATCTGCATCGCGTCTGTTGAAATTATGCCTTAACGCGTTATTGCACGCATAAATTGTGGTAGGTCTGTAATGCCCGGTATACCTACAGTTTGATTAGTGCTTAGTTCGTACATTTAACTATAATCTAAGTACTTACTGACCATTAGGTTACTGCTGAATTGCCATGGTTTCCGATATGATAATGACGGGCCCACAGTGTATCGTTACTAATCGGACCGTGTAACTAACTTGAATGGCTATCACGACACACCGCGACTCACCATGTCGCGCAGCGCGTCTCTTCCTTACTAGTCCAATAAGAGACAGACGCACTAAGCGTCAAGCGAGAAAATAAGCCCGCGTGGTAGCCGTTTTAAACTTTAGGCAAGACAATTGCGTGAGAGAAGGGACCGAGAATAGAAAAACGCAAGATGAACCTAAAAAGTGCGTAAATATTGGATTTTAACCCATTGAACACCGACGACGCATTATTTGTATACTTTTACAAACTGAACAGTGCAATACCGGTCTACGCGCGTGTGCTAATCTTTTGAACGTCAATGATGCGTACAAAAGCGTCGCTCATCCGCCACGTGATCATGATGCCAAACGCGATTTCTAACAGCACAATGCGCGCCAGTCGGTCCTGCATTGTATAGTTTGTACAAATATATAGGACGGCGGCGTCCTGGCCAGGCGCTCACCGGAAGAATGCGCGTGTGATAGATCGTTATACCTAAGGAAGAGTTAAAGCCGAGCTGTCAAGCAAGTGGGGTGATTGACTTTTGAGCGCTCGACATTCACCATTCGGCATTCAAATATAGTCAAAAACCACCCCGCAAGCCGCGTCAGATCAGACTGACAGGGAAATCTCCATCGTAGCCAGGCTGGTTTGTTATCGCCCGTATCATCGCGAGGCAGATAACCACACCTTGGCGGTTCCTACGGTCTGTCCCGGTCGGACTGGGTCTTAAAAGCCTGATGGCATTATTATGATCCACTTACGTATGGACGAACTAGTTAGCCTGGGAGTAGGTAGAATAGGGTCCCCACGCAGGCTAGGGCCCAGCTGGCGAAAGCGACCTCGGCTCTGTGACCAGTTTGTCAGAGGTCTGTCCTGTCAAAAAAAGGCCATGAGACTCTTCCTTACCGCATGCATGCTTTGCAGGCTGGTTTGGGAATTGTTACGCGAAGGGTGCGGACATTCGCACACCCCCGTTATCGGTCTGTCTCACTCGTTCTAACGCGCTAGAGCAAGACGGGGCCGCTCTGTTTCCCTTAGAGAATCATTCTCCAGACTGTGAGGTGATTTTTGACTTTAAAGCATTGAACTCTTCAGCCGTTCGCCAATCAATGCCGACTAAACTGGCGTAGGTATTTGATTGGTCGCGGCGGGCGAATGTTGAACGCTCAAAAGTCAAAAATCAACCTGCAGAAATCGGTGGTGTCTTGACGTGGCCTGTGAAAGGAACCAGTAGGACCCTAGCTTTACATCGCAGTCGAATGCTTCCGGTTACCTCCCTGGCTATAGGCACGACAGCTTGACCAATATGTGTCGGTGGTGTTCTGAAGGATAAAGTTCAATTTCGCGTTTGGCATTGTGATCACGTGGCGTGTGGGCGACGGCTTTTGTACGTGTCGTTGGCGTTCGTAAAGTTACTCGACTCAGATGTGCCAGTATGCCTACTTTGCTCCGGTTTTTTATCTGTATTTGACTCAAGTAATAGTCAAAAATCAGTCAGCAAAAAAGGACCCCGAACCTATATGTACTTAGGAAAATGAGGTACCCGTGAAACGTGTAAACTTTTTGATATGTTACAGATTTCAAAGGGTCTTCGAAACATTGGTAGCACCCATAGAGACTTGATCATACACTGAAACTTATAACATATCAAAATTCCAGCACATTTAACAGAAACCACCTTTTTCTAACTATAGGTTCTGGGTCGTTTTGGAGATGGTTCAGATTTTTAACTATTAGCTAAGTGCGGATCGAAAACTCCCCTTTAGCGTGGACACGGTTTTAATCACTGCCATTTTGCAGAAGTGCAGACATCTCACGAAGACCGTTAGATGAATCTGTAGGAAATTACGCGAACAGGTGAATTATTGTCAAAACTCCAAATCCCGCTGATTGGACAAAATGTACATTATGCATTATACCGCGTAGGCTTCTCGGTGGCTTTTAACTGTTTTAGGGGATTGCGTACCAAACCTCAAAAAGCGCTCTGCAGCATATTTACAATACGGCGGTAACGATTTCCTCCCTCAAAAACTTAAAGAGTGTGAACCCAGCCCCAAAAAGTGCTCCCCATACAAACGGCGATAACGTTTTCCACTCTCTAAACCTTAACCTATCGTAATGATTTTTTGGTATGTTGTCATTATGCCTTAGAACTAGGTTTGTATGTTTTGATTTTTTTAATATTCTTCATAGATTTGACAATATTTGCATTTTAGGAGTTACATACAAAACACAAAAGCGACAATATTTTTGAAACTATTAAGAATATTTAAAAAATCAAAACATACAAACCTAGTTCTATCGCATAATGATAACGTACAAAAAAATAATGGCTGTATGTTAAGGTTTAGAGGGTGGAAAACGTTATCGCCGTTTGTATGGAGAGCGCTGGGTTCACGCTCCTCTTAATCTGTAGTCATGGTGTTTTGTTAAGCTATTCGTACGCCTTAGAATTAGGTTTGCATGTTTAATTTGTTTTAATAATCTACGTAGATTTGGACAATATTTGCACTTTAGGAGTTTCCTACAAAACAATATTTACAAATTCAAAAAGAATATTTATAAAATGAAAATATACAAACCTAGTTCTAAGGAATAACTTTAAGTTACTAAAAACATATGGCTCATAAGGTTTAGAGGGTGGAAAACATTACCGCGGTTTGTATGGAGAGCGAGGGTAGGTACACAATAATTTTAAGGCTGCCTGCCACTGAGGCGGAGGAAGCGAACATGTGCGGTGTTGCATACATTTGTAACACCTCGACTCCGCTTGGTGTGAAATGTATGGAAACGCCGCATGTCTCAGGGTCGCACTGCCTCAACTGAAAGGCAGCTAATCTACGAAAAATTTCAAATTAAGGCGAGGCATCCCAAACGTTCTTCAAATATCGGTTAAGTTTTTACAGTAAAAAGCAAGTAATGGTAATACTAGCAAGGTGGCCGGTCGTCCGTTTCAAATGGATACGACTAAAGGCCAGGGCACATCAGATGCGTATGCAGCACGCCTCCAAAGCCCCGCGGCCCTAACATGACAGCCCAGGTTTAGTTTAACCCCTCCCTGTGTCTCTGTCTAACTAGTGTCATAAGAAAGGGACGCAGATAGAGATAAACTAACCTTGGCCAGTCATGTTAGGGCCACTGTAATGTATGGAATTATATATTGTGGTGCCACACTGCTTGTGTGCACATAACACAGATGTACTAAGTGAGCTGTATACGCATACAGTATGACACGGCCTTTAACCAGCTGGACCGCGTTATGCAAGAAACAGCCGAGATGTAGGTTGTGGCATGCCGCGGCAGTTTTTATCAACGTATCAATGACGAGTGTCGATGCATTAAAAATCAGTTCGTTAGCTAAAATCCCCTGCCGCGCCGCGCGGGCCAACGCATGGCTATTTACTGCATAATGCAGTCCAACTAACATCTCGATTTCACTTGTTTAAGTTGGTCTTACAACTTTACTAGTGTAGGTACTTGGATCTGTAAACTCTATGGTACTATACCTATCCTCTGAGCGCGGTTATAACCGATGAAAGAAGGTATTTGTCCTTTGTTTAAGTAATGTTTACTAGGTAACGTTGATAAAAACTTAACTGAATTTTTGTAAGGATTTTTTATAATACTAGTTGCGTGTGCAGTCGCCTTAATGGTTTTGTTTTCCATGGGGCCATTACTGTTGTAAATTATAAGTCAATTATTTTAAATAAATTTTATTGTTTGTTGTAAAAATTGTTTCATTTTTTAAATAATTTACCTACTCCGAAATAGATACTTACATTTGACTAGAGTAAATAAACAGATACTTTTCAGTAAGTACGTAAATATTACATACTTTTAACCTTTCACCAAGAGCTTCCAGCACAGTGCAGACATTTATAAATACACACACTTTTTTTTATAAAAACGAAATACTTGAAATTTTACGAAAAATGCTTCAAGATTAAATAAAATAGAGTACTTTATTAGTACGAAGGGGATCTTGAATAATTCGAACTTGAGTCAAACCTTTCCCCTTAAATGTCCTTAAAGATTAAATTCAAATTTTATACTAACTTTGACAGACTTTCGGAACAGTTTCTCATCACAACATTCCATACAATTACTTATCCATTTGCGTTTCTCTACCAGCATCATCCACAACTAGTCTCTGCAATTGTTTTAACTCCTCCCTCTTAGTCAGCAAGTGTTCCCGGTCAATCATCTGCGTCCACTCCGGTGCGGTGGCAGAATAATTTGGATTTTGAACCTTCTCTTCCATCTTAGACAAATGTTCTTCTAGCTTTTTAACTTTCTTCATCAGTTTCTCCCTAGCATCACTCACAGCCACTTCAATGTCCTTCCCTACTAACTCAACGAACACTTGTGTGTCTTTATCTAACACGCCACTAACGTAATTCTTATCAGAAACCTCGCCAAATATAATTTTATCGCACTTCGCTAAATTCTTCACCAGTTTTCTAAACTTCTCTATGTCGCTTCTTAACACTTTATTCGCTGTCTGTATGTAGACAATGGGCCTCAGTTTATTGGACATCCCGTAAAACCCTTTCAACTGCCTAATCAAGTATATTGTGCTTAGTAATTTATCCACTTGCTTTTCCAAATTTATGTTCTGCCATTTCTCAAAAGTGTCGTATTGGGGGAATTCGTAGTATTTCTTGTTGTCGTCTCTGAAGTTGTATATAATACTGTATTCGAATTGTGGGATCTTTGGTATTAGATCGTATGTCAGATAAACCATGAACGGGTTGAGACATCTTAGAGATGCGTTCAGGACTGCGCTCAGAGTGTGAGCATGAGCGTACGCAGTTCTGACATTCTGAGTATCTGAGTCGTGCTTTGTAGCCTCGATGTACACGTCACAGAATTCATTGTACATGAAAGTTCTTAGTGCCTTTGTCGCTAGATGAAAATCGTACATATCCATCGATTTGTTAACAACAGCTATCATATTCGCCAGTTTGCTTAGGATCCATTGATCAAAGAACGTCATATCGTCTTCGTATATCGTCTCCGTGTCTTCAGACCCTTTCAGTTTGGCAAACAACAGATGCGTGTACTTCACGCTCTGCCATATTTTATTGCAGAATAATTTATTCGCATGGCACATGCTGACATCGAAGTTCACAAAATGCGATTTGATGTCTTGCGATAGCAGCGTGAATCGTAAAGCGTCCACCCCGCACTCGGGAATGCCTTGCGTATTTGAAAAGTTGCTTTTCTGATACTGTAAAGTTTTATGCAGTTCTGTTTTACTCAAAATACCGTCTAAATGCATTAGCTCGGTCTTCCGTTTGAGCTTGTCCAAAGAAATCCCGTTAATGACATCAACAGGGTCGATAACGTTTCCTCTACTTTTAGACATCTTAGCACCCTTATTGTCGCAGATGATTCCATGAAGCAAAACATCCTCGAATGGGAGCGACCCGGTCAATTCCAAACCGAGGATAACCATCCTATGGACCCATAATCCTAAGATATCGTGTCCAGTCGCCAACAGATCTAGAGGGTAAAACTTCCTATAGTCATTGTCGTAATTCCCTGGCCATCCCACTGAGGAGAACGGATAAATTGCTGAAGAAAACCAAGTATCCATTACGTCCGTATCCCTTTCTGCGTGTATGGTATCTGGCATGGACTTCAAATACTTTGCAGCTAGTTTTTTGGCAGCTAGAAGATTCGGGGCCGCGACCCACGCCACCTTATTCCCTGAAGTGCATTTGTAACCCGGTACGCGTTGCCCCCACCACAGCTGCCTCGATATACACCAGTCTCTATCATCTTTGCACCAATTGAGCCAGTTCTTTACAAACTTCTCCGGTTGTATCTTCAATATCCCGGTTTCTACGAAATTCGCGGCTCGTTCGTTCAATTTGCTACAGCTTAGAAACCACTGTTCTTTCGGTAAGTAATCTATAATATCGTTGGATCGGCTGCAAAGTGGCAGAGTCATGTTGTGGGCTGTTACTTTTCGCAGTAAACCCATGTCATTCAACTTCTCTACCAATTGCGTCCTGCAGTCGTATCTTTTGAGGTCATTGAATTCATGTGAGTTGATCATCTTTCCTTCCTCGTCTATGACTTGGATCATCG
Source organism: Ditula angustiorana (assembly GCA_963691745.1). Classification (NCBI taxonomy): domain Eukaryota; kingdom Metazoa; phylum Arthropoda; class Insecta; order Lepidoptera; family Tortricidae; genus Ditula; species Ditula angustiorana. The sequence goes on along the minus strand of OY829496.1, from coordinate 7,156,387 downwards.
ATAGCTGGTGTCGCTTGGCTACATCGTAATCCATTTTGCTATGCGCAGGAGTAATTTTAACAGCCCCTGTACCAAAGTCCATGTTGACGAATTCGTCAAAGATTATCGGCATGACTTTGTTCGTGAACGGGTGGATTACCCTCTTGTCTCTAAGGTGCTTAAAGCTGAAAAGAATTAGTAGTATCAGATATTTAAAAATTATGAACCTAAAAATTTATTTATGGATTCCTTCACTCTAGGGGGCTGTTTTATGAAATTACGTGAATTTTGAAAAGTTGATGGAAACTATAAGGAACATTTATAAAGTGCTGAAATTTGTTTGTTTTCATATTAAAGGTAAACTCAAGAACTCCTGGGGGCCTAGCACGCTAGCTTTTATCGATGACATAAAGCATTTATCCCGTTCTAACCAGTATGCGTGTGCAAAAGGGACGAATGCTTTATGTCAGCGATAAACGCTAGTGTGCTAGAGGGGCTGAACTGATAAAAAACACTAAAAGAAAGATAACACTATTCTTGGCTTGCCCTGAATTCTCTGAAACTCCAACAGTTTTAATCTTAACAAAGAAATGATTAAAAACTTACGTAGGATCATCGGGATGGACGGCCACCGCCACATCACCCAGCATGGTCTCCGGCATGGTGGTAGACACGACCACCTCGTCATTGTTTTCAAATAGCTTGTACGCGAAGTTGTACATCAGTCCGAACCGCACCGGGTCTGCATACCCTGGCAACTTTATATCCATCGGACCGTTTATCTGTACATTGTCCACTTCCATATCAGAGACGGTGGATTTTAAAGCGTTACACCAATTCACTAGCGCCTTTTTGCGGTAGATCAGGCCCTTTTCGAAGAGCCTCACGAACGCGACGTTGACGGCGTTGATGTGCTTCTGGTCCATCGTGAACATCTCGCGGGACCAGTCGAGGGAGCAGCCGAGGGTACGCAGCTGTTGCGTTATAGTGTTGCCGTGCGTCTCCCGCCAACTCCACACTTCCTTGTTGAACTTCTCGCGGCCGAGATCGTGCCGTGATAGATTTCTGGTGTTTTTGAGGTACTTTTCGACGATGGTCTTGAAAAATGCAAACAGATAATTAATTAATTGTTAGGGTAGTCTCGACAAGGAACCCTTATAGTTTCGTCATGGCCGTCCGTCTGTCTGCAGCTTAGCTCAAAAACCCATTATTACTTTTTTTTTTGTGGCCTGAATGTCTCAAATCGTAGTCCTCGCGAGAGGTACGGGCGACTACGATCGCTTAGCAAGTAAAATGAATAGATGCATCGTAAGGGTTATAATGAAGATCGAAGGGTCCATCGGCCCGTGCGACGACTCTGGTCAGCAGTTCGAACCACCACCAAAAGTCATCCAGAACGGTGCACCCTTTGATCGTAATTTACTTTTCTTATAATTATATGAATATGAGTATGATCTAAGGGACTAGCCCATAGTACTAGAAAGCTATAATTTGGCATGAATATATTAGTCATGCCAAAAAAGTAGTAAAATAAAATCTTAAAAACATAATATTTTCAGGGTAACTCCCCTACACGTAAATCGCACGCTTAGTATTAAAGTGACTCAATTCTGAATTTGATATTTCCCAAAATTAAACCCTATGTCTTTTAATTAAGGTGATATTTTGGGACGTGTATTATTCAGAAATGGGTCACTTTAATACTAAGCGTGCGAAATTAGCGATGTTCTTTTTTGTTGGCTACTCCATATTGTGGGGTGTCGTTAAATAGGTCTTTCAAAAGTATTGCGGCGACCACGGCTAATGCAACATTACCGAAACTTGAACGTAAATGAAAAAAAATTACATAGTTTTGCATGAATAAGTCCATAGTCCATCTATCTAATACTATCAGATTATTTTTTAATCGAAAACTGAGGTAAATGAATGTGTGGAACACCTGATGGAAAGTGATTATCGCAACACATAGGGGCCAGCAACGCCAAGAGAATCGCTGATTGGTTGTGAAAGATTTAAAGGATTTCATGCTTTACAATTCGACTGAGCGCATGAAACGCGCATGCGTCGTCCGCTTCAGTTTTATATGCAATACATTATTTTATTTTATTTTTTGTTTATTATGCCATTTTCACCTTTTGTGAGTTTGTATTTATATTTTTATTGTGACATATTAATTTTTTTTATTGAAATTTCGACATTTTCTAGACTTAAGTCTAGATATTTTTTTTATTTTGTTTACCTTTCTCATGATCTTATTGTGAATTTGTTATGTTTGACATTCTAAATTTAATGTAATTTCTAATAAAAAATAAATGAATCTATCTACTTCTCTATCATAGATTTAGAGCAGAGATTCTGCCTACAACTCAGTCATTTATCGGATTTTACAGATTCATCTATCTTCAAGCCCACCTGTGTAGCAATCCCAGCATGGTCGGTGCCCGGCAGCCACAGCACGTTGTGCCCTCGTGCCCGCTTTCTTCTCACTATCACGTCTTGTACAGTACTGGCTAATGCATGGCCTGTAAAAAATTACAAGCTTTGCTATAGCTTCACTTTTTGCTACCTTAAATAAATGAATACGGGACAATTTACGCCAACTGACCTAGTCCCAGTCTAAGGAAAGCTTGTAGAAGTACTCTGTTAGAGTTTTTCGGAACCTAAGTCAAGTTGTTTTTAACCTCGTAAGGCCCAAGTCCTACATATAGGACAAATGTCAAATTGACATTAAACTCACTGTCTCAAATGATATAGTTCAAAATTCATAGAACGAAATTTGACATAGGCCTTATGAGGTTAAATGTCAGGAAGTTGATTTTGCCCACTTTTTGTTATCAGAGGTGCATAAAATTTGGCATGCTTATAAAGACTAGATGACAATGCAATACTTAAGTGCAATCATCATTCATCAGAAATAAGAAATGCATGTGCCAAAAACGAAAAGAAAATAAAAAAACATTTTTTTTTCAACTAGAGCATAATATTTTTTTCATAATTCTGTCAGGTTTCAAGCTATGATTGTTTGATTCTATGACTGCCATATGGGGATTACAGAATTAATAGTTTTTTTAAGTGCAGTAAAACTAAACAACTACGCTATTTAATGAGAATGGTCTTAAGACACAAATCCTAAACAGTAAAAGTACAGTAAATGACTATGACTTTTTATTATACTGGTTTAATTTATTTCATAAAATACTAATAAAGACTCTAAGAAACAAAAGTTTTTAATTGGTTGGTTAACTAACCTAAATGCAATTTCCCGGTTACATTAGGAGGCGGGAGTACCATGCTGAACGTTGGCTTATCACTAAAGTTCTCCGCCTTGAACATGCCTCTTCTTTCCCATTCTTCATAAACATGCCTTTCCACAAATTCTGGTTTGTAAGCAGCGGCCGACAAGTTTGGTTTTGCTATAATACGCGCAGTTTTAGTTACACTACGAGCCCACGTGATTAAATACGGTTTAATATGCTTCTGGTAGCGAAAGTACATTTTTTCTTATATTATTTTCACTAAATTAAAACAAGAATTTTAAATTTGAATTTTTTGACTGTCTATTATTATTTTTTGACGTTTGGATAACTTTGCTTCGTTTTACGCTCTTCCACACGTGTATGTCTTGCTCATTTTGTTTAGCAATTACTTCGGAGTTATATAATTTTAATCGTAATCTGCGTTGAAAGGAGTGTCGTTAGGTTTCAATTCACGTACAGTATTTCGAAAACATGGAAACAGTGTATATTTTTTGGTTATTTATATTTTCAACCTGATGAATAAAATAAAACTAAGAAACAGAAGCTTATGCTTAGCTTTTGGTTTACAAAAATAATTTTAGAAATTGGAATAGAATATTTAAACTGTCATCCACGGAACGTTGTTGTCGATCTGACATTGACAGACCAAAAATCAGCCGGTGGGTTTGTTTTCTTTCGATTTTTATCAATAGACTCCCGTCTATTATCTCTAATGCAATAAAACTGTCGCTATCTACTCTAATGCTGCCCTAGATCCGTTTCCTTGACCGGCACCGATAACGAAGTAGTGTGGCTAAGTGAAACAATGGCCCTTCTGAACTACGTGAATCCATTTCGAGTGTTTCGTGATTTTGTGCGTAGGCCTATTGAGGCTTTTATACTTCAGCAGTACTTAGGGTACAAGAAGAGGACAGAAGACGGGATAAACAGCGTCAAAGAGCTGGTGTACAGAGCTGGCATAGTCACTGTGTTCGTGACTGCAATACTCTGGGTGTCGATTTTTATGTACGTCGTTTTCTATTACACGTACATGCCAAACGTTACGCATATGAGGCCTGTGCATTTACAGTTTAAGTAAGTACAAAGTATTACTGGATCAAGCACCATGTACAATCTAGCTGATACATCCCATTGCTGAGCAAACGCCTCCTTTCGGATTCAAAGCCATAGTCAAAATATCTTTAAATTATTGTAACCAAAATTTCTTTCGATCTTTATTTAGACTAGGCTTACAGGAAGCACTTTTGAATGTTAGAAAATTTACCTCCAGTTCGGAAAACACTTCTGTTGAGAAGATATTGCCAAGAAATGAAATAAGGTGTAATTTTTTAATAAATCGAAATTACAATGTTATCTTTACATTTTGAATATGAATGATATAATGAAGTACCATAAATTGTAGTTCCTTTACTTCATTATGAATTATAATTCCTGCTCATTATGCTTATTGCAATTGTATATTAATGTGGCAGCAAAAGAGCATTTAAACTACTAAGGTGCAAAGTTCAGAAAGTCAAGGTCAAAAAGTGATACTTTTTATAGTACTAGTTGACAATGGGGTGAATAAATGTAATCATAATTTTGACCTTGACTTGTATAATTGAGACAGCAAAGCATTAAATAAAAGTATTGCATTAATATATTTTTAAATAAATTAATAAGATTCTTGAAGCTTTGTTTACGTTAGTGTAAAAACCATGTAAAAATAGATCAAAACAGCTGTGCCACTCAGTGAATAGCCTGAGTGCTATATGTATAAGCGTATCTTATAATATCATATTATTTATTGCATTATTATAAATGTCCAATTATTAAGCCTGTGTAACTTAAAATTAACATTGATGACAAATGTTATTTTTAATTTATAATAATACTAGCTTTTGCCCGCGACTTCGTCCACATAGACTTGTTTAATTGAATCAAGCAAACGTGCACCCAATATGCAATCTGCAATATTTCCTGGACAAATTAATGAGAATTAGTTGCTTTGCTGCTCATGACGTCATGGCGGCGTATAACTCAGTTATCGCTATCCTGTGGGAACTATGCATTTTTACGGGATAAAAGGTATCCTACATGTTAATCTAGGTTATAAACTATGTGTCTGCCAAATTTCATCCAAATCCATTCAGTAGTTTTTACGTTACAGAGTAACAAACATTCATCCATACTTACAAACTTTCGCGGTTATAATATTAGTAGGATAAATAATGTTTATACTTATTACACAACTGACTCATTTCGCTCCTGTTTAATACTAATGAAACAGGCATTACGTGAGTGGTTTTGATTTCGACTTAGTACTAACACATTTTGAACATACCTTCCAGGTCATGCGACGAGCAGATGGGCCAGTGCTCATTCCCGTCGGCGCACGTACAGCTCACGAAGTACAGCCAAATGCTCATGGCGGCGCAGCCCTACCGCGTGCGGCTCGTGCTCGATATGCCCGAGTCGCAGACCAACAGGGACCTGGGTATGTCTCTTGTAATTGACGTCACCTAGAAAGAGTACGCAATCTGCACAATAGGCTATTATGGGTCTATTTGATGGTCTAACTAAATAACTATGATTAGACAATGTAAAAGAAAAGTCAGATTGGTAATTTATATTTTAATCGCAAACAGCATCCTTACACAATGTAACAAATCAAATTAAAGATTATTAGAGCAATCGACGTTGAATAGGCAACGCGCCAGTATAATTCAATAAATGTAACATAAATATGTAACAAATTGTAGTCTAAGAAGATAATATAACTAATTGGTTGCAGTTTATTATGACCCTCGACTCTCTAAATAATAATAAATAGAGATGGGCCGAGTACTCGGTTTATACTTGGTACTCGGCTTACTCGGCGGGTTTTTTGATACTCGTACTCGGCCGAATAACTCGGTTTGAATGCCGAGTATACTCTGTTCAAGAAATGCAATATATTTAGGTACTTATAATTAAAATCAAAAATGTTACATAACCAAACGGTGTTAATCAAAATCAGGTCATCACTGATTAGGTACTACACACAGTCACTTGTTAATTAACAACTTTTTCAATTATTTATCTACTATGACGCGCAACGTGAAGTATTTTATTGCAAACTATCAAGTGACTGGTAGTTGAAAGGTGCGGGCGGGATGAAGGGTGTATCAACGCGAGCCGGCCGCTCGACCGGCGCGAACCTGATTGTATGTGTTACGCGCGCGAAATGGGAATTTCATTGAACAGAGTTACTCGGCCGAGTACTCGGTTCAAAAAAAATAGAACCGAGTAATACTCGGTACTCGTTACTCGGCAAAAGTGTTACTCGGCGCATCTCTAATAATATATAATAAAATCATTTATTTTCAGGCAACAAGGGCCCATAATAGATAAATACCTTACAAACTAACATACATAAAAATATATAGACTAAATTACAATAGGTACAAAACAATTTTCATGTTGGCGACAAAACGGCGTGGCCCCGTTGCGTCGTCACTTCCGATGTCGCTAAAACTATGTGTGATTCTACTAATGAAATTCTTTAATTTAGGTATGTTCATGGTGTGTGCTCAGATGCGAGCTAAAGGCGGGGTGCTGGTTTCCTCGTCCTGCAGATCAGCAATGTTAAGACATAGGTGAGGAAATGGAAACTGGGGAGCAACCGAAAAGTCGATAGTCTCTATTTGCCGCAACATACGTTTGATTTTGCTTTAGTTTAGCGACCTTCCGTTAATTTCCCGACTAGATTTAATAGTGGTAGAGCTTAGGCAGTTGTTGGTTGCACTACTAATGGTCTGACTTGACCTTAAGAATATCTGCGTATAGCTTCGGTGTTGATGGAAAAGGTAATGGACTTAGCAGCTGGGGTCATCTCGAAGCTATTAAACCTTTCCCATTGTAGATCCAGTAAAATACGCAAAGATAATTAATATTTCTGCCATGGGCGTACCCAGCTTCTGGCCTGGGGGCGGGGGAGAGGAGAGGGGGCGAGTCAGATGCTAGATTCGGTAATCTACGTGCGCGATCGTCGCGCACGGTTTTTTGGCAATTGCACCGTGCATTTTGCCAGTGTCTACTGCGCGGTTTATTTAAAAGTTAGAGCATAAGGTCCCGTTTACACTTTAATTAGTAATTAGGCGAGTTCATACATGTTCTGCGAGATTTCCAGGGGGGGGGGGCAGCTGCCCCTCCCTACCCCCTGGGTACGCCCATGATTTCTGCAATGTTTGTTTTGAGTCTCCATTTAAAGCACTCTACTTGTCCATTAACTCGTGGCTACTCTGGCGTTGTAGCGATTTGTCCTACGATTTCATCCTAATCTATTTATTTATCCTTGGAGCAGGTCCTGCCTTCACGACGTCATTCGCACGGTGGTGTTCGCGCCGCTACTCCTGGTGGGTGTTAATGAGGAACGCCAGCAGCTGAACGTCGAACTCTTCAGCGATTTCGAAGATGATCAGGTACCGCTAATAGTAGTTTTAACCCTCGGCGCATAAATACCTAACCTGTCGAACTCCGGGACTGCGGCTCTTCGGGATTAGGAGGGGTGGAGGAAAAAAACTCGCTAATTTTAGGTTAAGGTGTAATAGCCGAATATTATTCACAAAAATGTTTTGAGAATACGGGAATAAATTTGAGAAGACGGGTGCGTCTTGCGACGTTCTAATAGCGAATGAAGAGGTGAGAGAGACGCCACCTCGTTGATATTATTGCTATCGGGCGCATGTGTGCGTGCGCCACTGTTTCACACACATGTCAGGCGTTAACAATGTTTCTAACTGTTGCATCGTGGCGTAGCTCTCAAACGGATGCGGCTTTTGTTACTTGAAAAGGAGTTGAAATAAAACAATTCAATTCAAATCAAACAATAAAACAATATTCTAACGAATCTAATTCCCGACCTTTCGAGCCCTTTACAGGTCTTATATTCACGGGCAGACTGACAAAAACTTAGAATACAAACTACCCAATTCTAAACGTCGGGAATTAGATTCGTTACAATACACGCGATATAAACCGTTTAAATTGTTTTATTTCAATGTGTACAAGTCGCGAAAACATAAGAAAATACTTTGAAAGGAAGTTTCATTGCGATAGATCTTAAATTAGAGTTGGCTGGACAAAATTCCGCTTGACCAGTTTAGAAAATAAAATGTTATCCGCCATTTTTTTCGCTTGTTGCGCTTGGTGTAATGGTTTTATTATATTTTGCTACTAAATTACTATTTCCCCCTCAGAACCTGCCAGTAACGGACGCGTACGTGGAGCTGCAGTCGCGCCACGCGCAGGTGTACGCATGCGAGCTGCAGATCGAAGCTCACTTCACGGGGCTCCGCTACTTCATGTACCACTGGCCTCGAGTGTCTGCCGCCGTCGGTCAGTCTACTATGTTTAATACTACTCCACTCCAGCACAATGTTATCTGGGCCAATCAGCTTTATACCCACACTAATCCGTCCTTACCATTTTCAAAACTATTGTTTTTTATTAGTGTAAATTATGTTTTTATAATTTAATGTATGGCTTATCCATGCTATCTTACATAAGTTAAACCTGTTGTACAGTAAAATACCTTTTTGAAAACACGATTTTTCAGTAACGTCAGTAAAAATCTGTAAATGACAGTGGAAACCGCATCAAGATCCGTTGGGTGGCTTAGAAGGACAAGGCGGCCGAAGAGACACTGTAAAATTTCAGACACGAAAAATTAGCGGCTTTACTTAGACTATGTAAAGATTATCTTTATATGAAATATCTTTCTTTTATTTTGTGTTTTTTGGTTACAGGTATCAGCACTAACCTGTTCTTCGTGTCGCTCATATTTATATTGAGCTGGTATCACCTGCAGGATGGGCTACCTGATTTTGTTAAGGTAATTAATAGAATAAGAATATTTAGTCACAAAACAATTACAACAATAAAAGAAAACATGCAATTTTTATTTGTTTCCAAAAAAGCGAAGGACTCATCTTTAATGTTGTCTTCCCTTTTTCTAAGGGGACAACAGCAGACAGAGAGATTTTGTAAGAACTGGTGGCATGGCCGATAGTTAACAAAATACTATGACTAACTTAAAATATACCTAATCACACCATTTCAATAAGGAGCGATTCTTTGTAACTTACGACGACTGGATAACCTAGTGGTTAGTGACCCCGGCTATGAACCTAGAGGTTCTTGTTTAGATTCCCCGGAGGGACAAATGTTTGTACTCGAAACTTGGATGGTATATTGTATTTAAGTATGTATTTATCTATGTATGTATGTTTATCCGTTGTCTAGATCCCATAATACAAGCTTGGCTTAGTTGGGGATTAGATCAATTGGTGTGAATTTGTCCCGAGATGTTTATTTATTAAGGTATTAAACAAAAAAAGAGAAAAGTCACAACATTAAATAACTGATTCTGTGATGTAGCTGTCATAGCTGTTCGCCTGAAACACAGGAACATCCTAGTTCAGGCATAAGTGTTTCTTCCCTTTTTGTATGTTTAGACTATAGATGTTATATTGTAAAAAAAATAATTTTGAATAAATATTTTATTATTATTATTATTATTTATTATTATTATTATAGTTGGTATGTGGTTATTTTTACACGAGAAAGATAATGGTCAAACACATACGTTTCTCAGTAAATTGAAGATAAAACTTACAAATGTTAATCTAATAACACTTAATTATAGTTGTTTATTGACCAAACTAACAGAAGTTGACAAATTTCTCAATTTTATCTTCGTTTCACTTAAGAAAGTGTGCGAGTTTGACATTTTTCTACCCGACTACGGCATAGTCAAAAAGAAGGGTAATGTTTTTCTCATCTAAAAAAAACGTAGTAGAGATGGCGCTACGAGTTAAGGCGTTATTTGTTGCAGAGTAAATTCGGTGAAATCAAAACTGAAGACGATGACGACAAGAAGTTTCCAGGAAAAGTGAAATTAGAGAGATCAGGTATTTCTTAATGATTTTATTCTGTTTCAAAATCCTTACTCCTCAACTTTTACTTGCGGCCTCACAGTAATCAAGTAATCAACATTAACTTACATCTGTCTTAACATAGTATTAACTTAAGTCGCTATCTGTTCCTGTCTGTCCTACACTTGTATAGTGTATGTTCGGCCGCCTTCTCCATCTAAGCCACACAACGCAATGTATTTCTATACGGTTTTCACTGTTAAGTATTTAGAATTTTTTTACAGAAGGTTTTATGTATAGTCAACCAAGAAATTCCTTGCCCACTCGGCCGTATTACAAAGGGGTAAGGTTCAAAAGTGGTCAAGCAATTTCTTGGTCGACTATACAATACATCTTAATCAAAACCATGCGGAAGGGGCCGGTCGCTTATAAGTATATAGTCTGGTAACAGCAAGGTACGAATTCATCAAGAAAATTACATTTCTTACTAACAACGACATATTAGTTTTAAGAAAGAAAGAAAAACATTAATGTAAAACCATTCAAGACACCCACAACATACATATACACAAAACACATAACATATACACAAACATTTTGTTGAATAGACTCAAAAAGGGACTCACTCAGCATACTGCCTCGGTAAACCGAGACACTGATTTTCAGCGGGACCCTGAAACAGGGGGGTCCACTCCGCACTGTAGGTACGCTCGGCCGCCTTGCCTACAGCGTAGGCAAATCGCAATAGGTTGTCGGCTCGCCGCGCGCCCGATAGTTCGCCCTCGCTGTGTCAGTGTAATTGAAAATGAATGCCGCGCAACCCTAACGTGTCGTGGGAAGTGGCGGGAGCAATCGGCGCGTTCCTTTTGACACAAGCCGCCTGGCGAATGTTTATGAATTAATACGAACTTTTGGTGCGTGTCAATAAAGTTGAAATTCGCTTAATCACGGTCGTAAAAGAGTGGTTTCTGTACGTCTGTACCTATTTACTATTATTGATTCTGTGCATAAGCACAAAATAAATAATTATAATAATATTTGTTTGTTTTAGTAGGTATAAAATAAACTAAAAACTAGTATTAATAGTAATTAATCGTAGTCGAATTTTTCAGAGTCGTCAATGTTCTTCGACGACGAGATCCTGATAGAAGAGTTGAAGCAGATAAAAGAGAAAGATATAGAGAAACCTAAGAAGACTTAGGTATAGACTGAATTAGGGCTAATACTATTTTTGTACTGCTTTTTACTAAATTATGTCAATTGTTCGGCGAAACTAAGTTTGTTGTAAGCTAGCGTTATGCGAAAAATTAACTATTAAAATTAATCTTCTTGACCTTCCCGTGTGAACAAAACGTGAGGCATATTTTGTCAAATGTTTATACGTTACGATTTTTGAAGCTAAGCTACTCGCGATAAGTATTCACAAGGTAATAATATTGTATTTTGTGCTTTTGAGATACTGTGAGTTTAAATAATTAATTTATTAAATAAATTGTATGTATTGGCTATGCTAAGTTTCGCACAAGATCTTGAAAAAGGTATTTAATTTAAATAATTAATAGTTTCCGGCTCTCTTTGGGTGTCTGTGTGATGTATGTTGCTTCGTATGGAAGCGGAGGAAGGCGGGTTTTTGCATATATGTATCCAGAAACAGACGCAGTTGTTTTGCCCGAGAGTGTTAGATTTAACACTGTTTTGGAGTGACAAGGTACTTTGTTACAATTTATTAATTAAAATAATCAAATAAAATATCGTGCAAAACTTTACATGTATAAAACTAATATCGATTATCATTACTATGATGTTTATGTTTGCTATGATTATGTTATAGTGATATCGTATAAAGTTATTTTTTTGTAGATTTTATATTTGTTGCAAATGTTCAAAATAATTTAATGTAAGTCAGCTTGAAAAGTCACAAATGAATCCAGTTTTAAAATTATAACCAAAGGTTGTTACCCCTGAAGGTATTAGAATATGGTTCATTAAAAAATAAGTGTCAGGGGTACGCGAGTTTACAAACACGTTCACATAAAAATAAAGAGGCTTTAACATTTGTATTAATTAATGTCACTTTTTTTCTCCAAAAACATTGACAATTATATCGAATTGTCGCAGTTATTAATGATTTCTGTCAGTCAGCTGAAAATAGTTCCTAAGTTAAAGAAACTGGTGGTTGTATAGGGGTTGGTGGTAAACTAAATAAGTACGAAATGTGTTTTATACTAGCTTTTGCCCGTGACTTCGTCCAGATTTTGAATTATATACCTACACTTCCCTTTTATTCCTTAATAGTGGTATTTCTAAAAATCATTTTTTAATGCACCTCTCCACTCTCTAAAGAACTCCTTTGCTAAATTTCATGTTTTTGTTTTTAGCGGTTTAGTTAAAACTATGAGTAGACTCTGATCCAGTCAATAATAGAACTCATCATAATTATAGATGATACTTGCCAACACAATAGGTATTAGACTCTCTTTATGAAATAATTGTTATTAAAAAATTGCAACAATAACCTCATTTAGAAGCATCACAAAATCCTTGCATCTCTTAAACGATACGTATATCCGTCAGCGAGCTCACAGTGATGGCGACTATTGCACCGCAAGTATTTAACTTCGCTCTCTTCAATCCTAAATCTTGGCTTATGGTAAGCTTTGCCTTCAGCGTGACGCAAGGCCGTAACTAAGGGGTGGCAAAGTGGTTTGCAGCTATAATTCTAATCTTAACACAAGATCTATTTAGTATACTAAAGTAATATATTTACCTACCTATGTAGTAACGTCTGTCCATTCTAATTCGGCTTTAACTGTAATCTAAAGTGTACTTACCTTAACGCATCCCTGTAAAATATTTAAATGGCCTTGAAAATAATTAAGTATAAAATATTCATGATTTTTATATCAACCGTATAATCAGAACTAGTTTTTTAAGGTCCTATTCTACAAATGGCTTAATCATGACCCCAAGTTGAATTTATCCTTCCTTGCTGGTTAGTCTATACTCCAATTTCTAATTCAATTCCAAAAAATCTACTAAATATAAACAAAAAATTAATAAGTTAATAAATATTGACAATGACATTTGTCAATGTGACTGTGATACGAGTATATCCCAATTCAATTCAATTTTTGTATAATAGCGCCATCGGTACTCTCGATGATACCGCCAAAGTCGAGGTCGAGGAAGGCACGATATATCCCAAAAATATATCACTGTCACATTGACAATGACATTTGTCAATGTGACAGTGATTTATATTTGTAACATTCCAGATATAGCTAACCTTTTAATAATAATTCAAAAATAAGTAACAGCTACTCCTGCTTCTGGCTGTGCGCTTGCAGTTTATATGTAGAGAACATTTTTGAAAATCAGTATTGAAACTTAATTTAATCAATTAGTTCCCAAAAAATAATTTTAGAGTACTTACATTTTTTTTTATTTTGGTTATATAAACATTTCAAAAATTTGCTGAGTGGCCCTACCATGACCGGCTCGGGGTTAACTTAACCCTGCGTCTCTGTCAAACTAGTGTCATAAGAAAAGGATGCACAGAGATAAACTGAGATAAACTAATCATGGCCGGTCATGTTAGAGCAACTAAGATAGACATAGACAGTTAAGATCCATAAATGATTAGTAACAGAACTTATATTTAACTATGTTAGTACATACAGTCAAGGAAATTGAAACACGTACCACCGTAGAACCTAGTCGAAGAGACATACGCATGACATTTGTATGACATAAAGCCTGGCGTTTAACGCGTCGCGTCATTGCGGTAGGATTCTAAGGTGGTACGTGAATATATTTCCCCTACTGTACATTAAGATGTAGACTGGTTTATGTATTATGTAGACTGTTTATGAATACGAAGTTTCAATAAAATCATTATATTCAGATTTGAAGTTAGAAAATTTTTATGCGACGTAAATGTTTTTAAGGCTTCATTGCCCTAAACTGCCGTGAAATCCGAGTACCTTTCTGCAAATAAACATTATCTTAAGTATCTTATCATACCTTTAAAAGACTCGCCTAAATGCCCAATAAACGGAACTGAATGAAAGTGTAATTTTGGAAAGGGCAGCAAATAAGTAGTATGAAGTTTATATAGGTATATCAACTGCATACTGCATATTATTTGCTCAATAGGGATAGACATAGACAATTTCTCTCCCTATCGAGCATAGACAATTTCTGTCAGTTCGCATCTTAGCGTGTACAATCCTACATTAGTCCTTCGCATGACCGCTATATCGCAATCGAAATTCTCTTTCAAAGCAATATTGCGTTACGTCTCTGCAAGAATCATGTTTCTCGACCACTTGTAAAGGAATGCAGTTCAATTCTATTAAGAATAGGTTCCAAATTAGAAATAAAGTAGGTGACCATATTCTGTTTGATTTTTTTAACTGCACAGTACTGATTGCCCATAGAAAATAGAACTTGTATGGCGTAGTAATGTAAAATTTTAAAATAAAACAGAGTAAAGACGATCAGACAGAAAACAGATTAATTACAAATTGTTAATGTAATGTACTGTATGTTACCTGTTCATTATGATTATAAAATCGTGATAGCTGTCTACATTGATAAAATAAGTATATATATGTTGTAAAATCATGTTTCTTTTATGCAAGAGGCAAAGAGGTTAAATAAGTAAAGCTTTTATGAATACATTACTGGATTTATTTACCTACGTAGTAACTGGAAGACAATTTTAAATGATATCCCGGCGAAACTGCACTTTTACGGAATATAAAGTATTATATGTTAATCCAAGTGGAACAGGGTTAACTGGAACAGATCCCTTAAACGGATAACTTCCACTTTGTACATTACTCGCTCACTCTCTCTCTGTTTGTCATTTATGTTTTTTTGTGCAATAAAGAATTTACATACATACATACATAAATAATTAATAGATGTGTGATATATGTTGTTTCGTGTGTAAGCGGAGGAAGGTGGGTTTTTGCATGAACATACCTATATATATATGTCGCACAGACGCAGCTAACTTGCACGAGCACGGCACTGGTTTCGCAGAGTAGCAAGGTAATTTGTTCCAGTTTGTTTATACATACATATATATAATACAGCGTATCTCCGTTTCAAATTCAAATTTCAATCAAATCCGACCAGCGGTTTTAGCGTAAAGTAGTGACAAAAGTTTAAGTCACAAAAACTTTCAGATTTATAATTTCAGTGTGACTATAGTTTTAATAAGTTAGTTCAGAGCCTTAAGTGTAAGTTTTCTGTAAAAAAAAGTCTCCAACGCGTTAGCGTTAACTTCTAAATTGTATGAAAACATTTGTTGCAAATATGCGCCGCAAGAGGCGCTGCCTTTGCTTCCATAGTTAATTGAGAAGTTGACTCTAACGCCTTCGTTACGTTTATTGTAATAAAAACTTACACAAGACTCTCAGACGAATAACAATAAATATGTTAATAAAACATAAACGTCTTGCAAAAGATTTTTATTTATTGATTTATTTATGGATATACAATTATACATTTAATCGTTTGTGAGCAACCTTCATGGACAACCGTGGCTCGAGTCTTCCGTGTTTTTAGCTAAATTTTACACGAAATGAGAGTATAGTTGCAGGCAAACAACTTGAGCTTAAATCGAGTGGAAGGGTAAGTTTGCGCTACACATTTGTACTAGAAACGGCTACTGCGCAGTCAAGGTCAGTGCTCAAGTTGTTTGCCGGGAACTGTATCATAGTATCATCGACTACGACAAATATCTTTTATAGGTATTTCAGCGACCAACCAAATCGTTTTCTGCTACTTGTATAGTAGAAAACATAAACAGAAACAAATAAGTACCTTTGTCACATAAATTTGGATACTTATACTACACAAAAAAATTTAACAGGCTACGTAATGTAATAATAGCACCTAAGAAATAATAAACCAGAGGACAATTAATATGTAAAATTTAATAATGTCGTTTTTAACCACTTCAACGGCAACGACGGATATATCCCACAGGTTCAACGCCCGCGACTGATATATCCATCAGCGCACAACGCATAAGAGACTTATAAGGGTTGGCGTAAGATTGAAATTCGCGTTGCTAACCAACCATGCTTGGCGTTGACGGACGTCTTTTGTATTTGAAATAACGTTGAAACGGTTAAATACTGGCAACATACATTTTGGCCTTAATAAGTATACATCGCAATGAAGCGCGAATTTGTGCGGAATTCTAGAATACAACACAAATAATTGAGGGCACACTCGAGGATTACGAACGTTCATTTTTCAAAACCCATTTTCTGCTGAAGGAAAACTAGCAAAAATTTAGAAAACGGTTAGGTTTATTTTACTTTTTTTTGCATCAAATAAAGCCCCGAAAAATGATGTATTCGAGATAAATTAATGACGAAATATTAATATAAGTAAACCTCCTCATACTTATAAAATACCAACATACAGAAAGTGTTCTAACACAGTATATATGTTATACTTCGCCGTTTTTCCCGTACGTCTCACGTACTTAGGTACAATTATAAATAGACAGCAAGAATGTATAATCCATTATAACTATGTTTAAATTTAATTATACGCATGTAAATATAAGCCCATCATACTTTTGTATCACTAAACCTACCGATTATAGACCATGTAAAGGGTAAAAGACATTTGGTAAAGTTTCTACTACAATTGGTACATTTTTGAGTTTAACCGCATCCGAAAAATGACATTAATCTTTAAATTTATCTTCCTTACAGTGTGAAAGTCGCTTTTTTCCCTGTCTGGCCGAATTTTTTATAGTGTATCTTCGGCCGCCTTCTCCTTCTAAACCATGCAACGAATTTTGAAACGGTATTCACTGTCATTTACGCTGGGGCCACACTAACGAGAAATGCCATTAATTATCGCGATAATGGACGTTAACCGTAGGTGTAGCCACGCGACAATTTGACAACAGCATTAACATTTCCGTTTGGCGTTAGGCGATAGCTCAAGTGGCGGTACATCAAAGAGATTAACGCGAGAATTAATGCGATGAAGCGGCCACACTACGTCAGTGTTCAAAAATTCAAGTAAAATTAATGCCGTTTTTATCGCCAATTATGGGCATTCACGTTGACCGTTCCAAGTGTAGCCACCCACTTTAGCGCGTTAAAAATTATCGCGCTAGTGGGCATTGACGTTAGCCGCTACTGTGGCCCCACCATTAGAGATTTTTATACGGAAGGTTTTTAAGTGCATTTCATGCCGATTGTACCCTATCAACAAACAAAGACTGATGTGATGTACCCTCCAAATTATTTTGCGACATTTTTAGTTACCGGTTTAGTTTTGAACTTTTCGATCAGACTTTCTTTTTTTTATATCTGTAGTGAAATTTTTCAGAAGTGGTTCCTCAAACGCTTAAACCTCATAAATTTCAGCTAAATTGGTACATTTATTAATGGAATAATAGGAAACAGGACGTTTAGATATTTGAAACTTTGGACTCGAATATTAGGTAGAGTTGAAATATTTTATTGAAAAACACAACTTCGAGTTGAGTTTTTGTTTTTCTAAAATATGTTTTGTGTAATAATAATTACAGTGAAACCTCGATAATTAGAAGCACAAGGGACACTTAAACGATGTACCCGATACGCAATGCTAGGCCGAAAGAGAAATTGCCTTCATTTTAAATTATAAACTGACGGAATAAGTAACATTATTAAATACCGTCACTATCGAATATCAACATTATAATTTTTATTTTTATTAAAAATCTTGTGTTTCTTGCTGGTATCTTTTAATCGGAGGTTTTTCCGAATTCAATCTAAATAAAGATACGTTGACGTGGTTTTTATTTAGAAAAAGAAACGAGTTATTACAGAAAATCAAACAGAAAAGTTAAAATTCTAATTAAAGTTAAAAATATCGCCCAAACCGCTGTTTCTGGGTAGGGTGCCCAAAAGGCTGGCGGCGTTACCTCTCTGAAAGGCAATGCCATTACGTTGAGCGAGGAACGCGCCAGTCCTTGGCTGACCTGAGGTGTCAAATTTTTTTTCTTAATTTTTTAAACAGCATGTGGGCGTCGTTAACATTGACTTTTGATTGTATTATTTTGAGTTGCAATGCTTTCGATCTAAGTGTGGAAATAATTGTCTGTAACTGTAAAAAAGCCGTTTCAGTTACAGAGGGTCCCAAATCCTTATCAGAGGCGATTTTTTACCACATACATGCAATTTGAACTTTAGTAACTGTGAAGTATGATACAAAATTGTATTCAATACGTGAAAAACAGATTTCTTTCAAATATTTTTAATTAATTTCATAAATTAAAATTCTAATTAAAAAGGTTTCACTGTAATTATCCAATGTTAATAATAATGATATACTTCTGAAGAAGCAGAAAATGGAACATATTTTGAATTATATTTCTTATGCTTACAAGTTGATATTTCAAAGAATGGAATTAACAACAATGGACTCTACCAAGACATGCCATTGACACTATATCATAGACAGTAAAGCTCAAAATCCCATCAGAATCACATTCATCGATTATTGAGAACACCCATTATACAATACATGTTCCAATAAATGTCTTACATTTAAATTACTTGTAGATTTTGTCCAAAATTCAGTTATTAAAAACTTTTTTTTAATAAATACTTTATGATAATATTATCCAAAATTCGGATTATTATATGTTACGTTATACCGTAGAATATTGAACACCGAGTACAACATTTAGGTATTGAATAACACCAATAGACAGTTCATGCATCGCTATACCGAAAAACAAAAATTATCAATATTATCATTGTCAATCTTTACCAAGATTGACAACAGTTAAGATTAACAAAGTTCTTTTTATATTACTGCACAAACCAAGCCAAAGGATTAAAATTTTGAAATTTACCTTTTGAAAATCGATTTCGAAACTGGAGCAGAATAGGGCCCGCGTGGGTACAGATAAAGTGAAAAAACACTTGACATGTCAGTCTTTGTACACAAGATCCATTTCACCTTGATTCATGACGAATGTTTTTTCACCATTACTTATGTTTTATAATTCACCGAGGCCTATTTCGACAAATTGCAAGCAAGGCCTCTGCGATTTTATCAAATCAGAAAACAATTCTTACAAAAATAAAATCCGAACAAACACGATTTAAGAGAATTGTATTACAATGATTGAAATTATTTGTACAGTCAGCGTCAAAAATATCTGAACTCGACTCTATTGTCAAATACGTTCGGGTGTGTTCGCATATTTTTGACCACCGTGCCCGCTCCGATATATTGGACGCTGACTGTACCCTAAAAGCTAAAAAAATTATCTATTTACAAATAAATTAAAAATAATGGTATTTGCTACAGTTTTATGAAAATGTTTAAATCCAGTGCCGATAATGCTAGAAAATGTATCACAGATTGCCAATCCAAGAATTTTTAATTTATGCTGCTTGGCATTGCTACGTTTATTTCCATTCCATACACACATTCCACGCATTTTAAAGCTTGTTTTTTTTTATAAAATTTTTATACTCATTATCCATTAATTATCACTGAATTTCTTTTATTCTAGCATTATCTGCAGCGAAGTTTATCAAAAAAGTGTGACCATAGTGAAAAAATTACGTCACTTTTTATTACGCCTGGTATTAGTTACTGCTTTAATGCCTGGGTCACAATTGTGGGAGATACAAAAACAATAAAGAAATATGTACAAATGAATACTTTGTTTTTTTAATTACCAAAGTACAGTCACGAGCACCAACAAGTATACAGCCAATGTTACCATACTTTCAAAGATACTCAATCTTAAACAAAGACATAAGGCTGTGTACACATATTTCGAAAGCTTGACTGCACAAATATTGGACCCCAATTCTCGGTTTATGCGAGATGCATCTCACGTGCGAGATACGTCAAAAAATGACAGATTTCCAAGAGATTGACA
Organism: Ditula angustiorana; assembly: GCA_963691745.1. Classification (NCBI taxonomy): domain Eukaryota; kingdom Metazoa; phylum Arthropoda; class Insecta; order Lepidoptera; family Tortricidae; genus Ditula; species Ditula angustiorana. Next base: position 7,136,324 of record OY829496.1, on the reverse strand, counting down.
GTTGTTTTCGTGCGAGATAGATCTCGCATGACCCGAGAATCGCCCCTTTGGTGCATTGCTGTGCGTGGTAATGGTAAAAAGTTTAAATTTTATTAGATTTTTTTTTACTTTGATTGTTTGACACAACGCTTTGTTTCTGGTGTTAACTTTTGTAAGTAAGGATACCATAGTAAACTCTACTTTCCTGGTTATTAGATGAGTTACCAAATGTTTAATGGTTCCTTAACGGATATTTATGTAACCAAACCAAACAAAACCGGCGTCTTGTATGATAGTATTGATAGTACCGAAAACAATGGTATTAAATTATTCTAGGTATTGTAGGTAATTTTTAACCGATTTCAAAGAAGGATCAATTTCCAAAATTTTCTCAACTTTTTTATATTCTTTTTTTTGGAGATAACTTAATCTTATGAACTGCCTTTATATTTTTTGTTTGCTAACATATCAATCGATATGACACTTGGTATAATTTTCATTTTATATGATTGAATTTTTTTCAAAAACGGTTATATGTAAAGGATTTCTAGAACTTGTAAGGGTTAGGTTAGGATTATTTAAAAATAATCCTCTAAAGTTCACAGTTGCAGCACAAACAGCGATTGTTTTATATTCGCACTATACCAAATGCCACATCTATTAGATCACTGTCACATTTAACAATGAATGTTCGAATGTCACAGTTTTATGATTTTTGTCATCAAAGTACTTCCAGGACCCCAATTCTCGGTTCATGCAAGATGCATCTCACGTGCGAGATAAGTCAAAAAATGACAGATTTTCAAGGGGTTTGACGGCTATTTAACAGTTGTTTTCATACGAGATGAATCTCGCATAACCCGAGAATCCCCCCGCAGTTCCTTATGGCTTTCAACTCACTCGTTTTTCCGTCTGACAGTATATTTATCACTTGCGTCTTAGGAACACGGAGATTGCCGATTGCTATTAAAACACTGGAGTTATTGTACAAACCTACAACTTCTGAATTTGAAGCCGGTATTTAAATGGGAAATGTTTTCGAGATTCTTACAAACAATTGTGACTTTGGGCCCGAACAACAGCACCGTTTATGCTTAGATAGGGACCGCTACCGGTAGAATTACCATTTCCTAATTGGTACACAATACGTTAAAATACCGGTAAGAGAAACCGGTATTTTACGTTCAGTGCGACTTGCTGGAAAGTATGAGGTAAATGTGGACGTTTTTATCGCATTTACTGCTGGCAACACATACACCCACGGGCAAAAGAATCGGGTCATGGTGCGTTTTTCATACAAACGAGGTGAGTTTGACACTTTGTTTTTTAGCCCGGAAATGAATTTAAGTGTAGTCTGATGCAGTGGCCAGATTTCTTTGTTTGCGAGTGTATAATCGTACATACTTTCTCTGAAGTCACACCTCAACTGACCGCCAAGGTTCGAAACAGTATTTTATTACCTCAAAAAGGTACTAGTTAGCTCGCTACATAGATTGAGACTCTTCATTTTTTATAAAAAGTTGTTAAACATTAAAAAGTTAAATTTTGGGGTCTTAATGCTTTTATCGCACTGGCAACACTACAAAGTATGACAGGTGACAGCACGCCTGATTGGCTAGACCTAGAGCTGTCGTTGATTGTCAGTTTGACAGTGGATCGATTTCGAATTCAAAAGAGTTTCTCGTAATATCATATAACACAAAAATAAAGCCCGCCTTATCATAATACCAGTAAATTTTAAAGCAGTCGTACCGTAGCCGTGTTGGTCCAGTCCCCGAGTGTTGCCAGTTTAGCTAGCTGATGAAGCGTAGCGGGACAGCTCTGGCAACACCATCCCGACGGCCTGGAAGAATTGAGCGATCTGCCGTCAGCGTTTTAAATACCGTCCGATGGTTTGTTCATGGTTAGTTGGCGTTGGAGGGGTTAGTAATGGATACTTGACGTTCAGTAGTAAAGCGCGACAGACAGTCAGACAGAGTTACTTTCGCATTTATAATATTATTAAAGTAAGGATACTCAACTGTCTGTGTACCGGATTAAGCAATGGTGAACATTATTGTAAGAAATTTAAAACATTTTTTAAAATTTATTTATATTCTATGGGAAATGCCAAAATTTTTCGGGTGACAGTTAATATAAATAAACGTTCCGTTAATATAGGAACGCGGAATGGGAGATGCGTTAATGATGTCGAGGGGAGTAGTGTAGGAGCAGATGTCATTGCTGACTGGCTGAGAAAATGGCTGACTTATTTATGCCGCGTCCCTATATTCAAACAACGGAACATTTTACTTAGCAACAGTTAAATTTTGATACGTGCTCTATCTTTGGAAAAATCTGACAAAAAGAAACGGATTCTATAAACGTGGGATGTGAGGTGTAACAACGACGTTGAGGGGTGTAGTGTAGAAGCAGGCGTCAGTCACTACAATGGCTGGCTGAGGGAATGGCTAACTTAGTAAGTGAATGACCGATTGACTAACAGTGATGGGATAAATAAAGTAAATATTTTTGGGGCAAAGCCTCCCAAAGTAAGCAACTAAAGCTGCTTGTGTTATGGATACTGGACAACGGATATAAATACTTATATAGATAAATATATTATTTAAATACATATAACATCCAAGCCTCAACAAGAATGAACAAATGATTGGCTGTTTGTGTAGGTAAGTGGCTGAGAGGTAAGGCAATGATGTTGAGGGGTAAAGTGTAGGAGCAGGCGTCACTACAATGACTGGCTGACGGAATGGCTGAGTTAGTGAGTGTATGAGCGATTGCCTGAGTGATTGGCTGTTTGGAGTGGGTAAGCGGCTGAGAGGTGAGGCAAGGTGATGGGGTGTCACCTCGTTATCGGGCCGCTCGTCGTCGCTCTGGTACTGCACGTCGAGCTCGGAGCTGTTGACGCTGTTCTCCCAGTCCTCGGACGAGTCCACTGATGACGCGTCTAGGTCTACGTCCGCTGGAAACAAGGAAATGGTTAACTATATGAGTAAATAAACCACAAGCGACGCAAGGGGGGAGCAGGAGGGGTTTGCCTTTCCCCCTTCCCCTAAAGCTTCAAAGAATTGGTATAAAACGAAACGAAAATCAAGAGCAAAAATTGGGGTTAAAATGACATTATCTGATGCCTGAAGTGGTCGGGCCTTGATCTGGTTTGTCCTACAGATTTGTCATCTGACTATAGCATTCACCAGATCATGTCATCCCCCTTCCTCCCCTTTCCCCTTTCTTTTGATCTTGGATAATTTAATTTTTCCGATTGCATTTCTGAGTTTAGTGTGCCAGTCCATTTTTGTTAGTTGGGCCAAAATGTGCCCAGTACTTCAGGAAAGTGGGCCCCACTGTCCTGAAGTACTGACTATGACTACGATATGACCGAGCACTCTTTTATTAACAACATGCAAAACGAGCCAGTTGTTGATGTGGCAGGAACCGGGGGCCCCATGGATCGAGCCCTGGGCGCCTCAGAGTGGCCAGCAGAAAAGAGGGCCCATAGACAGTGGGGCTCTGGGTTCTAACCCAGAGTGGCCAGTGGCACAGTGTCCGCCTGTGACTCACCCATGAGCATGACGTGGTTGTCGAGGTGGCGCGGGCCGGGCACGGCGGGCAGGCGCAGCGCGGTCGCGTTGATGGCCAGCGCGGCCGCGTGGCGACCCGACGATGCCTGCGACGCCAGCTCGCTCAGCGAGCCCGAGCCCGGCGAGCCGTCCGTGTAGCGTATCAGCATGTGCTTCTGCATGAGACGAGACGAGGTACCATTAGGTTATTGATATTCGCAGCTAGCCAATGTTGAACGCTTTTAAGCCAATAATTGATCCCCAGGCTGCTTACCGGATGGTCTGACTCGCAAATGGGGTTGTCTCTGAGGTCAATCATCTCCAGGATCTGCAAGCTGTTGATGTCGAAGTCCTCTGGCACACTTGAAATCTACAACAAAAAAAATGCTTGAGTTCACTGCATTGTAAAGTTGAATGAGAAAACATTGTTTATCACGGATAGGACAGTGAGCCCAAAAATAAGAATGCAATGAAATTACCATAAAGCAGAAAAAAATGGAAATCTCGCAGTCTCTGGCAACCTGTAGCCTACTTGGTGGTACATAATGCTGAGATTCCAAGTTTAAATCCCGCCAGATGATCAAGATTAAAAAAAGTGCAAAATTTCTAAGTAACTCTCAGTTGGTACTAAGAGGTGCAATTAACAGAATTACGCAATTGCAGTAATTAAGATATTGGTACATTTATTAATTCAAGCAATAGAATTGGTTTAATGCTCCTAGAGTATCTAATGACCTGAGGCATGCATGCTTCCAGCCTGTCATGCTAAAAGACCCCTATTTTTGGATTAAACTAAAAAACGCTGCATTTAGTAAAACCTTTCAAAGGCTTAGTAAAATGTTTGTGAATGAGATGAAAAAGTGCAATTTTACACGTATTGAATATTAATAACAAGAAAATATTTCAACTGTTTTTTTAATTATATTTGTTTGCTTTTGCATTGTCTTACTTCATTATGGTTCAACTGCAGGAACATGAGGTCGTTGCACTTCAGTATGGACATGGGGAACTCCTTGAGGCAGTTGTTCCGCAGGTTGCAGTGGATCAGGGCCTCGAGGTCCCCAAGTGTGTTCGGAAGAGACTCTATCTCGTTACGCTCCAGGGTTAACCATCTGGAAAGTTTTGTTACAATAACAAAAGTTATAACAGTTAAAAACTTAAAACACACAGATGTGCTGAAAATACTAAAATGTGTCTTCTTATTTTTTATGAAATTACATTACTACTGTTGTTTATTTTTCTTAATTCAAAATTTTATTAAATAAATTTTACTACAGTTGACATACACAAATTATCCTCCTAAACTTTTTTCGCAATTGTTTGTTCCGTGGATAGAAACCATAGCCTAATGCAGCTACCATACTAATAAAAAAAAAACAGATTCAAACATTGCTCTACAGAAGGCTATATCAACAAATCATTCAAAATAAGTTATACATTTCCAAATTGTTAAAAATAAAAATGTTATATCAGACAAAGAAAATTAAATGTCCAGTTGCATATCATAACAAAAAATCCCTAAGTCATCTAGTTCTCCACAGTAAATCAATGACAAGTAATTTTAAGACAATAATTCCTAATAATTAGTGAACATATGAGTAACAAAAACAATATACTCATCAAATCGAGAACAAGACAAACAAATACTCTTTATTAAAACAACACGAAAAATAGAACTTTCGGTTTTTAAGTCCATTAAAAATAACACCCCATAAATACCTTAACTTTGACAGCTTTGTCATCTCAACTGGAATGGTCTTGAGATTATTCCCTCGTGCTCCAAAAGTATCCAATTTACTCAACTTCCCGATCTCCTTGGGTATTTCCCGGAGGCCTATCCTGTTGCACCAGAACGCCTCGAGGTTCTCAAGCTCCCCAATCTCTGGTATTAGCACGTTTAGAGGGTTGTAGCTCAAGTTTAGATTTACAAGGTTTTTTAAATTACCGATCTCCGGAGGCAAAGAGCTAATGTTGTTATAATCTAGGGTCAACGTAGTCAAATTAAATAACTGCGTCAAGTCCACTGGTATTGTTGTTATTTTGTTTCTGTGTAGGTAAAGATGCTCAACCTCGTAACAAGTGTAGAGAAGGCATGGTATTTCTGTGATGTCGAAAGCATTGAGATTCAGTCTTGACTTTTTCTTCACAACAGCCTGTTCTATTATGGCCAGTATGTGGTTATCACGGATAAATTTTAATATGGAACTCATTTTGGATCTATTTTTGGGTACATTTCAGGAGACAATTGCGTTTGAATTTGTTGTGAAAATGACAGGAGCAGAGAGGAACAGAACAGTTTGACAGATTTGAGACGGATTTCTAGTTTAACTAATCCATTATCCAACTCACGATCGTCAAAAACACTTAAAAAAAATTGCCCTTCTTAATGAAATCTGTATAAAATAGCAAGTTAACAGTAAAATATTTTTTTTTACGTTTATGTCTAAGTAATTATTGGTAAAAGTACTAGAATTTTTTTACATGAGGACAGTTGTTTTTAAAAAGCTTTTATTCTTATATCTATCTAGGTTAACAAACCAAAAGTACACCTTTAAACTGTCAAAAAAAGTGTTGCCACATAAATCTATTAAATTCTACAAAGTTAGATATGTCTTTTCTTTTAAGACTATTAAAGTTCTTTAGGTACTTCAAAATAAGCAAGGACTAATTATAAAGTATGCCATAGCACTAACTATTATCTATAATTGCGTCTTATGTGTATGTATCTTTTTGAGCCTACGTTTGCAAAGTTTGCGTAGAACGTAACATCCAGAATGTATTGATTTTGATATTTTCGCGGAATTTGTGATGTAGGGCCTAATCGATTCTATCAAAAATAAACATGAGATAGACAAAGCAATTAATTAAAATAGAAATGTCGAGTAATGGAAACAAGCGATTAAGTGGTCATCAAGTTATTGTACTATAATTGAAGTGCTTTCATGTAATGAAAGAACAAGATGTTAGTTTATAAATTTAAGCAAATTTTCATAGTAGCTCTTATAGAGCACTGTTTTATTTATAATACAAATGGTAAGTCCTAAAATTATATATTGTGTTGCGTTAAAACTCATAAAGAAATATTGATCACCCCAAAATTATAATTGCATTAAACAGCTCTACAGCAGAATAAGACTTCCCACCATGTACGTCGTTCGAGCGTTGACGACATTTTCTTCAAGAGTCAGAAACTGCCGTCGTACAGGTCATTTCAGCCAGTGTCGATCAAATATCGCAAGTCGTACCCAAAAGACGATCGGGATTATGACATTACGTCGTATGACTCAGAGTATGGTGGCGTAGTGTCCAACTTCACGTCTTCCATTTATGATGATAACCCACCGTTGTACCCCAATCCGGAGTCGCTATCCAGGAATCAAGGTGAGCACTTAAAATTCAAACACATGCAACAGGTCTTAGTCGAACACATGAATTTAAAGTCAACAGTTGTTTGTTTGTAAATCAAGAATATGTACTTAATTACATATAGGTATGAGTTTGATTAAAGAATTATTTTATAATCTAATTAAGTATTTATCTGTTTTATGATAAGTCTGTGCTCAAAATGTGACCTGGAAAAGATCGCTTTTAAGCAACAAGCCAGCATTATGTCTGTCTTTATATAATTAAGTTGTCACTTTTCTTTATATGCTACTACTGTAGTTTTAGGTCGTTCGATAATTTTTATATATTATTTAGATTTTTATTTATTATTTATTTATTATATTTATTCCCTACTACGAGCCCAATGTCCCTGTTAAGGGATAACAGTAGGAATTCATCATCATCATCATCATCATCAATATTTACTGTATTACTGTACTTATATTTTTAAATGAAAATTAGTTTATAAAACACTTGTCGCCGACTGATCTTCCTACATAGTTGTGTATTATTTAGATTGATAGTAATTAACTGCGAGAAAGTAGACAGATGCATCAGGTCCTATTGCAGCCCTTATATTGTGGGGGGTCAGAAGGGGATAAAATTGGGCTCAAGTTCAATCTCAATGGCTAACTCTGAATTGACAAATCTTTGTAAATTTACTTTCCAAACTGAAGATTGGTTGTCATGACCCTTGTGATCTCCTCCCCTCGGGACCATGTCTCAACTACATTTATCCTCATAATGTTAAGAGTTATTTGATACTTCTTATGTCAAACATTTAATCCGAAGAAGCGAATAAGGCATTCCGGCACCATGGTTACTAGATTTTTATCGGTATTTAAACTTATTAGATCACGGATTTGCACATACTATGATCTTGTACTGACTTACAACCTTTGCTTCACCTCCTCTCATAACATTCTTCATGCATGAAATCTGTGGTCTCTGTGTACCCTTCAGGAAAGCAACTTTGACTTTATGTATGTATGTAAACTTATTATTAGCTATCAACAAGCAAGTAGACAGCCGTGCGATGGACACAGAGGTAGACCTGCCAGATGATTCTCTGGCAGACGCGGATCTCAAGGAACACAACATAATTGACAGTGTCACATATCTTTACGGCTTTAACAACTGCCACGGCGTCAGGAACGAGTGGAAGATACTGGTAAATATATCTTAAAATTTCAATATTTGAATAGAATTCCTATAAAATGCAAACGCAACAAAGATCAGTGGTTTATAAAATTTCTAAACTTTGTAAAATATACAAAAAAATAGTTATGGTATTGTATGTTAACTAGCAGACATATCTTAATAACAAAGCCTTGTTGTCAATAGATCTTTATAACCAGTGGAATCGCAGTTCTGATGCTAGCAGCGACGGTGATGTGGCTGATGTGGAGCGAATTTGCTGCAGAGTTCCGTAAGAGCAGCAAGTTGTATCCGATCAACATCAATTTGTGCTGCTGTCTCGCGGCTTGCACGCTCATCTACATCCAGGCCGTCATGGTAAATGTGGTCTAATAAATACAATATTTAAATACTTAAGTCCTTTATCTATAGAAACAAGTTAGGACCTACGCAAGTTAAAGCAGGAAAACATTTCATACAAATCTCAAACTGAATTTACACGTACTCTATGAATTTTAAACAAATGCTTCAACATCTCTAGCTATGCATTATACCGGTAGGTAACACATGGTTAAAGCATCAAGGAAAAGTCTTAACATACAGTACCGAGAACTCGATGGCTCGAGAATTCGCTGCAAGCGAATGTAGTTTCTTGCTCATCTGGAAGCTTAACAGCAAATGTACCATCAATATTCTAACTGCAGGGTGTGTCGTCTCCGTCCCAATGCGAGCGCATTGCCCTGTTGCTCCATTACACGCACGTGTCTTGCGCGATGTGGATCGTGGCGCTCGCCGCCGCCGTGGCGGAATACTGCGTCTGCGATACCCTGCTACCCCTCAAGTATAACTATCTGCTGGCTTATGGAGTGCCGGCTATTGTTGTTATGGTATGTATGATCGATAGAGAGAGAATGCATAGCAGCTGTCACTTCCCCGAACTAATGCTTAGAAATTAGTCATTCATTTTGTAAGTTTTATCGTTCCACCCATTTACAGTGTTATTTTATTTTTATCAGCTCTTTAAAATATCGATTTGTTATTAAATATTGGTTTACAACTATAGAAATATAAATGGTTTAAATTGTTTCAGTTCAACTACGCCCTCTCAATGGAGCATTATGAAATAAAGCACTACTGTTGGATGTCTATAGAAAAAGGAATGGTAATGGGTTTCATGGTTCCAGCTATGATCTTAATCTTGATCAACACTGGTATTATCATAATTGGCCTGCAAAGCGTCAATAAGAAGCAAGCAGAGATGTTGACTGCCAAGATTCAGGAGTTAGTGGACCATCACCTCGCTAATTGGCCTAAGAACGAGCAGATGGGGGATAGCAATGGAAGCATTGATACTTTGGGTAATATTTATAGCCCTGGAAGTAGCAGAAAGAACACTGACAGTTCTGATAAGGATTACAATATGAGCGAAGACGATTGCCAATATGTTAATCTAGGCAATTCAAACGGTGATATAAATTGTGATAGTGGAAATGAGGTGAGTGTACTTTAAATGTGTCATTTTCTTTTATATGATTGTTGTCCCTTTCAGATATGATGAGTTTTTACTCATAAGAATGGAAAGCTACTATAATCTTATCACTTTTTATTCAGTCTGCTCACATCAAAGCGATGCAAGACAAGGGCCTGCTGAATGTGCTGTACAGCATGGACAATCTCTCACTGAAATGGAGCTGGAACACTGAAGGAAATGAATTGAAATCTTACTTGAATCTCTGCCTAGTTTTGGAGCCATTTTTCGCCATCAACTGGGTAATGGGCGTTGTGGCGATTGAAAATGCTGCGCACTGGTCTACGCCGACTATTTATCTGATACTTGTTGTTTCCATGGTAAGAATAGTATCAAATCGTATCAATTATAGCATCAATTAATTTACGACATAAGTAATTTTTGCGATTTTTCCAGTATGTATACTTGACTGCTACCATTTGTACTACGCTACCCATCGTTCGTAACAAAACTACTACACCATGTTGCGAAGAGATTATCACGGAACCCACTTTAACCAGAAGCAGGTGACAAAATCTAATTTTGCATTACAAAAATCTACTATATTAGTAGTTTTTCTATTTTTGACAACACTGACTTTTGATAGTTTTGCATGGAATTAATTACTTCCGCCTAACTGGAAAGTGCAAGCGAGCAAAACCAATGATGTGACGTGTCAGGAATGCATTTTTGAATAGAACTTCACTCTGTTTCACTTAAATAAAGTAATAAAAACGATAATAGCACCGTTGCCAGCCTAGCTTTGGACCAACCCTCTCAAAATTAACGTATTTTCAGGACAACTGACAGCATTCCTCTACTGGATCCAGCCATACAGCAGCCTAATGTCACTCCGGCACCAGCTGATACTATAAGTACCATCAGCATATAAATAAAACGATGAAAAACTTGGGTTTAAATGTATCAAGCGACTAAGTCGATGCAGCGATTTTAAATCGTAGAGAACACCGCTCTTTTGCGGGAGAATTGAGAACGACTCAGTTCTGTTAGTCAATTTAACTGTATGATAAACGGGATGAAGCATAATCCCCTAGGGCTTAAGCCAGGGGAAATTAAAAAAAAACTTTAAAAAGTATGATCTCATAGGTCTTAATTTAACGGAAAATTTTATCAATTAGTTTATAAGTGCATTAATCTAGCGAGTATCAGATTTTAAAAGGCCATAAATGTTGTAAGTCTCTAAATAAGGAATTTTAAATCAGCTTTACAGATTTTGATAGTGTTTTGGTGTTTATATACTCGTCCGTGTGCAATAATCTACATATTCGAAGTTAATTGGTTTTAAAAACGAAGTTTTAAATGAATGTACCCTCATGTTGTTCAAATTAGGAAAAATAGCGGTAACACGACCGTTGAAAAAATGTTGAAATACCTAGTTAAATAACCTACGTACGTTTAAAAGAAAAACATTTGAGTATTCCAGAAATTGCAGGGAATTTCCTATTAGAATAAACTGTCATCAGTTCGTATTTATTTCATCACGATGTGAACCCCGTGTTTTTATTTAAAATGATGGTGGTATATCGCTGTTTTTCCTATTAACAAGCTATAATCTTATAAAATGTGGCCAGTGCGAAGATGAACAATAATTATTTTAAGTCCCATTTTAAATATTACGTCTAAATATTCGTTATTATCGATGTTCCATCGATATAAGTAGATCTTATATATTTTGTGTATAAGAATAAGATAGTTTTTAAAACGTGACCCATCAATCCGCAATGAACTAGCGAAGTGGGTTTCTTCTTACCTTATTATTATGATCTATATATTCACCTGATTAACTAAGGTTAATAAAGAGTGATATTTCATTATCATGGAAATTATCCCTTTTGGAGATTGTTGTCATTGCCCATTGTTTGTCTCTGACCTCTATTAAGAGTGCCACCTGTTGCGAAGAGTCAAATTCTTAGGTAGTGTAACCGTTGAAGCGGCGAATGGTCATGACAAAAGGTAATTTCCAGTTCTGACGATGCTTTGTATAGAAGCGAAACAAGTGTAGAATTGATTCTAATTATACCGACTGAACATATTATAGCTGTTTCAGGTTTAAAAACTTTGTATTAATGAAATTTAGATTTGTAAACCTATGAAATTCTATTTTTCAGACAGATACTTATTTTCATGATATTCACTCTTACCTTAAATAGTATATTCATCGCACAAACATACATAATCATTAATCATAGTATACTGGTCCACCTAATCCTTTCTCATACTTTGAATAAACTCTAGATATGCCCTTTCCGTACTGAGAGCGCGCCGAAATGTGTAAGCTCAAATATCAGTTCCAGTATGAGCAAAAGAGACGTATAAACGATGTTAATTCATTTCAACTAAAACAATACATGAAGGTCACTCAAGTGGCAATGGAGAGCTATGCTCGGAGTTTCTCTGCGAGATCGAATCAGAAATTAAGAGATCCACAGAACAGCCAGAGTCACCGACATAGCCTTAAGAATTGCTAGACTTGGTGGCTGTGGACCGGGCACATTGCTCGCAGAACGGATGGCCGATGGGGCCATAGAGTTCTCGAGTGGCGACCGCGTACCGGAAGACGCAGCGAGGGCAGACCCGCCACTAGGTGGACCGATGACCTGGTGATCGTTGCGGGAACCCGCTGGATGTAAGCAGCACAAGACCGGTCGTTTGGCGATCCTTGGGGGAGGCCAGCAGTGGACGTCTTTCGGCTGAAATGATGACGATGATGATGAATACACGAATTGCATCCCGTATCTACGACACTTTCAAACTGGTGCAGAAACCTCGCAGTGCATTGCTATGCACTATTATGTTATATTATATCGTGACCTCGAAAAATAGTCACAATATCGATAGTTTCGACAGTATCGATAGTCATCAAATCCAAACTATTGAAAGGCATCAATACTATCGATAGTATCGATAATGCCGACACTATCGATACTGTGACTATTTTTCGAGGTCAACTATCGATAGTTCAGCAACGCTACAAACCGTGAAACTGCCGCCCGGGGAGAGTGCCCCGGGTTGCCCCCGCTAGATCCGGGCCTGACAAATTGCCACTACTAGGGCACATCCTTACTTATACTTGTATCGATTTTCTTGTAATCGTAATTGAAACTTTTTGCCTAATTTATATTCCTTTGTTTCTCTACTTATCAAAACTAAAGCGATTTGACTAAGCCATACGGCATCAGTATTATATCTACGAGTATTTATAAGGAACCATTTTTCTACGACAAAATCTTATATTACTATTAGATACAGATTTCGACTATCACATATTGTATAGAGCGTAGAATTTCCGTTCGTGATAGGAATTGTTGCCACAATAATTCGAATAAATGTTTTGACAAGAAACTATAAAACTTTTATTTTGCGGACTCTCACTGTCCCTCCAAATCAACTTTTACAAGCTTTTGGATTCATACGCTGGTTAAATGTTAGGATCCAGCGACTCCCAAGAGAACCGCTGATTCGTTGCTGACCTTTAGGAAGAAAGAAATCAGTTTATTCGGTGCTAAGATATACTAAACAGAATGAACTTAGAACTAAAACACCGAAAGGGTACCCACTCAGCATATGTCGAGGCACGGCTACGTACCACGACGCTGGCCTTCCGTGGGCGCCCTTACCTGGCACAACACAAACACACTATATCTATATATAATCTTTATGATCAGATCACCAATTAATTTCTCGTACGGACTTGACATCCCAGTTATAAAATTGAGGCATTTCCTATTCATTCTTTAGGTCTCACGGATCTTTAACTCGCCGTACGATACCCAGTCGGCTAGCTACTACTTCACGTAAGTAGTCTGCATGGGCGTCGCCAGCCAGCCACCCTGGCGTAAGTATGGGAGAATTAAGTCTACTGAACCCAAATAATTCATCATACACTGCTTTCCGTTATTTTAATCGAGGTCCGCTGCGACCATGATACCAAGTTAGGTTAGGTATAACATTTGAGCGACCGCCATCTGACTAAGTTCCAGTAATCGTTAGCAACAAATTGGGTGCCGAATCAGTTTATGTAGTCGAGGTCAGGTCAGTGTAAGAGGTCTTTCTCCCGTCAAAGTTTCGGCGTATTACAAATGTGAATGCCGATTGCCTTCCTTTTAACAAATTGGAATGTTGCCGACAATGACGGCGGTTAAAACGCCTGAGTATTCACCACCTGCATTAGTCCTTCTAAATGGACCTTTAAGGCCAGGCCAGGTACACGTCGCGTACGCGACACGGCTCCAACTAGCTTCGTAGAGTTGCGTTAAGGATGCGTAGCGCAGCTCTACGAAATGAGCCGGTGTAAATCAGTCATTAGGGCCTTCGCTAAGTCGCGCGTGCACGCCTATCGAACAATAGTATGAGCATCCGCGTGAGCTAGCGGACGCTCTCATACAATTTTTCTATAGGCGAGGCCCCTAGAGCGCGCTGCAAGAAACCGCTGGGTAAATAAAACAATCGATTCGCTTATATCGAGTGTATTTCTGGATAAATTGGTTACAAAATGCTCACCCACCTACCCAAGGCCGGGCACAAGCGGCGCAACGTTTAGCAAAGACGAATCCCAAACGAAAACTAGACGATCGTACAAAATCGCACATCCTTTAGTAGGTATATATTACAATCTAAATAGTATAAAAAGCCGACCGGCGGTCGCTATCCTGTGTAACAAAAAAAATCTGCTTCGCTGAATTTAATTTAGTTTGAGCTTAACTTACTCTTTAGTTATTTTATAGGAAAAAATATATATAATAATTAGTATAACTTAAATTATTACATAATCCCTCGTATCGCAGTTTTATACAGTATCTAAGTTCACTATTCTGTACAGCCTGCGCTGAGAAAGCGGGTTGAAGTGGTGTATTATAAAAAGAGCCCGTGCGCGGTGCGGCGGGCGCGCTCGCTGCCTGCAGTAGGAATTGAATACTGTTTCGCGCAGCGCCCCGGCAGCGCGCGCGGCCGCGCGGGCGCAGGGCGGCTTACTGGCGGTCGGTGGCGCGGAGCTTCTCCTCCACGGCCTCCTGGGACGCCTCCGAGAGGTCGGTCGCCTGGATGTATTTCTGTACGCCGACTAGAGACTTCTTCAGCGCGTCGAACGAGCTGAAACAAAGGGATTGACGTTCAGAGTAACGAACTAAAACACATAATATAGCAGACGCCGGCGACTTCGTTCGCGCGGAATTTGTAGCCTATGTCCGTCAGGGATAGTGTGGCCTTCTAGTAGGTCCAGAGATTACCCCCTACATACAAAAAAAAGTTTACCTCTTTTTTATATCAGTGGAGAAGTGTAGATTAAGCAGCACACGTGACATTGGTATTGGGGGATCAAAAGTGTCAAAACATAATGAAATTCCCTATGCGCTAGTTTCCCTTCCTTTTCCACAAGTCAAGTTCATACACATATGAGTTGGGGTTGGGGGTCAGTTACGTTACCTCGCAGGGTTTTCAACATGACAAAGACAGATAAATTACTGCATGTTCTACTCTCACCATATAAAGAATGATAGGACTTGCACAGAAAATAGATCATCTCCCAGTGAACCGATCGCTTATCGATGATAGGTTTTCACGGGCTGGTGGTCCGCAACTCGATGACTTATAAAGTGCCTATTTAGCGTGAGTTTATCGATGATATAATAGTTATTCTCTCCCAGCCTTTGTCAACTTGATGTTGTAAACTTTTGCTATGAACAGGGCGCGCCTACGCTTGTCCATGCAAATCCCTTTATCTAATAAAAATAAAAGATAAGCCGGCTCACAACAAGCTTGTTAGTATGTCGTTGGATTAGTCTCCCCTTTGAAACTCATTCACAGCAGAATAAGTTATTTTCGTTACTAGCCTTTGCCTGCGACTTCGTACGGGTGGAATTTAGAAGTGTTAGGGGGGCTAACACTGCTTCTAGGTGGCGAATCAGAATAGAACACGTACCAGATTAAAAATCAGACCTCTAGTAATACAACTGCGACAACCACATCAAACTTAGCGCAGCAGTTTTTGCGTGATGCACGTACAAACATACAGACAGACAAAAATTCGAAAGATAACGGTTTTGGCTTCTACTCTTAGTTATGTATTCAGGATGTATTTTTCAGGGATGATGTTGCGGGAAAACAACTACTAAAATTTCACGTTGTAGATAGATATGGATACTAAGGCAATCAAAATGAAAAACTTGAAAAGGAAAATTATCTTGTAACTAGGCCTCTTGGCCTCTAGTACAAGTTGCTGCTAGCAAGTACTACTAGAAGTAACGCCGCACAAAGCAGCAGTGTTTTGTTTATTTCCTCTTCAAAACCAAAATTAAGAGAGTAATATATGCCATTAATTTCATAGAAATTACTTTGCAGCTTTTGTGAAACGATCTTCACTTTACATAAAGTATAGGAAAAAGAGATAGCAAAATAATAGCAAAACAACATGTTCTACATGTTCTATTAGCTAGTAATCAATAACAAAGACTCACACACAAGGCGGTTATCATTATAATTATCTGTATCTCACCGGGAACTGTTTTATCAAACAGTACTAGATATCATAATGTTATTAAGCCTCTGAGGACAAAAGGTGATGCTGTTATAATCACAATGAATTGCTAGCTTTAAAACAATGGTCTCTAGCCTAGCTGTAGATAGCTAACCATAGGACGCAATCAGAGGCCCTAGGCAGGGGGGTTCCACTACGCACTGTAGGTACGCTGGGCCGCCTTACCTACAGAGTAGGCAAATCGCAGTAGGTTATCGGCTCGCAATGTCGGTGTAATTGAAAACGAATACAGCGCAACCCTAACGTGTCGCCGGGAGTTGCGGGGGAATAGGACGCGGGCGGCGCGTTCCTTTTGACGCGAGCCGCCTGGCGAATGTGTATGAACTAATAAGAACTTTTGTGCGTTGGAAAAAGAGATGTTTCTTTACGATAGTACTATTTATTCTGTGCCCTAGGTATGCTAGCTTTTATCGGTCACATTAAGCACGTATCCCCTTGAATTCCATTAATGAGTTAGGTTTGATTCCAGGCCAGACCAGGCACCATGCGTATGCAGCACGGTTCAGGACACGCGCGTGCACCCGCTATGTGATATATGGAATTATATACTGGGATAACACATCGCTTGCGTTGCGTGCACCCAACGCAGCTCCAGGGAGCGAGCTGGAGCTGTGCCGCATACGCATCTGTGTACGGCCTTTAGGCCTGTAGGATGCAGGGTGGATGGGGTGAGTGTGAACAACATCAGCTACGCTGATGACATGGTGCTGCTCAGCCCAACGGTCAGAGCGTTAAGAGAGCTCCTGTGCACGTGTGAAATCTATGCACGTAAACATGGCCTAGTGTATAACGCTAAGAAATCGGAGTTTTTGGTGTTTAAGGCCGTCGGGAGGTAAATTGCCTGAGCATGTACCCGCTATTAAGCTAGATAACTGCGAGTTAAGGCGGGTTTATTATTTTAAATACCTCGGGCACTATGTTACTGAGGACCTTAAAGACCAAAAGGACATTGAGAGGGAACGTAG
Organism: Ditula angustiorana; assembly: GCA_963691745.1. Taxonomy (NCBI): domain Eukaryota; kingdom Metazoa; phylum Arthropoda; class Insecta; order Lepidoptera; family Tortricidae; genus Ditula; species Ditula angustiorana. The sequence continues at coordinate 7,119,242 of OY829496.1, read as the reverse complement.
GGCGCTGGCAGTCTGATGCAACATGCTGGTCCGAAGGTTCGCACGGTGTAGTGAGCAAGTAAAAGTATCGCTATTCAAAGCTTTTTGCCAGGTGTTCTATACGAGCAGCCTTTGGACTAACACGCAGAAGACCATCAGTACCCTGCGAGTACAGTACAACAACGGGTTCAGGATGCTGTTGGGGCTGCCCCGATTCTGCAGCGCGTCGGGCATGTTTGCACTGGCTCGCACTGACGACTTCTACGCTATAATGCGGAAAAGAATAGGTTCGTTGCTCTGCAGAGTGCGGGCCAGCCCCAACCCCATCCTGAGCACTGTGACGGCCAAGTACGACTCCCCTATCATGCGGCAGTATGAGCTTGTGATGTCCGCTAGGCGGTAGATTGTTTGTGTTATGTGTTTTGTGTAAGTTACTAACGTAGTCAATAACTATTTCAATGTTACTAACAAATCTGGACCAATTAGTAGTCTACAAATAAAATAATTTGAATTTGAATTTATCCATAAAAAGGAGTATTCACCTGGAGTACAACATCTTCTTCTTAACCTTCGCGGTGTCGGGGCACCACGACATCAGGAACAGCTTCTGTTTCTTGCTCGCCTCCGACGTGCCTTGGCACTGGTGCGTGTACTCAAAGTCGAACAGGCCATATCTGAAACACCAGAGAGTTCAAATTGTAACAGACACCAAAAAAGGAGGAGGTTCTCATTTGGGTATGGGGCACCTAAACCTAAAACTAAATGGCGTTAAAAATTTAAATTGTCGTAGATAGTAATTTTGTCGAATTTGAGAAATATACATGAGGGCTATAGTGATTCATGGCCGAACCACACTAGCCGCGTACACGTCGCGTTTGCAACACTGCTCTAGCTAGCTTCGTAGAGTTGCGATACGCGTGTGTTACGCGCGTAACACACGCGTGATTCGGCCTTTAAAAGTACAAAACATAAGAACTTTAAATTTTCGTTTCAAAATATACTTGGTAGAACCCTGATATAAATACAACATTGTTTATTATGGGGGTTAACATATAAACGCTCTCATAATAATGCACAACAAATTTACATATTGTACGTTGTTGTGAATTATTATGCATGTTGAGGCCCGCCTGCTCGTTACCCCCCCCCCCTCCCCTCCCCTTTATAAAAAACCGTAAAACGGTGTCCAACAAATGTTAAGGTGACTGAAACAGTAATGCTACCTGCACTCCCCGGTGCCGCCTTGCTGCAAATGCTCCAGGAACTGGTCGTACTCCGCGTTGCGCTCGCCGACCGTCTCGACGTCGATCTGCTTCTCGTCGCGGATGTAGAACACGACGTAGCGGTGCTTCTTGTCCTTCTTTATCTCTTCGTACGTGGTCTTGCACGCGTCCGATACTGTCACGCCAGACGCCTGCAAGTTGTACAAAAAAAATATTAAAAATTACGTCAAAATATGGGAAGCGGACATAGACCGTGTAGGACATTTTGATAGGAAAGCGAATAGAGTAACCGTGCATCTAGAACGAATCTTCTCGAGGAAGTAGTCTCTTACCTACTGAGCCAGTTAGAATGAGACGCGCTGAGTTATGTAGCGAGTGAACGCGTATCGAGAAGAATTCTGCTAATAGGTGTACCGACTTAACTGAACGCGAATTCGATAGCCTAACTTAGCACCTTACGTTGCATGGTATAGGTAACGCAACGACGGGTGAGGTCACGCACACTTCTGCATGCCATGTGTGAATCGGAGTTTCGTTCGAATTTAATTTTTTTTTGTATGGCGCTGTCACGTATACGCAGTAGTCGTGTGTGTAGTCGTCCATCTGAACTGATTGCTCAACTCGTATTACGTTTCCTATGCCCTGAAGTGTTCTATAATAAAATACATGTTTTAATGGTTTCAAGGCCAAATGAAAGCTCTCAATCGTTAGCTCAATATGGATTCAAAAATATCATCATAATTACATCACCCCATTGTCAAAGTGAGGAATTAACCCCTTGTACATTTACACGCACGATGATACAAGCCAAACCCAATGACTGTTTTTAAGACAGCTTCATAATATTAAAGTCGGGAATTGCCCAACATGTTCCTATTAATATGTTAATATGTTCTTATTAATACGTCCTAGTCTCACGGTAGTTTTATGTTAAAAATAGCCCATAATTGTCAAAATTTCTGTACAGTTAAACACATCAGCCCGTAGAGACAAGATACAAAACTTCAGTCAGTCTGCCATCGTGTCCAACAGCGAGACAATACATTTTCGACAAGCTCAGCTTGTTTATTTGTGGAGTTAATTCGGTCCGACGGCCTCCTGCACGCCTGCAGACGAATTTAGACCAGGACTGGTGCAGTGAGATGCCGAGGAGCGCGTGCTTGTAATCTCAATGCGTTTTATCAAGGTCGACATCTTGTTTATTGATTACTCAGTACGTTTTGCTAATGGGCTGTCTGCACGGACCAACCGTATTTCGTTTTAGGTCATTTAGTTCGTACGCAAAAAAGTAGTCAAATTATTTTTTGTTTATAATCCATTCTACTCTACCTATCTTATTTATTGTCATGAATACGGCACAATTAGGTTGTAATGTAAATACATAAAAATCTTGCGTGGTTTGGGAGTAGGTGGCCAAAGATATGACGACCGACAGAGCCGGAAAGTGACTTCATTTCATACCTACTATGTTAAGGTAGGTACAAGATACGTAACATGAACAATGACATACCAACCCAGCCCAAAATAGTTTCAATTCAAAAGATAACGATAACTGCAGTGACTAAATAACCGATATACGGTCATAAAATTGCCTCGCCGTGTATGGGCGGGTAATCGAGTTAACAGATAATGACAGGAAAACATGGTTGCGGATTCCACAATACAAGCTTCTTCGCATTGTCAACAACAGTATTGGCAAATGGCACGAAACTGTTTCGAGAGATGTTCGTTAGCAAAACATGCATCAGATTTCCCTGTAAGAATAATTGTCTTCCAGATGCCCTGGATCCTTAAGAAATGTCTAACTTAGAGTTTTGAGTTCGCAACTCTCCATCCTAGAATTCCTTGGGGCTACACGTCAATGCCGGGCCATGAAAAGTATTATTTCGAACTTTTAAACGATTCCTCACATTTAATAGTTAACTACAAGTTACGATCTTCTAAATAAAAGTGTTATAATCAATAACTTTCAGGTCAAAATAGGTCAGAAGGAGGTCTAGCGAACATTTTGAGGACACAGCGGTGGATGGGCAAACAACGGCCCGCGGTTCATCTCCAGCCCGCGAACGTGGACCCAGGAGCAACTTAAATCATGAAACAATTATATTGCAGTTAAAAATTCAAAAACTGAAGCCCACGTAAGAAAAATTTGCCCATCTCTGGGCTAAACAGCCTTTGGAAAAAAAAGAGGCTAAAAATGCCGTTTGTTCCAACAACAGAGTTAATAACCTTATTAACCCAGAAGAATGTCAGGTTATCTCGTTATCGCGGTCGGGTCGGAAACGCTAAGTAAATAAACATATACTGTTTTTCTCTTTTGTTTGAACTTGTAGAAATAAGGAACTGTTTGATCAGGTGGCTAAACGTGAAATATGACTAATAGCCGCTGCACAATATTACAACGTTTTTTAAGCAAACCGGCGTCTTGCGACTACTAGACTTTGCGCGGAAAGAAAACCCGATCAAGGTAGTGTATTAGAGAGGACCCGAACTTTTGGTGTCGGCGAGTTTTGGCGTGATATTGGAGTTCCGGTTTAGTTTAGTTTTTGGCTAAAAACCTATACCGATACTGAAATGTGCGACTGCCGTGGCAGAGTGGCCACAGAAAGTGTTGTTACCTGTCTGAACGCCAGAATTGGAGGCCTGGTTTCTGATGAATGAAGTTGTTAGTTAAGCGTGGTAAAGAATAAAGATACCAAGAACTGGGTAGGAGTTTTTTATGTTTCAGAGGAAAACGAGCAAGTGGGTCAAGTAATAGTAAGGTCACCGCTAGTCATGGATACTCGCAATTACCGAGGAATAGCAGAAGCGGTGACGGCCTTAAGGAAAAATGGGATTGTCTCATTTAGAGGTCTCTGGCGCTCTGCGGTTTTAAAAAACTCAACAAGGCTACTTCATTTTAGGGCCATGTTCTGTAGAAGGGTGGTATGACAGTACATCTGTAGCTTAGCAAACTGAAAATTAAGGTGGGAGGGGTTCAGTTATGGTAAAATCAAAATTGATCATTCATCACCCACATAGCAACAAATCTTAACTACACGACAGCACACCGGAATCAAACCAGTTTATCGCCATTCGAAGAAGCATCTCCCCTCGTTTCGGATTGACCTCCCTGATAGCGATCCGGCCGCCTCGCCATCTGCCTAACCCACTAAACGTTCGATGCGTTTGCATAAGTTTAAAATGCTCGGATGCCTTTCAATTTATTCGGACGCGTCACTAAGAGAAGAGAGTTGTTTACAACAACTGAATCTTAATATTTCTAAGTTTAAAGCTATACACGGATTCCGTATTTATTTAGAATATGCTAAGATGACCACCTAACTCAGTCAATGAAGGGTGAGAAATAATAAAACTTTGACAGTTGTATACACTTTCTGTTCAACACAAGGTGTATTTTGAAGCATTTATACTGCTCACCGTCTCCTAAAATACAAAGAAACTTCAACGAGTTGTCTGTTTCGAAATAGGAGTCTGAATAGGTAGCAAAAACGTCGATCGATTGATTCGATTCTGACAGTGAAATGAAACCAGCAGAGTCATATTACTAATTTAACTATAGTTATCTTTACAGGATAACAGAATACCAAATGTCTAGATAACAATACGTCATAAGGCAGCAAAAATCTATTGAATCCGTAGCTTATGTGAAAGTAGTTAAATTTCGTGTATATCTTTTGTGGTCGCAGAAATAGTTAAATCTAGACTAGAGTCTTCTTCTGTTGGTGCCATTTTCTATCAAAGGCTGGCGAACATGAGAGCAACTTGAACCTTTGTCACAATTGTCACGGCAGCCCTAAATAATGATAGACCGCCTTACTACACCATTGACGGAGATTTGCAAGCCCAAAAATGTTTCAAGTCCAGGGGTCTTAGTCTACCTTGTAACAAAACTAGAAACTGAAACCTGGTGTATAAAATCTGAACCCTCCTACGTCGTAATATCGAAATAGACATGCCTGTAGAGACATTGGCCGTTGCTTTATTAATAGAATTGAACTTGCACACGTGCGCTATCCATTATTAAACCCTAGGAGGGCTTCCGCGGCTATAACATCCTTCATAATGTTATTAATATACTACGAAGATTAGACACAAAGGAAAGTTTTGCATCAAACTTGCAGGTCATTTCATAAGCGCAAGAAGTCATGCATACCGCAGAAGGTTTATTGAATTGTTTGGAGTTAATTGACCAATAAGATTCGACTTAGTCGTTCTTCTTGCACGTGTAACGTGTGCCTGGTGAACGCCGTGCGCTGGTGTTAACCTAGAACTTCCATAGAGGATTCAGGAGGAATCCTGTGGTTAAACTGTCTAATGTGCACGTGAGAAAGAGTCACCCTCTATGGGTACACATTCTTAGCACTGTGCGTTTCTAAATGAGACTTGCATTTTTAGAGTTGTTTTATACTATTTGTTAGATTGCAAAAATACAGATGACATATCGTAATAACAGACTATTCTATACCTATCTACGAACAGGAATGTGCAGTGTAATTATAGGATAAAGAAAACCCTCATGAAATTTTACTAAAAAGTTAAAAAGCAAACTTGAAACGGACATCAACACCGGCTCGCAAGTGCCGCATAGGTAAGCACAACTTCCTCATATTATAGTGACCCTGGGTAGAAAGAGAAAGTACGGAAAACTCACGCACATTTGCGTCAAAGCCAAACGTCGATTCACTGACAAACGAGAGTAATTGATAGTCACTTATCGCGACCGACTGACGCATTTCCGTTGCCCACTTCAAAATCGGAAGCCAAGACACTTGCTAAGGCTTTTAAACGTGTTTCATGTTTATTATTCAACGCTCATACAATAAGAATCGACGGCAATTTCGTTGACTCATACAAAATTACGAATTATTGACCGGAGTGACCTCGAAAATCTTTCACTTCAAACAGGTTTGATTTGAGACAAGTTTAAAACTAACGTTTCTGCTAATTGTGCTCAACTTTTGGCCAATAAACGTCGCCTATTAAATGTGGGATATGTAAATCTCTCGTAATAAATGTTCTAGGTAATTTTCGGAGTTAAGTTCCATTGCCAAGTCGGATGATTAACGACTGTGAGCCCGTGACGCCGAAATGCCACCTACGCGGTTCAGAAATAATTCGTAAGAGAGAAAGGACCTTGATAGAAGACGTTTTAGATGCAAAAGCCGATTTAATCCGACGTTACGTTACGTTTTACGTAACTGTGAAATAATGAGTTTCTTTATTTAATTCCGAGATGGAATGCCGATCTAGCTAAATATATTGCTTTAACATAATATATTATGTCCATTTTGTATAGGTAGCCTACAATAAGGTCAGATGACGGGTTACAAAACCTCTGTCACGAATACAATAAAAAAATCAAGACTGATGGGTAGAATTTCAGCAGTGGATAATTTTACTGGTGGCATGTAGTCACATCGACATCATCCGGAAATCACAGATCAATCCAAAATGAACGCCCAAATGAAAACCGTGTAAGAGAGTAGTAGATAGATACAATTTCTTAGTGTAAAATCTTGTAAAGTAAACATAGCTCTTACATCGCAGTGACTCAATGTCCTAAACGTTAAACTAAAATTTAGCACAAATTCGAGGAAACATTAGCCATACATATAAATACCAATGACGATGGAAATTGTAAATGAGCGTGCACATGAATAATGTAAACGCACCATTACTCATTTCTATTTCATCAGAAATATCCACCGTGGTAGAATAAACTGTCGATCTTTGGAAAGCAATCAATCTCAATCTTATTGTACCTAAAGTATTTAGTACACATAAAAATAAATCTCAACGATCCTCTCAAACTTTCCACGTTTTGATGTTCCTTTACTGCGGGATTATTAAAATGTCTCTCTTTTACCGACCAGACTGTGACATCATGACGACATTTACTGTTGAAGTGTAGATCTATCAAAACGGTTTCCATTCCGGCGAGATTAATAACCAAAGCTTACTCCTTTCTGGTGAGACGATGTCATGTACTGCAGATTCATCAAAAAGGTCTCTCCTTCCGGCGAGACTGACATTTACTGCAGTTCCATCAAAAAGGTATCCCATTCCGGCGAGACTGACATCTTTTACTGCAGGACTACCAAAAGCTCCCCTCTTTCCGGCGAGACTATAACATATACTGCAGTTCCATCAAAAAGGCTTTTCCGGCGAGACTGACATCATTTACTGCAGGACCATCAAAAGGTTACTCTGCTTCCGGAGTGACTATGACATTTACTGCAGTTCCATCAAAAAGGTATCCCATTCCGGCGAGACTGATATCATTTACTGTAGGGCCACCAACATGTCTCTCTCTTTCTGGCGAGACTGTGACAACAAACTAATTAGGTACTTACGTACTAAGGGGGTGTTCCCGTTTTAAAATACACGTCGCGTCAGTAATGTCCTCACAATCTTCAATAGACCTGATCAAGGCTGTGCCAAAATGTATATCGGGCACTAAAGTACAATGAAAACGCGAGTTATAAATACTTAACATAGATGAATGAGGGATGTCGCAAGTGTAAAACGCCGCTGGCGCCGATCCAACACTGATATTGTGCTGTTATGTCAGGAGATACTTTGAAATATCGTAATAAATATCGCACTTTACGAGTCTTCAATTTCGAACTGTCACGGTTTCGGTGCAGCCATCTAAAGCTCTAATAATATTCAATTACTTTGTAGGTAGATGTGCAATGCCGTCTTTCTGCATTTTGGTGTTCAGGTTTGTTAGTGTTCCGAATAAAACGTCATATTTGACACTGTACAGTGTCCCATCCAATGGGATGGGAGTCTTCAAAAGAGGGCAAAACAATCTTACAGTCAGCAAGTCACGAGTGATTCGTACTTCTGGTTTTGGTAGAGCCACCAATGCGGTCAAAAAAATAATTCTGAACTCTTGCTTATTCAAGAAGGCCGTAGGACCTTAATCCTTAAGAGTTCAATAGACAAGCATAAAACCATATTATTACAAAAAACAGGAATTTACATTCTGAAAACATGTTTCGTTTACCATGAATGATCACGACGCTTCTGTGAGTGGTCACTGGTCACAGAAGACAAAAAGCATAAATATTCTTTAACTCTTACATCTTATAAATATGGCTTGATTACCAAAACGGTTAGGCCGTCTAGCCGTTGCTTCCCATCATAAAGTATCACATATGATTCAACCATCATTACTTCCGTAATCACTCGTGTACCTATGCATTAGACGACTGTCTTTTCATCTCATTAAATCATTAAGTCATTTTTAGCGATGATGGGAGGTGAATGACCTCACCCTCACCGGCAACCAACCATGCGTCACGAGTGACTCAGGTGGCGTAGGCAATGACGGGATATGGTACGAGGGCAAGGGTATGAAAGGCCGTTGGACTACTCTTTTTATGGAAAAAGAGGAGAACAAGCATGCGAGTCATCTGATGGGAAGTGATCACCGGCCATGGGCACCAGTGATAATTTGTAAATGCATCGTTGGCGTTGTAAAGGTTCTGGCCCTGTTTCACCATTCTCTGATAGGTTCCCGATATTGTATGTAACAGATATCTGTGACACCGTCTCTGTTTGTGTCCATAGAATAAACAATGACGGCATCACAGATATCTGTTGGAAATAATACGAGGAACTTATCCGAGAGTGGTGAAACAGGTCCTAAGAATTGTAGGCAGTTTTTTTATCGTGACGTGACTACACACATCTTCATTCTTTACGCATATCTATGTTGGAAACTTACGCACTTGTAAGACTGACTTCATGCTGTTAATTACCTACACCACAGCATAAATAATGGTACTAACGTACAAAGCTTCTCTTTTACGACAGCGATTAAACGAATTCCAACTTTATTGACAAAAGTTCATATTACTTCATTCACATACACCAGGCGGCTCGCGTCAAAAGGAACGCGCCGCCAGTGTCCGATTTTCCCCCCGCAATTCCCGGCTGTCGCCCGCTGCATTCGTTTTCAATTACACTGACGCAGAGAGAGAGCGAACAAGCGGGCGAGCGGCAAGCCGGCAACCTACTGCGTTTTACCTACTCTGTAGGCAAGGCGGCCGAGCGTACCTACAGTGCGGAGTGGAACCCCCCCGCCTACACAAAGGTAGCTAATCTAGTTTTAATTGACAAGTTGATATGGTATATCGTTTCTATTCTGCGAATGAAAGTATATATTTGATACTGATAACGCGTCCCAATCGCAAGATAAGGGAATCCTCTTATCCAATTTGTTACTGATTGCGTTTAAATGTGAAATGGCCTTTTTCTCTACAGGTAATGTAGGCGCATAGAATTTTGGAACGACGGGAACAGCAAAAAATTTACTTTCCTATAAATCCTTATTTAACACCCTCGGCATAATTAAGACCATGTAAATTACACCTAACAATAGTTTAGAAAACAATTTATAAAAGTTTTCCTTTATATTAGTGTAGATTAATTAGAATGCATATTAAAACAATTTAAAAGATTACAAGATAAAACATCATGACATGGATCATAAACTTGTGATCGATTTCAGTGCAATTCTTTTGAATCATTTTAAACATCAATAAAAAAAATATCACCCTTGCCGACAAACATATGTAGTAATTATAATTCTTCATTTAAACGCACGTCTACGAAGGTAGTTAGAGCAGTTTCGCATACGCGACGTGTACGCGACCGGTGTAATTCGGCATTAAATTAAATTGCACAAATTTTCATAACTTACAAATACAAATATTTTGTATATGTATGAAAGTTGATGCAGTGTTAATACCTGATTATAGGGACATATCATATACCAAAGAAACGGGAGCTTCGCGGAGCTCCCGTCGACCCAGGCAGTGCAAGTGGAGAAGGCTTTTGGAAAAGAACTGAGACTCATAAAATAACTAATGGGTACAAATGCGAAGGGAAAGTAAACTTAAAAAAAAGTTTAGTAAAAAAACTAGCTAAACTAAAGTTATTTTGTAAAAATCCTGAACTCTAAAGCAATAAAGATTAATATGGTAATCTTCTAATTACTAACTGTGCCTCTTTCTTATGATTAATTCATGAATTCACATGTTTTAATGGTGTTGTTATGGATTTATAATATGGGTGTGGTTTGTGGATTTTTCCTACATGGTTGTATGTAACAAATTATTATATGTTTAGTCAGTGTCTAGGTACTTATTTACTTGTTTGTCTATATGTTCTTTTTAGGGTATTAGGTATGCGTTGTGAGGCAAATGTAGATTACTAAATGGGTTACCCAAGTTAGGTAACATGTTTGAACAAAAAATATGAATTAATTTTACCAGTAAGATAATGTCTTATTGTTGTGAAATGAGCCATGTTTTTTACATTTGCATGCACTCTTCTAAAAGGTGAAACAATTTACTTATAATACGAGTTTTTTGTTAATTATTTGCCTTAATTGTTATTTTACCTATACTCAATGATATTATAATGCATGGATATAGTGTCATGCTAAATGACAGTAGAAAAACGACCCGACATGAGAATACAGGTTGACGCCAATGTCACAAATGCAAATTATTAGTTCACCATTTGGATTTTAAATTTTATGTCTAACTGCATAAAATAATAATTTATTAAGTTTCATTGCAAATAGGTTTTTTACAAAATAATGGTACTGACAGCAGCGCCGTCGATCCGACAGACTGACAGTGTAAGCGATTGTCGATTTATTGTATTTTTTGTTCGACTTTTGAGGCCATTTTTTTAAACGCTAACTAGAAGGATTATAGGATATTAGGATTTATAGGTCAGTGCCTATACCCCAATGTATCAAATAGACAAGAGAATGATACAAACATGATACATAAAATTTGCCTTGGCAGTTTTTGCCATGCTCAGAGGCCCTAGCATGCGGGCTTTATTGCTGCCAAAAGCTTATGTTTCTTTTCTAACCAGCTAGTATGTGCGAGAGGGACTAATACTTGTTTCTGCTACTATAGTAGGAATCTATTGGATGCCCGTCCCATACTGTAAGCAGTGAACAAGCCAAGATGAGTTGTGCCATCCTTATCACGTTGACTGCCATGAGCATTGCCAATGGAATAACGTTACCCTTATTGCTCAGCACTTAAGGTATACTTTTTGTCGCTGGCGGCCAAGGTGTTGAACTACTCTTCCTTTAGATGGCAGTTACAGTAAAATTAAAAGAGATTTCTATAGTCTGCCAGTATGTTGTAAAAAGACATTGACACTAATTTTCAATGCCAAGTTCCGGTCTATGTTGTTGACATCGGAGATTGACAATTTTGTTGATAATCATCAGCTGTCTACAGTCAGAGGTCAAAAAATACTAAACACTCTTAATTCTGGACAACAAAGCCAAAAGGTCAGATGTAAAATTTTAACCAAAATAAGTTTTTTTTTCACTTAAAATAGCATACAAATTTGTTAGTAAAACTATCTAACTTGGACAATAAAAGAGAGTGAAATAATATAATGATTAGACTGTCTGAAAGAGAGAAAAAAAGGTAATTTTAGTAAAAATTGGACATCCGTTTTTTTTAGCTCTCCAGAATTGAATTAATAGCTCTTTTTGATCTATTCTATCTTCTTATCTATTTCTGGTACTGAATGTCTGTCCTAATAACATGTTCAGATATTTCTGTATAGTCGACCAAGTATTGCTTGACCACTTTTGAACCTTATTCCTTTGTAATACGATCGAAAAGTGGTCAAGCAATTTCTTGGTTGACTATACCATCTGCAGCAATTAATGCTGAAATGGATCATTAAAAGCTGACAAGATTTCATAATTGACAAAGAGATTGATAGCCTACTTAAATTCCCAATATGCATAATAATTATACTGCAGGAATCCCCCAAAGCTAATTCCAATAATGACTACAAAACCAAAAGGTCCATGTTCGACTACCAGGAGGGGCAAATGTGGCAAATGTTTGTATGAAAAATATGAATATGGATTTTGAATGTATTTAAGTATATATTTATTTATACAAGTCTGTATATCTGTAGTCTAGTATCCATAACATAAGCAGCTTTAGTTGCTTAATTTAGGACTGAGTCAATTTGTGGTTATTGTCCCAAAATATTTATTTATTTGACATATTTCATCCAAGAATCCACTATATTTTAATTTTACAACCTCTTTTGAAAATAGAAGGTAGATATGTTTACATTCATGTTCAAGTTGAGTTTACTAGGCTATATACATACGTGAATCAGACAGATGTCGATAACTTAGCTCAATGCAGTACAAATAAGGAAATATAACATTGGCCAGTCAACCACAACCTATAAACGTACCGTAAGTACATGACTCAGGTTATTCTGATAAGATTCCACCTCTGTTAGTCATTACGAATTATTCGATGTCTAATAAAACTAAGCGTATTGGGCGATTACGTTTAGAATAAAAGGCTACTGGGTATATTTGTCTTTCTAAGCAATCTTAACTATCAGCAAGGAAGGTGAAATACCTCTCGTTTGTAAAAACCGCAGTAGACAATGTTTTATATGTAACAAATTAGTCAGTGTGACCTTGACACTGTAGAGCGAGAGCATTACCCTCGGGTTTGCACCGACGCCCAACCTAAGCGCTCTATTCACCCGAAATAGACGTGAAATGTATGTGACAGTCATCGCCAACCGCTATACCATATATGGTAAAACTGAATGCGATTGCGCGGCGATGCAAACCCTAGTCAGTTCGATGCCCCCGGTACGCCACCGGCAACGCAAAATAACCTCGATAACACACTAAATGCGATATCCCCCAATGATTCACCCCTCTAAAAACGCCCATAATTCCACAGCTCGTCAAAAAAGGCGTTGCAGGCTCGTAACCTTTCAAACATACGTGAAATCCAACACCGCTTTTCCAAATCCAACATCCGACACCCACTCCGCCAAGCTCAGCTGGCGATTTTATCCAATTAATTACAGCTAAAAACACAACACGTGGCATAAAAATCACTGAACGGTGACATTTATTTTCATGAAAAGGCGTGCGAACTCTGCGGTGGTTCGTGCGAAATATGGCGGCACCGGTCACACAAGAATAAATTCCATTGAAGTTTCGGTATCTCGATACGTTTTTGGACGCACCCGCGATTTGTTAACACAACACGGCCGTGAAACACTGTAATTATTCTCTCAACTTACCATTTTTTGATGTTATTCACGTAAAAATTTCACCACTAACTTCACCGACACCACGACAACAGCGAGCGACCGGAACGACACTGATCCGCGCAGTTGGCTATCCGTTATTTTGCGACAGCCAATGAGCCAATGGGCGCATGTGTCAAAATGAGCACTAAGTCAAGACACTTTCTAATTAGATAAACTTAAATTCACGACTGTAAAAAAAATATAGAATGTAACGCGAATCTATTTTAAATAATTATTTAATTATTAGAAGATCCAATGAGCTCTTTAAATAAATTGTAGTGGTACTACTAGCATACTCTATGGTGCCAACTTCAAAACTGAACTAACAAAGTTGATGCTGTCGTGATAATAAATACTTTAATATAAATATATCTCGATAAGTGGAAGTCACATCAACAGGATGCGATAAGAACAAACATCGCACTTTCAATGTGAATGATGGAACAAAATTTCGTGCTACTCGACAAGTGAGTCACTGATTACGTTTATATTTTAACCAATCACATTCCAGTATTCAACAAATGCCCATATATGGGCAGACGGAAATAACCTAGAAGACGCCATTTTTCGATTTGAAAATTTCGCGCCTTTTCTTAAAATTGATACAATTTGACTAGAAAAAGAATAAAACAAGATCTAAACCGATATTAAAACTGATTTTAATGAAAATTACTCCAAATGAAAAGCCAGCATGACGGGTTTTTTGGCTTTTACATCGTATTTAACTATAAACTTTGTGAACGCCAAGAACACTTAAAAGAGTCGTGTAGTCGAGCCATGCTACCGACCAATATAGTCGTCGAACTATACGGTGTAACAGCAACCTACATACAAACATTTAAGGTTCAAATTCCCGTTTGACATTACGTCGACGTGGCGTGCACTTGTAAATTTTTGTCTATGCATTTTGGCGTTGAAAAGGTTAAGCGTTCTCGGATTGGATGTACATACTTTTTAAAGGTGGACCTAGTGTAATGTCCGTCCGGATCGCTACCACTATCTTGTAATATCCCAGCCGTGCTTACACTGTTGTTTCGGTGTGGAGAGCACGACAGCCGGTGACATTAATGGCACAAGTACCTATTCCATCTTGGCTGCTTAGTGGTAATTCACTTTGCGAAGTGCAGGTGCGAAGTTTATAAACTGTCAAGTGCAAGTAGCAAATGTATAAACTCGCTCTTAACACTTCGCAAAGTGTAATTAATCCATTAGCCCTCTGGATTGGCAACGCATCGGCAGTGTCCTTGGTGTTACGGGTGTCTATATCTGGTGGTGATCACTTACCATCAGGTGACCCACTTGCTCGTTACGGCGGTATTACAGATATCTGTTAGATATGATATTCGGAACTTGTCAGAGAATGGCGTTAGACTACAATAAAACAAAACTTATACTGTGTTGTAAAATCAATAATATATATTTATTTTAATTACATTACAAAAATTTTAAGAATAACAACTAACATCCTTATTCATAAATTCACTAAACCTCTTTTAGCAAACAATATTTTGTCTTTGTCATTGTGACGTTTGTTTTCGAAAAAAAAACAAACCATAAATTACTTAAAAGAGGTTTCTAAACTTTAATGAATAAATCGATCTACAAGGGTCGAGCAACACCGGTGCGTGTGCTGCTCGCTTCGTAGAGCTTCGTTATGCATGCGACACGTACGCGACCGGTGTAACTAGGCCTTAAATAGAACATTATCCAACAAAAAAAATCATTTTACAAAAATATAACCTATTTTTTCAACTTAAGACTATTGTGTACCGAGCGCTATAAATACAAACGGCGACAACGTTTTCCACCCTATTAACCTGTAGCCATGATTTTTTGTATATTGTCATTTTGCCCTAGAACTAGGTTTCAATGTTTTGATTTTTTTATATTCTCTATGCCTAGTTTTAAAAATATTCACGCTTACTTGTTTTGTATAAAACTCCTAAAATTCAAATATTCTCAAATCTATGAAGAATATTAAAAAAATCAAAACATACAAACCTAGTTCTAAGGCATTATGACAACATACAAAAAAAATATTGCCACAGGTTAAGGTTAAGAGTATATATCGAACTATCGATAGTATTGTTGATAGTATCGTGACCTCGAAAACTAGTCACAATATCGATAGCCCTATCGATAGTATCGATACTATTGCTACTATCGATAGTATTGCTTTTCGATAGTACTGATAGTATTGGATTTTAATGACTATCGATACTATCGATAGGCCTATCGATAATGTGACTATTTTTTGAGGTCAACTACCGATAATTCAGAAACGCTAGTTAAGAGGGTGGAAAACGTTATCGAGTATAGATAGTATTGGATTTAAATGACTATCGATAGTACCGATACCATCGATAGGCCCATCGATAATGAGACTATTTTTCGAGGTCAACTTTCGATAGTTCAGCAACGCTAGTTAAGATGCTGGAAAACATCGCCGTTTGTATGGAGACCACTTTTTCTGGCTGGGTTCTCTTCTTAGGCATTTCCAACATATTTGTGATATCTTTTATACATCGTATACAAGTTGGTCATAGTCATTTGCCCCGGGGAGCCAGCCAGGGCCCGTCTCAAGAAAGCCATAGCGTGGTTGGAGTCTGAAGCTTGGATGAGGAGGACCACGGAATTTTCCAGATGTAGACGGACCATTTTGGGGGGAGGCGCGCGCTCTATCCACGAACTGATGTCGGCCACCGTGTAGGTAGCCAGGCGGGATATATGCGATTTCCTTTTGCAGATCGAATTGGTTAACCTGGAACAATTGTTGATTTGTTTAATTTTATTGTAAAAAACAAAAAACAGTGGTTAATAACCTTCCACTTCAGCACAGAATATGTAAATACTTATTTTAGACCACAAAGTCACTGCAAAGTTAATTAATAGATTAAGGCGTTACTTGTCGTATGTATGAGTAATTGAGTATTAGTAGCAAACGGTCGTACTATTTAACATCCCACCGATGCCACGTAATGAGGCGAAACGTGCGTAGATCGTGTAGGAATAGACACAACGGTTACCTTTGGTGTACATTAAGGTAGTATAATCAACGTTTTTCTTATTAATTTACAGGTTTTACTACCTTGACGCACACCAAAGGTAACCAATTTGACAGTTTTGGACTTGACATGCACTGAGGCTATGTCCATGCTATTCCTATATATTGAGATGGCACATCGCTTGCGTTGCGTGCACGTAACGCAGCTCTACGAGATGGAGCCGTGCTGCATACGGTGTGGCCCGGCCTTTATGGCGCCTTTTACAAGTAAAAGCGAGACAGAGCTAAGTGCCATAAGCAGTTTTAAGATAGGAAAGGACTTTGGTAGGTTTTTGTGCAAGGTCCGTCCGGATCGCTACCACCATCTTGCTCGCTAATCCGAAACACAGCAGTGCTTGCAGTGGTGTGTTCCGGCGGCGTGGTGAGCAAGACAGCCAGTGCAATTACTGGCACAAGAGGTATTCCATCTTAGCCCTCTGGGTTGGCAACGCATCTGCAATCTCTTTGGTGTTGCGGGTGTCTATGGGCGGTGGTGATCAGTTACCATCAGCTGAACCACTTGCTCGTTTGCCTTCCGATGTTATATATAAAAAAAGGAAATTTTACAAGCATCAAAACAAACGAGAGGAACATAAAATATTGCAAATCATCTCGCGGATAACGAAAAAACTTTTCTCAAGTATATTCCATAGTTTCATGAGTCATGACCATATTTGGTAGTGTACGGTATCGCAAAGTCGAGTTCAGTTTTGTTACCATATATGGGCATAGCGAGTGTCAAACTTAGTTATGGTTGGGGAATAAGAGTGGTCAGCCCCTGAACTAAAGCGAAATCAAATGTTTTTACTCGACTGCCGGCAGAAGGTATAAGTCATAAAATTTATTTGACATATTATATATCATTTAAATCATCACATTTTAATAAATGTTTGACATGGAATAAAACCAATTAATTTAATATCACTGCATGACTATTATTTAAAGTATTAATTTCTTATCATATTTGGACATCAAATTGTGTAAATGTAATCCTAGATTTAGTTATCAATTATTATTACAGGGCGTCATGGGCTGACTTATACCAATGTAACATTCAGAAAGGAGGGTTCGGTTTCGTCCTATAGGGTCACATGTTTTGTCATATATGGTCACAGTCGAAGTGGATCAAGGGGGGGCTGGGGTCATGGGGTCATTGGGTATTGGGGGTTATTCCCATTCTCCCATCCTCTTCCACTGACTACCGACTATGTGACGCCCCCCTTTCGAATAGAAAGTTGGCTTCACCCTTGGCGCTAAGAAAAAATGCGATTGACAAGGTTTTTTAACAAACTGGAACAAATTACCTTGCTACTCCGCGAAACCAAAGCCGGGCTCGTGCAAAATAGCTGCGTCTGTGCGACACATATATGTTCATGCAAAAACCCACCCTCCTCCGCTTCCACACGAAACAACAAATATCACACAGACTCAACTACACAGCACCACCACTAAATACTAAAACTACACGATAGAGGTTTCTTAATTTGAATTTAGGTACAGTATAAGTAAGACGATTAAATCATAGGCTGTAAAGAAACGATATTCCTAGACCCATAAACCAGCAAGAAAAACTGGTGAGAGTTAGTATGGAGAAAATACCTTATATTTCCCATTGTGTTGTTCCGTATTATGCCTTACCATATATGGTGATGTCGAGTGTTATTCCGTATTTTACCATATAAGGTCATAGCGTGCGACTATTACAGGTGGTTGCGTAATATGGTGATTATCGTAATGGTGTGAGTACAGTTTCAATCGTGACAAGTAGTGAATGACGTCATTTTTTTTTTGTAATCGAAATTATTTACGATTTTTCTAAACATTCAAATTAAATTTAAACGCTATATAATGACAACACAAAGAAATAGTAGGGTACTTAATGGCATTGCGTTTGCTAGTTTCGCGCAACTGGCAAACGCAAGGCACGGATGCTGAGGTTTCAGGTTCGAATCCTGCCATTATCTTAAATTTTCTTTGTGTTGTCATTATATAGCATTTAAATTTAATTTAAATGATGTCATGATTTTGAAATTAAATATTTGATCGGTTTATATCGCGTGTATTGTAACGCATCTAATTTCCGATCTTTCGAGCTCTTTTTAACAGATTTCCTCTCCACGCCGGAATACAAGAGTGAAAGAGCTGCTGCTTTGCGGCTGGATTAGCAAGCAAGATGGTAGCGATCCGGACGGACCTTGCACAAGGTCATACCACCCGCACCCGCTTACCTTTTTTTTATACAACAGGAAGGAAAACGAGCAAGTGGGTCACCTGATGGTAAGTGATCACCACTGCCCATAGACACCCGCACCACCAAAGGGATTCCAGATGCGTTGCCAACCCAGAGGGCTAAGATGGAATACCTCTTGTGCCAGTAATTGCACCGGCTGTCTTGCTCTCTATGCCGGAACACAACAGTGCAAGCACTGCTGCTAAGCCGCTGGATTAGCGAGCAAGATGGTAGCGATCCGGACCCGCTACTACCGATACCACCCGCATCCGCTTGCCTTTCTATTTTATAAAAGAAATTGCTTACTTCTCGATGGAGTGAGCCGCCTCCGCTAGCCTGTCTTCCACGGGTTTGTCGAGCTGCGCTTGCGCCGACGCGCGCTCGCACAGACAGAACGCTAGGGCCCGGTAGCACTGCATGTAGCACGGCCATCTGGGAATTATCAACATTATACAATACAATACAATAAATAAGGCGATTACGTAAGCTTTATAAGTAACCGACCGAAGCTTTGTTTTGGTTTTCGGCAATTTTTAATAATTAAATAAATTAATATTTTGAGACAGTTGGGCCAAAATTCTGTGCCTAAAATAAAGATGAAAATGTATAAACACTTTTACAAAATTGTAGATGTCTCGAAATATTTTCCTAATAATATTACGTTAGTTCTCAACCGGGCCCCAATTTCTATTATGAATTTTCCCACCATCCTGGGTTTTTTATTGCAGAAAAGTTTCACCAGTCCCCACGACCCCTCAAAAATAGTGTCTACTGCGTTACCAAATAATAGTTTTTTTCTTATTCTGAGCCCAAATATTTATATAACAGTCATCATTGGGGTATGCCATTCTGAATTTAAAGATAAAATGTTATTTTAAGAATATCAGAATAAGTCAGAAATATGCGTTAAAATGTACAAGGGACGTTTTTATAGGCATCAAAAAGAATTTTGGCCCAATTAACACTAATTGATTTAGTCCCAAACTAAGCAAAGCTTGTACTATAGGTACTTGTATAAATAAATACATACATAAATACATAATATGACATCCACATACATTGCTTGCCCTAAGTCTGTAACTCTGTAGCGTTACTTGTCGACACAGTAATGTATGGCGAATTGTCACTGTCACCTGTCGCCTGTCGCGTTTAGGGCCCAGCTATTAATAATAGGAATTTATTGTAGCGGGTGGTAGGAACTTGTGCAAGGTCCGTCCGGATCGCTACCGCTAAATTGTGTTCCGGCGTAGAGAGCAAGACAGCCGGTGTAATTACTGGCACTAGAGGTATTCCATCTTAGCCCTCTGGGTTGGCAACGCACCTGCAATCTCTTTGGTGTTGCGAGTGTCTATAGGCGGTGGTGATCACTTACCATCAGGTGACCCAAATGCTTGTTTGCCTTATTATTTCATAAAAAAAATTGTAATTAGAATAAAAAGCATTACCTGTCTTCTAAAATCTCCTCTCTAGCCACAAGCAAGCTGTTCAATATGGCCAGTGACCCGTTGTACAGTTTGAAGAATGCCGGCCACTCCACTATGCACCTTACACGCTTGGTGTTACAGCCCAGAATGCAAAGTACCAGATGCAGCAGTTCGAAGATAGAGTCCAAGAATTTGTAGTCGAGAGAAATCTGAAAATAGACCAAGATTAAAGAATTAAAATTAAGGTAACTGTACCAGTGCTTGTCACGTAGGACATTGTTTGAACCAGTAGTTGACATCATTTTCTTTCTTTTTTACTCGTTTGTTTCCGTATCTTTTCCTCAATTACTGGGTCACTGCTACGGACTGGGACAGCTACCTTTTTTTATACAAAAACCCATCCTCCTCCGCTTCCACACAAAACATCTTATACCACACTGACTCAAATATAAACTAAAACCTAAACTATCACCACTTAACACTAAAACTACACACAGCACTGATTTCGCGGAGTAGCAAGGTAATTTATTTCACTATTTTAGTACGCCATTCGTTCAAGTAGCGAACGGTCGTACTGTTAGATCCAGATGATGCCTCGTACAGAGGCGAAACGCGCGTCGATCGTGTTGTTTAGTGCTTAGTGGTGGTGGTGTGTAGTTGAGTCTGTGTGATAAATGTTGTTTCGTGTGGAAGCGGAAGAGGGTGGGTTTTTGCATGAACATATATATATGTGGCACAGACGCAGCTAACTTGCACGAGCACGGCACTGGTTTCGCGGAGTAGCAAGGTAATTTGTTCCAGTTTGTTAATTGAAATAAATAAATAAAAACTGAAATAGTTTGACGACTTGGCTAACTTCGGCAACAGTAGCCACTGCAAGGCTGGCAACAAGTAGTCTATGAATGACCATATATAACAGCGTTGTTGCCAAACTTCTGTCCCTTCCAGTTGCTAAAATTATCAAAGTTTTGTCAACCTACCTTAGTGTCAACTTACTTTTGTATCAACTAGCCTAGGTCTAAGCAAAATAACCACTGACCTATAAACAATGGAATTCTAGTCAGCGTTTAAAAAATGGCCTTAAAAGTCAAACAAAAAGTAAAACAAATTGACAATCGCTCGCGCTGTCAGTCTGTCGGACCGACGGCGCTGCTGTCAATACTATTATTTTGTAAAAAAACCTATTTACAACGAAACTTAACAAATTATTATTTTATACAGTTAGACATAAAGTTGTTAATCCAATGACTATAGATGGTAAACTAATAATTTGCATTTGAGACATTCGCGTCAACCTGTATTCTCATGTTGGGCCATTTTTCTGCTGTCATTTAGTATGACACTGGTTAGTCGACCAAGTAATTGCTTGACCACTTTTGAACTTTATTCCTTTGTAATACAGTCGAAAAGTGGTCAAGCAATTTCTTGGTCGACTATACATCCATGCATGATAATATCATTTAAATTAAATTACCCTTTTAGCAGCCAAGATTACTTCAGAGAGAATATCCAGCCCGTTCCTCAACAGATCGCAAACGCCCTCTTCAACAGTTATTTCCTTATCTCTGCTAACAATCTTCTCTGCTGTCAATTCCAAATTATACTCAAAATGGTCTTGAATCCAAAGCCTCAGGTGCTTGCTTAATCTGTATACGAGTTTGGACAACGCGGCGCACTTCGGTCCGACGATGTTCGCTTTCAAACATTGTATGATCAGATATTTCGATACTCTGTGCGAAGTTAGAATTGTGTTTGCAGTTTCTTCTTGCTTCAAGCTTTGATAGTCCTGGGAATGTGGTATGGAGCATGATTTGATTTTTTTATACATTTTTCACAGCATAACAGTTAAACCAAAGCACTATGCAACTAAGATAAATACAATTTTATACAAAGAATATTCATAAGAGCGAAGGAGGTAAGTATAAGCAAGTCAGAAATTCGCAGAAGAAGGCCGCACAACCATTCTCTCGCAAAAACTCAAACATCGCTAACGCTGCCAGGCGTAAGCGATGTGAACGGAAACAAACTCAAAACGTGAGCGCTTTGAGCGACGTAAACTGATTCGGACTGCGGCCTAAGAGCGGTTTCGCACTACGTCCGATCCGAACCCGTGAAAATATAGGTCTAGAAAACTCGGACCGAATTCGGATATAGCTCACGCACTAGTCCGATCCGAACCCACGAAAATATGAGCTATTTTCAACATTTTCAATTAAAGTAAAAACATCGCAGGGAAATATAACGCAGATAACAATGTGGGCATGCGCTCGCTGCAACACTGAACTAATATACTGAATGCCTGCCGCTTCACGTCAGCCAGCCGCATACCCCGCCCGCCCGCTGCCTCTCTGCTCGTCCGCAGCTCGGCTTCAACTCGGACGCAGTGCGCGAGCGTTCATACAAATAATACTATGGCTACTTCGGTCCGTCAAAAATCTTCTCCGGAATGGAGATTCTAGAACAGTGATTCCCAAAGTGGTCCAGGCGGACCCCTAGGGGTCCACGGGAGACTTGCTGGGGGTAGAAATGTAGCAGCAGGGGGTCCACCGAAACCAGTAAAATTTTGAAAGTGGTCCACAAGAAAAATAAGTTTGGGAACTACTGTTCTAGAATGTCGGAAAGAAATCGGATGACGGAGATCGGATCTAGTGCGTAAATTACCATATAAATAGTTCTACGGCTACTACGGACCATATTTTCACGGATTCGGATCGGACGTAGTGCGAAACCGCTCTTAGCGAGTCATAAGGTGGGTAAATTACTCTAACTTACCTTAACAGCAGTTAAGTAACTCAAATCACCAACGAAATGCTTCCCAAAGCATTCGACGGACGACAACTCCCATAAGAATTTCAAAGCCATGCCGATACTCTCCAAGCAGTTCTCGCTGACACGTTTTTTTTGTCTCTGGTCGTACACCATAAGCAATCTGTCCTTCACGCTCCGCCATATTTGCAAAAAAAGTTTATCCTTGTCTTTGAAAATGTCGTGGCTTTCTAGTTTTTTAATGTAGCGCAGGATGGCGTTTAGAAGGTGGATGGATGACTCGATGTGTGGATTTTTCGAGTCAGGATTCTGGACTGTTCGTATCTGGAAATGGTGAGAAAAAACAATAAAAAATATATCAAGAGTACGTCAAGAGACTTGTAGGAGGAGGGTTCAACTCGGCACTGTAGGAACGCTCGGTCGCCTTACCTACAGCGTAGGCAAATCGCAGTAGGTTGTCGGCTCGCCTCGCGCCCGCTCGCTCGCCCTCGCTGTGTGAGTATAATTGAAAACGAATGCAGCGCAACCCTAACGTGTTGCCGGGAGTTTCGGGGGGAAGGCAGACGCGGGCGGCGCGTTCCTTTTGACGCGAAGCTCCTGGCGAATGTGTATGAAGTAATACGAACTTTTTTGCGTGTCAATAGTGTTGGAAATCGTTTAATCGCTGAAGTAAAATAGAAGTTTTTGTACGTTAGTACTATTATATATTTACTCTGTGACTGTAGCCAGTTGCTAGTTGCAATAACAATGAGTCGTCTCGACTGGGGTAGTACCGCATTCTCACATAGTAACGGTGTGATGTGGTAATTTACTAATTGCGTTTACTACGGTGAATGGAGATCGGACGAGTTCAGTCCGCACCAAACAGGGTTAGTCAAAGTGGCGAAATATATTGGAACTTCTTATTCCCAGGGGATAAAGACGTGTTCCTATATATAGTGGCGGTGATAACTTTCTATCATGTATCGGCATGCTCGTTTGTCTCTCTTTTCCATACAAATATTTTGTTATTTAAATGTACAGTCAACCAATTTGATTCATAGGCCATTGTAGCACGTTGTCGCAATGTATCATCGCTGAGATATCATGAAATTTATTCAGAAGTCATTACGACATTTATTGTGAAAAGGTTCCACAGTGGTCTATGTATCAAATAGGTTGACTGTACTGCATGCATTTAAATATACAATGGAACCAGACCAGATTTAATATCAGCATTATTTAAATAACCTGGCGCCAAATTGTACGGCTAGCAGGCCTGCACCTATCGTTCAGTGTGTCTCCCTCATACTAGGTTAATCAGAAAGAGACTGATTGAACGTTAAAGGGAGTGGCGGAGTGTCGCACTACCCTTGATTGATGTTCGTGAAGTTTCGCAATGAAATGACAAAAGCCGGTGTCATTACTGGCACAAGAGTTATTCCATCTTAGCCCATTGGGTTGGCAACGCA
The DNA here is from genome assembly GCA_963691745.1 of Ditula angustiorana. Taxonomy (NCBI): domain Eukaryota; kingdom Metazoa; phylum Arthropoda; class Insecta; order Lepidoptera; family Tortricidae; genus Ditula; species Ditula angustiorana. Next base: position 7,094,985 of record OY829496.1, on the reverse strand, counting down.
TCTGCATTTTTCTTGGTGGTTCAGGTGTCAATGGGCGGTGGTGTTCACTTACCATGAGGTGACCCACTTGCTGGTTTTCCTTCCTACTAAAAAAAAATAAAAAATAATACTTACAGCATGTTGCATAAAGAAGTCCAAACCCGACCAGAGGCATTCCAAATTCTTGATTTCCTTTGTATCATTGGTTTCACAGTATTTAGACAAAGTGAGGGAATACGCCTCCATCGCGTTCAGTGCTGCCAGCGTGTTGTCAGAAACTACCGTGGAATCTTCAGGGTTGCCAGTCTCGTTAGCAAATAAACTACTATTGCTACTAAAGTCAATATTTTTAAAAGCATCTAGCATAGCTTTGTGAATTTTCTCTTGCAGATTAGCCAATATCGACCTATAAGCACTGGTCGTTATGGCTTTCTTTTCTTTTGCTATTATTGGCAGAATAAGGCAGCTGATCTGAAATACTGGGTCGCAGAAATACTCGATGCTTGAAGTATTTTTACTTGTTTGCTTTGTAAGAAGTATTTCGACAATACTTTTTACTATTTCACTGTCAGTTTTGACTTTTTTTACCCCTGTTTCTAGTGTGCTTTTCAACAATAGTAGATTATTAGAAGTTCTGATTTTTAGTGTTAGAAGATCTATGAGAGTCTTGTCTTCAAATGAAAATATGAACTCCACTGGGAATATTTTATACAAATCTGGGTTTTTGGGGCTCAATTCGTACAAACATTGCAATATGTTATCTACGTTTCGTTTCAATTTCTTGCTTGAACTTTTCTTTACTACCAACATAACAAGCAAAGCTACCAATTGATATTTTTCTTCCAAATAGTAGATTGGCAGTTGTCTTAGTATCTCTATACTGTTTGCTACATCTGTTTCCTTTGTATTAAGTAAAATATTATTAAAAAAATCTCTCACATCTAAGCTTTTCAAGAACAAGCCTACATCAAAATCTGATTTATTCATTGCTTTAGTCAAAGTCTCTGCACTTTCAAAACACTTTGTAATATTTTTCAATGTTTCCATCACCAATGCATTCAAAAGAGCTCTGTTATTAACAACATAGCTTTGTTTCAACACATCTGTTTCTGTGTTATTAATGCTGAACTTCACTAAATACTTAGCAAGTTGCTTCGCTTGTGATTTTTCCAAGTTAGCGAATACAATTTTCTTCAAATACTCTTCATTTTCTAAAACGTCTGAGCTAGTCAGTTGCTTTATTAAATGTATTCTGTCTGCGGTTGTCCCGTTTTCGTCTGAGCTCAACTCGGCTGCTAGAATTTTATTGGTGACCAAGTGATCCTGGAAAGTTAACTCTGTGTTGTCATTTTAATATCTTTATGTTGATTTTTACAAAGAAAAGATTAAGAGGAGTGTGAACCCAGCGCTCTTCATACAAACGGCGATAACATTTTCCACCCTCTAAACCATAACCTATAGCCATGATTCTTTTGTATGTTGTCAGTGTGTCCTAGAACTAGGTTTGTATGTTTTGATTTTTCAATATTCTTAAAAGTTTCAAAAATATTGACGCTTTTTTATTTTGTATGAAACTCCTAAAATGCTGTTAAAAAATCTATTACGAATATTAAAAAAATCAAAACATACAAACCTAGTTGTAATGCATAATGACAACATACCAAAAGATCATTTCCATAGGTTAAGGTTTAAAGGGTGGAAAACGCTATCGACGTTTGTATGGGGAGCGCTTTTAGGGGCTGGGTTCACACTCCTTTAAGACAAAATAGCTATCCTTCCTGTCTGTTCTCGTCGTATTTGACGTTAGGAATTAGATTCATTACAATATAAACAACATATTTGAGTGGATAACGCAACGACAGTTGAGGTCACGCACACTGCTGCACGCCATGTGTATACCAGAGAGTTCCGTTCGAAATTTGAAATTTTTGTTTTGTTTTGTATGGCGCTTTGTAGTCATTCACAGAATAAATAACGCACAGAAACTTCTCTTTTACGACCGCGATTAAACGAATTCCAATTTTATTCGCACGCACTAAAAGTTCGTATTACTTCATAGTTCATACACCATGTGTCAGGCGGAGCGAGTCAAAAGGAACGCGCCGCCCGCGCCCGCCTTCCCCCCGCTACTCCCGGCGACACGTTAGGTTTGCGCGGCATTCGTTTTCAATTACACTGACACGGCGGGGCCGAGCGAGCGGGCGCGCGGCAAGCCGACAGCCTACTGCGGTTTGCCTATGCCATAGGCTAGGCGGTCGAGCGTACCTACAGTGCAGAGTGGAACCCTTCGCATGTGTGTAATCATTCGCCTCTACTATCGCTGCGTTACCTTTAATAATAAAACATTTTCTTTACCAATAGAACTATAGCTTCATCTTGTGCCTTATCAGCCAGCGTTATCCACTGATTACCATCTAAACATGGTAATAACTTGCTGAAGTCATAAACGACAGACGCACTGCCAGTTGGTACATCCACTTGAACGCTGCCATATTTCAAATTGAGAAGCTTTAGTCTTGAGAAACTGACGCAAAGTTTCAAGAAGGATTTTACTAAAGGTGGGTTCTGTAAAAAGAAGGAATAGACTTTTAGTATTGTGTTGATATCTATGCATTACTTCATAAAGAGAAAAAAAACAGTCAAGTACTTGAAATATTTATTATTTAGTATATAGATATTGATATATTGTATTTTATTTTATTATTTGTTACTAGTTTATGTATTGTATTTATTAGCATGTTGTATTGTAATTTTTCATTGTTGTTGCTATCTTGCTCTTTGTTTGTCCCTAATGTGATACTCCTTTCACTCACTCAAAGGTTAACTGGAAGAGATCCCTTAAAGGGATAAGTTCGCCTTTGTGCATCACTGTATTTCTTCTTGTCATTTATGTTATTTTGTACAATAAAGAATTTACATACATACATACATATTTTAAAAGTCGCCTTATTTAAATTAATGCTATTATTACATAATGTCTGATAATACATGTTTCTCAGGCTTGCTTGCATTAAAATAAGTATGTCTTATTATTTAATTAAGTATGTCTAAAACATTACAAAAATGACAAATTAGTGCTTAGACTCGTTTTGACTTTTTGGTGTAAGTTAGCTTTAGTATTGTATTGCTTTGTATTATATTAATTATGATCAAATTTTAGCGTTTTACACATTTTATTAATAAGACAAGGAATACGGTTTGGCATGTTCAAAACAAAAACAATTTTTTAAGTATGCTTATTATTGGAGGGTAAAATATAAAATAGTTGTAAACCTTGTACGAATCAGCGTAAAGAACCTATGAGTAGGTTCTTTGGCATAAATAAAAAAAAGGTTATTTATAGAACAAACTTACATAATTTAGTTTCAAAACACATTCTCCCAATTTCTTCAAGCATTCACTCTCAAACTTGCTGTAAGAGTTCCAGAACTCCTCTGCAACATGCCGCGGGACTGTGTGTTCCGCCATTTTGTTGTTCTCAAAGAAACTCGACAAAATGGCCGACAATACCTCCGATAATGTTATGATAGAAGGACCTGAAAAGTTATGTAAAAAATAAAGTTTACTTGGTAATTTATAATCTCAGCCACATGAAGTCCACTGTTGAACATAGGCCTTCTCCGTGGATTTCCAAAGTGACCGGTTGGAAGCAGCATGCAACTACTGCCTTCCTGCCACCTGTATTAGGTCATGAGGGAATTTATAATGGTGTATTTAAATTAATATTCTTGAATAGAAATCACTTACTCACAAACCCTTCTTCCAGCATCATTAGGCAGTGTATTTCAAAATCTTTTTGCAAGGACACAAGCAGTTCACTATTCTGTCTAAACATCAATTCGGAAGTCCATTTCCCATACATATCAACACATTCCTGAGGAATTATATCATTGCCTGTTATTATTTTACTCCTAATCTTCTCAGAGTCAGTTTCGTCTTTTTTCTGAATTAATTCAAATTGTTCTGTGTTGCAAGCTTCCAAAATCAACTTTACGTTTGGTAGAATTTGACTGATGAATGAAATACCCCTGCTCAGCTTGAACAAAGTTTGTAGCAGGCATTTTAACATTGATGTGTAAGTTTCCATGACACTTGAACTATTCTTCTTTGCAGCCATTATTGGTGGTAGAATTTTGTCCAACTTTTGTTCAATAAGTATTGGATCTAATTTTAATGCAATATTTATTATGTTCATTGTAGTTTTATCAGGTTTTCCCTCTAATTTCAAGAGTCCCATCATAACTCCTTGTATGAGCATGGAGAAGTTCTTTTTTGTCTCAACTTTCGATATTTTTTCACCAAATGTGTCAGTTAGTCTGGTGGTAATATCAACTTCATTTTGTAGTAATATTTCGAGCATTTTCAAGAAGATATTTCTTTTTATTTTGTCGTCATTCTCATCAAACATGATAGAGGGCATCGTTGTGTTTGGAGTCAAGTAATTTTGTGGCATGTTCAATGAATTACTGACCATAATATAGAACGCAAAAATAAGTTGGTTTTCGCCTCGAAAACAACTGACAAACGCTTCAATAAAGTTGCATAGAAAATGGTGATCTTTTGAAGTCCGACTTTTTGGGAACTCAAAGAATGTACTCATGATTTTAAGAACAGACTGAATATTGTCTCCCTTTTCTGCTAACAAGTCATCTATATTATCTTTTCTGATCAAAGTTTGCAAGAAACTGACAAAGAAAGATTTCTTATTCAGTGGAAACAGTATGTTTTGACAAACATGTATAACTGAGTCATGATTGTTAGTGTCTAGTAAACTAAATATTGTTTCTAAATTTTCACCATCCAGGAGTTTTATGATAAACTCTAATTTCTTCTTTGACTCTTTGTAATGTTTAACAAGGTTGTTTAATATCCTTTGTATTAGAGTATTTACTTCAGTTAGATCATCACCACTTTGTTCTCTCAATGTCTGTAACAGTGTTACTGATATAAGTAAATTTTCATCAACATGTTGCGTTACTTGTTTCACGATCTTTTCATTTTCTATGAAATCCAGGACTGACTGCACTTCTTCAATTTTCAGCGGGTTGCACTTCACAAACTCTGATACAATCTGTAAAAGTTAAATTATAAAGTGGAATAACTACTACATATTTTGGCACAATTGAACTGTAATAGTACATTTCACCCTGAGGATGGTGAAATAAAGAATTTCTCAGATCGCAGGAACTTGTCGCACGGGCCAAAGGTGAGGGCAATAAACATGTAATCTGAGGCTTTCTTAATCACCGCCCGAGGTGTGTACACAATTTTACGTCTTCCCCTGGCCAGGATATGGACATTACTGGTCACGTAGCAGGCGGTAAATTGCTACTTACGGCCTGGGGTGACGTAAAAATTGATAACAAGATGCAAGCCATGTCAGTTAGTGTTTCTATATGGTAAGGGAGGGCAAATAAGCATATTATCATCCATTGGAACCAGTAACCTCAAGAGTATCGCAGATCTATTGCTGGGCTGTAGGTCCTCCAGCTCTGCAGGCCTTCAGATCTCTCAATAGTTTGTATTCTTTGAGTGTGGTACTAACCCGATTAAGCCTGCTCAGTCATTTGTTACTAAACTAAATATAACATAAACTACTAACACCCTTAATAAACCTTACATTTTTGTTTAAATTTTGTTGTTATTTGCTTGTGCAGTGTTCAAGTGCATGCAGTGCAATCTTGTACTAAATTTATGTATTCTGCATATACTTAGAAAGTTGAAATAGAATCAGTTCAGTTTGAGTGTTTAATGCCACATGCCATGTAAGCACTATTAAAATTTCTGCATACATTAATCCACTGATACCCACTGACATTGTATGGCATCAGTTATAACTTAACAATAAACCTCTATATGTATCATTTGACAAGATTCCAAATTGCAATGAAACCAATTAGCAGAGGGTTCGGTCAGAGAATAGTAAAGGGAGGCCATATAATAGGACTTAGAATACCTAACCTAACCTAAACTTAATAGTTCCCCCTTTGCGATACCCCAACCGAGGGTTCTAAAAGGTTAGACAATTTTAAAGCTTATATTTGTGTAAGTTTTGGATTATAATTTTGGGATCAATAAGAGTTAACCTTTACATGCCTTCTCTTTTCGATTCAGAATGTTTACTCTATTGTTCCTGAAGAAAACTGAAAGAGATCTACGTCTGAAAATCGCACAAGCTATAAAGTATTCCTACCTGTATCAATTTGCTTTTTAACTCGCTACTCAAACCATCACCAGCATCAAGCCAGCCAATTATAGCCTTCAGCTCGCCTCCATTGAGTTTATTTTGCTTATTCAGGACGTCCAGCCATTCGGCGACGACTCGTTCCTTAGGCGCCGCTGGGAAGTAGTGTGAATGCACTACGTTCTTTGCTAGACACAGGCGTTTCGGTAAAGGCGTCGTGTCGTCTCCAAGACGCCTTTTTAACTCTGAAAAGAAAACGTAAATGTTGTTAAATTACTCCACTATATGTATGTGAGATTATCATGAATAAATTGTATGTATCCTTTCAGCTGAAGCAGGATGTTTTCGGGGTTAAATCGAGAGTTTACATTACTCATGGTTTTGTATGAATGCTTACCGTTTAGAGGATTTAGTGACATGATAACGCAAATTCTACGTCAATTAGTTACACATTGCTTGTAGTTATTTAAATAATCATGTAATTTATTAAAAAAATACAATAAAAGACATGCATTCGACACACGTGCGCTTGTTGTTATACGTTTAGATCGTGCATTGCATTACATTTGCACTGACTGACAGCTGACAGCTGACAAGCGACAAAAAGATGGTGTTATGAAGAAGTCCTGAATCGGTCGGTTTTGTATAAATTGAATAAGTTATACAGTTAGTACATTTTATATTAGATGCCTTAAATCTTTATTAAATGCAATTAAGAAGTACATTGAACATTTTCAACAGGGAACGTCTTTTTTTACTTGCACTATCGAAACGTTAAAGCTGTCAAAATGACAATTGTTGCAATATTACAAAATTAAACTGTTTAAGCTACAATTTAAACTATCTGTATGAAGATTCAAGTTCATGTTGTCTACAAAATGATGATAAATGGGGTAACTATTGTGATTAATTTTAATGGTGGGAAAATTAATTACTACTCGCTTATAATATTCTTAAACATTATTTTTAAGTTATCGTTTTTCCCGGGAACGAAGGAGAGTTTTCGGTAAAACGCGCGAAGTTTAAATCTCTGAGAAAACCCATTACGTTTAGAATTATTTGACGAGAGTCTGACGATGCATAGTGGAACTCTTTAACGGTTACTATTAAACTCTTCGAGTTTGGGCTCATTCGTGCGAGATACGGTTCTAACTGTCATTGTGTTTTTTAGAGAATGTTTTACAGAAGGTTTTTATGTACCTACATTAAATTCTAAATTGTTTGAAACTTTCGCGATTTTCATACACCTCGACGATGCAGCCATTCTTGTTTATGTCGCGTTAAAGTCCTGATAACGTTATAAACATACATTACATTCTATTTAATTAAGTTTGAGTGAGTAAATTGTATTCGTGTGCAGCCGGGCCCGGGCGGCTAGCTAGTAAAATATTAGGACGCGTATATGAAACTTCACAGCAAGAGTTGTCTTATGAAACACATTGAGGTTATGATCCTTAATTTCCGTGGCCCTGAAGCCCTTTTAGCATTGTAACCGTAGATTGTAACATTAAAAGCTGCCATTATGTTAAGAGTTAAACGGCCACTGTAAAAAGGGGTTAGCATAGCGTTAATGAAGGACTCGTGTAGACTGGGGCCAAGGTCTCCGGCGTTTATAGGGTTAAGATTGTATTTCGCACGCTTTGAATTAAAGTGACCCATTTACGAATAATAGACGTCCCAAAATATCACCTTAATTAAAAGACATAGGGTTTAATTTTGGGAAATATCATATTCAGAATTGAGTCGCTTTAATACTAAGGGTGCGATTTGTTGAGTTGTTAACTTAGAATACAATACAATACAAATAATGCTTTATTGAATACCACATTACAATTACACGGAATTACAGCTAATTCTTAAATTAAGGTATCCAAAAGGTGGTCGTATCGCTTGAGAGCAATCTCTTTCAGACAACCTTTGGATAGAGATAAAAATTAATTAAATGATAAGATGGTAGGTGGTGCAGAAATAAATAAAACAGTGAAACTAGATTATATACAATAATAATATCACGGAACGTAGAAAGGATAATAGAGATTGCTTTTTATAGATGCATCTCACATGAACCGAGAATTGGGGTCCTGCGGGACAATTCTGGCGTCAGTAGAGATGAAGCCACACTCGACATAAGCCAAAAAGAGCTGTCAAATCCCTTCAAAATCTGTCATATTTTGACACATCTCGAACGTCAGATGAATCTCGATGAGCGCCAGAATTGGGGGCCTGATTTTTGACTTTTCAGCGCTCGACACTCGCCTGCCGCGCGCCAATCAACGCCGGCTAAAACATACGCTCGCGAAATTGATTTCGAGCGCTGGAAAGTAAAAAAATCAACCTGCAGGTAAACAATGGGTAGTCTTGTATCGCTTAAGGGCAATCTCTTCCAGACGGCCATTTGGCATGAGAGACATGAAAAATGAAATGAAATTAATGGAGACGTATAAAAAGTTAAAATTATTAAAGGAATAAAGATGATTTTGTTATAATTGGCGTTACTTTTCCGAGGTCTATATTCATCAAAATTTGAGCAAGGTACAGTCAAAGAATTTAATTCCCTACCCACTTCGTTGAAATGTCGTCAGACATTCTCAATGCATTAAGGTCGATATGTCAAACTAACGTCTTGCTCTAGTTAGCTCTTATGATTACCGGCTGTCTTGCTCTCCACGCCGGAACACAACAGTGCAAACACTGCTGCTTAGCGGCTGGATTAGCGAGCAAGACGGCGGTAGCGATCCGGGCGGACCTTGCACAAGGTCCTACCACCCACCACCACGTGAACTTTAACTCGATTAAAAAACAACATGGCCGACCTTCATATTTTTTCATCTTTATTATTAGCTCGTATTTTCGAGTAAGCTTCATTCAATCCGTCTAATGGACTCACACAATAAAAAAGAAATGAAAAAGCTGGCCTTGTGTATTACAGAAAGAATTAAGAGATTAGATATAAAATATTTAGGTACCTATTTTTTGTACGCCGATTAATTTTTTTAGGGTTCCAGACCCAAAGGGTGCCAAGGGACCTTCTGTTACAATGCCTCTGCTGTTCGTCTGTCCATCCGTCTATATTTTGAATTTAAGACACGTAAAGTTTCTACAGAAATTGTATTATACTATGGTCGGTAAAACAACAATTAAAAAATATAAAAAATAAAAATTTAAACGGGGTCCATACAAATAAACTGTTTTTTTTTTCGCCTTATCTTTTAAACCGCAATTGGTAGACAGTTTTTGAAGTTTCTCAGCTCTTAATTGCTGCTACGTACGGTCGGCTTCACAAGTAGCTGAACATTTTAGTACTTTGTCGCTGTCAGTATGTGACAAATTCGACCAACTCTCACTTCATACGTTACTACGACAAGGTTCTTAAGTGTTCAGTTACTTCTGAGGCCGACTGGACGAGCAACAAGCGTAGCGCGTAGCTCTACCAGGCGGGTTCCACTCCGCACTGGAGGTGCGCTCGCCGCACTACCTATGACATAGGTTAATCGCAGTAGGTTGCCAGTTTGCCGCGCGCGCGCCCGCTCACTCTGTGTCGCGCGGTGTGATAGTATTACAGTAAGCAGCCCAACCCTAGCGGTGCGCCAGGGCATTGCGGGTGGAAGGCGGGCGCGGGCGGCGCCTTCCTTTTGACTCATGCTGCCTGGCGAATGTTTATGAAGTAATACGAACTTTTTGTACCTGATCATAAAGTTTGAATTCGTTTAATGGTGGTGGAAAAAGAGAAGTTTCTGTACGTTAGTACTATTATTTATTGGGTGGCTCTACGTGACAGCAAATGTGTTAGATAAACTATTAAGTCAAGACATGAACGGAAGATTTATTAATGTCCACTAAATTATCATTAGACGCAATTTGAAGGGTACACAAAAACATGTCTAATCATAAAATAAGATAAATCTTAAATTAAATTTCTTAAAAAGTAACTTACTTGGCATTTTCCCTCCGTGTACTCTTCATTTATAAGTTTGTTTTATTTATTTACGAAACATAATATGTATAGTTGCAGGCAAACATCTTGAGCATAAATCGAGTGGAGGGGGTATGTTTGCGCACACACATTTGTACTAGTACCTAACGGCTACTGCGCAGTCAAGGTCAGCGCTCAAGATGTTTGCCGGGAACTGTATACACCAAAACCTTAACGAACATCTCAAACATCTGCTGATGGAAAACAAGCAAGTGGGTCACCTGATGGTAAGTGATCACCACCGCCAATAGACACCCGCAAAACCAAAGAGATTGCAGATGCGTTTCCAACCCAGAGGGTTGAGATGGAATGCCTTTTGTGCCAATAATTGCACCGGCTGTCTTGCTCTCCACGCCGGAACACGACAGTGCAAGCACTGCTGATTAGCGGCAGGATTAGCGAGCAAGATGGTGGTAACGATCCGGACGGACCTTGCACAAGGTCCTACCACCCGCAAAACTGTAATAATTTCATCAATAGACTTAAGCAATCACTTGTAACAAAACATCGAGCATTCGCTGTATATTAACGCCTGCACACTGCGAGCTATTTTTCTCTCATTTATTATATTCTCGCTTTAAAATATTCGTTAGGTACAATTAGGGTTGCCAACAGTCCTGTTTTCCCAGGACATGTTCTAATCTTTGGGGTGTCCTTGGCTGTCCTGGATAGATTCTAAGCACCATCCTGAGATTTACAAAGAGTCATGTGACACTAAAAAAAAATGTGATCGCTGTTAGTTGTTTTATTGACCCTGTTTTCAGGGCATACCCTGTGCGTACTCTTTGCCTGTCTACCGCCATTCTGCATCCGTTGTTATAAAATTTTATACTCAGATATCAAATATACTGCATGCAAAGCGCGTTTATACGAGAAATAACGACTTCAGATACTTTATTTAAAATGAAAAGCACGCGTATAAGTTTATTAGCTATCTAATGGTAGACTATAGAGTTGTTAAAAAGTTATCTACAATGTTTTTGAATAGCTCTCCTCCGTAATAGAGCAACAGGCAGGTTAAATTAATGGTTCTAAAGCTTCGAATAAAACACCATCCATTAGTAAACCAACATCGTTAACATGCAGATCGCCTATCGGAACGCCTTATTATAGATCCACGATAACCTAAAAATAACAAATGAATGAATAACTTCATTCATAAAAAAATGGCTGCCATTTTAAGTGACCATAAAACGAAATGAATATCCCCAATCCCCAATGCCACGACCGCGCATTTGGACACTTCTAAACTAAAAATGACGGGATACCCTTGATATTTGCATGCACTTAAGCCTTTTAGGATCGCAAGGGTAGATTTGGGCCAAGGAGAAAAATAGAGCATGCGCAGAACAATTGATTTTCATCTATATGACGTCACAAGATGTCAGCCGCGGCAGCTCAGTATAAAAAGTAAAAAATAAGGCAAAGGTTGCTCCTTCAGAAGACTGGTTGCTGCCAGGAAGTTTTTAAGAAAGTGACTGAGCAATATACCGCAAAGTTAGAACAAGTCTGATGATATAAATACTTGTTTAGAATCAGTGGAGCGTAGCTAAGGAGATTTCAAGATGGTTTACCCTTTAGTAGTACAAAAGAATTTTCTGAAAATGTTCGACTCTACGTCCGCTGTTGTACTGAAAATATTGTGTTTTTGTAAGTAATTTGCTATTTTTAAAATTGTCGTTTATTGTTTCGGTTTGATGTGTAAGATGTTTTAAGTATTTGGTAGCTATTGTCGAGTGGCATTTACGGTTATGGCATTTGTGGCCGTACTGGCCACTTCACTTGTGGATTTAAAGTTTTTTTTTAAGAAAAATTACCTACTAGTTTTGATTTTAATTAATTAGGTACGTAAAATTCCGTACAAAATTAAACTGATATAACTTTTGGATCGTCAAATGTCTAGTTATTTGTTTAAATAAATACACGCTACCAATAAAAGTAGAAGGGAAAAATGCATAAAGCCAACTTTAAAACAAAAATATAATTAAGTACCATTTAGTACATTTTGGATTATACGAAAAAATCGCAGGCAATAAAATTTTTCGTAACGGAGCAACTTTTGATGCCTTAAATGGAGTTTAATACGTTGTTTTGTAGAATTTTAGAAAAATAAGCGCGAATCGCGATATATATATGTCAAGGTCCTAACCTTGTTACCTTGCCCACTTTTCGACCTGACACACAGACAGCCAAGGGAACTCACTGCGGCTATGGAGAAAAACAAATCGATAATAAGCACGCCTAAAAACAATTCTGTTGGCACTAGGGATTTGAGGTCAATAATTAAAATATTCCATTTTTGAAGTCATTTTAGTACCAGTATTTCATCTACCTGACAGGAGATATGACAACGACAAATCTGCATACCTACTCGAAGAGTTTTTGTATATCCTGGCTAATTGTCGTTGTCTACTGACATAATATGTTAGCTTGATGAAATAGGGGCCTGATTTAATTAGTGCTACGAAAAATTACATCTTATAAGAGACTTACTCGTAACAGCTTGAAGTCCTTTTAAGGATTCCGTTGTCAAACTAAGGAATCCTTCAGTTTCGCCCTGTCTATCTATCTGCCTCTCTGTCTATATCTAGCAGTTTTAGATTACTTTTTATATGTACGTACATGTAAAGCAAACGACTTTAAATCTTACGACATTGAATATTATGTACCGTGGTATGGTTAAAAAAGCGGCCAAGTGCGAGTCGGACTCGCGCACCGAGGGTTCCGTCATCAACAACATCTAGTATCGCATTTTTACTTTGTATGACAATTTTTTTATTGTGTTTGTTAACTACGATTTTACGGTTTTCGGATTTATTATTTCATTTTTGCTGTGATACCTTGCTTCTTGCCAAATTTAATAATTGTAGGTCAACGGGAAGTACCCAATAGGTTTTTGAGTGTCTTGCGAATGTTTGAAACATGCGGCATAAACGGCCGTATCTTTTGATTTCTTTGACTTAGAAGTTTGATTTTTTCGCGGATTCATGGTTTCAGATTTGAGTATTTGATAAAAATTTCAACTCGATTACTTCACGTATTCCTGAGAAAAAGGGTCTTGACAGACAGACACACAGACAGACAGACAGACGGACATCAAAGTGATCCTATAAGGGTTCCGTTTTTCCTTTTGGGGTACGGAACCCTAAAAAATAGGATTTGGGGTCCACATAGAAATAAATAAAGCTTAAAACATTTCTACTCGTAGCTAGTCGTAGCGTACCTAGCGCATGTTCCGCAAGCGCTTTTCACAGAAGACATAAGATGTTGTCGCACGCTTAGAATTAAAGAGACCCATTTCTGAATTATACACGTCCCAAAATATGACCTTAACTAAAAGACATAGGGTTTAATTTCGGGAAATGTCATATTCAGAATTGAGTCGCTTTAATTCTAAACGTGCTTTGTGTCTGCGTAGTATTTCAGTGTTGGGTACTTTTATATACATACGTAAATAATACCAAGTATTTGTGTAAGTCTATTTACAGTATGTTTATTCGTCCTGATTCGTGTCATACTTGTTTTCTTAGTCACGATCATACACCAATCTATTTTCAGTTTAACCTGACTGGTTGCGCATGCCTTGAGGCATTAATTCCGCCATTTGTAGATTCATTATTATGTTGTGCAACTAATTTGAAGTAAATAAATAAGCGCTAGGCTGCATACATGAAGGCGATCGCCTTTATACAGCATTAGGTATATAACGTTTATAGCGCTTTTGTACTACTTGTGAGGGATTTGTGTTTTTGTCCAGTGGAGGTATGACAGCTAGGTTTATCTCTTTTGCACCATATTGCCTCAAGGTACACAAATTGGTCAACCTGTGGACAGCTGTATCTGTGAACATTCTCTGAATCTTAGAGCTATACGACTATACTCTCACATCGCCCGAGTAGTTCTCAGGGCCCAATTTCATAAACGCGACAGGTGACAGTTGACATTGACAACTCTGTATACATTGCTAGCCCACTATGATGTTATGTCTGTAAGTCTGTAGCGTTACTTGTCGACACAGTAATGTACGGCGAATTGTCACTGTCACCTGTGTCCTGTTGCGTTTATGAAATTGAGCCCAGGCTTCTCTATTTCCTGCCAGCAGGTTAAATAGAAGGCAGGGAATAAAGAAGCACATCAATTTCTCCAACGATGAGAGAGTAGCTCTTAGATTTTGAAAGTGTCTACAGTTGGACCAGTTACTCCTACAATTGATACAAAAGTGACAAACTGTAGATTCCTCGACCACACGATGTGTATAATAGACTTTCGCGGCCTTGTGATACACAATCAGAATAATTAGAGCGCCTTGGGTATACTTAATACATTTAGTACACGCGAATTCCTAGAAAAAACGTCATCAGAAACATCTAAAAGTACGAGGAACAGTCGCCATCAAATATAATAGAGCGGGCAAGTTGCTCAAAAACATCTCAACACGACTCTATTGCCAAATGCGTCGGTGTTCAGATATTTTTGAACACCTACACACTTCCTGCACATAAGACTTGCGGACGCGAGGTCTACGTCCGTCAGGGATAGTGTAGCTTTCTATTAAGTAGTGAAATAATTTTTTGAATCGGAACAATATAAAAAAAAAACAATGTTTAGCTCTTTATTATATTAGTGTAGACAAGATAATAACAAAACATCATAGAGTAGGTACCGTACAGTTATCGGTGCTTTATTCAGGCTCAATGTTACAACAAAAAACCTGGCAACGCTTTTCTCGGCATACAAAACTTTCATTTCAACTTTTGCCGTGGTTGTTCGCAATATGCTTTGGTATTGGTTTTCCTAGTCTGATATTACAATACTAGACAGCTTTATAGAATAAAAATTGCTTGTTTCAGTGGCCTAGTTGAGCACTTTGAAATAATAAAACTATCTATTGCTATTAGTATAATAATATATTATATACTTTGTGCTATTGCATACCTAGTAACTGATCTCTAAATTGTTTGTTTCGCGTTGTTTTTATTATAGCAGGTGACCCACTTGCTCGTTTGCCTTCTATGTTGTATTAAAAAAAAGTTTGGAGGGTGAAACTAAATTCCATACATAGTAGAATTAGTGTTATTTTTATCAGGGTTTTTCTATTCCAAACCGGCTCATACGTTTGACCTCTATTGTTTCCAAAGGCTCGTAATATCTATATCTTTTTCGGTAGCATTTTAAAAATGCAACCGTCAAGGTTAGTTGGTTTGAAATAATCTCCTATTTCGGCTTATTTTAGCCACGCCCACTCTAAAACTGGCTGGCCTAACTATTTAAACAAACGACGTCAGTGAACATTAAAAATAGATTTTCCAATAAAATTCTCCCCCGTTCAACTTGTTTTAGTTCAGTTAATTGGCTCCATGAATGGTTTTGTATCGTTTTAGGTACAGACGCTGCCTCCTGTCTTATCATGCAAACGCTTAAGGCTGCATTTCCACCAGAGATGAGCGAGGATGCGTAGCGAGGGATGTGTTTGTAAAGAACCAATGAGCCGTTTTCACCAGAGTTGTGCTGACCGAGGCAAAGTAAATGAAGCGATTCTATTGGTTCTTACAAACACATCCCTCGCTACGCATCCTCGCACATCTCTGGTGGAAAAGCAGCCTTACTGTAAGGGACAGGCGACAGCGTAAATACAATACCGAGATCTCGGGATTGGTACAAATTCAAAATACCGGTATTAGAAGCCGTGATCTTTGGGAAAGTTATTGGACATTCATTATAAGTGGTTCTAGTGAGCCTAATCTGGAGTGCGATTTTTTAATCTCACCAGGTGACTAAAGCTCGCCAAAATGGCCGTTTTCCATAGAAATGCGGCCATTTTGGTGAGCTTTAGTCACCTGGTGAGATTCAAAAATTGCATTTTAATCTCACCGGGTAACTAAAGCTCACCAAAATAGCCGTTTTTCATAGAGACTCGGCCGTTTTGGTGAGCTCTAGTCACCTGGTGACATCCTGGGGACACCCCTGAATTAAGATATGTTTAATTTTGGCTTTATGCACAAAACTAACAGGAATTTATTTTTCCTGGTTTATAATTTTTAAAATAATAATGTTTGGACACAATAAATATAGTACTATACTATATTACATGTATAAATAGTAGGGTTAATAGGAAATCCTACGTTTACCATCTTAAGCTGTCCTTGAGCGGTATTAGAAGCTATTAACGAAAAAATTTCGCATTACATATTTTTCCCGACATCCAAAGCTGAAATTAATCACTTTATTACCATAGTAATACGTTACTTAAGGTATTTCAGACCCGGTTACACCCTCAACCCTGACTTCATGACGTCAAGCCACGCAAATTACGGCCTGAAATAAATCAAAGGTTATGCTAGGTCAAGTGGAAATCGATGACTCATTCAGAGTTCACTGACTACGGTACTGAGGCCTGCTGACTTTCCACTTTCCCACCTACCATCGTCTTTATCTTTATCTTTTTAGGGTTCCATATCCAAAGGGTAAAACGGGACAATATTACTAAGACTTCACTGTCCGTCTGTCACCAGGCTGTATCTCATGAACCGTGATAGTTAGACAGTTGCAATTTTCACAGATGATGTATTTCTGTTGCCGCTATAACAACAAATTCAAAAAACAGAATAAAATAAATATTTAAGGGGCTCCCATATAGCAGACATGATTTTTTCCCGTTTTTAAAGCTAATGGTAGGTACTAAACTAAAGGTCGCGGGTGGTAGGACCTTGTGCAAGGTCCGTCCGGATCACTACCACCATCTTGCTCGCTAATCCTGCCGCTACGCAGCAGTGCTTGCACTGTTGTGTTCGGCGTGGAGAGCAAGAAAGCCGGTGTAATTACTGGCACAAGAGGTATTCCATCTTAGCTCTCTGGGTTGACAATGCATCTGCAATCTCTTTGGTTTTGCGTGTGTGTAGGCGGTGGTGTACACTTACCATCAGGTGACCCACTTGCTTGTTTGCCTTCCTATTTCATAAAAAACCCTTCGTGCGCAAGTCCGAATCGCGCTTAACCGGTTTTTTATCTTTATTTCCCGTAGTTACATGGTCTAAAGTAAAGTCGCTCTCCATTCATCTTTGTCCTAAATCCTTATGGTGTATGTATGTTTAGACGCTTACTTCTTCTATACCACGCAAAGGATTTTGATACAGTTTTCACTGCCATTTAGATATTTTTTTAAGGAAGGTTTTCATATAGATTTGATCCTAATCGTACCCATGCGAAGCCGGGACGGGTCGATAGTATTACCATAAGTAATAAGGAGTAAACCAGCACGACGCCAATAGTAACCGGTTTGGATTGTCAGGGCAGCCCAGTATGAATTTTCATGGTGGTCTATTTCTGGAACCTACTTATAGTTGCAAAACTTCTGAAATATTCGGAATTATTCCGGAAAACTTCCGGGAATATTTCGATTACTCGGAAACTTTCCCAGTAATAAAACCGGTCACGTGCGAGTTGGACTCTTTTATTATATTTAACAGAAAACATTCCTTAATCATAAGGGTGCATACATTTAGTCATTCTACTTCAGAACGAGTAATTAAAAAAAGTGACAGGAAATTCGATTCTAATGATGTCAACACTAGAAAGAGACAGAGGCGTTTAATTCGAGTCTTTCGCTTAGACCGTTTGTGCTGTTCACAGCGCGCAGTCCATCAGTTCATGGTTCGGCCATTTTGGAATTAAAGTGATATATTTTTATTTTAAAATGTCCGTATGAAATTATACATACATATAATATCCAATCAGGCTTATATTACGACTATTTACGACCGCTAGTCAAGTCTTTCGTCGGCGATGTGACTTTGGTTAAACAACCTCCCAGAGACTTTAAAATGCGTAACACCAGCATTTCATCTTTATTAATCATCATCAAATTAATCTATGATCACTGAAAACATAGATTTAAAAAAAGGATCAGGCTTTTTGTATTATTACAAAACATGGTTGTATGTGCCAAGATACCTTTGCCTTTCAACACTAAAAATGACAGCCCGAGGCCGAGCGGAATGAATACTTCCTCCCCTCCCGGAATAGTTCCCCACCTCATACGTCCCTGGGAATGTTTCCGAATGTTTCCGAAGGAATCAAGGAAGTTTTCGTCTTTGCCTGGGAATACTTCCCAGTAGGTAAATTAAGTTTCCACCCGTGTTGATGTTAAAAAAGCGTAAATAAAACATAAATATTTATCGTATTACCTATGTCAGGGCAAGTTATGTACCAATTTTTGTAATTTAATCATGATTTTCTTATGTTGTTATATTCGATCGAATACGCAACTTAAAAACCTAGCCGCCGTGTGTTTTTCTTCTGTCCCATGAATTTATGTAGAAAAGCGTAGATATACAGATACTTGTTACGTACATCCTCGTCTTGAATGTAGTCAACGCTTGTAGTCCAGGGCCCAATTTCATAAACGTGACAGGCGACAGGTGACAGTGACAATTCGGTGTACATTGCTTGTCCACTATGATGTTAAGTCTGTAGCGTTACTTGTTGACACAATAATGTACGGAAAACTGTCACTGTCACCTGTCGCCTGTCGCGTCGATGAAATTAGTACCAGTGTCCAATCTCATAAATGTGACAGGTGACAGTGACAATTTGGTATACATTGCTTTCCCACTATGATGTTAAGTCTGTAAGTCTGTAGCGTTACATGTCGACACAGTAATGTACGGCGAATTGTCACTGTCGCCTATCGCCTGTCACGTTTATGAAATTAGTCCCAGAGCCCAATCTCATAAACGCGACAGGCGACAGGTGACAGTGACAATTTGATATACATTGCCTGCCCACTATGATGTTAAGTCTGTACAAGTCTGTAGCGTTACTTGTAGACATAGTAATGTATAGCGAATTGTCACTGTCACCTGTCGCGTTTATGAAATTGGGCCCAGGTAACTTGTTCATTGTTAATTTGTTAATTTTGCAATAAAAGAATACCATAACAGTAGTAGGGTTATTTTTGTGCACGAGTATGTAGGTATGTACCTATGTAAGGATTGGAATGATTAAAACGATGTTTTTATTAAGTGTTTAAAAACAATTTCGTCGTAGTTTTTATTATTTTGTTTTGGATTTCTACAAAGAAAGTCTTTATCGGTAATCGCCTGCCGGAACCATCCAGTGGATATCTACTTTTAGGTTTTTCCCCTACTAACTACGGACGTACTGCGTGTAATGTACATACGGTTGCAAAATTACGTAAGTAATTTTAACAAAAAGGCGCGTAAAATACCGATAGTTTGCGGCGTGTGTTATATAAAACATGGTTGTATGTGCCAAGATACCTTTGCCTTTCAACATTCAAAAATGACAGCCCGAAGCTCGAGGCCAAACGGAATGAATACTTCCTCCCCTCCCGGAATAGTTCCCCACCTCATACGTCCCTGGGAATGTTTCCGAATGTTACCGAAGATGGAATCAATCAAGGAAGTTTTCGGCGCGCAGAGCTGGCGGGCCGGGGCGGCGGCGGCGGCGCACGGCGTCTTTGATTTCGTTTACTTGCGTTGTGTGTGAGAGCTTGTAAAACGCCGCACGCGCCGTTCAGTTTATTCGCCTATTCTTCGTGTTGAATTACAGTTAAGTAATTTAAGCAAGGTACTTAGGTAGGTACCTCGAAATCAAGCTGAAGTGTAGAATTATTTCTAAGATGAAAGAAATATTCAGCTCGCACAGCCCTGTCGAATTTCCATCTCTTTCTATCGCGTTACTCTTACCAATTTTTTTTATACAACATAGGAAGGCAAACGAGCAAGTGGGTCACCTGATGGAAAGTGATTACTACCGCCCATAGACACCCGCAACACCTTACATCACATTTTGTATTTATTACAATCTTATATTTGCACTTAGTACGTATGGGACCAAGAGTTTTACAATAGCAAAGTTAAGTTTGTCCCTCAATTCGGTTTCTTTTTTCATTAAAGCAATGCTTGGTGCTTATTAGGTTTGTACGGAACCCTCGGCGCGTGAGCCAGACACGCACTTGGTCGGTTTTTAACGAAATTTTCGTATTTTTCGGCCATCGAAAACTTCCGAATGTTTCGGAATGCTTCCGAATGTTACGGGAAGTATTCCCTGGGAAACATTCGGAAAGATTCCCGCTTGCATCTATAAACCTACTGCCTTACATTAAACATTTTGTATGGAGCTTTTCGCGGGGCTTGCGTTGCATCAATTTATTATTCGCGTTATTTCAAGAAACATTGATAAAAACACAGGTATTATTTTTGAACTAATTTATTCAAATTTGATAATAAATAAATAATGGTCTCAACAAGTTCATTATCGAGAGAATTTAACGTCCATGTTTAGTTTATATTTATAATCAGTCAATTTAAATTTACGTTATAAATTGGATAACATGTAATTTTTTGCAATATTCCTAAAGGTGGATTCACAAATTTCATAAATTACAATGCTATACTGCAAGCGATAAAAAGCACAGCGATTTTTTTCGCACCGAACAATTAAAGATAACGATAAGGCATCGCGCGCGATAAATTGCCAAGTTTTATCGCTTGCTACCCACTTTACATTGTGAATCCACCTTAATACCTACATAAATTCATAAAAGTTATAAACACGATTTTAGTCTAGTTTAACGGACTTGGGTTGGGAATGAGGTGCCACCCGACTTTCAGCTTCGTTAACTTGCTGAAATCTTTTATACAAACTTGTTTTACCAAATATTACTTGTGGGATTTTCAGAGTTTCAGTAGTTTGGGCACAGCTAAGTGAATAACTTTGCTCAACTTTTCCCATTTGTGGTTTTTCGAGGATTTACAGGGAAATCTCCGACATTATTATGGGAGTTGTTGGTCCTTTGCGCTTATCAATACTTTTGCTTGACGACATCTTGAGCTATGCCTAAGGTTTCCAATACCGGTATTTTTAGTAATAGTAAGTACTTAGTACAGTCCCCATCAAATATATCGGAGCGGGAAAGTTGTTTTAAAATATCCGAACAGGACCTAACGCGTTTAGCAATAGAGTCGTGTTTAGATGTTTTTGAGCAACTTGCCCGCTCCAATATACTCGATGACGACTGTATAGCAGAAACGAGTGTTGCGGTGAGAGATTGAGAGATCCCAAAGCCCAATGTCAGAGACCTGCTCTAGTAGCCCGCTAGCGTTTATCGCGCACATCAACGCTTCTGTCACTCTCGCACACGCATACTGGTTAGAAAGGGATGTATGTTTTATATCATCGATAAAAGCTAACGTGCTAGGCCCCCTGCTCACTCGCCATGTAACTCAGTGCGTCTCTCCGGCTAGTAGAAAGCTCTTCCTAGAAAGAGCATCTAGATGCACTCAGTTACGTCAGGCCCGCCGTAAGGTTGCTTTTCCACCAGAGATGTGCGAGGATCCGAAGCGAGGGATGTGTTTGAAAGAACCAATAGAACCACTTCATGTACCTCGCCTTGGTCAGCACAACTCTGGTGAAAGCGGCTCATTGGTTCTTTACAAACACATGCCTCGCTACGCATCCTCACACATCTATGGTGGAAACGCGGCCTAAGCGGGCGTGCAAGGCCTGGCCCCCAATACTGGCGCTCATCGAGATTCATCTGACGTTCGAGATGTGTCAAAATATGACAGATTTTGAAGGGATTTGACAGCTCTTTTTGGCTTATCTCGAGTGTGACTTCATCTCTACTGACGCAAGAATTGCCCCGCTGCACCGCACGCGAGGCACGTCCAGGGGGGCGGCAAATCTTTTCTTTTATCATACCCTTATGAGACAACGATAAACAGCCTTTCTGACAAGCTCAGCGCGGGCAGTCGTAGATACACAAAACCCCAATTCTCGGTTCATGCGAGATGCATCTCACGTACGAGATCCGTAAAAAGCTGACAGATTTCCAAGGGAATTGACAGTTGTTTTCGTGCGAGATGCATCTCGCATAAACCGAGAATATGGCGCAGGGGCGGCATTATCGGTATTGCACACGGACGTTCAAAAAGCTAGCGGTGGACCTTAGTTACGTTACGGTGTGTTGAAAAGGTTCATGCTGGCTGCACTGGGAGACCTTAATTTTTGTTACATACTTGACCTTTCCCATGCATCGCTTATCTAAAATAAACCCCTTTTTGCGTCGTGGGAGAGATTCCATATTTTTACGACAGTCCGCTGTGCGAGGGAGCGTTCATGAAAATGAAACGTCGTCCCTCGTCTAGTTAGTTGAATTGCTTGAAAGACTCTGAATATGTTTTACATGAATGTAGTTGTATAGTTGTTATGCTAATAAAGGACGCCCGTGACTTTGTTCGCGTAGAATTAGTAGCCTATGTCCGTCAGGGATAGTGTAGTTTCCTATCAACTAAAGAATTTTCGGAATCTGTTTAGTAGTTCCAGAGGTTACCCCCTACGTAGAAACAAACAAAGCTTATCTCTTTATTATATTAGTGAAGATTAAGATTAAGACAAGAAAAAAGCTACTACAAATACGGGAAAGCATAAGCGTTATAGTTATCTAGTTCCAACTTACAGACTGGTTTTAACCAAAAAGTCGTTCATGAGTATTTGCGTGCAATGTCACGAAAAAAAAAACATTACTAAACAAAATGACACAACATTTAAAATTATTGCCAAGAAGACATTAATGACTTGGGAGTATTATAAAATTAAAGAAACATAGATTGTGTTGTTTGAATTTCATGTTTTTAGCTTTAGCGATTTCAGCTGTGCTGTCGTTCTTTTACATGTCACCCCTAATCCACCAATCTACATAGCAAGTAGCAGTTGACATTTTCATTCTGATTTGATAACATCTATCTAAAGTCGGGCTCAATAGAAATGGCCAATGTTGTAAACAAACTAATTTACCATTATCACTCCGTAATCACGCACTTTTAAACGAGTATGGTGTTATTGCCGATTTATACACTTTATTCGTGTATTTATATTAGTTTTAAGTCAAAATATCTATATCTATGCCGCGGCGGCTCATGAATAAGGACCACGGACTGGTCCGAAACATGTCGAGCGATAACTCTGCTTCAAATAAGTGAGTGATCCGTTTATATAAATACTGGCGATCTGCCCCGACTTTGCCCGGGTGAAATCGGGATTTAAATTGTACATAAAAACCTTCCCTATAAAAATCTTTAAATGACACTGAAAACCGCATCAAAACCTGTTGCGTGTTTTAGGAGCAGAAGGCAGCTTGAAGATACGCTCTAAACATTCCGGACATACAGGAAAAAGTTGCGACTTTACGTTTTACTATGTAAAGATGTCCAAATCTAACTGCAGATTTTATGTTAATATATCTATTAGTTACTTATTATTTAAATGAATACTTTCGTTGATAAGGTCATGTGTCAAATGTTAGCCATATTTGTTTACAAAATTGGCCATTTCTGTTGAAGCCGACTTTAGGTACGGGTATCGCTAGATTTAAACAAAGGCCTAACAAACTGCACCCAGTCTCCGCAGGCCTTCCGTTAACGAGGTTTGGCGGCTTTGATCCAATTAACGGCCCCAGCGGGCCTGGACTCGTTAGTTGTAGCCAATCGGACGTGAAATAGCTTTTTGCATTCGTTATACGATATGACAATTTTATTCAACGAGTTGGGAGACGATCGGAACGAAACAATCAAGGAATTAATAAGAATAATAATAAATCATAGAATAAAACCATTTATTTCAGGCTGCATAGGCCCATAGAAAAAATACCTTAAAGACATACATATTTATAAAACAAAACAATGTTACTACATCACTAACTGGATTGATAGTAGCTAATTACACTGCTAACAATATAAAATTAAATATCAAATACTACAATGACCTATCCGTGAGAAGGATATCTTCAACGGGTAGCAGAGCTACGATTTTTTACTGGAGACTAGTAATGTTTTCGTTATAAAACATGTGTTTTAAAATTCTAATTCTTGTTAAAAATATACTTGAATCATACATTGCTTGTTTGTATAATACAGGACACGCACCACACAAAAGCAAGTATCCTTTTCTCCCTAAAAATTCTGACATGATTGTTTAGTAATTTTGAATATATATTTTGTCTTAAAAAAAACTTTAAATGACGTTTGTTCATGTTCATCGGCTATTGTTGTTAATATACTGTTGTTTGTTCAGTTGTTTTGACTAAAATAAATACATATATTTTATACACGATGTGAAAATTCCTCAAGTAATTTGAAGTAATACTCGAGCGGCATGATGGTCTAGCGGTATGATTCTCGCTTTGGGTGTGAGAGGTCCCGGGTTCAAATCCCGGTCGTGCCCTGTTTTAAATAGAAGACTCCTTAATTAGCTTAATTCCGTTGAAAATATTAACACTATAAAGGTATTACAATAATAAAAATTATAGATTGAAAAATTAAAGAAAAATTTCCTGGGTCCCATCAGAACCTCATCATATAAAAGTCAAGGATTCATCAAAACAAAATGAATGAAAATTATTAATTGTGTACAAACTCGATACACTTACGTAGGTACTTACTAGCCAATGAAGAGTTGGCTACATAACCGACGGTGCCCAATTATGGTATAATGCCAACGGTGAAAGCACTATTATGTCGTAATTTGTAATAAGTTGTTGATATGGTGGTGATAGCATATCACCCAACAGAGATACTTACACAGGGTTTGCAGGTAATTTATTACTTAAATTCACATAAAAGAAAAACGGACATTGTTGTTTTTTATCAATTTTCAATGAATGACGTTGCCACGACAGTTCTCACTTTAAACAAAAATATTAGTAGACAATAATGTTAGTTTAGCCAACCTTATTTCTAACAGTTTTGGTAAACATTTTATTTTTAGTCAACGCTTTTTTGTAAACCGTTCTTAGTTGTTGCATTGAAGTCAAAGTCAAAATAAAATAAAATAAAAATAAATATCTTGGGACAATTTACACCAATTGACCTAGTCCCAAACTAAGCAGAGCTTGTACTATGGATACTAGACAACGGATAAACATACTTATATAGATAAATACATACTTAAATACAAATAACATCCATGACTCAGGTACAAACATTCGTATTTGTCACACAAATATTTGCCCATACCAGGATTTGAACCCGGGATCTCTTGCACAGTAAGCAGACACATGTGCCACTGCGCCATACAGGTCGTCGAAATATTTATCTTTATTCAGATTAGGCTTACAGGAAGCAAAATTTACCACTGGTTCGGAAAAACCTCTGATGAGAAGATAACGGCAAGAAACTCAACGAAGTGTAATTTTAAAAATAAATCAATACTACAATGATATTTTTACGTTTTACGTTTATACACAGAGGTACACAGTAGGTGTACACTTTTTTAGCCAGGGATCACCACTGCAAGTCGAGATCATTTTCAAACATCCCTGTCTTAAGATATAGTCATCGATTTTATAATACGCCCGAGATATTACTGTCACCTTGAGAATAGATTTGAATTTTGTATCATTCATATCGACCACCGGAAGTAAGTCAAAATTGAGTTGCAAGAATTTGAACTAAACATACATACGATCTTTTTCTTTTTAAATGAAATAGGAAGGAAAACAAGCAAGTGGGTCTCCTGATGGTAAGTGATCACCACCGCCTATAGACACCCGCAACACCAAAGAGATTGCAAATGCGTTGCCAACCCAGAGCGCTAAGATGGAATACCTCTTGTGCCAGTAATTATACCGGCTGTCTTGCTCTCCACGCCGGAACACAACAGTGCAAGCTGCTTAGCGGCAGGATTAGCGAGCAAGGTGGTGGTAGCGATCCGGACGGACCTTGCACAAGGTCCTCTTCGTGCCATACAAGACATGTGAAGTTACGATAGACGTAACACATAAAAAGTCTTAACTATATCCTTGGGTATTGCTTGTGAAATTGAAAACCTTTAAGGGTTACAATGCTACTTAATACATTCTAACCTTTTTGTAATTTAATGCATTTAAATTGAAATCTTATCGTCTTTTGGGACCCTATTTTCTTTATATCCCAGACTTAGGCTAGCTTTATTTATTATAAGTTTATAAAAAACTTATTTTCGGCTTCGTTTACTTTGTTTCTTTAGATAAACTCCCGCCCGCCCCGGCTTCGCATGGGTACAATCGGGATGTAATTCACATAAAAACCTTCTATATAAAAATCTCTAAATGACAGAGAAAACCGCATCAAAATCCGATGCGTGGTTTAGAAGGAGAAGGCGGCCGAAGATTCACTATAAGAATTTCGGACAGACAGAAACAAATAGAGACTTTCTTTAATGAAATGCTTGGCCGGTTTTTCCTTAGGATTTACAAGATTACAGAGAGTTTTACAGAGCGATTACACATTTTACAACGCGGTTACAGAGCAAAGCTGAGGTTAGGGGATATTTCGCACCCTTAGAATTAAAGCGACTCAATTCTGAATATGATATTTCCCAAAATTAAACCCTATGACTTTTGATTAAGGTGATATTTTTTGACGTGTATTATTCAGAAATGGGTCACTTTAATTCTAAGCGTGCGATTTGTAGATTTACGTTTTTAGGTTTAGATTAGTCCTTCATTTTACAGTTTATATGAAATTTATTTTTAGGTGTTCAGATATTTCTGAGGCTGACTGTACACATTTGCGTTTAGCTCTGATAAATAAAAAGAGCTCGACGAATAAAACAACTATCTTCTAACATTTCGTTACTAGATATATTATTATGTACAATGTAATATCTACTAAGCTCTTTATAGTTTCAACCTAAACGAAAAAAATGTCTTAACCAAAGGCCTACAGGCAATTTAAGAGACAATGTTTTCTAGACAACAGAAACGTAGCTAATTGATGTATTTTTTCCTTTGTAGCTTAAGTTCGGAGGATAAAATTGTTAATGGAATGCTCAACTAGTTGAATACACGCGGCGATAATTTTCCATTGGTGAAGTAGGTGTAGTGAGGTGCTCAACACGTTAAATGTTTATCGATACTTTTCACGAATTGATTAAATTTAAATTCATTCTATTTTTTTAATTAAAGCGTTACATACAACTGCGTAGTTCAGTTGTGAAGCTTAAAATATCTAGGTATCTTTCTATTTGCTCTAATCAAATTCATAGAATTTTAATATTTTGATAGATAAGATATTCTATAAATTTTTGATGATTTCTAAAAAAATTAGTCAGAAAGATCGGTCTGTTTCCTACAATATTTATTTCAACATACATAAACTGTAACTATTTCTGTAAACGCTTGGTCGGGGAAATAGTAATTTTGTGACTTTTTATTAATTATTATCCGAATACTATGCAACATAAAAAACATATGCTTATTAGAAATAAGCATCAACCAACTAATTATAAGGCACAGCTAGAAACAGGCTGGACATACAGTTTCCTTCATACTTCAATAATCTAAATAACAGCCTCGGACATTGACCCAATTTTAAAACGCTATCGACATAATTTTTCCATCACTAGACAAATCAACTAAATTGTGCAGTCGCATTGTACATCTTGCCCACAATGAGCAAACAACGTTGCTTACAGTTTGTAGCAGGCATTCAAACAAAACACATACGTCCCCAGTGCCAGATAAGACCCTAGTCTGCAAACGCGTATTTCTTAATGAAGATACGTTCCAAGTGGATATAGTTTTGCTCCGAAACTAGACCAAATTCTAAAGCGCTATCTGTCTTCATAAGTTCGTAAAGGCCTTACAGTCTTTGTTAAGGTTGAGTGTAGTGTGTCGTCAACATAACAAGTAATCACACTAGCACGAGTTTGCCTAAACGCCTCTGCTTTTGCAGATTCAGTAAAACTTTGGGTGCACTCATTGGGACTACAGAGACTGCATACCCTTACTTTGAATATAAAATCTTATTATCCTAACGTCTAGCAGATTTTCTATTGAAAGACGTGGCTTAAGTATAAGCATATTCTATTTACCTGCTGGCCAGGATAAAAACTAAAGTCATACCTTTGATTTATTTCAAATGCAACAGGTCCTCAAATTTATCTAAAATTTTAAAATCCTTACTTTCGATAAAGTTGACAGTAATATCATAGCCAAACTTGAAATCCCTAATAGTACCCATGATTTAAATGGCATCTATTTCATTGGGTTACTCTAAACGTGTGAGGTCATCCATTTTCCACTATTCTTTCAATTGACTGTGACACCACAAGCATATGTACTGCGAGTCCCATTCCCCTGGTTTACTTAAATGTGAGAGATCATATCAATCTTCTAAGGATCTCGCTTTAGATTGATGATACTACTGTGACCATAGTAACAACATCTGGTATTTTAGACTTGGGTGATTCTCCCTGTGACTTCAGTTAAGCATGTGCTAGTGTTAATGTGGTTTCTGGTGGCAGTGTTGGTGGTATGTTCGGTCCAGAGCCTACAGCTGGACAGCCAGGCCTCGACTCGGAAGCCGAGGGTCACAAAATACAGCAAAACCACCATCGCTCCAGGCGGTACGACGGTAAGTGAATTATATTAAATGTTCTAGATAACATTCTTGATTGTGGTTTCTGCACGTCCGTTTTTAAACACATCCAAGATCAATATTCCAAATGTCAGCTTACTAACTGGTCGGGATTCCTAACTTGTCCACTACCCAATCTAAAAATGTTTACTTCCAATGTAACTTCGTAAGGAGGTATATTGGCATTTTTTTTTTAGTTGACATAATTATTCTCTTTTTTTGGCATTTGATTTCACCTTTTACAAAACATAATTACTTAAATTTACTATTACTTAACTTGAGCCGTTCTTTGATATTTCGTGAGCGTAAGACCTGTCCATCAGCTCTGACCCACTAACAAGCATCTTGTCCATTCCAGGAGCTAGCAACAGAACGCAGTCTAGTGACGGCGACGTACCGCCTGCAGGGCGGAGGCGGGGAGACATGCATCCTGCTCACAGTCGACGCTCTCATAGACATATCCTACGTGACCAAGCTCAACGAGCGAGCGGTAAGCCAGCTTCATTTGTTAGTACATCACCCTTGAAACAATCATTCTTGGTGAATTCACTGGGGAATCCAGGGTCATGGGGTTGATAATCCCCCTTGGGCTAGGTCTAGGCCGACCAATGATACTTTTTCTACTTCATTGATGAGCCTGTCCTGACTGGAACTCGATTATGTGACCCTGATTCGAAGGCTGAATTGTCTTTCGTTTTGACTAGAGTTTCCGTACTTTTTCCTCATCTATTGGGTCACTGACAGAGACTGGGAACGTTACCTTACATCTGTTTTATACACAGAGCTCGGTTCTTATTAAAAAACAAGTGTTTACTTTACCTCGTTCCGTTTTGATATCCGATAGTTATTGATCTGTTTTCCTTTTCTATGATAATGAGGAAAATATTTTCATCAGCTGCCAAATAAATTGACTGCATGGGACAAATAATGCTTTAATGAGAACCCAACTAGTTTTTGACGATAATCATGTATACCGGAGTTCGGCGAAGCCAAAAACGTGGGCTATAAGTTGTGTTGGTGAAACGCACTTACATCCCACGATTTCACCTGTTTGTATAAGTATACTATGTACGTATGTAAGTCTGTGACTATGAATGTCTCTCAAAGAGAATTGACGGATGAACCGATTTTGGAATGAGGTGTCATTGGATTTGTCGTACGTACGTACGATACTTGAAACTTAAAAAGACAAAATGGTGGATTTAAGACGTCATACTGTGCCACCAAAAAATGTATCAGCGCTCAGTTCCATAAACTTACTATACTTAGTGTATACAAATACATACAAAGATCTAGGCAATGCCATAGGGTCGCAGGGCTCTAGTATTTGATAAGTTTATGATTATTACCATTATTGTAGAAGTCAAGATTTCTAAAATTTGCTTTTAAGTCACTTGTTCATCGGTTTGCTTTATTTCGGTCTTCAGTTGATCCAGGCGTAGGCTGTTCCAGGCGGTCATTATGCCTGTTGTGGCCCTAACATGACCGGCCCAGGTTAAACTTATCCCTCCCTGCGTCGCTGTCAAACTTGTGTCATAAGAAAGTGACGCACATAAAGATAAATTCAGATTAAACTAAACTTGTTTGGTCATGTTAGGGCACTGGCTGCGATCTTGCTTACGGCTAATCGCAAGTGTTTTTTTCTACAATTCATTAATTTATTGTGTTTTGGAAGCGTTGGTGGCAGCGGTCAACCTGAACAGATATGACACTGGTAGTTTCTACACGTTCTCAGGGAACCAGCGTCTAGCTTGATGTTAAGAGTTAATGCTGTTCGGGTTGGCTGATGTTACCAACGCTTCTTAATTGTATATGTCATTTCCTTAATTTCTTTTTGTAATTTTATAAAATATTTCATGTTTAATATAGTAATTGTTTGCCCTATGGGCTAATGTGACGAAGGTACGAAGGCCGGTTTTTTTCCATAAAAAAATATTCTGTTTCCAGGACGCGAACACGTTCGTGCCAAACAACGCGAAAGTAGACGGCGTGTGCAAAGAGGGCGACTCCGAGCTGCTCGTCATATCCTTCAAGGAGTTTACACTAGAATTCTCTTTTGCTAAGGTAAGTTTTTATGGAAAAGTTTGACCTATATCAGACCTATATGAGATTGACGGTATCAGCAGCCCAAGAGGGTCTCTAGGTGCACCTCTGCCCATTTATTCAATTATCATATATGCAGTTTTCCTAGTAACGTCGATAAGCTAAAGCTATAGGATAGATATCGCAAATATATACAGGATAGGTATAGATATAGTAAAGGCTAATAAATACGTAAAAACTTAAAATTACAACTTACAGACTGGCCGAAACCAATAAGTCGTTCATGGGAAATTGCGTACGATTTTCAACGAAACTACAGACAGATTACTGAAGTAGAGATACAAAATTAAAATCTATTGTAAAGAACTACGTAACTATTATAAAATTAATGGTTATACCTTAGACAGGGATGTTTGTCATTGAATGCTCCTGATTTACATATCTACTGTGGTTATATTTGAATAAATGACACCTTGTTAAGTTTCTTGCCGATATCTTCTCATCAAAAGCTTTCTCCGAACCGCTGGTAAATTTTCTGTCTCCCATGAGTGCAGCCTGTAAGCCTAATCTGAATAAGTATATCCATAAAAAACTGATGGCAATAAACTTGCAGACCCCAGGCGGCGAGCGTTGGTACTCGGGCAACATAAAGCTAACCTACAACTCCAGTGCCCGCATCCTGGAGCACGCGGCCAAGCAGGGCAGGCGCGTGGTCCTCACCACCAGCTCGCGCTCCCTGCTGTTCCCCACTCCAGTCGGCAAGTCCTTCTTCTGTCCCGAAGAAACCATCGTGGACCTGATTGAGGATGAAACCAGGTTAGTTTTATTGTATTCTATAGCACCCGCTTCAGATTCGCACGGGATATAATGAAAATAAAAACCTTTCGTAAAATAATCTATAAATGACAGAAAGAATCTAGAAATTATAATAATGATTAACTGATAACCAAGGTCAATTATTGCCAGCGGGACTATTTAGTTTTTTGCATTGCTAATAATGAGTTGTGAACTGTGTGTGTGAAAAATCACTGTCAAGTCTATTCTAAGAATTAAGTACATATTTTCGTATTCCTTGCAGTCCAAACGTCGGGCACCGTGCGAAACTGTACCTCCGTCAAATGCGTCTCCAAGCCTTCATGTTCAAACGTGACGGCGAATTCGGGCCTCCTTGGCACTGCTCGGACTCCGCCCGTGCTCGCTCCGAGACCGCACCAGTGGCAGTCGGTGCTGCCTTAGCAATAGCCACTGCTGGCACCTTGGTGTGCTACGCGGTGTGGCGCTACCTTAAGGTGAAGAAGGTCCAATATGACACGATGGAGTGAAGGGGTTAGTTGCGTTCTGGGCTGGCTTTTGTTTCGGAGCGACATCCTATGGTGATCGTGTTTTGTTTTTGATACTTTTTTTTGGTATTATACGTAGACGACGTTGTGTTTGGTATGTTAATTGCGTTTTGTTTTATGGAAGCTTTGTTTTTTGTGGTACTGGCAGGTTTTTGGTAACAAAAGAAAGCTATGCGAAAGAACAAGTGAGAATAAGTCGATCAGAATGTTTTTTCGATTTGCTTCATAGGTTAAAGTCATTTGAATTTCGCTATAATTTTATTATTTTTGTTATTAAGGGTGTTAAATAAAGTTCAGAACGCATCTTATAGGCTAAGCTAGTGAGATCTCAAAAAACAATTGTATGCCAATGTCGATAACTTTCTTAGAGCGGTAGGCCAGACTGTTGTTAAATTGTCAAATTTGACGTTTCAAGTGAGATAATTTATGGTTAGCATGGCTACCAACCTCGAGGACGAATACATCGTTGCCGTAGTAAGAAAATGCACGGAAAGTTGGTAGGCCTGTTATTTAAAATTAGTATTAAATTGTCCATTTCATGTCATATTTTTTTGCTAAGCTGCAGCGACTACTAGTGATGTGACATGGAATATCGATGTTTTGAAAATATATTGTTTCAGAAGACACCAAGATTATTTTTAATAACAAAGTTGGGAGAGTCGATGTGAAAAGTGTGTCATGAAAAAATGGCGTCATTAAAAAAATGCCATGAAAACTATGGGCAGCAAAAGCCTTCGAGCAAATTAGTACTAGTTGTTTAAAAATGTTGTTGACGGTTGATTATTAATGTAAAAATGTATTTAATCCCCCGTATAACCCAAACGCCCCATAGGTTAGAACGTTTGACCCTCTAATTTGACAAAAATCTAAGAAAATTGGCTTACTCTCATTTGACAAGTAAACGTTTTGTTTGGAGTCAATTTAATTGAGGACTATAATTAATTAGTGTGCGTTCATAATCATATTAAAAATAGGTACATATCACATGATAATAATTATATAATTTTAGCATTCATTGTAATTATATGGAAGATATATGATATATTATTTGAGATTGTTTGCGGTAGCGGACACTATATATCGAGATATTACGTGTACAAGCAATAAATACGTTTTTATTGATGCCCGTCGTAAGACACATGGCTGTATTCGATGTTGTATTGTGCGCAAAACTTGGGGTAACTAGTGTCGCATTAAATTGTAATGTAGGATTAAGATTGTATCAACTGACTGCGTTTAATGTAACATTTTCTTCCTTTCTCTAATGATTCCAGAAATAAAGTTATTTTCTTCCAATGGTGACAACGCCAAATCATTCTCCGATTATATTGACAATTGAGTCAGCATGATAAAACCGTATGTTAGGGTCACTTGCTGACTTGCGATTACTAGGTTTTATACAATATGATTAGTTTGTACCTAGGATTAAAAAGGCTTCAAATCTTTCATGTGATTAACACAAATTGTCTTCTAATACCATGATCATCACTATCCAAAGTCTTCGCAAATCCAAATGTAATCCTATTAAATATTATTATCTCCTCCAGCCTCTTTATTGTAAATGCAGCTTTTAATTAACTGAATTAAGTTAGCTCCTACATTGTTTCTTCGTACGAAAAATTTGATATCTTCTGGTGTGCAAGATTTTACCTGAGCCTCTTATTCATAAAAACTTAACAATCTTTTTAAGCTAGAAATGTTTTGTCCCTTTCATTTGAGGCAAACGTCATAATGACAGATAAAGACATAAAACGTGTTAACTAACAAACGTTTACAAAGCGTTTATGGATAAGGGGGTGAGTCTTTAAATCAGTTGACACATAGACGGTTGAGATTTTAGCATTATATTAATGGTCAGAAGCCTTTTCCAACAACAATAAGAAGGTCTTAATTGTCAAAGGCATAAAAGTTTTATGTCTACTTTTCTTTCATTTCTCAGAAATTAGGAAGACTACATTTTGATGTGTGACAAAATAGACGTACAGGTCTCAATTTTCGCGTTCATTGAGATTCACCTCGCACTCGAGATATTTCAAATAATGACAGATTTCATAGGAATCTGACAGTTTTTTTGACAGGTCTCTATTGTGGCATCATCTCTACCAACGCGCAAATTGCTTTGCAGTAAGACATGAGATGTTTAAGGATCGCATCATCAACGTAGTGTCGATTTATTAAAAACAGATGAATATATTGACTTCACCTAACAGCAGATAATGCAAAAAAGTGTTTTTCACTTTCACAATCACTTTCTTACTTTTCTGAGTGCAAAAGTAGTGACTTTTGCACTCAGAAAAGTAAGAAAGTGATTGTTGCTGATGTTAAACAAATTTAGTTTTCTATTTATCTCTGTAATTTACGAAATTTGACGCCATTCCTCCTCATCATTCTTCTCAACAATTTCCCTTACTATTTTTATTATCTTATATGTATAAGATTTACAGGCGCTAATACCGAGGGTTTCTACGTTACTATCGTTTTGAAATATTATTATACTGAGATATATAAGCAAATGAGAAATAGCTATTAACGGAGACACTAGTAACCAAGTTTTGCTAGTTAAGATGCGCTGTGTGTTAAAGCTTAAAGTCGCGAGGCTCTTTGTTTGTCGTAACCTAATACTCATCAATTACTATTGAACATATCGTTTAATCTAAGTTAATGTAACACGAGTTTTGTGATCACTGTTGTGTAAGTTTGTATCTCGTTTGTGTGCAGCTAGCTGCATGTAGCTTAAGTTAGTGATATAGTCCCTCAGTCTTGCTTGCTGTACATAGGGGTTGCTTTCGTTTCGCCGAGTGACAGCATTCAACTTTTATATTATATGTACTTGGATTTTTCGATATTTATACATACAGGCATACGCTTTTTTCGTCTAATGTAAATATTTCTCGACTCGTAAGCCACTTTTCGAATTTTTCAATCGGATCGCACTATTGTTTGGTCAAATCAGTCGTTTTAATATTGTATCATTTTAAGAACTCTTAATATTTCTGAAACGTTTTCTAGTAGAAAGATATAATTCTATTTTCCTAATGTTTTGTATGGGACTCCTGTAGTTTGTTTCCTCAATAGTTCGATAACATTACGAACATATCGGTGCATTTGTATTTAAAAAATAATGTTGTACTAAAATTATTATATGCCATACGATTTGTCTTCCAGTAACATTGATCTTATAACAATAGCGTAAAGTATTGTAGCTTATTATTATACATATACATAATTACGGTCATAATTCAAAGGTGGTGGTGTTATGGAATATTGCTAAGATAGTTGCCCCGATCGAGCGAGCCATTGACTTTAGTCATGTCTAAGTTTTAAGGAGTGTAGTAAGCGAGAAACACCAATATATTAACCGATATTTTGGTAAACGCATAACATTCACCACTAAATAATATCTAAGTGACATATCTCAAATTATTGTAATTTAGTGCGTTCATTTATTGAAATTGTCTTTATGAATAAATGACGTCAAAACTGGTTATTGTAATTTATTTAACTTGGCCTCTACAATCCAGAAATAAATTAAAAAAATTGACTAATCTAGTTTTTATTCAAAATTGTTAACCTTTTCCAGCATTTTACGCCAAAAAATGTACAATTATAAAGAAAGTGGCGACCCTCATTAAAATTATAATTTTTATTGTTGGGCTGTATTACAAACTCAACTTCAACTTGCAAAGCGTAAGTTATAAACATACGTAAATTTATTTTGCTTACATTTCAAACAATAACAACGCCACCTAAGATTGACGTCGTATGAAGTGTCGACAAAAAGTCCCCATCACTAGTTAAAAGGCAAAGGAATGACGATAATACAGCGTCTAGAATAAGCATTTGACACAATAGACGTCTCGAATACGTTAGCGTTAACTTCTCAATTACTTTGGAAGCTTTATGGAAGTAAAGACAGCGCCTTTTGCGGCGCGTACTTACAACACAACGTTTCCAGAATAATTTAGATGTCAACGTTGACGCGTTCGAGAAGTTTGTTGTGAGCGAAAACTTACACTCAGCACTCTGGTGCCATCTGTTGGTCATTCAGCACAATTCTGCGAAGCGTACTATCCTGCCCGTTGAGTAAATGAAGTGGCCCGTGGCCCGTTTCACTAAGCTACAAATTACAATTTTACAAGTCTAAACCGGCAACATTAGTCAATAATGACCAATGGCAATGGGCATAATGACCAATGTTGCCGGTTTAGACTTGTAAAATGTAACTTGTAGCTTCGTGAAACGGGCCACAGCTCGCTGAGCACTGCGTCGATTTGTGTAGCTAATCCATTTGAGCAAATGCCCATAAGTTTGTAAGGTGCCGCTGTTACCTACAGCGGCGAGTCGCGTGTGAGCGGTATATGCATAACAAATGACTTGTTATTGGAAAGATTTATTACTTAAGCGAATTAACAGTATTTTTTCTAAATTTCCCATGGGTAGTTTTTTAAAGTTACATTTATTAGTTAATTGTTGCTGTTATAAATAGGACTAGAAATCGATAACAATGCCAGTTATGTAAATTTGACATTTTGGATTGAATGTGTCATAAATACTCGAATCCATATTATTGCAAGCAATGTCGCCAAGAGTCCAACCTCTGATTGATAAGACAAGAGCAAGTTGATTTCCTGGGCCCAATTTCATAAACATGACAGGCGACAGTTGACAGTGACAATTCGGTGTACATTGCTTGCCCAGTATCATGTTAAGGCTGTAAGTCTGTAGCGTTACTTGTCGAACCAGTAATGTACGGCGAATTGTCACTGTCACCTGTCGCCTGTCGCGTTTATGAAATTGGGCCATGATGGTTATTAAGTGATTACTTATATCACCTTATATACACTATAGCAATACCATGGCACGGAGATTGCAGATACGTTGCCCATCTAGACGGAAAACCTTTTGTACCAGTAGTTTCACCGGCTGTCTTGCTCTCCATGCCGTTTCCTTTCGTACTTTCTAGTTTTTTTCACCTGACTAAGGCAAAGCCAAAAGGAAGGGTTATGTTTTACCAGTCTATTTTTCTTCTGCGAATTTCTTTACGACTTGATTATTATACAGCTTACAGCAACTGTTAACAGTTTTGTTTTCACCGAATATAACGCGACGCCGTAACCTAATACCTTCCGTGAGTTATTTTATTTATGTCCTCCCCTAGTCGTCCGCTAATTCTAATTGGCTCTCCTGGGACAACTGAGTTCTTTATTGTTCAAGCATAGTTTGCTTGAACGATAAAGAGCTTAGGTTATTGTCATGTCAGTGAACTATTGTCACTTCTCCGAATTAAAGTTAATATACATTTCATCTATAAAAAATCGATAATAAATAACCTAGTCGTTAGAAGAAATGTATTAATTGTAATTAAGAGAAGCGACAATGGTTTATGTTTGCACATCACGCTAAAAGATAAAAAAAACCGACACCAAATACTTCGTTAAATTTTTCTAACCGAAATTTCTTTCGAAATCAAAAGTTGGACTTTATAGATAACATTATGCCAGATGTGGTCGGACCTTGGTCTGTCTTGTCCGAATTATTTATCAGCTGACAAACCTCCACACCATTCGATATTGGTCCTGATCTGGACCCCAATTTTCTGTTGTTTCTGTGCGAGATGAATCCCACATAAACCCAGCGGGGCGATTCTCGGTTTGTGCGAGATTCATCTCGCACGAAAACAACTGTCAAATCCCTTAGAAATCTGTCAGTTTGACATATGTCGCACGTTTGAGATGCATCGCGCATGAACCGAGAATTGGGATCTTGAATCGCCCCTCTGACCGTAACATTCAACAGATAGTGGTACGGGTAAATCTTTAGATAAAAAAAAATAGAAAGGTAAAAGGGCAAGTGGGTCACTTGATGGTCAGTGGTCACCACCGCCCATATACCTACACCCACAACATCAATGAAACTACAGATGCTTTGCCAACCCAGAGGGCTAAGATGGATGACCATGGATTCCATTTCCAAG
Source organism: Ditula angustiorana (assembly GCA_963691745.1). Taxonomy (NCBI): domain Eukaryota; kingdom Metazoa; phylum Arthropoda; class Insecta; order Lepidoptera; family Tortricidae; genus Ditula; species Ditula angustiorana. Next base: position 7,057,073 of record OY829496.1, on the reverse strand, counting down.
GTTTAGCGGCTGGATAAAGATATACTTTGACTTTGGATCAACAAGCAAGACGGTAATAGTGATCCGGACAGACCTTACACAAGGTGCTACCACGCGCAATATTGTTCATTTGTTTGTTTATTGTTGTGTTGTGTTGTTTGTTTTGTAGTTGTTTGTTTATTGTTCTTGTTGATTGTTTTGTCTTATAATGTATGTTATTCTTTAAGGTATTTTTTCTATGGGCCTATGCAGCCTGAAACAAATGGTTCTATTCTCTTCTATTGTCTTTACATTCCGTGTTGGTTTGTTTCGTATGTTGTGTATTGTCCACACTTTGACTGCCACTGGGTACTGTGACCCCAGTGTCGAAGGGTGGATCATCCCTTATGGGATTACGCCCGTTTGTCTCAGACATATGCTTTAATGATGGGTGATGGGGGTGCAATTTGAAATTACGCGGTAAATTTTGTAAAATTGCTTTTTTGTTAATTGTACCCAGCCACCCCAGCCAGGTAACTAATTGGGTTATTATGTTACTCTCGATTTTCCTTCCATATTTTGCCATCTTTTTTACTTTACCATTTGATTGATGTAACCATTTATTATTTAACTAGTGACCTGTCCCGGCTTCGCGTTGGTATAGTCGATCAAGAAATTGCTTGACCACTTTTCGACCGTATTACAAACGGATAAGGTTTAAAAGTGGTCAAGCAATTACTTGGTCGACTATACAATCGGGATGTACCACATAAAATATTTCCGCAAGAAATTCTCTGAATGACAGTGAAAACTGGAACAAACTCTGTTGTGTGGTTTAGAAGGTATGAGCGACCGAAGACATGCGGACAGACAGAAACGGATCGCGAGCGTAAAGAAGATAAAAATTAAAGAAGATACTAATTATTCATCATTATTTAGCAAAAGATTCGAAGCATTTTTTAAATTATTTTAAAGTCTGCTGTACTTTTACCATGCTATATAGTGAATGACAACACAAAGAAAAATAGCGGTAATGTGGCGGAAACTGAATTACGCAAGGCACGGAATGCTGATGTTGCAGGTTCGAATCCTGCCATTACCCTAATTTTTCTTTGTGTTGTCATTCATTATATAGCAATTTAAATTTAAATTAAATGTAAAAAAAATACAAAATGAAAAATCGAAAAAGTTTAAAAATAAATAATTTCGATTACAGTACTTTTACCAGTTCCTTGACAAAGATTAAGAAACGTATAAGTCCTTCACAGTGACCTAACGATTCATGAGTAGAGACGAAAACATTCGCGTAAAAACAAGAGATAAGGTTGTCTACTACTGGTACAAACAATTATCCTACGGGTGTCGAGCACTGGTACAGTTACCTAACAAAGTCTTTCATGTGATTATTTTTAATTGGGTTTTTTAACAGCCCTTTCGTTTTAACTTTGAGAACCCCTGTTTTAGGGCGACTGTTTGGCGTGAAATTGGCCATGAAATTGCGGATAATTTATTTAATTAGCTCCTTTGATGACAACGTGACAGTGGGATTATTTGGTAGTTTTTGTAATAAAATATCCCATGGGATGGGATAGGATTAGCTTTTATTGCAAAAGCACGTGTACATTTGTTGGTAGAGAAATTTTAATTGATAAATTTGGCTTAGTATCATGACATTGCAGTCAAAAGTTGTGTGAAATAGGATATACGATAGAGAGAGTACACGTTTAGGTACAGTCAGCTGTAAAAATATATATACAGCAATAGCGTCACAATATGTATACATCGACCTTATGTTTAGTGGCATAAAGGTGTATAGATATTTTTGACGTAAAGTAACGTATATATATTTATGATGCTGACCGTACCTACGTAAGTTATAAACTAAACAAAGATTTTATTAGACAGTACAACGTTAAAAAAAACTATACCATTTGCAAGTGTCACTTGAGTGTATTTTAACGTTTGTAAATTAAAAAAATATTTCTTGTTGTTGTTGATTTAAAACTTGTATGAGTTTTATTTCAAGATAAGTCAACTTTTTTACGAATGATTCTTTAAAAGTCCGGATGCGTGTAAAAATATAAGTTTAACCTTTAATTAGTGCGGGTTACGCGCATGCGCGACAGATTTATTGCAGCAAAACATCCCCAACCTGCGCTGCGCGGGATCGCCGTAGCACAGCATAACGTGGATACGACACAATATTATATTAGCATGATTGGTATGTATTATATGTATAATAAAACTCTGAATATTGAGGGAAACAAACACATTTGTACTTCTAAATGGCAAAACATAGAGATTCCTAAAAGTCATATCTTTAAGATCTATTCTGTACACCTATGTTCCACAAATAAAACGTAACATTCTATTCTATTCTATTCATGATCAGTGCTCAGTATACATACCACTTTTTATCCTATACTAGTGACTCGCCCCGACTTTGCACGGGAACCATTAGGAAAACGATGTACTAACATAAAAACCTTGTGTTAAAAAATCTGTAAATGACAGTGACAACCACATTGAAATCGGTTGCGTAGTTTAGAAGGAGTAAGTCGCCGAAGTTACGATGAGGACAGACGGACGGATAGCGACTTTGTTTTATCTAAACTAATCTACACTAATATAATAAAGAGGTAAACTTTGTTTGTATGTTAATTTGTTTGTATGTAGGGGGTAATCTCTAGAACTACTGAACCGATTTCAAAAATTCTTTCACCGATAGAAGCTAAACTATTCCTGACGGACATAGGCTACTAATATTACGTGAACGCAGTCGCGCGCGTCCGCTAGTACTATGTAAAGAGAAAGATAAGACTAGTGAACATCTGCAACTTCCTTAGCGTTGAATAAGTAGATATAGTCTAATATGTCCGTCAAGGATAGTACAGCGTTCTGTTAGTGAAATATTTTTTGGAATCAGTTAATTAGTTATTAGGTACTTATTAGTTCCAGAGATTAACTAAAACCTACATACAAAGGTACAAACAAACAAAGTTTATCTCTTTATTATATTAGTGTGCAGATGTAGACTAATGCAGATTAGTGTAGATAAATATGTTCGGGATAATATAGATGTTCGAGATATTTTGTTCACGTAATACAATAAAATTGTGGTTCTTTCCGACGGAAGGGAAATCAATAATATTTTTGGAATACTTTGGGAGGTTTTTGTATACTTTTCGATATTTTAAAATAGGGATTATATAGAACAAATCGCTGGCACATTTATACAACGGAACTTGGCTACAAGTTCATGGCTAATGTATTAGACTAAGTAAGTGTAGTAATAATTTTAAGCTATTATAGTAACTTTAAAACTGATTATTATGTATTGTAGTGTATTGATGTATTATGTATTTGCATGTATTTTTTACTTTAAGCAAATAAATTATTGATTGATTGGGTTTTATTCTTTTTGATTTACACTAGAAAAATATTCCCATATTATCCTTCATATTCTTTCCTATCTAGTATAAAAACAAGTCAGTAGCTTTAATGAGGTGACGGTGTCAAATGTCAATAAATATAAAAATACAAAGAGGGCAACTTTTTATAGAAATTCCCAAAATATTCCCTAGTTATGTTAAAAATGCGAAATAACATGTTTGTTTTTTTCGCCTAATTTGCCAAGTTTTTTTGCGGATTTTTAACTTTGTTTTTCTCACACATCGTCTCCAGACCGGTAAAACTCAGTAATTATTTCAGTTGGTTTGGGAGATATTGCTTTTGCGACAGTACTTATCGTCTACTATTTTGTATTTTCAATAATTTATTACCTACATATGCACCTTTAGAATTAAAGCGACCCATCTCCAAACAATACACGTCCTAAATATTACCTTAATTAAAAGACGTTTAATTTTGAAAAATGTCATATTGAGAATTGTGTCGCTATAATTCTGAAGGTGTGATTATTATTTTGTGGGCGCGAAATCTTTGTTTCTTATGTAGAGTGGTACAGTTATCTTATAGGCTAAATAGCCGCTTATTTTAACCCATTAGTCATCCCATCGGAGATTGTTTCTAATACAATAATAGCTTAGTGCGACAGGCTCCGCGCATCACTGGTTGCCGACGGGCCATGAAATGCAAACGTCCAGTTGCCGTCAAAATAAATGTGAATTTGACACTTCACTATTTTTAATAGTAGCTACCATAGAGTTGTTGGGTTGTAGGTATAGAGTTGGGGGTCACGCACACTGCAGCATCTCATGTGTGTAACGGAGACTTATGTTCGAATTTTAAAATGATCGTGTTGTTTTGTGTGGCACTAAGTTGTGTGTGTGCGTTCACCTCGACTCTCTTGGCTTTAATACATTTTTAATTAAATTAAAACTTCTAAGAGTTATTTTCAAACACATACTTTATACTTTAATTTATTTTTAATGCATTTTCTTTATTGTTACTTAATTCGACTATTTTAATTGTAATCATTTTAATATAAACTTACGCACCTACACTTTAATTGGTATTTTGTTGTAGAATATTATGAATTCGCTGTAGGTACGCTACGTACTCCGTAATTGTCGAATATACTCGTATTCGAGTACAGTTTAGATCGTACCTATTCAAATTCTAATTCAAATTATCTTTATTGCAATTTTATGTTGTACAAGATTTCTTAAAACTAATGTATGGCTTCAACGTAAACCTGTAAGGGCAGAGCAATATTTATTAATAGAAAATAATGATACCATAGTATTTTGAAAACTAGCTTATACTGTTATCACATAGGTAACAGTAATTAAGTATACTAAGTCAAGTTAACTGTGAGAAACATTTTTTTACAAAGGGACAAGGTTTTTTTTTATGAAATAGGAAGGCAAACAAGCAATGCTTCATGTTTGCGGGTGGTAGGACCTTGTGCAAGGTCCGTCCGGATTGTTACCACCATATTGCTCGCTAATCCCGCCGCTAAGCAACAGTGCTTGCACTGTTGTGTTCCGGCGGCGGTGTAATTACTGGCATCCGCAATCTTTCTATATTCGGGTTTCTATAGGCGGTGGTGATCACTTACCATCAGGTGACCCACTTGCTTGTTTGCCTTCCTATTTCTAAAAAAAGAATGTCAGCGATAAAAGCTAAGGGCCTCAATGACTATTCTTCAAATAAATAAAATAAAATAAAACGGATTCGTTCCTTCCGCGTGCTTGCATTATATCGACTTGACCACAATCTTACGACATCACATTATGCAACCCGACACCTCTGATAAGGCAGTTTCACATGGCATCATTATTTTAGCGAACCATGTGAACTGTGTAACCCGAGCTTAATAGCGCGCCGGCGGCTCCTGCACTGGATCTTAATGTAAAGCAATAAAGCTCATTATGCCGCGTCTTGGAATGTGGTTGGAATTGTATGAGATTCTTGGTGTGGTCTTCTTGAAATTTGCTGATTACTGATTTTTTTTTATTACTTATACTTAAGTATAAAATAAATGGTATTAAGTAAAATACTAATCCAACATTATACTTAGCTGTAAATGTATATGAGTTAAACTCTTTTTTATAGAGCAGGGAGGCGAATGAGTATGCAGGTCTTTTGATGGGAAGTGATCCCCGCCGCCCATAGGGATTCGCGGTTTCAAGAGAATCGCTGATTCGTTGCCCGTCTTTAGGTCCCCCCCGTGGGCCACCAGTAAGAAAAGCTACTCTGTGACAGTTGTTGGTTGTGCCAGACTGTCACAAAATACCGGCAGGGTAGTAGTTGCGAATGCGTTTCGTACGCTGTGTAAGAGATTCGGAGGCTCACGTAGTTGGGGGCTAGAGGCCAGCAACGGATCAGAGTATCCTTTGGGGTCGCGGTTACTATGGGCAGCGGTGATCGCTTCCCGTCAGGTACCGGCATGCTTGTTTTCATCCCTTTCCATTAAAAAAAAGTGCGATTAAAAACTGTTCTACATTAGTATTTTGTTATTGTTTATGTTTATGAGACATTAAAGTAAAGTAAAGTAAATATTTATTAACCATAAGAAGTACAGTACATATTAAAGAAATACAGTGACTCCACAGTAGGCTAAGCCTGTATCGTTGATGCCAAAAACCAATGAGAAGATGTACCAAAAGATTACGGTCTGTAACTTAACAATGTAATACAGGAAAAGTATGTTGATAGATTAATTAGTTAATTAATGAGCAGCTAAAAATAGCTACCCAAAGACTAAAAACGTATTTATTTACAGTAGCGATACTAGCGCTCGTCCCCGGCTTTGCACAGGGTACAGTTGTAATGTGTTGTTATACATACAACCTTCCGTAAAAAAGTCTAGTTGTCTAAAATCCTTTGCGTGGTATAGAAGGAGTATAAGTCCGCAGATATGAGGACAACAGGAATGGACAGAGACTTTGAATTGGATTTATTTAAAAAGTTTAACCACGTTGATTTCCTTGCCAGTATCTTTTCAACAGAAGTTTTTCCGAACCGGTGGTAAATTTTATGACATTCATAAGCGCTTCCTGTAAGCCTAATAGTCTGAATAAAGATATTTCGGCTTTGACAAAATCAAATCAAATCAAATCAAAATCGTTTATTCGCAGTAATATGGTTACAGGGATCTTCCAAAATTAAAATTAAAAACTGCACATTACACCATTACTGGCGTGCGAATATTTTGTATAAAAGCTTACTTAACTTAATTACTACAGAACTCATTAATAGAGTTAAAGGATCGGTGCAACAGCCACGCATGAAGATCTGTCTTGAATTTATTCAAAGGCAGATCACAAAGATCTCTGGGTAGCTTATTAAATACTCTGATGGCCATAATATAGGCATAACATTGTTTTAAACTTTGTAAGATTACTTTAAACAAAAATAAATGGTGATCTTTCACATTAACATACCTATGCCCCATTCTGGACCCATCCTATCTACTTAAGGTCTCCAATAATCTCTAACTAAAGGAATTATTCAGTTGATTTGATCCAGGACTCTTGATTTCTTTCAAACATTCAAAAGATAGTGCAAATGTGCGCTAATCTCTACAAACATTGTCAATATCTTCTTGTTTGATTTTAAAATCGACCACATACAATCAACATTCTTTAATAGACTTTATTTCACATCAAAATAAAGTTCAAAAACAAGTAACAGAAATAAACATGCAAACGTACCACACAAAATTGCATTTACCGTCAGTAAAATCTTACAAACACCTAAAGAGCTTTAGAAATAAGCGTCAAACTAGATTGTAGTTTAACAAAGACAACTGCCAATTAATCGAACCCCATGCTAGCTGCAACTTTGAGTTTTTTTTTTCTAAAGATTAGTGCGTGGCAAAGGCGCGTCGCTGTTAATCCTCAGTTACGAGTATCTGAACAATGGGACAATAGTTTGGGTGAAATGAACAGCTCTTTGTAGTGAGGTGACATTTTGAATGAATGCGCAATAGTAGTTTGAATTTGGAACGCGAGCGTTTAGGCCCGTGAGTGGTAAAAGGTTGCAGCTCGCTTTTTGTGCAAGTTCAGATGGTTGGATTGTTTTTTTTGCGCTACTTTAAATCTTTTCTGTAATTTTCATTAATAATTTCTTATATTTTCGCGGCTTGTAGACATTATTAGTATTTCGGACTTGGATTTTGGGTTTTTATACTTTGGTGTTTTGGGTACCTACTTTAAATTATTCAATATCCTATTGAAAACTTGCAAAATTTCACACATTTTTAGAAAATTTTTTAGATGTCGGTTAATTAAGGCGCAAACAATTATTTTCGGGCATGTTTGAGCTTAAAATCCACTGAAATTTGAAGGCTCTGTCTAATTTAAGGACTTTTGTTAAAAAGCGATCTAAAGTTAACAAAGAATAACATATAATACTATTTTATTGATCCTCATGTATAAACAAAAGATAAAAATACATACAGGAACATTATATAAAGTACTAAATAGCGGTCTTATCGCTAAGCAGCGATCTCTTAAAGACAACTTCATCGGGCAGTATCGTCTACCCTATTCATTAGTAATTCAGAAGTTACAACATAATTCCAAACAACCAAAATGGCCGCTCAATTTGACAATTTGCCGGTTGCACAGATACAAAATATCGACATTGCGCATTTGGACCCTCTGTTGTGGTAACAATGAATCCAATAACAATGCGTTCCGTTCGTGTCAGCACGCCCTTATGTGGTACTTGACGTGTAAAGATTAAGTTGTATCGTATGAGGACGGTCTTATTAAAGTTTTTTCTAAATAGTAGATTTGCGTAAAATGAAATCTAACTTATAACAAAATTTCGGGACGAGTTTATAGGTCAAGATGTAAGTACCTGTGTAGTTAAGAATTTTGATAGTTAACCTACCTGCTTATCTACCTATTTACCCACCTACCTAAGCTATCTGTCAACCTACTTTTAGAAACAGAGAAAGAAAATATATGTATACTCTCTTAAAGTAATTTTTAATACAGAAAATTTGGGGGTGGTAGGACCTTGTGCAAGGTTGCTCGCTTGCAGTGCACCAGTGCTTGCACTGTTGTGTTCCGGCGAGGAGAGCAAGATAGCCGGTGCAATTACTGGCACAAGAGGTATTCCATCTTAGCCCTCTGGATTGGCAACGCATCTGCAATCTCTTTGGTGTTGCGGATCTCTATAGGCGGTGGTGATCACTTACCATTAGGTGACGCATTTACTTGTTTGCCTTCCTATTTCATAAAAAAAATGTTTATGTTTATAGTTTATACTTTTTCTCAAAGACACAACGAACAGGACAGACAGATAGACATGTCCTAGATTAAAAAATAGGAAACTTTTTATTCTGTAAAATGTCAGAAAATAAAATTACGCGAGGGAAACCGCGAGTATAGCTGTCCTTAATATTTCGTACATACATCCGTTTCTTCCTTTCTAAAAGAAATGAACGCAAAACAAAAACCCAATCAGTTAATCCCATCTCCGATAAACACATTTATTTTAACAAAAGCAAATGTTTCGCGGATTACGAATGCTTACAACTCTACACAATGTCTGTCCACACGTGGTAATCTGCAGCATATCTATATTGTAGGTGTGTTCCCACGGAAAAGATCCAACGATAGGAAATAAGGAAGTGGCTGGAATTTGGATTAAGAAGAACATTTTGTCAAATACATCATTTTAACTACAAACTTGTTGAATCAAACATAGACCGAGTGACTAACTAACTGACTGACTCTAGTAAACAACAGTTGACGAAAAGATCCCAAGATCGAATTTTCTCCCTGTCTCTGTATTTCCGGACAGATACGATCTGGACACTTTCAAAAGGAGAGTAAATAGGCTTTTTTCTGGGTAATGGCGTCCCACCTTCGGCCTCGTCAACACTTTCCATCAGGTGTAACTGTGGTCAAGCGAGAACCCATCATCAATTAAAAAAAAGAAGATACGGAAACGCAGTAAAATTAAAAAAAATGTGTTGACTAATAGATTATTTGTATTTGTATTTTGTAAAAAAACTCTACACGAAAAACCTATAAAAAAAATTACATTTTTGGTTCTGGTTCCTTAACTTTATACTCGTATTTAAGTACTACGGCCATTTACTCCTTTAAGACGCAATAGATTTTGATACGGTTTTCACTGTCATTTAGAGATATTTGTACTGAAGCTTTTTAAAAAAATATATATTGTCATTCAAATCTATTGTCAAGAAGACATTAATTTCTCGAACGTATTATAAAATCAATGACTATATCATGGACAGGGATGTTTGGAAGTGATCCCGACTTATATTGGCGATCCCAATTGTACTCCTCCAAACATTGTACCTACACCTACTGTGTTAAATTGTTATTTCTTTTATATCTAAGAGGTAAAAAAAACATTGTAACTTTGATTTATTTAAAAAATTACACCTCGTTGAGTTTCTTACCGGTATCTTCTCATCAGAGGTTTTTCCGAACCGGTGGTAAATTTTATGACATTCATTAGTGCTACCTGTAAGCCTTATCTGAATAAAGATGTTTTGACTTTGAGGAACAATCAATACATTCTATTTAAGTTTTCGTTAGTAAATTACACGCATGCGATGCCGGGGCGGGTAGCTAGTATTTTTTTTTTTATGAAATAGAAAGGCAAACAAGCAAGTGGGTCATCTGATGGTAAGTGATCACCACCGCCTATAGACACCCGCAACTCCAAGAAGATTGCAGATGCCTTGCCAACCCAGAGGGCTAAGATGGAATAGCTCTTGTGCCAGTAATTACACCGGCTGTCTAGCTCTCCACGCCGGAACACAACAGTGCAAGCACTGCTTAGCGGCAGGATTAGAGAGCAAGAGCAATTATTTATTTAAAAAATTTCCATCATTTAATCTAGGTCGCAGACAAGCAAACAGAAGTTCATTCACTCCAGTTCGTAAAACGTTGCATTTATATTTGTCTACCGCAAACGAATTCATTGATAAACAACTTGCATAAGCGCTGAACTTGGGGTGACTGTTGCGAAATTAAAAAATAATCTTCAACTGCATTTTTTTCTAGAACGAATGGTCTGACCTGAATTAAGTGCGTTCAGTATTTTGACCTCACATTTCTGCCATGATTTCAAATAAACAACAGTGAAAAAAATCACATGATCGCATTTATTTTCACAATCGCTCTGTTATTATGTAATGTTGCATCACCTAGCATAACATTTTATTATTTTATCGTAGTTTACTGTCTTATTGTTTTGTTGCTCTATCTCATTCCCTTTACAAAGGCAATTGACCTTTCGTAAAAGAGAACTAGAAAGCTCTAAAACAAACCATACCGTCCTACTAATCAGTATCCTAGTCAATCAAATGGGTTTTATGAGTAGGACCTTGTGTAAGGTCCATTCGGATCGCCACCACCATCTTGCTCTCTAATCAAGCTACTAAGCAGCAATGCTGGCACTGTTGCTCTCCGGCGCGGAGAGCCAGACATCCGGTGACATTAGAGGCACAAGAGGTATTTCATTGTAGTCCTCAGGGTTGGCAACGCATTTGCATTCTCTTTGATGTTGCGAGGTTTATGGGCGGTGGTGATCACTTACCATCAGGTACACACTTGCTCGTTTGCCATACGGTATTATTTAAAAAAAGCAAAGCAACCGAGGACTCTACATTAGCTAAAATACTATAATTTTCTTTTTATACATTCAAATTAAATTTAAAATGCTACATGATGCTTCAATAAATATTTATTTTTTATTTTGTTTTATATGGAAAGTAACTCGTTCCAATTGTTTTATTTTAATAATTGCAATATTGTCTGGCGCCAGGACAAATAAGTCACATTGGATGGACCGCCCACGGCGTCAATCGTATTTGGCTACAGAGAGGGCCCGCTGTCGCTGCCACCGCTGTGTAATGTCAACAAATATCTATAAGGGAACCATTTGATATGATATATCGAATTCAGATTAGATCTTTTTTGGAGATTTTATAGTTACAAAGCAGCAAGTACCTACGAGTATGGTCAACCATGTATTTGCTTGACCGTTCTTGAACCTAATCTCTTGTTGAAAGTGGCAAAGCGATTTCTTGGTCGAATATAGGACAAAGTTGCAGGATTCGAACCTTCGTGGCAATTCTCGCGTCCGTAGAGATCAAGTCACGTTCGAGATAAGCCAAAAAAGCTGTCATATCTCTTCAAAATCTGTAATTTTTTGACACATCTCGAATGTGAGATGAATCTCGATGAACGCCAGAATTGGGGGCCTGCAACTTTAGCATTTCGTGCCGTGCGTTTGCCAGTTTCTACATAGCATTTACACTAGTAAAAAAAACAGGAAAAACGACGGAAAAGTGGATCACTAACAACATCAAGGAGATTGTAGATGCGTTGCCAACCCAGAGGGCTAAGATGGAATACCTCTAGTGACAGTAATTTCACTGGCTGTCTTGCTCTCCACGCCGGAACACATCAGTGCAAGCACTGCTGCTTAACGGCTGGATTAGAACTTTCTCTCCTTTTTGACACCAAATGGCACACTGCTACTAAATAGTAAATTATCTTGCAAAATACTGCACTGAATTTGATTCATCATCATCATCATCATCTCAGGCACAAGAAGTCCACTGTTGAACATAGGCCTCCTCCATAGATTTCCAAAGTGACCGGTTGGAAGCGGCATGCAACCAGCGCCTTCCTGCCACCTGTATGAGGTCATCGGACCATCTTGTGGCTGTAACCTACACTGCGCTTGCCAATACGCGGCCGCCATTCGAGAACTTTTCGACCCCATCGGCCATCAGTTCTCCGTGCTATGTGCCCTGCCCACTGCCACTTTAACTTGCTAATCCGCTGGGCTACGTCGGTTACTTTCGTTCGTCTTCGGATCTCCTCATTTCTGATTCGATCACGCAGGGAAACTCCAAGCATAGCCCTCTCCATAGCTCGTTGCGTGACTTTGAGCTTTCTTATAAGACCCATAGTGTATGATCAATGTGTGTTACCAGTGATGACTTATGGCACTGAAACGTGGCCGCTCACTATGGGTCTTATAAGAATTTGATTAACTAAAATTAATAATTACAGTTAAGAAAAAATTATACGCAAAGTATTTGTTTTGTGAGTCAAAAACCATTCCAGACTAAACACAGCACACTTAAATTAATTAAAAACACAAACCAAAATTGTTTCAATCCTACCCCTTGTTAAACAACCCCCTTACGGATTCCCTAAATCACTCGAAACACGCTTAATAACCTGAAATTTGACGCGTTCCACCCCCGTCTGACGTCGGCCAATCAGCGCGCTCCGCTCTCACCCTCGCAGGGATTTCCACCAATCAGGGCGCGGCGACGGTCAGGTGCGATCAAATAGGTGTCAAGTTACAGACGGATGCTTAAAAAACTTCTTTTTAAAAAAGGTGTGAAAGGACAGATATTTTTATTACCTAGGATGTTAATGTTGTTTTATTTATTCCCATAAGATAGCCTAGTGGTAGTGATCCGGCGAAGCTAGGTGTTGTGGGTTCGATTCCTGCTAAGGGCAAATGTTTGTGTGATGAATATGAATGTTTATACCGACTGTATACCCAATTTAGTGCATGCCGTAGTGAAAGCCGTACCCAGTTGGTGGTTGTAGTACAAATTGGCGGTTTGATGGGGGTTGAAAGGGATGGCATTTAGCGACCACATTTGAGTTACACTTAAACTTTGCCGAGAGAAATATTTGGTTTATGGACTACAGAAAAACCTATAGAAAAACAGTATGAGAGCGTCCGCTAACTCGCGCGGGTGCGGGCTCATACTGTTCGATAGGCACCCGCTCCGTGCACCCGCGCGACGTAGCGGACGCTCTGAATTGATTCGATACCCACCATCCCTTAGATAGATAGATATAAACTTTATTCTCAACATAACATACATGGCCCAAAAATAACAATGAAGTAAGTGCATCATCCCTTGAAAATTCTGTCAGCAATTTGTTGCAGGCAATATCTTATGACGGCGATTAAAACGCCCAATATTTGCCCGCCTGGAGCACAATTTAAGAATTGAAAGTTTGCGCAATTGGGGTTTGGTTCCTTTAATGTGGGTTCATTGCAATCCATTTTATCCGAACCAACTAGCGATGTAGCTAGGTGTTTGTACAGATGTTTGATAAAATAGTTTTTTTTCTTGTTGTGTGATCTTTGATGTGTTTATTTTCATTGTTTTCTAATGGGGCTGACATGTTCAATTTTGATCAAAGCCCCTAAATAAATAAGGATTAAAAAAATAATTGAAAGTCTCTATATATAGTAGTTTAGCCTGTGTGTTGTGTGTCTGTCAGTCAGGGGCTTTTATAAATGTTCATATATAGAAGTATATAGAAATTGTCAACAAAAATTTACAAATTTACGAATAATGTTTGAGCGTTGCAAATAATTTAGCTGCGGTTTTTTGACGAGTCGAATATCAAAGCGGCGCTAATACAAAAACAAAACACTGGTACAGCCACCTGAATTGGCAGTTTACTAATACCTTATTAAATAACTTGTAAGAAGCAGCGGTTTTGTAACTTGGTTTTGAAATAAATACCTATCTAACTTATGATTGCATTTTCTTTTTTTAGTGAAAAAGGTAGGCCAACTTATATATCACCGCATTTATACGACTTTCGACGGCTATGCAACAATTTGAGTAATACCAATTAAATTTTGGCAGGTTTCCTATAGAAAATGAGTCTAAATTTAACAGTCGGTTGGTAAATCTAGTTGTGATTTTAATAAACAAACTTAAACAAATTACAATACAATATGCTTTATTGAATATCACATTACAATTTGACAGAATTACAGATGAAGCTGAGATGAAGCAAATTACCTTACTACTCCGCGAAACTACCAGTTTGTTGAAAAGGACCTCCGCAAAGTAACGCCTGAATCTTTTAATTATTTGTGATGTGAATATTGTTACATGAACGCCATCGCCATCACTACATCACTATTTCATCGAATCTACATAGATCCATTGACAATGCAGTATGATAATATCAAGTATGTACCATCACTGACCAATAAGTGATGGAGTTCTAGTCAGCGTTTAAAATATGGTCGCATCAAAAGTCGAACAAAAGTACAATAAATCGACAATCGCTCGCGCTGTCAGTCTGTCGGACCGACGGCGCTGCTTTTGTAAAAAAACTCTATTTGCAATGAAACTTACTAAATTATTATTTTATGCAGTTAGACGTAAAGTTGTAAATCCAATGACTATAAATGGTAAACTAATAATTTGCATTTGTAACATTGGCGTCAACCTGTATTCTTATGTCGGTCCGTTTTTCCGCTGTCATTTTGTATGACGCTGGACATCCATGCATTTTAATATCATTGAGTACTATCAATAAAAACTTGAGCATCTTTATCTTCCTTCGCATTCGTACTCATATCTTTAACGGATTTTAAAACGGGTTTCACTGTCTTTTAGAGATTTTATTACGAAAGGTTTTTATGTATATCACATCCTAATTGTACCTAGTTGTTTCTAATTTTGTAATGCAAAGCTTGGGCTGGCCGCTACTTAAAAACATATTTTTCGGTCTTTTCTTCGAAAATCCTTTTAGATTCAAATGTTCGGTATAACACCAACATGACATTGCGCAACTCGGATTCCCACAGAGTTCCAGGTAGCGTCGGTCACGCGACACCGGGGAAATTACTGACAAACACACAGTTCTTAGAGACCGCGACTGACAGCATATACTGCAGTGGCGGTGTCCTGCCGTTTGACCAAAAGTTATTTGGCAAAATTACACTTGAGAAACAACGTTTTGCTAAAAAATGTTTCGCCAGTTGATCATTTTACTAGTAGTCATTTTACAAATGACTCACGTTTCCAAATGATCAACAGTTAAATTTACATTTCATAAATAATTATTTGACGAAATGAAAATTTAGCAACTGAGTTATCAGACAAAACTACTCTTGGTCTAAAAACGTTTGGTAAAATGTATTATTTGACAACTACTAGTGACTAAGTTAGTTTTTGTAAGATGATACTTTTGTCAAATGTCTCGTTTGCCAAATGATTATTTTTTGGTCAAACATTAGTGAACCGCTGCGGCGTTAAGAGGAGTGAGAACCCAGCCTCAAAAAGCGCTTCCCATACAAATGGCGATAACGTTTTCCACCCTCTAAACCTTAAGCTATGGCAATGATTTTGTGGTATTTTGTCATTATGCCTTAGAACTAGATTTGTATGGTTTGATTTCTTCAATATTCTTCATACATTTGACAATATTTGCATTTTAGCAGTTTCATACAAAACACAAAAGCGTCAATATTTTTGGAACTAAAAAGAATATTTAAGAAATCAAAACTTAAAAACCTAGTTTTAGGGCAAACAGATAACACACAAAAAATCTAGCTTTAGGTTAAGGTTTAGAGGGTGGAAAACGTTATCGCTGCTGTTTGTATGGAGAGCGTTGGGTTCACACTCCTCTTTAGACTATTGTGTACATCTCCATACAAACGGCGATAATGCTTTCCACCCTCTAAACCTTATACTGTTATAGTATTTTATGCAACTGTTGCATAATGAGGGTCTTAAAACACGAGTGTGGTGACTTGCATTGCTACTAGCTACTAGTGCTAGGTACCAATTAAATATCTATAGACTGTACACATAATGTAAATGTAAAATAATGTAATAAAAAATGAATTTGAACAAATATAGAAACAAATTAGAAAAATTCTCATTATTATATTGGTTGTTATAATGCTGGTCATTGCCTACGGTTTATGAACGCATTATAGAGCATTTATGATATATGTGTAGATAAAATTGTTTTAAACTTTCTCGTTTTTCACACATATTTATAACGTTATCGGTACTTTAAGGGCACTATGTTTCAACGGCCGTGGTCACGAGTAGAATGAATTTTTGAAGGAAGGTCGACCAAGTAATTGCTTGACCACTTTTGAACCTTAACTCTCGGTAATACGGTCGAAAAGTGGTCAAGCAATTTCTTGGTCGACTATACATTAGATCTTTACTGTATTCGTGTGAAGCCAGGCGGGTCGCTAGTATAAAACAAAGTCTCTACTAGTTCCTGTCTGTCCGTGTATCTTCGGCAGCTACTCCCTCTAAACCACACAAAGGATTTTGATGCGGTTGTCACTGTCATTAAGAGATTATTTTACGGACAGTCTTTCTGTAGATACAGTAGGGGAAATATATTCACGTACCACCTTAGAACCCTATCGGAATGACGCGCGACTCGTTAAACGCCGAGCTATGTCATGCAAATGTCATGCGTATGTCTCTTCGACTAGGTTCTAAGGTGGTACGTGTTTCAATTTCCTTGACTGTACATTACATCTAAGCAAGCAATGTAGATCAAAAACCAACTTTGTTGACTAATGTCGAAAGGCAAAGTTTAAATAATCGTACTTTACTACCACGGACTTTAATCGTTGAGCCTGTATGAAACCTTGTCACAGTGACATTGCTTTGGATTGTTTACTAACACGTGGCTACAGATTGACAAAGTCATAATGACAGGGTTCTGCGGTGGCTTAACGAACGCAGTAAGCTACTACTTTACGCCAGCACTGTGGAGTGGGGTGCTGCTACGGGCAAGCCGGCCATTACGTAATGCGAATAGAAACTGGCTACAGTTCGGTTCTACCACCATAAACGTTAAATCTTAAATAAGATTTTGTGGAAATTAGCCGTAAAATGAAGCCCCAGTTTTTATTTAATTCATTTTAATGTTTGTGATTATAAGTTTAAAGTTACTGTGATATCAAAATGTAATGACATATGCAATGACAACAGAAAGAAAAAATAGGGTAATTGGCAGGACTCGAACCTGCAACATCAACATTCCGTGCCTTGCGTTTTCCAGTTTCGTCACATTACCACTTTATTTTAATAATTTTAACGTTTAACATTGCTTAAAAATAAAAATCGAAAGAAATTTCGGTTACAACAATTTACTGTGATATCATTTGCTTTTGTCATGTTTAATTTTTTTGTCATATTTAACATTATTTTTTTGAAGTTTATGGGCTAAAAGTATCCAAGACTAGATCTATTTGTATGCCAAATTTCATCTAAATACTTCAAGCAGTTATTGCGTGATTAAGGAACAAATACCTAAACATTCAACGTTACTTTTACACTTAAGTAGAATTAAAAAACTAAATCGGAACCAGAAGAAAAACATCGTCATCAAAAAACCACCAAAAAACGAAGGCGGCACCATAGAGGTCAGTTTAAAAAAGTACGTTTATTTTTTAACGCACAGACTTCGCCCGTTCAGCCAAGCTCCGCCCACCGCGCTCTCGCTTGCACACTTTGAAAGCCTACACCGCTGTCATTTGACCCCAAGTGTTCAAAGAGCGAGGGTGTGTGTATAGGACAATTATTTTAGTGATAAAAAGTGCTATTGTGTAATATTAAGTTTGATTTCCGCCGGATTTTAAGGTGAGAATTTATTATTTTTTAGATTAAAAAAAAACAGCGTGCTTTTTTTCTTGATGATTATCGAACGAAATAAAATTTATTAATATAATTTGAGTGATAGATAATTATGTTAAATAATAATAAATGTTTTTTATGCTGTACGGGGGTTCAAAGTTATACTAAACTAGCTGTTGCCCGCGACTTCGTCGGCGTAGTTTCGTTTATCGCTTTTCCAATTTTCTGCGCGATTTTCTTAATTTTTCTTTCCGTAAGAACTTTCTACAAAGTAGAATAAAACCTATTTTGTTCCTATGTTGTATAAAAAGTATACGAATTATTTTTTATATATAGATTGAATTAATGTTGTCAGTTAAGAATTCAATTAATATTTGGAACAATTTAGATTAAATTAATAATTTTAAGTTATAGAATAATACCTACGATATCTTTACTAAGTGCGTCTCTTAATATTACAAACAGGTAAAACTTATATGCGATAAAACCGATATACCTACTTGTCAATTATTCAAATTGTTTTATTTCTACGTCTACTAGTCACGAAGACATACGAAATTATTAGGGAAAAAGTGTATGTTTGTTTGTATGTAAACGAAAGGGGTTAATCACCGAAACTGCTAAACTATTTTTCAAAATTATTTCAGTACCTAATACAAACCTAGAACCTTCGAATTGTAACACTACATTGATCATCGATTCTGATTGCGAATTTTATCGAATTGCATTTATCAGTAGGTATAGAATAGAATAGAAATCATTTATTTTAAAACAACAACGACAACATCACAGGTTTGCTTTATATGTACAAATAATCCTTAAATCTAGAGAGAAATTAATGTTGCGGGTTATCCCAAGAAATGTGTCCACTCAGCATGGGTCGAGGCACAGAATGCAACGACGCTGATTTTCAGTGGACCCGCAAATATGTAAAATGTATTTAAAAATAAAACAGCTAAAGTCATCAAAAATAAACATTATAGGAGTTAAGCCGTAAATATATATTCAATACAGAAGAGAGTTGCTCGAATTTTTGTCACCACACTGACAGCGACAAGGTACTAAAATTTCAAAATGAACATACGCTATATCTTTCACGCGGGCGAAAACGCGGGCACCGGTGGTTTTGTGTATATTTTTTATATACCAATTTGGCATTGAATAGATGAATAAAAGTTATATTCTATGTAATTTAGATAAACTGAATTGGGCAAATTTAATTGACTACTAGCCGACGGGCAGTGCCGTAACTTAAATAATAACAAAACTTAAAAAATATAAAATTTCAGATCAAAAATTGAGGTCCACAGATGACATTATCTGATGCCTGATGTGGTCGGGTTTTGATCTGTCTCGTCCTAAAGATTTATCAGGTGACAGCTTCCATACCTCATGATATTGGTCCTGATCTGACCAACATTCACCAGATCATGTCATCTGAAGACCCCTACGGATCTCAGATTCCATTTCCAAGTTTAGCCATTAATGCGTCCTGTGCGAGCCTTTATAACTGCGCCTTTGAAAAATGGTACCTACTAATTACCATGTGTGACCCAAAACTTGGTCCTTATTTCTGGGCCCAGGAGTGCAATTTTTGAATCTCACCGAGTGACTAAAGCTCGCCAAAATGGCCGTTTTTCATAGAAATGCGTCCATTTTGGTGAGCTTTAGTCACTTGGTGAAATTCAAAAATTGCTTTGGAATCTCACCGGGTAACAAAAGCTCACCAAAATAGCCGTTTTTTATAGAGATTCGACCATTTTGCTGACCTCTAGTCACCTGGTGAGATTCAAAAATTCCACCCCTAGGGCTTGCGCCTGTGCCTGGGCACCGCTCTAGTTACGTCACTACCGACGGGTAAATAGTTACAATACATACATACAATATGTGTGTACATAAATTCACGCATGTTTCCCGGTGGGGTAGGCAGATTTTTTTCGGAACGGATTTTCACTTACTACGATCCTAACCTACAACCTTTGCTTTACTTACATAACATTCTTAATGCATGCTCGTCAGTATAGGGTGCTCCTGACCTAGCCTTTCTCTAGAATGTCTCCGATTTGATCGGAGTACGTTCGCTTCCCATTACCTTCATCGATTCTCCCTTCATACACTCTTATGGTCAATCTTCTTTCATCCATCCTTTCACATGCCCAAACCAACTTGACATGCCCTTCTCAATTTTTGTAACTATATCTTCATTCACCCCGCATAATTTCTCTCTACAATAACTTTTCCAAATACTAACGAATAACGTAACGCAACTAGAGTTGAGGTCACGCACACTGCTGCATGTCATGAGTACCGGAGAGTTTCATTCGAATTTTAAATTTTTTATTTTGCCGTATATGTAATCGGTCGCCCCAATTCTCATTGCGTTACCTATACTTACCATTCACTGGCAACGCAAGTATAGACATCCTATGCTATGTTTTGGAAACAATCGGCAGTATTTTTACGCGGTGGCCGAATTTTTAAGTCATTATTATTGAACGGATAGAGGGTGTCTCCTTGCCGACGTTGAATGGGTAACGGATCTGTGTGAACGTTTAAAACATAGAAATACAATAATTTAAACGGTTTGTATCTCGTGTGGTTTATTGCCCGTAGAACCGATGGCTGTTGGGGCGGAAAGGTTCTCGAGTAGAGACCACGTACCTACCAGAAGACGCAACGGATTTTTATACGGTTTTGACTGTCATTTAGAGTTTTTTTTACTTAACCTTTTTTATTTAAATAACATCCCAATTGAACACATGCG
Organism: Ditula angustiorana; assembly: GCA_963691745.1. NCBI lineage: Eukaryota > Metazoa > Arthropoda > Insecta > Lepidoptera > Tortricidae > Ditula > Ditula angustiorana. Next base: position 7,036,488 of record OY829496.1, on the reverse strand, counting down.
AAGCCGAGGCGAGTCGCCAGTATTTTAGAAAGAGAGAAAGATATATTTTAGTCTGCTGTCAGTTTTATGGGCTTCATAAAATAAATACTATATACTAATGTTGTAAATGCGAAAGTAACGATTTTTGGATATTTATACACTTAGATGTTTGTACCTCAATCACGCATAAACCCCTTAACGAATTTCGATGGAATTTGGTAGACATATAGATAAAGTCCTGGATTAGAAGATAGTCTACTTTTTATTATATATTATAAAAAGTAAATAAAAATAAAAATAATTTATTTCGGACAACAGAGATCCACATGGGTTAGTAAAAGCTTAAAAACTATGTTAGTAATTTATTATAAAAAGGGATCTAGTTTTTATTATTAGGATATTTTTTTATTTTCGTCTGTCACTGGCCGACAACAGTCGAATGCCTCTTTCTCTAGCCGTGTTAACGCAACCGACAATAGCATACTAAGGGCGGTATGAGTTGCGTGCAAAGGCACCAAATGCGGCCCTTTACATGCTAGCAAAGCTATAGCGTTAAGAAATCACCATGTTTAAAATTGAAGTTTTTCCAATACCCATAGAGGGTTTGTTACTTGAAATAAATTATTTTTAATTTAATTTAATTCATGCCGTAAAATGCCGCAAAGTACCGGTCGTTAAGAAGCCGTTCGTTAAAAGCTCGTAGACTACAGCTGGCAAAATAAAATGTGTTTAATTGCAGACTCGGGCTGTGATGAAATCCACGGTGATGGACCCGTGCTCCAGCTGTCTGAGTCCTTCCAGCGACACGGATGAGTCCGAAACATCGTTGCCGCTGTTCCCGTTCGACAATCAGAAAGGTCAGTGTCACACTCAAAGTCAAAGTCAAAGTCAAAATATTTTATTCAGATTAGGCTTACAGGTAGCACTTATGAATGTCATAAAATTTACCACCGGTTCGGAAAAACCTCTGATGAGAAGATACCGGGAAGAAACTCAACGAGGTGTAATTTTTTTTAAATAAATCAAAATTACAATGTTTTACATCTTAAATATTTGAAAATTTAACAATTTAACACAGTAGGTGTACAATATTTGGAGCCAGGGATCGCTAATACAAATCTGGAACATTTCCAAACATCCTTGTTCAAGATATAGTCATTGATTTTATAATACGCCCGAGAAATTGATGTCCTCTCTCTACTCTCTGCCATATTTGCCCCTCGTAAGGCCCAATGAGGAAATGCAGCCAGCTTTATAGGCACCCTGTTCAATAGCAGCGACTTAGGGAATATTTGTATATTTTAGGTTTAGATTAAGTTAATTGTGTTTGTTTAATTTCGTAGGTATATTTTTTTTTATTCTACAATAAATTGAAAGCTGTTTAGTATACATAGGCTGATAAATTACCCTCCTACGCGTTGCGTAGACGAGTCAAAAAACTTGGCGTGTGGTCGAAGACTTTATGACTGAAAACGACTAGTTTGGTTACTCGTGATTCTGGTTAATGGTAATCAAAGTTCTTTTAAATTAGCAAAACTATTTGCTACTGATAAACATTTGATGATTTATTTACAAATCAAGACTAAGGTAAGGTGTAACAAATAATTCGGTAGTCACTTTTTTGTGTAATAGGTAAGCAAAACTTTGGTTACGTGTAACAAAACTGTTTTTCAGTGATATAGCGCTAAAAATGGTAAACATAACCTCCTTTTCTAGATACCAGCAAAATGGCCTTCGACAACTATTTAACGCCGCAACGCAAGAAATACCGGGATTGCTACGAACCAAAGCTACCCTACGTTCGGGAAGTCAAAGAGCTAGTAGCCCGATTCAAAAGCAACCCTGAAGAAGAAGCTTTCACCGACCGTTTACGATCCAACTTCAACGAAGAAAACTTCGTTCAAGACGAGAATCATTCGAACCTGACTCTCCTTAGAATAACAGAGCAGAACTTTGGGAACGCGAGCGTTGGGAATGAGAGAGTTACGCAGTCTTACTTCGCTGAGAATGAGAACGCTCGGAGGTGTTTGAACTTCAACTTTGAGCAAGTCCAGTGTGTTTGCGAGGCACTACAGCAGAAGGGAGATATTGAGAAGTTATCAGAGTTTCTATGGAGTTTGCCGCCAAGCGAGCTCCTTAGTGGAAGCGAAACTGTACTCAGGTACGTTTTCCGTGAAACGTATGAATCGAAGGATGTGCATTGTGTTATTGTGTGAAGGTTTATGTCGCCTAGTGTATCGCTGATTCTGTAGAAGTGGTATACATCTTTATATAGTATAAAACGAAGCCGCTACCCATACCTCTCTCTCCTCGTATCTCCATTTACTCATAAACTCCGTAACGGATACGGTTTTCACTGTTACTTAGATATGTTTTAAGAAAGGTTTTTATGTGTATATCTTATTCTATTCGAATTTCTAAAACATAAATATTACATTTTGGGGATAAAACTATTGGGGATAAATTGCCTGGCACGTCATTAGGACAATTAGGTAGGTACTGTGATTATTATTATATTATGGCTGCACAGAGGTTTTTTAATTCTAGTCAAGCTATAACTTTAATTTATATTCTCAGGGCGCGAGCGCTAGTAGCGTACCATACAGAAGTATTTCAAGAGTTGTACGCCATTTTGGAAGCGCACAGCTTCCCCCCGAAACACCACAACGCACTGCAGACTCTGTGGTTCAAGGCTCACTACAAAGAAGCCGAGAAAGTCCGAGGACGGGAGCTAGGTAAGACCATAAACTTTATCAAACATACACCGTCATAGGTCAGCACAAAACACTTTAATGATAACATAAGTTAATAAATACGAACACTAAATGATCGAGATAAACGTTTAATTCTTAAATTTTACGGAACTCAGTGAGATCGACTGTGATGACGATTTTACGTCTTCTCTTCTCTAACTCTTCCTACGAGTAAGAATAAGTCTATTCTTATTCTTTATTCGTAGAGCTCTTCAATAAGATTGACCCAACTACCCGCCATTGCAGCCAAACACACTCAAGCATCGACAATAATAGTTTCTTTTTAATAATGTAACAAAAGGCTTGGGCATTTCGCATACTGCCATTGTCTTGAACAACGATCTCCGACCTATAGATATATTTAACATGATATTTAACACCTGTTTAGGCGCGGTAGACAAGTACCGTCTAAGGAAGAAATACCCTCTGCCCAAGACGATCTGGGATGGCGAGGAAACTGTCTACTGCTTCAAGGAGAAGAGCAGGAATGCCCTCAAGGACTGCTATTACAGAAACCGGTAAATAAAGTTGCACACATTTAATAAACAAACGAGCAAGCGGGTGCGACCCACAGGGTGAAAAATACTGAGTACTATTTATTAGCGACCGAGTTTTTTTTATGTAAAATAAGAAGGCAAACAAGCAAGTGATGGTAAGTAATCACCACTGCCTATAGACGCCCGCTACACCAAAGAGATTGCAGATGCGTTGCCAACCCAGAGGGCTAAGATGGAAGAACTCTTGAACCAGTAAATATACCAGCAGTCTTGCTCTCCACGCCGGAACACAACAGGTCAGGTTTCGTATAGGTCTAATGTACAAAAAAAGGTCTACAAGGTGGACCGACGATCTAGTGAGGATCGCTGGAAACCGGTGGATGCGAGTAGCACAAGACCGACCATCGTGGAGATCCTTGGGGAAGGCCTATGCCCAGCAGTGGGCGTCTTTCGGCTGATATAATGATGATGACGATGATGTACATAAAAATCTCCCATAAAACAATCTCAAAATGACAGTGAAAGCCGTGTTTCGTTTTTACGGTCATTATAATTATACGGAATGCTAATGTTGCTGGTTCGAGTCTTGCCATTATCCTAATTTTTCTTTGTGTTGTCATTATCATTTAAATTTAAAAAAATTACACCTACTAGTACATTCTTGACATCAATCGCATTTTTTATTTTTTATTAATGTAACATTGATGAAACTGATTTGAATATTTTAATTTATAACTTTGTATTTATTTAATGAATGATTTTAGAATGCTAATAAGGATAATTATAATGGGATATGCAGTGCAGGATACATTGCAGTGCAGTTTACTAACATCTAAATCCTTATGTAACCATAATAATATGGTCGCACTATAGTACATTAAAATCCGAGGGTGGTGAAATAAAGAATGTCTCAGATCGCAGGAACTTGTCGCACGAGCCAAAGGCGAGGGTGATAAACGTGCGACCTGAGGCTTTCTTTATCACCGCTCCAGATGTGTACACAATTTTACGTCTTCTCCTGGCCAGGAAGTGGAAATTTCCGCTCGCGTAGCGGGCGGTAAATTATTACTTACGGCCCGGGGTGACGTAAAATATATGAATAAAACAAGCTTTCCTTAGTTTGAGACTAGGTCAGTGTTAATTGTCCCAAAATATGTATTTGTTTTATTATTATTTATACCGTATACTGTTCTTAGGTATCCCACGCCGGACGAGAAGCGGGCGCTGGCCCGGAAGACCGGCCTGACGCTCACTCAGGTCTCCAACTGGTTCAAGAACAGGAGGCAGCGGGACAGGACCCCGCAGCAGATCAACCGACCGTAAGCACCACAATGATCATCATTTTAATTAAATTGTCATACATTAAGTGCCAGCCAATGACCACTTTTGACCCTTATCTCTTTGTAATACGGTCGAAAAGTGGTCAATTTCTTGGTCGACTATACGTACTAGTTTGTGTGTTCCAAAATCAGTGTTTTTAAATCTTTATACATAAAGTCACGCCTGTTTCCCGGAGAGTTAGGCAGAGACCACGGATTTCCATTTGCTACGATCCTGACATACAACCTTTGCTTCACTTGCTCTCATAACATTCTTCATGCATGCTCGTCAGTTTAGCGTACTCCTGACCTGGCCTTCGTCAGATTTGGTCAGAGTGCGTTCACCGAGGTCTTCCCCGTCCCATTTTTAGGGTTCCGTACCTCAAAAGTAAAAATTGAACTGTCTGTCAATACCATTTTTCTCAAGAACGCGTGGAGGTATAGAGTTGAAATTAATATCAAATACTCAAGTCTGCAATCCCTTAGAGCCGTGAAAAAACTAAGTCAACGCAATCAAATGATACGGCCGTTTGCAGTTGCAAAGTTTTTGAAAACCTACTGGGCACTTCCCGTTGACCTAGAACCATGAAATTTGGCAAGGGGCAAGGTCTTACAGTACGAATAAAGGAATAAATCCGAAAACCACACATTTGTGGTTACATCTTAAAAAATATATATTAAATGTATTGTATTGTAGCTACTCCTAGCGGAACCATCGGCGCGCGAGTACGACTCGAACTTGGCCGGTTTTTTTATAAGTACACCCTTATTGTCAATGTCTTTTGCGACCCATTTATAAGTATAAACATTCTGACCTGAGTGCCGGCACCTCACCTCTCTAGCTCTGCCTTGCTTTCACTTGCGCCTGCTCTAGTGCGCTAACTCTAGTGAGTTAGACAGCGAGACGGAGCGATGCATCAACGTCGAGCTCAACGCCGATGCGCTTAGTGAATTCCCCGCCCCCCCAGAACGGCTAGCACGCGTGCATATTTTCTCGCTTGTCGCTTTGCGTCTCTCTCCCAGCTGAGTAGGGCCGGATGTACCATATGGCTTCTTTGGCTACAGCCCAGACGGACCCGTGAATTCAAGGGGCCCCCAGCTAAGTCAAGTCAAAAACAGATGATAATGCGAAAAAAAATATAATTTTATTAAGTTTGAGTAATTAAGTGGGTCCCTAAGCAGTATTAGCCCAGGGTCCTCTAAACTCACGGTCCGGCCCTGGAGTGCGATTTTAGAATTTCACCGGGTGACTTTAGCTCGCTAAAATGGCCGTTTTTCATAGAAATGCGGCCATTTTGGTGAGCTTTAGTCATCTGGTGAGATTCAAAACTTGCATTTAAATTTCACCAGGTAACTAAAGCTTACCAAAATAGCCGTTTTTCATAGAGATTTGGCCATTTTGGTGAGCTTCAGTCATCTGGTGAGATTCAAAAATTTGCATTTCAATCTCACCGGGTAAGTAAAGCTCACCAAAATAGCCGTTTTTCATAGAGATTTGGCCATTTTGGTGAGCTCTAGTCACCGGGTGAGATTCAAAAATTGCACCCCTGTAGTTGAGGAAGAAACATACTGAGCGATAATGCAAGTCGTGGCGCAGCGTGCTAGCCAGACAGAGCTTCTGTTTGCGACGGAAGTTGCGTATGCGCATGCTATTTGTTACTCAAAACTTAAAGCTCACTAATAGCTTTAAAGTAAATAAATCCAACTTTATTGTTTCTCGTGAAAGCGCTTTTGTTCTTAGTCGGATAGTGTGGAGGTCACTTAAATACCTACAAAACAAAAACGCACTAAGTCAACGAAAATATCGATCCAATTTTAACCTTAAAGTTGTAATCTTAAATCCAGAATGGTTTGTTTCTATTTTTACTTAAAACACTTTTGTTTCTTTAGAACATTGTTTATGAAATACTTGAGTGAATTGATAATGCTATATAGACTTTATGTGTTTGTTTTAATGTTTAGTTTCGAATGGCATACTGTTTGCTGAGCTGTTATAATATAAGAATTAGAAGTTGTTTAATTTTTTAAATTTTGTTATTCATAATTCATAATGATAAGGCGTTGGAATGTTGGATTATAAAAATGGTTTGCTAACGATTCCATCGAGATTAGATCTCTACATAATTTAAAACAAAGTAGCTATCCGTTGGCGTTGTCTGTCTGTTCGTGTATCTAATCCACATCGCATATTCAGACTTACTCATTTTAAACCACGCAAGATCTTGATTCGGTTTACACTCTTATTTGGAGGTTTATTACCAATGATATTATAATAATTGGATGTACAGTGTCATATTAAATGACAGCAGAAAAACGGCCCGACATGAGAATACAGGTTGACGCCAAACGCCAATGTTACAAAATGCAAATTAGTAGTTCACCATTTATAGTCATTGGATTTTAAATTTTACGTCTAACTGCAAAAAAATGTAATTTATTAAGTTTCGTTGCGACAGACTGACAGTGCAAGCGATTGTCGATTTACTGTACTTTTTGTTCGACTTTTGATGCGGCCATTTTTTAAACGCTGACTATAAGTCCATTATTTATAGGTCAGTGTTTATTACGGAAGGTTTGTATGTACATTTTACATCGTAAATGTACCCTTGCCAAACCGGGGCAGGAAGCTAGGCTAGGTACAGAACAATTTAATTTTAGGTAGAAGTTGTCACAAACATGGGCGTACCCGGGGGGGGGGGGGGGCAGGGAGGGGCAGCTGCCCCCCCCTGGAAATCTCGCAGAACATGAATGAACTCGCCTAATTACTAATAAAAGTGTAAACAGGGCCTTATGCTCTTACTTTTAAATAAACCGCGCAGTAGGCACTGGCAAAATGCACGGTGTTACCGCGACGCGACGATGCTAGATTACCGAATCTAGCATCTGAATTGCCCCCCCCCCCACTAGGCCAGTAGCTGGGTACGCCCATGGCCACAAAGGGCAGATAATACAAGCTAAATGCTATTGTCGCTGCTCTGCTTTGGCCATTTCTATTTATTTATACGTTATTTCGGCAACGTATCAGCGAATCTCCTGGTGTCGCTGGTTCTCATGGGCGGCGGAGATTACTTCCAATCGGGTGACCCGCATGCTTTTAAAAAAAAAAAGTAACTATTGAACCAATTCAATTAATTAAAATTAAAAGACAATCAAAATCAAAAACCACGCGGCAAAGAGAGGTGTAGTTTTTCTATTTGAGCTTGCTTTTGTGTTTTTTTCGTCCATCGGTTGTTTTTTAAGGGAATTTGTTTAATAATATGTCTCAAAATATTGCCTAATATGTTTAATCCTTTAAAAGCCAATTTACCTACTCGCAATTTACTTACAAAGTCTTTTGCCCGTCAATTAACAAAAAAAAAGTCTAACTTAATGCCTACTCATCCCATCTGGGTTTAGTTGTGAACATATGCTAAGGTTAAATCCCTTAACAAATTAGTCAAAACGCCCATGAGCTTTCGAGATGACCTTTTCAAAAAACGCCTCTATTGTTTTTAAACTCATTAATCAAAATTGGTTTACCTAACAAAAGGTCCTTTGTTCCGCTTCCCTGTCACAATAATTTGAGTTTTATTAATTAAGGAACAAAGTTGCTGATTCTTTCGAACTCTCGCTGTACCTAGTAGTTTATTTTTTGTTGTCAAACGGTCGGAGTGGACAGTTATTGATTTCAGAAATTACTTCCAGTAATTTAGGGCTGACCACATGTGGAATATTATCGTATTTTAAATTTTAATATTCGGCAAGAAACCAAACTTCAATGAGAGAAATGTGTAAAGATTGACAGTAAAATACCTACATGTGGGTGGTAGGATCTTGAGCAGGGTTCCACCATCTGCCGCTAAGCAGCAGTGCTACACTGTTGTTACAGCGTGAAGAGCAAGATGGCCGGTGAAATTACTAACACAAGAGGTGTTTCTTCTTAGCCCTCTGGGTTGGCAACACATCTGCAACTGCCTTGTTGTTTTGAGTATCTATGTGCGCTGATGATCACTTTTCATCACGTGTCCCATTTTCTATTTCCTTCCTATTTTCTATTAAAAAAAAACCACATAAAATAAAATTTAATGACGTTGCATTGATGACTTTTTTCTTTATTGTTCCGAAGGTTAGCGCCAATGGTTGGCCAGTACAGATAACTCGTTTAAAAAAATAAAACAAAATGAGTTGGGACTGGCCGGTTTCGCGCCATAAAAAACGAAATAATTGTCACGGACCAATGAAAACGCGGGCTCTTGAATGTTTTTTTTTCGGCTATTGTTTGAGTCATGGTAATACCTGCTGAGTTTAATGTTCGGGACGTGCCGTTTGGTTGATCGTTATGATTTATTTGGGTTTAGTTTTGAGGTCAAGTACCTAGACTAGGTAGGTAGACTGTGATTAAAAAGAACCATAAAATGTCATTTAGGTTTCAACAATTGCAATCGACTGTAGGAAGATCATGTTTATAGTGATTAGGTTTTACCTATACGTTAGAACTGTATTCAAAGTAATTTTAAAGATACATATTAAATATGTATTCCTATAGAATAGAGTAAGAATAGAATATAGTTATTCCTGTACTATTCTATTATTTATATATTTATTTGTAATTTTGAGAGGAAATTTTTCAAATTAATTCGCAATATTGCAGATTAAATATAATTCATAAAAAAATCTTCATTCGTCAATCGTTACGTGAACCAATCCAATAAATGCTGTATCATTATTTCTGCTGCGGCCGCCTGAGTTTAATTTATCCTGCAGTGCGGCTATCTTAGTACTCATACTGAGAGGGACACACTGTAGCATAAATTAAAGTTAAGCAGTCATATTAAGGTCACTGAATTAAAAAAAGTCAAGCCATAGATTATGATTTCTCCCCTAATGAACCTTCTCATTGTTTCAGGGAGATGTTGGTCCCGGCACAGTACGCGGGACCTCAGGGCGGCTTAACACCTGCATTGCTACCAAACGCCTATTACCATCAGCTGCAAGAACCCACGCACTATCTGAGCAACGCACCGTAAGGGTTAAACGTTGGCCCATAACCTACTCGCTGATGGAGCGAAGCAAAAGACGCCATATTCGACGGATCGATACATGTTACACAACACTAAATGGATTTACCAAGAACAAGTGTGAGTCCGACTTGCGCACATATCGCCACATAGTGCTGGGTTTACACTGGCTCAGTGATTGTCATTAATGCTAAAGCTTAAGTACTAGCCTGCTAAGTTGCAGATTACACACACTAAGTAACGGAGTTAGTATAGGTAGGTAACGCAACGAGAGTAGAAGTCATGCACACTGTTGAATGTCTCATGTGTAACAGAGAGTTTCGTTCGAATTTTAAATTTTTTGTTTTGTTTTGTATGGCAATGTCTAGTCGTGTGATTAGCGACCACCTCAACTCTAGTTGCTTTACCTGCGGGGCGATTCTCAGTTTATGTGAGATTCATTTCGCACGAAAACATCTGTCAAATCCCTTGGAAATCTGACATTTTTTGACGTTCACGCGCGTGAGATGAATCTCGCATGAACTGAGAGTTGGGGTCCTGTACGAGATCTGTTGCAATGGAATAGGACCCCAATTCTCGGTTCATGCGAGATGCATCTCACGTGCGAGATCCGTCAAAAAGTGACAGATTTCCAAGGGAATTGACAGTTGTTTTCGTGTGAGATGCATCTCGCATAAACCGAGAATAGCCCCGCAAATACAGTCTGTAAACTTGACGTGGCTGTTAACGACAAGCGATAAGTATTAGTAGATTTTTGGGGGAAGAAACTTGTCGCTTTGTAAACAGGATCGGCTTCTAATCACTTGCACTTGCAGTTTGACTAATACTGAGCACTAATACAATCCACAGGCATGGTAAAGTTATTTACTAAGCGAGTGTAAACGCACCATTGCGTATAAACAACCCGTGACAGAAAAACCAATGTCTATTAAAGGATTTCCTTTCCTGCAATATTTATGTCAACTTTTATGAATTGACATATTTCATTAACTAAATATTTTTTCTAAAAGTACGTAGATAAAACAGGATATAAAAAACCGGTCTATAAATGTGTAACTGAAACCCATTCAAATAAAAGCCTAGGTTTTTAATTTGGCACGTGAAATGCATAGAAATAAACTAAAAAAGTTATTAGTTTTTTCAGCCTTAAAATTTCAATGCTAAATGGAGGAAAATGCGTTGTTGTGAGTATTTTAAACTAGTTTATAAGTAAAAAGAGTTTATTTTGTTAATTGATTTAAGAGTTAGTGGACTGATTTTATTACTAGCAGTGTTGTCTTTGTACTGTTTTCCATGTTTTTACCTCATTTTGTACTTACCAATTTAAATAACGTTAAGTTAAAATTAAACAATCTATTTAGAATCCTTGAATATTGAAATTGTACAGACAAAGACACGAATAAATGACCATTAACCTCGTAAGGCCCAAGTCCTAAATATAGGACAAATGCCAAACTGACGTTGAACTCATCGTCTCAAACGATATGGTTCATAATTCAAAGAACGAAATTAGACGTGGGCCTTACGAGAGACTGCGGGGCAATTCTGACGTTAGTAGAGATGAAGTCACACTCGACATATGCCAAAAAGAGCTGTCAGATCCCTTTAAAATCTGTCATTTTTTGACACATCTCGAATGCGAAATGAATCTCGATGAGTGCCAGCATTGGGGTCCTGAACTGAGGGAAGGTGTAATTTTTCGAAAGGGAGGCATTTAGTATGCACTATGAAGTTGATCTATCTGTCCCTTTCGAGCATAGACGATTTCTATCAGTTCCCTCTTTAGTCGGCTAAGTTTGTTGCTGTTTGTATAGTCGACCAAGAAATTGCTTGACCACTTTTCGACCGTATTACAAAGGGATAAGGTTCAAAGTGGTCAAGTAATTACTTGGTCGACTATTCGTACCTAATATATTGAGTGTCCTATTTAAAACTATCGCGCGATGGACGCGCGAGGGCCACGATCATTCTTCTATTGTGCTATTCTAGTGTATCTAACCTATAGTTTTATACGACACGACTATGTACCTATTGAAAACAGATCCAGACTAAAGTGACGTTTCGTCTCATTAATTTTTTGACATTTCCCATTTTAGTTGTACTGTCAATTTAGTCTGTGGAATTAAAAATAGACTTTACATATTACATGATTTTTTTCGAGTTCTATGTTATTTTAATATGTGCCAATATCACGAAAGTGTCTATATAAAACGTCCAAAAATCAATATGATACCCAGTGCAAAAATACAAGTGATTGTTTATAGTTTAATTACTGAGTGAATCTAGGAATTGTTTTCAATAAGAGAATTCTTATCATTGTTATTATCGTCATTTTCCTTATTTTCTTTTTAGGATAAAATAATATTGTATAAATACACATATATCTTGCCATTTTGCTTGCAACCACATTGCAAGTTTGGGAAATGGTAAAATAAACTTCCAGATTCACCGGTTACCTACTACATATAAGCTATGTTTGTGTAATTTAAGGTGCTGTTTATGTTTCAAATGATTACATGTATTCTAGTCTACAAGTGAAATAAAATTCTTAAAGAATTATTACCCTTCGTTTTATTACAAAACAAAACAGCAAAGCACAAACTAGATTTCATAATGTCGTGTCATTGATTGCTATGCAGGCCATGCAGGGCTCCAATTCTCGGTTCATGCGAGATGCATCTCATGTGCGACATCCGTCAAAATGTGACAGATTTCCAAGGGATTTGACAGTTGTTTTCGTGCGAGATACATCTCGCATAAACCGAGAATAGCCCCGCAGAACAGTTGTTGTTGGATAAAATATACATAGAGGTGCTCGAGGTGTTCAAACCGGGCGGTTTGAGAAATCATTAGACTGCCGACTTCATTGTAAGGTTTCGCCGCAATAAGGCTTGTAAAATGGAAGGTATCGTTTTACAATCATATCACAACGCTTTTTTTATCGCATTGTTTTCCAATAGTAAATTATACAAAATATTATTACTAACTCCTCCTTCCTGATATCCGAATCCGAAATAATTATATTTTAACCGTATTTGATAATTTAAATGTAGAGTAAATCTAAAGAAGGGTTCCTTATCAATACTATGGAACCCACAAAAACCATACAGTTTACATTCAAACCGTTTTTATCAATGCCTTAAACATACTTATGGCTTCAGCTGTCAGTTGCTTACGTCATTACTGTCACTTAGCACAAAGAAAGAAAATACGGAAATGTCATAATAAATTGAGGATAGAGTAGCTGTGTGTGCTAATTTTCTTTGTTTGAGGAATAAACGCAGTCTCAAATTGACTAATGATAATAAATAGTACCTAATTAATAGTCTCAAATTGTATAAACAAGCATCGAGGAAATTAATACCATCGTGTATTGCAACTAAATGACGCAACAGTGAAAGGGGGGAAAACCAAGATGAGTGACTCGAAATCCTTCGTAAATTTCTCTTGTCAGCGATGTTTGCAACCACTGAAGCTCGATGAGTCGTTAAACAACCTGGGAGAACACACTATAGCCGATTTGACATTGCAAATACGTCGCAATAATGAAACTGACTTGGATATGCAATCTTCGAGTTTGGAACATTATGTACCGCCGTTTCGTATGTCCGAGTCTGGCAACGGTGCAAACGGGTTCATGGTGATCTCAGACGGATGGGAAACCACCTCGGTAGGCCATCAGTTGCATGTAAAAGCCACTTTATTTGACTGTTTGTCCAATAATTCAGACGTAGACCACCCTTTATGCGATGAATGTACAGATACTCTTTTAGAACTAATGGATAACCAGTTAAGCATCACCGAAGCAGAGTGGAAGGACTACAGTGACTATCTGAAGAAACTCGAGGATGACAAAGAAGATTTGAATTTGGAAGGACTTGAGAAAGAATTGGAAGATTGGAAACAAGAACAAAACCGACTTTTGAAAGACTTGTCGGCTTTACAAAAGGAAGAAAAAGCTATGCAAGAAGAGATTAATGTTCAGGAGAAGGAGAAAGAGAGGTTAGAGGTGGAGCAGGATATTTACTATAGAGAATACTCAAGATATCGCAAAGAGCTAAATATTACGGAAGATCAAATGAAATTTTATGAATGTCAGCTCGCTTACAGCCAGCATCAGCTAGAAAAATTAAAAAAGAACAATGTATTCAAAGCGTCATTCCACATTACGGATTCAGGGCAATTTGGCATCATTAATAACTTCAGATTGGGGAGGCTACCGAACGCTCCAGTTGATTGGTCGGAAATCAACGCAGCGTGGGGTCAAACTGTGCTGCTGCTCTCCTCATTGGCTAGAAAGATAAACTTCTGCTTCCAGCGCTACCGACTAGTGCCATACGGTAACCATTCTTACATAGAAGTCTTGGAAGACCAGAAAATGTTACCACTGTACGGTTCAGGTGGTTTTCGTTTTCTTTGGGACACAAAATTTGATGCGGCCATGGTTGCTTTTCTTGATTGCCTTCATCAGTTCCGTGAGCAAGTTGTGAAGGGAGACACACAGTTCTTTTTGCCTTATAGGATAGATAAAGGGAAGATTGAAGACACTGCATCACCACCACACTCTTATTCCATTAAGATACAGTTTAATTCAGAAGAGCACTGGACACAAGCTTTAAAATACATGCTGACAAATCTTAAATGGGCGTTGACATGGATATCATCGCAATTCAGCGAAGATAAAATAGAAGATCAATAGTACCTTAGTTTGCTGTGATATTAGATTATATTTGAGAATCATTTGAGAATATAGTTGACAAAGAAATTCCTTCCAAAGCTGTATATTGGCTGTATAAAGGTGATCGCTTCTATACAGCTACTATACAGCTTTTACATGCTTGTGTGCTACTTGGGTTTACTTTCCTAATGGGTTATTTACATATAAAAATGAATGAAAGTTGTTTGTAGTATTCTTTTTTGGCTAGGCTGTGTTTGTCGTAACAATCCTGGTAGTAATATTGTTTGCTTTTTATATAGCCTCATCCATACAATATGTGAACAAAGTCCGAGGAATCACGGCTGAGATAGGATTGGGTGTATGCTGCACCTGACTTGCTTGATACTATGCACTTTCAAAGTATAGCATGTGTGTTGGTCTTGATGTAAATACTTATTTTTGGTGTCAGATTAAGCTATTGAATAAAAGTTACATTAAAGTTTCAATTAATTGGAGCTTGCACACAGACTATGTTACTATAATTCCAGATTATTGTGTCTCCATTGCATCTGAATTCAGCATTAATATCAAAGTACCAAAAAGGGCTGAAGCCGTGTATCAAAAGATATTGTAAAGTAACATGGAGTGCGAGTTTTGAATCTCACCGGGTGACTCACCAAAATGGGCGTTTTTCATAGAAATTCAGCCATTTTGGTAAGCTCACCTAGTGAGATTCAAAAATTGCACCCCAGGGCTGTCATTTCAGGGCCAGGTCCTTAGTATGAATTCAACTTTGTATAGCATGTGTTGGGTTAACTTTAATATAATAGGGAAAATTCAATTTAGCAATTCAAAGAACAGCGTGCAAGGTTAATTACAACTGTTCAATCAAAACTTTTTATCCATGTGTTTTATTTGATATTTTAAAGCATTTATTTTTTCCTTTTTCTTTAATGGCGGCCACGAGGCTAGTGTCAGTGATAAAATAAAATTGTACAGTTTGGGTCAAAAGACCCCCCTCCCCGCCCCTCGTCGGGTTATTAGCCATCGGCCAATGATATCCCAGCATCTAGGCTAAGAAATCGTTGACCGATGCCTGCGGTACACCGGCCCAAGCACTGCTCTTCCCCCAAAGGAGTCCATAAGGGAACCGCAGCACTTGGGCACACGAGGAGGAAACCTGACACGCACCCCAACTGGTGGTTTATTACGTGTCATTATTAATAACTAGTGCATTGTTATTGAGGTCAGGCCGCTGGGTTTATTTGAGACTGATAAAATTTTAATTAGCATCAGATAAAACACTAAAGTATGGATCTTGAAGCGTACAGACATGAAACTATTTAATTATTGAGTTGAATAGATTCAATATTGTTTATAAAGTCGCCACTATGTCGAATGTTTCGGCATGCCTATATTTCTAAATTTAAATGTTACATGTTTCA
Organism: Ditula angustiorana; assembly: GCA_963691745.1. Lineage (NCBI taxonomy): Eukaryota > Metazoa > Arthropoda > Insecta > Lepidoptera > Tortricidae > Ditula > Ditula angustiorana. Next base: position 7,020,841 of record OY829496.1, on the reverse strand, counting down.
TTATTTTGGGTCTAACTTTAGAGCATCTTTAGAGGCTGAATATTAAAATCCGTAATGAATTGACTGTAAAGACTTTAATTTTATCGAATTCCCAGAAGCGTTGTACAGTCGACCAAGTAATTGCTTGACCACTTTTGAACCTTTTCCCTTTGTAATACGGTCGAAAAGTGGCCAATCAACTTCTTGGTCGACTATACAGTCAGCAGTCTATACTACCAGTGTTTTCCAATCCTGTAAAAATATGTGAATCCAACTTTATTGTTAGAAAGGAAAACAAGGCTGTGTAAGAATGCATATTAATGGAAGGTTGGCTGTTTATATTGGCGGTCGGTCGTGGCTGTATCCACGAACCAGTGCGCACACCCAAAGCTAAATGGAGCGTTTGGAAAATAGCGAAATTCTATTTGCTTTTTATTTTTGCCTTTAGCATTAAGTATGGGTTAGGGAATCTCTGAAATTACGCCATCTGTGGGAAATGCTAGGAACTAGCAAGTTCATGGCTTCGAGGCGGTGTTGCAGTTTGATGAGGTGTCATCTCCTTTTGATAGATGGCGCTAATTATGTTTTTTTTTTAGAAAGTGTTATTAAAACAATAAACCATATTTTAACAGCAAAAACTGAATTTTTTGGTTAGAATGTTGTTTACTATTTAATTTAAGATAAGTAAGACTGAATATGGTTTATATGTAGCTTTACAAATTCAGTGCCACGAACTCGCTAGATGGGTTGTCTGTTCGTAGAGGATTTTCGCTAGAAAGTGCGAAACCCTTGCTACGAGCTACGAGCGTAGCACGTAGCGCTACGTAGCAGTTAATGTGTTTACTGCACGTACTACGAAATAAATGAACGCTCTCTACGCCAAATCGTAGCGCATTCGTAGGTTCCTCTACGCCTCGTAGAGGATAATTTGTATGACATCAAACAATCAAATTAGCAACATTTTCAACCCAAAACAATTAGGATTATTTCTTTTTCGAACGCATAACCTCTGTAGCCAGTTATTGGTATGTTGATAGGCCGGCTCGATCGAAGTAGTACCACTCTCTCACAGAATACCGGCGTCAAGTAGTAGCTTGCTGCTGCGTTTCGTACGGTGATTGAGAGTATCGGATAGATCTAACGTCTCTACCTTATTTCATTACGGAACTATACTGACTTCTGGACGTAGAATGACTGTCAAAATGACATCTTCACCTCAGAAACAGAGTTCAATTTAAGTATGAATTAAACCCCTAAACTTCTGATCACCAATTAAGAAAACCGGGTCGGACTCGCACCTAAAATATTGTGTACGAAAAAACGGCGAAACAACACGTTTCTTGTACGGGGATCCGTTCAGTTGTCAATTTTATAGTTCTTATACAGGGTGTTACATTGAACGTAATACAACTAATGTTTTTTGAACTCATCTCTCTGATGCTAAAACCCTGTGCTAGGTCTCGAGTTGTTAAAGTTATTTTAATTAATTAATATCACTGTTTTAATTATTCCTGATTTTTTGGTCTCATCGTGGTCACCCTACTTAAAGAGTTAAGAGAAAAAAGTTAAAATCTAGTTTTGCAGTGAACACTTACCTTTTTGCTTGTCTGGGCCGATAATTTTATGAATAAAATGCATTCTGACACATTATTGAAGTTATTTGTCATAACAAACATTTCGTTTACTTCTTTGCTGTCGCAGATTAATTTTAAAGTAATCATGCCTCCTGCTTATTCGTTTATTAATATTCAGCGATTAGTGATTAGGACGTATTTTAATAACTGGATACGTGCATTTTGTTCTCTGACGTTAACTAAGCCGGAATTGCTTAATTTGTATTACGTTCAATGTAACACCCCGTAATTTATTGTTGTTACAGTGTTACACATTCTGTGAACATTTCAACTGTGGTCGAGGTTCATTAATACACTCCTGTGACAGGCGGACGGACAGCTGAGGCCTTAGTAACAGGGTCTTATTGGCACCCTGTGGGAACGGAACCCTAAAAATAACCGCACAAATAAAACAAAAAAGGGTGCAAGTAGAAACTTTACATTTATTATATTTGTTAGAGGTTTTATTCATAATCAAAGACATAAAATTGCTACTGGCAGGCTAGGTTTTGAATTGTACGGGACTGTCAGCAAAGCTTATTATTATTGTCTTTCTAAATAGAATAAACTTACTATGATGTGTTTAAATAAATAAAATTACAAGAGGTCATGGGCCCAGCAAGAAAAATACAATGCAATTGTTGAGTTGTTAAAAAGTGAGTACGTTCCGTAATATAAGTACATGAATAAAATTAAAAAAATGGAAAATTTTAAGTTGAGAATTTTAAAAACTGGAGACGATTTCGGCTTGTGGTCAACGGAATTGCGATTGTACCTGGAGGCAAACGATTTAAGTGGAATAATAACTAAAGATGATAAAAAGGAAGTAGACAATAAAAAAGACGCAAAAATAAGACTGTTAATATTAAATTCGGTGGACAGATCACTGACAGCGCATATTATATGCAGTGAAAATGCGAATTCTATGTTTGAAAAATTATATAGAATTTTTAATCTAAACAAGGAAACAGAAATTACACGATTATTTGAGAAATTCTACACTTACAAATTTACGAATGATATTGCTGCGAGCTTGAGTGAAATCCAAAATATAGTTTACAAATTAAAAGATTATGGAGAAAAACTGGATGATATTCAAATAATTTCAAAGATTATGACATGCTTACCGGAACAATTTACTTTTTTCAAAATGGCTTGGAATTCTACAGCAAAATCAGATAAAACGCTAGATAATTTAACTTCAAGAATTTTATCAGAATTGGCAATAAAGCCATCTTACTCACAAAATGAAGAACCTATTCAAAATGCAATGCGTATCAGTGAGAAAGAATGTTTTAGATGTGGTAAACCTGGACAAATAGCCAGATTTTGCCGAAATAATATAAATTTCAAAAATCATTCAAACAGAAACCAAAAGTTTTGTGAATATTGCAAGAGGAATAATCATACACAAGACGAATGCTTCTTCAAGAAGAAAAATGCAGAAAACTTCAATATGCGAGAGGTAATATTGCCTGCAATAATAGATTCTGGTGCAACATGTCACATGATAAATAATAGTCAACTTTTGAAGAAAATTAGACCTATTGAAACAGAAATAATCTGTGCAAATAATAATATAATGAAAGTAGAACTTGTTGGGGAGTTGGAAACAGATACAGCATATTTTAAAAGAGTTATGTATGTACCGGACTTATCGAAGAATTTAATTTCCGTAAATGCAATCACACATGAAAACGGAAGAGTGGAATTCTTTGGAGATGCTGCAGTAGTTAAAATTGGAAATAGAACACTATGTTATGGGAAGAAAAATGATTCTGGATTATATGAAACAAAGTTGAAAATTCAAATACCAGAGTGTTCTCTGCGTGCTGAAAATACCAGCTTAAGTAATTGGCATAGAAGATTGGGCCATATAGCTGATATACCGAAATTATCGAAACTTGTATATGGTATTAATGTAGACAAAAATGTCCCAATTGGTACCTGCGAAGTTTGCGCACAATCAAAATTAACACGGAATCCTTTTAAAGAAATTAGGACATGTGCAACGAAACCTTTAGAAATCATTCATTCTGATTTATGTGGCCCGCTTGATGTGCCTACTTGGGACGGCAATGTCTATTTTCTTACTCTTTTAGATGATTATACTCATTTCGCCTATATTTATCTCATTAAAAATAAATTTGATGTTTCAGATAAAGTGATTGAGTACATAAATTTTGCAGAAAATCATTTTACTGCTAAGGTTCAAAAGTTAAGATGTGACAATGGAAGAGAATATGCAAACAATAAACTTACATCGTGGTGCAAAAATAAAGGAATCGAAATGGACTTCACTATTCCGTATAGTCCACAGCTCAATGGAAAAGCGGAGCGCCTTAATAGAACTCTGATGGAAAGAACCCGTGCTTTGCTTTTTGACTCAGAACTGCCACTTGATCTTTGGGGAGAAGCATTATATACAGCGACATACATCACAAACAGAAGTTATACTACAGCCCATAACGTTACTCCAGCTGAACTTTGGTACAAAAGGAAACCAAATCTATCATATTTGAGAGCTTTTGGATCAGTTGCATACTGTAAAAGAAATTGTCATCTCAGAAAATTGGAAACAAGATGTGAAGTTGGAATTTTAGTTGGTTATATTAACGTGGGATATAAAATATGGGATCCAGAAGAAAGAAGGTGTTTCTATGCAAGAGATGTAGCCTTTGATGAGACAAAAGGAGCGAATAAGAAAATTTATAGAGAAGTAAAAACAAATTATGCAATTTTTGAACAGTTTTATGAAGACAAAACAGATGAAACAAGAAATAGAAGCAACAGAACAAATGAAGATGAAACTGAAAGAAGGAACAATATATCAAGAATATGTGATTCTCAAACAAAAGGAGATAGATCAATTGACATTGTTATACAACATAGAAACAATGAACTTGAAGTGTTTGAAGACGCAGTTGAAGAGCTAATGCCTGCGAGTATGAGTAAAGAAAATACAATTGAAGAAGAAGAATATAATGATATAATTGAACAAAGAGTAAATGAAGAAAATGAAAGGGTGACATTAAATGAGGAAGATACTTTTGAAGAGACGAGAGAGAACTTAATTGAAGGTAGAGAAAATGAAGAACTTGAACAAACAATTGTTAATAATGGAACTGAAGAAGAAACTGAACATGGCGATGAAGAAGTGGAAAATAGAAGAAGGCTCCTAGAAGACATTGAATATGGCGATGAAGAAGTAGAAAATAGAAAAAGGCTTCCGAAAAGAAACAGAAGATTACCAGAAAAATTTAAGGACTATGAAATGGATTTTCAATGTTATTGTAATTTAACGTTTGAAGAAGCTGTAAAATCAAGTGAAAGAGAAAAATGGTTAAAAGCTATTGAAGAAGAGAAAAAGTCTCTTGAAGAAAATGAAACTTGGGAAATTGTTGATGCCAAGGAAGTGGGAAAGAGAAAAATCATTACAAGTAAATGGGTTTTTGCTAAGAAAGCTGACGGGAGATATAAAGCGAGATTAGTCGCTAGAGGTTTTGAGCAAAAATACATGGTTTTGGTTTGGGGATTCATAATGAAACTTAGTGATAGTGTAGTTTATAATAATTGATGACATGATTTAAATACTATTTACAATTCATATTTATGGGATGCTATTGTATAAGGAGTGAAACGGAGATCGTTTTAATTAGTAAGTTTGTGTTGCGTATATACAGGTTGTTTCTGTAACTTGTAATACATGTTGTTTAAAGGGGTGCGGATACTTAGAGGTGTTTATCTATAGAGGTGACGTAGACATACAGGGTGATTATAATTAATAATAATATTTAATTGTGTTTTTGATAACTATGTAAAGTAACTTTTATGTCTTTAATTAAAGGGGTGTGTTAGAGGTTTTATTCATAATAAAAGACATAAAATTGCTACTGGCAGGCTAGGTTTTGAATTGTACGGGACTGTCAGCAAAGCTTATTATTATTGTCTTTCTAAATAGAATAAACTTACTATGATGTGTTTAAATAAATAAAATTACAAGAATATTCCACACGTTTAGATGGTTCATGGTTGACAGACACACAGACGGGGCGTGCTGAAAATGGCGGATGTCGGCGGGAGAGTAGCGAGATTATAGTTGAGAATAGTCGGTTCAAATCACTTTCAAACCGTTTGTAAGTATGTAAGGGTATTAATAAATAAGATAAACCACAATTCTACGATTACGTCAAAACTGGCTTAATGTGTAAATAACGCCTTAAACCAAATGGCATGAAAGTGTAAAATGGCAGTAAATTAAATAAAACAAACATTATTAAATTGCGACTAAAAGAAAAATAAACTCAGCATAAAGCTGGCTGCAGTTTTAAAACTGTCGCTCAGCGCTGATATTAATTTAATTACCTTGGTAACCAAATAAACATGCATTTGCATAAATTGTGCGGCAAGAGAATAAATTAAGGTTGCAGTTTCGAGTTCTGCCACATGAGCAAGAATTTTTTGATGTGTCATTTTTAGGGTTCCGTACCCAAAGGGTAAAACGGGACCCTAAGACTCTGCTGTCCGTCCGTCCGTCTGTCACCAGGCTATACCTTGAATCTCATGATCCGTGAAAGTTAGAAATTTTCACATATGATGTATTTCTGTTGCCGCTATAGAAACAAATACTAAAAAACAGAATAAAATAAATATTTTTATAGATAAATGGTACGGAACCCTTCGTGTGAGAGCCAGACTCGCACTTGGCCGTTTATTTAAATATATTGCGATTATTGTTGCGACTGTACCACTGACTGGAATAGTCTGTGGGTGCACTCGACGCTTCCTGTACTTTGTGCCTTGCTGGTGCCGTTAATTACTGCCCTTTGAGCCGCCATCTTGCAGTTCTAGTCGAGTTTGAGCAATTAATTAGGACGGAAAAATAGTTGGGAACAATTAAAAACAACTGACTTAAAAAAAGAGCTTTTAAATTTTAACTGTGGGCGTTTAAAACATGTTTTTAACAAGTTCCTCTTTACTTCGTCAGTTTTAAAATCTTGGATAGGTAAACCTCGTTTTTTTTAAATGAGAGATGTCTTTTTTTGCAGAAGTGCTAATTTAAAATAAATAAATGCTGCTCACAATGATGTTACGTGCTAGCGGACGCGCGCGACTTCGTTCGCGTGAAATTAGTAGCCTATGTCCGTCAGGGATAGTGTAGCTTTCTAGTGAAATAACTTTTGAAATCGGTCTTTAGTTCCAGAGATTACCCCCTACATACAAACAAACAAAAATAAACAAACAAACAAAGTATGTCTCTTTATTATATTAGTGTAGATAAATCATGTTATTTCAGAATAACTATTTGAAAAAGGCTATTTATATATTTATTATTTACATTTACGAGGCATAAGTACTTATGCAAAGTGTCGTGTACCTTATACGGTCAGCCTCAAAATAACTGAACATTTTAGTACCTTGTCGCTGTCAGTCTTGCATCACGGACAGCGACAAGGTACTCAAATGTTTTGTTGTGATAAATTCGAGCAACTCTCTTTTTACACGTTACTACGACAAGGTTCTTAACTGTTTAGCTACTTCTGAGACTGACTGTACTACTCAGAGGCTTAAGGGTCCGCTTTTGTCATAATCATAACAAACGTCTTGGACCTGTTTACGTTAACCTCTCATTTTGATAACTATGGAACTATGGATGGTTGGGTACGGATACGCGCCGCTAGAGGCGCTGTCGTTAGTTACGTAAAAATTAAGAAGTTAACGCAAACCGATTCGATACGTTTATTAAAACGACAACTTACACTAAAGGTGCGAACAGGACCGCGATTTTTGAATCTCACCGGGTAACTAAAGCTCGTCAAAATGGCCGTTTTTCATAGAAATGCGGCCATTTTGGTGAACTCTAGTCACCTGGTGAGATTCAAAAATTTGCACCCCAGAGCGTCTAGTGTAAGTTTTTCAAACGCAACGAACGCGTTATAATTACCTTTTCATACTATGGAAGCAAAGACAGCGCCTCTAGCGGCGCGTATTTGCAATACAAGTTTCCATACGATTTAGAAGTTAACGCGTATTCAAGACGTTTTCTATAACGACATCTTACGCTAAAGGCACGGACTGAATCTATTAGGATTTCAATAAACGGACAAGGGCGATCACTATTTTCAAATCCAATATGTTCTGAAGTTGATTTCAGATTCTTACATTTCCATACTAAGCGAAATCTGCAAGTGACGTGGGTACTGGGGTAGGTATAAGGACGGACGGTCTATTTTTCATTTTCATACTAACTTTTTTATTATGAAATAGGAAGGCAAACTAGCAAGTGGGTCAGCTGATGGTAAGAGATCACCAGCGCCTATAGACACCTACAACACCAAAGAGATTACAGACGCTTTGCCAACCCAGAGGGCTAAGATGGAATACCAGCCAGTAATTACACCGGCTGTCTTGCTCTCCACGCCGGAACACAACAGTGCAGGCACACAGTGCATGGCGGCGGGATTAGCGAGCAAGATGGTGGTAGCGATCCGGACGGACCTTGCACAAGGTCCTACTGGCTGAGTCTGTGTGATGTGTATGCTGTTTTATGTAGGAGCGGGGGAGGGTAGGTTTTTGTATGAAAAATATGTTCATAATATGTCGCACAGAAATGTGTGCGCAAGTTCACACGTGTGTGGTGTATAAAAAGTCACTGAACTGAGCACCGGGACGAATGAGACTCAACAACACTAGCTCCGCACGTGCCTTCGCCTGCGTTAACTAGATTATTCCAACCACCACGTTCTTTGGTGCAGAATAGATTATTTACAGATTGTTCAGACACCAAATATTTAAAAACTCAGTTCTGTAAAAAACAATTACTGCATCCTATTACGGCGTGAAAAAATATCGAGCACATCATGAGTTTGTGTATATTAGTGAAAATAAATGTGTAACCATGATCCTTACGGTTTGATTTTATTGTCACGGGGTTTACGCTTTCACACATCTCAGATTTAACAAGTCAAGACCCCGAATCTTGATACACGCGAGATATATCTCCCATTCGAGGTATGTATAAAAATTACACATTTGAATTCAATTTGACAGTTCTTGACATATCTCGAATGTGACTTCATCTCTTTTGACATAGGAGCGACTGCCGTAACCCTTGTTTCAGGTAAACTTAACCGATAGGATCATGATTACACATTCATTTGCACGAATGCGGAGGTTACCTTACCCTCACCTTAAGGGCGTTGAATGCAATGTGAAATAAACAAGACTAAATCTTAATAGCTAATGCTCAATTTTGTGTTTCTAAGACATACAAATGAAAATTAGTAAAATTACAAATATAAACACTCGACAAACATAACATTCCCTTAAATAAACTGGCAGATGCTAGAGCCAGGTAATGTAGATTGAACGAAGACTGCCGAAAGCCGCCACGGAAAATGAAAATCCTTGGCCATATTAGATTTAAGCTTATTTTCCAGAAATTAATAACCTTGACCTGTTTAAGGTACGAGTGTTTAATTAACTGCGGGTGTTGCGAATGGTAGGCCCTTGTGCAAGGTCCCTCCGGATCGCTACCACCATCTTGCTCGCTAAACCAGCTGCTAAGCAGCAGTGTTTGTACTGTTGTGTTCCTGCGTGGAGAGCAAGACAGCCGGGGAAATTACTGGCACAAGAGGTATTCCATCTTAGCCCTCTGGGTTGGCAACGCATCTTGAGCCTCCTTGGTGTTGCGGGTGTCTACGGGCCGTGGTGAAAACTTAGCATCACGTGACCTACTTGCTCGTTTTTCTTTCTATTTTATAAAATAAAACTTTTTTTAATAAAATAGGAAGGCAAACAAGCAAGTGGGTCACCTGATGGTAAGTGATCACCACCGCCTATAGACACCCGCAAAACCAAAGAGATTGCAGATGCGTTGCCAACCCTGAGGGCTAAGATGGAATACCTCTTGTGCCAGTAATTGCACCGGCTGTCTTGCTCTCCACGCCGGAACACAACAGTGCAAGCACTGACGTTTAGCGGCAGGATTAGCGAGCAGGATGGTGGTAGCGATCCGGACGGACCTTGCAAAAGGTCCTACCACTCCGCAAACTTTTAGGTAACTGTGTTACACATTCGGTCAAAAGTTAAACGCAAACACATTTTGAAAAAAACAAAAAGTGACTGCGCTGTTGTTATAAACGCTATGTCTTGGTTCATAGTGCAAGCAACTTTCAGGAATATTTTAATTTATGCATTATGCATAAGGCTCACAAATTCGGGCCGGCATTGAGTGAAAATTCAATTGTTAATTCGCTTATCGTAAAGCGAAGTCCTCACTTTTAGAAGTATAATATTTTTATCAACTATCTTCTAAACTATGGACTATGCACGCTATACAATATCAAAACCACTGACCTATAAATAATGGACTTCTAGTCAGCGTTTAAAAAATGGCCGCATCAAAAGTCGGACAAAAAGTACAATAAATCGAAAAACGCTCGCGCTGTCAGTCTGTCGGACCGACGGCGCTTCTGTCAATACTATTGTCATGTAAAAAACCTATTTGCAACGAAATTTAATAATAATTTAATGCAGTTAGACGTAAAATCGTAAATCCAATGACTATAAACGGTGAACTAATAATTTGCATTAGTAACATTGGCGTCAACCTATATTCTCATGTCGTGCCGTTTTTCTTCTGTCATGTAGTATGACACTGTACATCCATGCATTATAATTTCATTGATCAAAACTCAAACATGGCACACGCCTCTAATATCACAAAATACGGGTGCGGGTGGTAGGACCTTGTGCAAGGTCCGTCCGGATCGCTACCACCATCTTGCTCGCAAATCCTGCCGCTAAGCAGCGGTGCTTGCACTGTTGTGTTCCGGCGTGGAGAGCAAGACAGCCGGCGTAATAACTGGCACAAGAGGTATTCCAACTTTGCCCTCTGGGTTGGCAACGCATCTGCAATCTCTTCGATGTTGCGGGTGTCTATAGGCGGTGGTGTACACTTACCATCAGGTGACCCAGGGTGACCCACTTGCTTGCTTGCCTTCCTATTTCATAAAAAAAAGTCCGCCATGGCTACGTTTTGGCGGAGTTTTAGATGTGCCACGAATTGAAGTTGATCGAATTTTTTTAAGAATAGACAAGAAAAAAAATGCGTGCTGATATTTATTCAAACTGGAACCAATTACCTTGCTTCTCCGCGAAACCAGTGCCGTGATGTGCAAGATAGCTACAGTCACACACGTCATATACCACACAGACTGACCTATACACCACCACCACTAAACACTAAAACAACACGATCACGCGCGTTTCGCCTCTGTACGAGGCATCATCCGGATCAAATAGTACGACCGTTTGCTACTTGAACGAATGGCATATTATATTATGTTTTATTAGTGGGGTGGTTTATAGTTGAGACTGTGTGATGTATATTGTTCATGTGGAAGCAGAGGAGGGTGGATTGTTGCATGAAAAATATTTACGCACAGACGTGCCGTTCAAACGCACGTAAATCTTAATTTTCAGGCGACTTAGAAAAAAACAATAACCGTAATTCACAATCAAGCTTCATTTTACCTCAGGCTTATACGGAGTTTAATTAGAAATTATAATAAGCGCCAATTAGCCGCCAGCCGCGAAAATTCATACTCTAAATGTCGTGGTTCGTAGGAATATTTGGTGTACGTGAAAAAAACTGCGGCTAACTAAATAAAACCATTAAATGACATTCATAAGTGCTTCCTGTAAGCCTAATCTGCATAAAAGATATTTTGACTTTGACTTTGAAATAAGATAAGATAATATTTATTATCAGAACTGTGTACAATAAATTGTACACAGCGTTGTTTATTGTTGTTGTGTTTATAAGTAGGTATAGTCGACAAAGAAATTGCTTGACCACTTTTCGACCGTATTACAAAGGGATAAGGTTCAAAAGTGGTCAAGCAATTACTTGGTCGACTATACGTTAAATAAAGTATGAATTGAGTTCACCTCGTTGAGTTTCTTGCCGGTATCTTCTCATCAGAGGTTTTTCCGAACCGGTGGTAAATTTTTTGACATTCATAAGTGCTACCTGTAAGCCTAATCTGAACAAAATATTTTGACTTTGACTTTGACTTTGAATTTAATATTTTTTTTTTTATACAACATAGGAAGGCAAACAAGCAAGTGGGTCACCTGATGGTAAGTGATCACCACCGCCATAAAACTTATAATTATGAGTACTATTGAGATATATTAGACACTACTATATTTAATGAATGGGCTACAACTGGAATAAGAAAGAGTAGGAACGTCTTATATGAGCTGTATGATAGAAAATCCTGTACTACTGACGAACGCTTCCACCAATACGTTAGGGATTATTCAAAATTATTTAAAATCGTATGTAATAAAGCAAAAGCAGCACACGTAAATAATAAAATAAAATTATCAAAGGATAAAGTTAAAACAGTTTGGAAAATAATAAATACCGAAACAGGCCGACGAAAAAACACAGACTCATCTATTTCACTAAAAATAAATAATACTATAATAACGGACGCCGTTAAAGTAGCTGACGAATTTAATACACACTTCTCAGAAATTCCCGCCAAAACGACAAAGTGTCTCGCGTCCTCTTCAAAATTCGCTGAAGCCCTATTAGAACAAAATGTTAGTATCCAAAACATTAGTCAATTCAAATTTACAAAAGTCTCTCCTTTCGATATTCTTAAATCCTTTAAATCATTAAAAATAAAAAAGACGGAAGACTTGTGGGGCGTATCAGTCAAGGTTTTACATGCCATCTTGGACGTCATTGCGCCAACTCTGGCTACCATTTTTAATAACTGTATAGACGTAGGCGTATTCCCCAATCTAATGAAATGTAGTAAAGTAGTTCCTATCTTTAAATCAGGTAATAAGGATAATCCTTCTGATTATCGCCCAGTGTCCATTCTACCAGCGTTTAGCAAAATATTCGAAAAAATAATGCTAACGCAAATGATTTCTCATTTCAATACAAATAAAATCTTACATTCGCAGCAATTTGGATTCACTAAGGGTAGATCTACTACAGATGCAGGTCACAGTTTGATTAAATTTATTTTGCAAGCTTGGGAAGAGTCGCATGACGCCATAGGTGTCTTTTGCGACCTTTCCAAAGCATTTGATTGTGTAGACCATGACACCTTAATTTGTAAATTAAATTTCTATGGCATTCGTGGCATCTCTTTAGATCTACTCAAGTCTTACCTAGTGCAGAGAAATCAGAAGGTAGCGATAAATGGAGCAATATCATCGGGATCTGTGGTCGAGATGGGAGTGCCTCAAGGATCAATTCTTGCTCCATTCCTGTACCTTGTTTATGTAAATGACCTTACATATATGGTGAGCCGAAGATCAGGCATCGTCATGTTTGCTGACGACACTTCTTTACTCTTCAAGGTTAATAGGAAAGATACTGAATTCATTGAACCCAACGACACCCTGTCCAAGGTATCTGAATGGTTTGCTGCCAACAACTTGGTATTAAATCCTAATAAAACTAAATGTATTAAATTTTCATTGTTAAATTCAACTAAAATAGTTTCAGTCTCAAATATCAAATTAGATGGTCAAACGATTGAATTCATAAAATCAACTGTGTTTTTAGGAATAACACTCGATTCTAAACTGCAGTGGGGTTCCCACGTCACAGCGATAGCAAGTAGGTTGAGTTCAGCTGCTTTTGCAGTAAGAAAAATTCGGCAGCTAACCAATGTAGCGACGGCACGGTTGGTCTATTTTGCCTATTGTAATAGCATTATTTCGTACGGCCTTATTTTATGGGGATCTGCTGCAGATATTGAGTCAGTTTTCATTTTGCAAAAAAGGGCAGTTAGAGCAATTTATAATATGGATACTCGTGAGTCATTAAGGGAATTTTTCAAGGAAATAGACATCTTAACCCTACCGTCGCTATATATTTTTGAAATAATCATGTACGTTAGGAAAAATATATGCAATTTCCCTACCAACGTCGATAAGCCAAAGGCTACTAGAAACACAGGAAAGCTTAAAGTTCCAACTTACAGACTGGCTAAAACCAATAAGTCGTTCATGGGAAATTGTGTAAGATTTTACAACAAAATTCCAAAAAACATAACTGAACTAAATGATACAAAATTTAAATCTATTGTCAAGAAGACATTAATTTCTCGGGCGTATTATAAAATCAATGACTATATCTTGGACAAGGATGTTTGGAAATGATCCCGATCTGTATTGGCGATCCCTGGCCCCAAAGATTGTACACCTGCTGTGTTAAATTGTTAAATTGTAAAAATTTTGAATATTTGAGATGTAAAATAACATTGTAATTTTGATTTATTTAAAAAAATTACACCTCGTTGAGTTTCTTGCCGGTATCTTCTCATCAGAGGTTTTTCCGAACCGGTGGTAAATTTTTTGACATTCATAAGTGCTACCTGTAAGCCTAATCTGAACAAAATATTTTGACTTTGACTTTGACTTTGAATTTAATAAATTATTCAAGCCATAAAACTTATAATTATGAGTACTATTGAGATATATTAGACACTACTATATACATATATATGGGATTTGTAGATACGAGTGCTATGATACTCCTTTCACCTTTCACCCACTCAAAGGTTAACTGGAAGAGATCCCTTAAAGGGATAAGTTCACCTTTGTACATCACTGTATTTCTTTTTGTCATTTATGTTTTTTTTGTACAATAAAGAATTTACATACATACATACAAGAATATCCATAGTACAGGAAAGGTCATAAATCCGCCATATGGCCAACTATATTTGAACTCTAACCCTATTGTTAATGACATCTTTATGTCATTAACAATAAGGTTAGAGTTCAAATATAGTAAGATTAGGGTAGCGTAGCGTAGGGGAAGATTAGGGTTTTTGGCATCTATTTTGTGTGCATCTATGACCTTGACTGTACAAGCTCCTCTTAGTTTGGGACTAGGCAAATTACTGTTATAATTATCTGGAGGTATTTTTGTTTTTTATTTATTTATTTCGGTACCGTATTTCACAAATTTCGGCCGTAGGGTTCGCAAAGAAATTTGATTTAAAAGTAAACGCGTTCGATGCGTTTTTTATGCCTGTATTAATACACTAATAGCGTGCGCTACGTCGCGCTGGTGCTCGGAGCGGGTGCACGCCTATCGAACAAATAGTATGAGCCCGCAGCCGCACCCGCGCGAGATAGCGGACGCTCTCATACCATTTTTCTATAGGCATATATTATGCCATTATTCTATACGCTCCGTGCACCCGCTTCGTGCGCCCACGCGACTTAGAATATAATAGAATAGAAATTGTTTATTTCAGGCTGCATAGGCCCAGAGATAAATACCTTAAAGACTAACATAAATATTTATTATACAAAACTACTTAATAACTTAATTATACGTGAAGTCTGTAACGTGAGCACTTTCGCGGTGTCAGTTAACCGGCCACGGAACCGCCGGAATGTGGACTTAGCGGAAGCCCTTAGGGTTCTGAAGTTATTATGGTTTTTTATTTATTTATTCAGGTATTTCACAGAATTCGCAAGGGGTTCGCGAGGTCACGATACAGAACACAGTCAGTGCACAAAATTACCTCATTTTAAAGACATCAGCAAAGTTCGCTCAGTTTTAACAGCATTCATTTAAAGTCTCAAACGCACGCGTTAATAAAGTGGCTATTTTCCATAGAAACAGCAATAAAACTTAAGACCACGTTAGTACACCATTACACAGGCTCGCGCGACTACGGCAGCTTTAATGCGAGCGTTGGCAGCTCTTGGCAGTGATTACTGTGGAACTTTTAAACAGCCTATCGTATTACCGTACAGTGAAAGACACAAAATTGCCCTTTAAGGACAGAATAGAGAGAAGATGCCTTTTAGAAAGGGAGGCATTTTATTATAATAACAATAATATTAAAAAGATTTATTTTGGGCTGCATAAGCCCATAGAAAATACCTTCAAGACTAACACACTGGGTTTGAGGTTGGTAGGATCTTCTGAAGGTCCAAGGTCCGCTGAGCCGCAGCGTTTGCACTGTTGTGTTCCGGCATGGAGAGCAAGACAGTCCAATTACTGGTACAAGAGATATTCAATCTTAGCCCTCTGGATTGGTATCTGCAATCTTCTTGGTGTTGCGGATGTCTATGGGCGGTGGTGATCACTTACCGTTAGGTGTTGTTTCTTTTGCCTACCTATGTTGTATAAAAACATACATATTTATAACACTAGCTGTTGCCTGCGACCTTGTCCGCGTAGTGTTCGTTTGTTGCTATCACGCGGCAACTATGCATTTTTACGGAATAAAAGTATTCTAAATGTTAATCCAAGAAGTAACAAAACTCTATGTCACAAAAATTATCAGCTTTATAAAATTAGTAAGAAGTATGAATAAAATTAATGATATTCATTACGAAATAAAACGATTTCAACGGTTTATAAAACATATAATAATCGTACGGTAGACACTTGAAATTTTCACAGAATGTTTACTATGGCCGATTGTAAGCAACTAGCGCAGGCCCGCAACTTCGTTCGCGTGAAATTGGCATTGGTCTTAAAAAAACAATATTTTATTTTATATTTTTTTCTCGTTAAATAGACGAATTTAAGATATCAATTTGAAGGATTTAGGTTTTAAGCGTGTTTTGAATGTTTTATTCTATTTATAAGTTACCGGAAAATTTTAGATAAATTTACTAGGCAGAGGCATTTTGCCTTTGCCTGCCCCAAATTTAAAAGAAAAGAGTGCCAGGTCTATCGTCTGTCAGTGTCCTGTGTTAGTTAACCTTAAAATCTTACGCGTCCTAATTATTTGGCGATAAGGTCAAACAAAGGTCAAACTTTATTTTGCAAAAATATTAACAAATACAAATTATTTTTTTACCAGAATATCAGAAAACGGATTAATATCCCTATTCCTCAAAATGGTTTTGGAATTAGAGGACATTGTAAAAAAATGAACAATGCCAATTAGTAGCCTATGTCCGCCAGGGCTTTCTATTATTAAAAGAATTTGTGGAATCGGTTCAGTAGATCCAGAGATAACCCCCTA
This sequence comes from Ditula angustiorana, assembly GCA_963691745.1. Taxonomy (NCBI): domain Eukaryota; kingdom Metazoa; phylum Arthropoda; class Insecta; order Lepidoptera; family Tortricidae; genus Ditula; species Ditula angustiorana. The sequence continues at coordinate 7,004,211 of OY829496.1, read as the reverse complement.
CGCCACTACTCTGCGCCAAATATGGCAGAATATGCTGAGTTAATATATAAATGTAACACCTACTGTATACCATATTCTGAGAAATAAATCATTTCTATTCTATTTCTATTTCTACGTACAAACAAAGTTTACCTCTTTATTATATTAGTGTAGATAGTGTAGATTAGTGTAGATTACAAGTATAAAAATATTTTTTTATAAAGGATGTAGGTAGTTAAATTTTATTATTCTAAGAAACATGTTTTTTTGAGGTTTCTTTGTATTTTTTTTTGTAATCAGAATTTATGTTAGCGCCATACAATGTAATTATATAATACAGGGTGTTATTTAAAGTCTTGTGAACGCTGCGCGTCCCATTACGGAGTCTTTAGGGGCGCTATATACGTGTGAGATGTCTCGTATATTATGCAAAGAGCATCTATTAACTCGAGTTAGCTGCGACAGTAGAGATTGTGTCGTAAGTTGCAAGTGGAAAGCTTATCCATCCATATAATGGACTAGCGGACGCCCGCGTCTTCTAAGTAGCCTATGTCCATCGGGATAGTCTAGCTTTCCATTAGTGCAAGAATTTTTGAATCGGTTCAGTAGTTCCAGAGATTACCCCCTACATACATACAAACAAACTTTACGTCTTTATTATATTAGTGTAGTTTATTGTATTAGTGTAGATGTCGATTACGTGGTATCCTATTAGTTAAAGAAGGCAATGAAAAAAAAAATAGCTAAATGATATGAGTTTTTAAGAAGTGTGTTTTGATTTGTACGTTCTAGTTAATAATTATTAATAATGATACAGTTTATGTTTTAACACAATTACACGCATTGATGGTACAATTTTTTAATATTAGCAGCTTAAACTTGTGGTGACAGCTTATTTTGTGTTATATGTAATTATAGTTAATAAGTTAGTTCTTCTGTTGGCTTCCGGTTTGCTTTAACAGCAACCGGAAGCAGACAGGAACCGCGCATGCGCGCGGCCTCTTGCATTGCTGCTTTTAGCCTAGCAAGCTGTGTTTCTGATCGTTCCGATTGTATGTTATTATTTCTGTAAATTTAAGTGTAAATAAAGCGTGTGAATACAGAGTGAGTGTCATTCCATTACCCCTCAGCACATTCCCTATAAAACTTTCAAATACAAAACACAGTGCCTTGAGAAACAGTGTTTTAAGGCGATGCACCAGTGGAGAAGCGGAGAAAAACGTTATACTAGATCCAATTTTTTAGGTATTTACAATTAAATATCGATCGTGCAAAAATTATACGATATAGTTAAGGATATTCTCTGAGGAATGTGCTAACTCGTTACACGATAAGGTGTACTTTGCTCGATCATAAAAAATCCCAAATACAGCCTAATATAAAAGTTTAAATCCAATAATTTAATAATGAAATTTCTGAATTTGCACATCATTTTTATATGGAAATATTCCTCTTTAAAAACTACAGGGAACCTGCTAAAATTTGGGTTTCTAGTGAAGTCCCATATTTTTTTGTCAATTTATCCCAAAACTTGAATATTTCCCAGCGGTTTGAGAGACGCCGCGCCGCCCGCTACCCCGCCAGTCGCAATCCGGCGCTTGCCAACGTTAGACCTGTGCCAAATTTTCTCCGCCCGTTTTTATTATACATTCGCGCAACAGCATAATAATTAAAAATGGCTTAAAAAATATATCAAAGTTAATACGTAATAAAAGTTAATCATAGTTTAACATCTAAAATGTTATATACTGTGCCGTAGTGTAAACAATACGAGAAATTGATGGCGCGCGTCTTAGAACATAATATCCACCGGGAGTGGCCTTGTGTGAAAATTTGCTTACACCAAATTCTGCCATTTCTCGCGGGGCATTTAAAACACTCGTGTTTGAAGGGCTCTCATTATATTATAGCAGTTGCATAGACTACTATTAATATACTTGTTGCCAAGAGCGATGTAATAATGCATGTAATGTAATTTTGATTAGTAATATTTATATAGATTAACTTCTTCTACCTAAACCGACCCGTAGAAGGATGTACGCTACTCTGCTAAAATGTTTTATTGTAATACTACATGTTTTATTTTATGTTGACCTGTAAATTGGCTTGACAGATAAATTTATGATTATGATCAAACATTTAAGGCAAGGCATTTGAGCGCGAACTAGGATATGTTGTTACTATTAAATTCTCGTAGTACGATATGCAATAACCTAAATATTTCTTGACCAAAGTCTACATTGAGATCTGTTTCTTATTACATTCTTATTACATGAAGTAAAATAGTATACTTTACTATAAACAATCTTTGCGTCTATAAGAAATATGAATGTAGGTGATCATTTTTAGTTTATTTTATTGCCAGAGGGTTCCTTAGTTTGATCTTGTATGACTAATTATAATTTTGAGAGCGCGACGTGTTTTTAAAATGGCTCTGCCAGTAAAGTCAAATGTTTGGCACTTTTTATTAAAAGTGACACGGGTGGAAAATGTAAATTATGTCAACTATTAGTTAAAACTAATTGAAATAAAACCAAGCTGACTAACCATCTAAAACGACACCACAAGGATACATATAGAGATATTAGTGATGTAAATAAAAGTTTAAGCAAAATTGGAGAAAATTCCAGTACAACAACAGCTGAAATCGAAAGAAATATTTTTTTTACTTAAAACTACTGCTAGCCCGCACCCGCTGATTCCGCTGTATTAATTACCCAACTGCCGCAACAAGGGAGGATTATCGAATAATTGATCATTATACTACCCACTGTATACTTCAACTGCCGGCAGATTGTCTATCAACTATCCGTCTACAAAAAATAACAAATGATTCTGGCTCTTTGTTACGTACGACGTTAAGGAAGGACAAACAAACTTCGTTTTGATTTACAATATTACTACGGATTAATGGAAGTATGGATTACGAGCGATTCATGCGATCTTTGCTAGATCTATTCAAACCCATGCGATCCAGATCGTAGATGTATTCAATGGATTACTATCCATTGCGTTCCAATAGATTGATTCAAATCAAAAAATTGGGCATCCCTAGTAGCGGGCGTCGGCTTGGCTTCTTGTAAAACCGCTGGGAAATATTCAAGTTTTGGCATAAATAAATTGACTAAAAATAAAGGACTTCAGTAGAGACCCAAATTTTAGCAGGTTCTCTGTCGTATTTAAAGTGAAATATTTCAATATAAAAATGATGTGCAAACTCAGAAATTTTATAAATAAGTAATTTAATTTACACTTCTATATTAAGCTGTATTTGGATTTTTTTATGATCGAACAAAGTACACCCTGTCGTGTAACAAATTAGCACATTACTCAGACAATATCCTTAACTATATCTTATATTCAATTTAAATTTAAATTGCTATATATAATGAATGACAACACAAAGAAAAAATAGGGTAATGGCAGGATTCGAACCTGCAACATTAGCATTCCGTGCCTTGCGTTTGCCAGTTTCCGCCACATTACTGCTGCCATACTCAGCGAATTTTTCAATGGGTTTCGTCTTTACGGTCATTGTTATTGATATTTTTTCTTTGGGAAAACTACCCTCGGTGTCATCTATGAGAAACCTAATCAAGTTGTCTCATTCAACTTGGTAATTTATGAATGCCCGTTAGCTGACGAGAGATGACGCCATTTGTTGTTAAATTATTGTAATGACCGTTAAGACGAAGCACATTGAAAAATTCGCAGGGTATGGCAGCGGTAATGTGGCGGAAACTGGCAAACGCAAGGCACGAAATGCTAATGTTGCAGGTTCGAATCCTGCCATTACCCTAATTTTTCTTTGTGTTGTCATTCATTATATATATAGCATGTTAAATTTAAATTGAATGTATAAAAAAAATACAAAAAGAAAATCGAAAAAAAAAATAAAAAAAAATAATTTCGATTACAATAATTTAACAACAAATGGCGTCATCTCTCGTCAGCTAACGGGCATTCATAAATGACCAAGTTAAATAAGATAACTTGATTAAGTTTCTCACAGATGACACCGAGGGTAGTTTTGCCAAAGAAAAAATATCAATAATGTAATGAGCGTAAAGACGAAACACATTGAAAAATTCGCAGAGTATGGCAGCGGTAATGTGGCGGAAACTGGCAAACGCAAGGCACGAAATGCTAATGTTGCAGGTTCGAATCCTGCCATTACCCTAATTTTTCTTTGTGTTGTCATTCATTATATATAGCATTTTAAATTTAAATTGAATGTATAAAAAAAATACAAAAAGAAAATCGAAAAAATTTAAAAATAAATAAATTAGATTACAATAATATATCGTATATTGTTTGCTAGATCGATATTTAGTAGTATAATGCGAATAAATAACACTTATGATTAAGAAATATATGAAAACAAATATTACTTTAAACAAATTTAAAAACATTGGCGTTATGAATTAGAATAATTAGGAGTTTCAATCGTTAGTATAAGAAAATATATGAAAACAAATATTAGCGTAAAAAAGGTGTGTGATTAGCGATATTATGAATTTTGATTATTATATGAATGAGTTTCGATTGTTAGTGTTTAATATTTTTATGAAGAGTGATCATTATGATGTAAAATGGTATGAGAAACATTTTCGGACTTCCGATAATAGGACTTAAAAAGTTATGTGAAAAAAATGCGCACCCGTCCCTATGCCAACGGCTCTGTAACTATAATGATCTAAGGCGCGCGTAGAGTGAGACGCATGGGCGCGGCGGCCGCGCGGCCCCCCACACCTCACCACCTAAAATCCGAGTTCGCGGGGAAATGCCTCGCCTTAATGCCTAATAACTACTCGACTTGATAGTAACAAGATAGATAGTAATACTTGACAGTTACAAACCGTTTAACAACAAAAATAAGTAAACTGCGAATATTTTTCAACTCCCGCGTAATACACATCTATTTACCATAAACTTTCTTAAGCGGGGGTAGGACCATTTGTGGTTCCGGATCGCTACCACCATCCTCCTCGGTAATCCAGCCACTAAACAGCAGTGCTTGTAATGTTGTCTTCCGACGTGGAGAGCAAGACAGCCAGTGACATTACTGGCACAAGAAGTATACCATCTTAGTCCTCTGTGTTGGCAATGCATCTGCAAACTTCTTGTTGTTGCTGATGTCAACTAGACGGTGGTGATTCCATAGTTATCAGGTGACGCACTTGCTCCTTTGCCTTCCAATTAAATGAAAAAAGGGAGCGAAACTTTCACGGTCTCGGATTTTATCACACTGTAAGATACACCACTCGCCTTTGCTTTAACGCGATAAAAGCAACGGCCACGGTCACGAGTAGATCACATGGCTAAAACGTCGAGGTAAATTAACAATGTACTTTTATCGCGTTAAAGTCTCGATAACGTTATAAAGATGTTTAAAACCTTATCGCTTTTGCTTATGTTTTAACACCTTCTGACATTATAAGTACGAATATAATTTTATGAACACTAGGCAGTGCCAACACCACACACCTGAGGACACATTCGCTGCAAGGCTTGGAGTATGCAATGCCTTTCTAAATTTTATTTATTGATTCAAGTGGGGGTGAACTTTTATCAAAATTTAAGAACCCTGTTGAGGATTTCGTGGACTGAACGTCGACATGTCAACAGCTCCTGATGATGCCTCGTAGAGAGGTAAAACACATGGCGAGTGGTATTTTTGGTGTTGGTTTTTTTATTTTTGAATAAAAGTATTTAACAAACTGGAACAAATTACCTTGCTACTCCGCGAAACCAGTGCCGTGCTAGTCCTAGCTAGCTGCGTCTGTGCGACATGCAAAAATCCACCCTCCTCCGCTTCCACACGAAACAACATATATCACACAGACTCAAAATACCACCGTCGCACAGACGCAGTTAACTTGCACGAGCACGGCACTGGTTTCGCGGAGTAGCAAGGTAATTTGATTCAGTTTGTTGAAATGGACCTCCGCAAAGTAACGCCTGAATCTATTAATTAAAAGTATTCAACACAAGCACTGTTGTTTTTCACGATTGCTGACACTGGGTTAGCGGATTATGAAAGTAATTGATTCCATTAATACACGAGTAAAGATCGTTGCATTCCCAGGAAGTGCGTAACAAGTAAGTGAAACGAAACGCGTCATCGTCATCATTTATTGTTTCATAGAACACTAGCGAACCACTCCGGCTTCGTGCGGTTACAATCCGGATGTAATGTATATAAACACCTTCCCTAAAAAGTTTTCTAAATACCAGTGAAAACCGTTGGAAGGAGAAGGCGGCCGAAGATACTCTATAAAAATTCAGGACAGACAGACAGGAACAATAGCGACTTTACTTCATACTGTGTAAAGATTACATGGATGTGACGCAACACCATTTGTATAAAACGATCCCCCAGCCAGTCAATTATAAGTTTTAAACAATATGCCGCGACGGGGGCCACACGTCCATTTTCAATGCATTTAAATGGACTACTTGCTGTCTCATTATTATTCAACGATTTTTCACTTAAATATTTAGGTCAAAGATTGTATGCAGTTGTTTTGTAATTCGTGGTTACACCATTAACAAATAATAACGGGAAGCCCACTAATCTACACTAATGTACACTAATCTACACTAGTGTACACTAATATAATAAAGAGGTAACTTTGTTTTTTGTGATTTTGTATGTAGGGATTAATCTCTGAAAATATTGAACCGATTTAAAAAAAAAATTACTAACAGAACGCGGGTGTCTGATAGTATAATATATAGTATTTGGATGATTGGATGTTTAGATGCGTCTGTTCTTTAATCACGTATTAACGGCTGAAGGGATTTAGATGGAATTTGGCAGACAGATCATGTTCTTTAATAAAACATACTATAATACTCTTCATGCATAGAAAAAATATCACGCTGGCAAAGCCGTGGATGAAAGATCGTCTTATACATACATTTAAATAAAAGCGAGATGATGTTCATTTGTAACCGCGACGATTTGAAAAGATTAAAAGATGTTTTTTTTTCCGTACGTTTTAAGAAAGTTTTTGCGGGTGGTAGGACCTTGTGCAAGGTCCGTCCGGATCGCTACCACCATCTTGCTCGCTAATCCTGCCGCTAAGCAGCAGTGCCTGCACTGTTGTGTTCCGGCGTGGAGAGCAAGACAGCCGGTGTAATTACTGGCACAAAAAGTATTCCATCTTAGCCCTCTGGGTTAGCAACGCATCTGCATTCTCTTTGTTGTTGCAGGTGTCCATAGGCGATGGTGATCACTTACCATCAGGTGACCCACTTGCATGTTTGCCTTCCTATTTCATAAAAAAAAGTTGTCAATCAGTGATCTTTCTCATCAGTCGGTAGGGATTAAAGTTCTAGATGACTTTTTATGGCAGTTCGAACTGTTGACCAGAAGCGTCGCACGGGCTGATAGACCCTTCGATCTTCATTACCCTTATGATGTATTTATTCATTTCAATTGCTAAGTAATCGTCGCCATACTCCTCCCGAGGACTACAATTTGCAACATTTAGACCCCAAAAAAGGGGTTAAAGTGAAGTAGATAAAAGTTACTATGTAATAGAAAAGAACCATTTATTTCAAGCTGCAAGGCCCATAGAAAAAATACCTTAAAGACTAACATACATATTTATAAACCAAAACATTAAAATTAGCACGTTACTTCGGCGACGTGACATAGTTTCGGGGTGTCCAGCAATCGTCCGCGAAAACGACGGAAAGCGACTCCCTTAGGCCAGAATTCCTGCTTCATGAAGGTAATAAGAAAGTCTACGCTGACGAAGTCGCGAGCAAGCTTTTAAAGAAAAATAAAGGTAAGTGTTATTATTGACACTAGAATAGCTGAAATTGCTCTAGTTTTGGCTCTACAATGCTTGTAAATAGGTAGACTGTAATACAAGTTTCCTTTGCAGCAGAGTTGGGTAGCAAATAGAGATGCGCCGAGTAACACTTTTGCCGAGTAACGAGTACCGAGTTTTACTCGGTTCAATTTTTTTTCAATCGAGTACTCGGCCGAGTCACTCGGTTCAATCAAATTCCCATTTCGCGCGTAAACAAGTACAAACAGGTTCGCGCCGGTCGAGCGGCCGGCTCGCGTTGATACACCCTCACCCCGCCCGCGCCTTTCAACTACCAGTCACTGGATAGTTTACAAACAAAATACTTCACGTTGCGCGTCATAGTAGATAAATAATTGAAAAAGTTTGTTAATTAACGATTGACTGTGTGTAGTACCTGATCAGTGATGTTCGATTTTGATTAACACTGTTGTTTTAATTATATCCACCTAAATATATTGCTTTTCTTAAACCGAGTATACTCGGCATTCAAACCGAGTTATTCAGCCGAGTACAAGTATCAAAAAACCCGCCGAGTACGCCGAGTACCGAGTATCAACCGAGTACTCGGCCCATCTCTAGTAGCAAATAAGATATTAGTCGAAGGGGTAATCACGGTTGACATTATTGGAGGCACGTGTTTGCTAAGACCGCTGCACATACGTATTTGTCTTCCTTTATTGGTGTTTGATTTCCCCTGTTGGTTTACAATCAGTGGTGTGTGGTTAGACTTGGGATGATTGAGCTTCTTGAAGTTCAGATACACGGGTGTCTGTTTATTAAGTAAGTTACGTTTCCGACAGGGTCCACGATGAACACTGCGACCGATCATCTATCGACCTTCATGAAGCAGGAATTCTGGCTGAAGAATACTTGGTTTGTTGTCTTATTTTGAGGAACCACTTTTTCGGTCTAAATCTGCGAATATTCGTTGTCATTAAGTTTTTGTAAACAATTGGTTTTTTAATACTATGTTAATTAATCAATACATTCAGGTTATTAAAAGATTTATTAACAGACTATTTTAATTAACGAACGATTGAGTGGGTAGAAAAAGACGCGTACAATAATCTCACTCGTTTAAAATATGAAACATTATCAACACTAAACTCTTACTGACCCGAAATGTTAACTAAAAGTAAAATAATATCCCCTTCCACAATTTAACAAGTATCAGCAAAACGTTAACTGGCAACTGTAGTTTCTACTTTCTAAACTAGACATCTAGTGAAGAAAATATCTGTAATTAAGCTAAGTTTTTTCTAAGCATGATTTTAAACCAATTTTTTGTACTATAACACAATTATCTAAGATTTAAGAGGCATTTAAATAATTAACAAACGCATCCGCCCGTACGTTCAAGGTTGCCAATTCAATTTCATGCTCAGAGCTGTTCACGCCCAGAGAAAACAGCCCAAACGGTGTCCTGGTTGCTATCCTGCCGCTAAGCAGCAGTGCTTGCACTGTTGTGCTCTGGCGTGGAGAGCAAGACAGCCGGTGGTATTACTGGTACAAGAGGTATTCCATCTTAGCCCTCTGGGTTGGCAACGCATCTGCAATCTCTTCGATGTTGCGTGTGTCTTTTGGCGGTGGCGTACACTAACCATCATGTGCCCCATTTGCTTGTTTGCCTTACTATTTCACAAAAAAGAATAGTAGTAACATCTGCGCACCTCAGCACTGGGGCCGGTGCAATTGAGTTCCCAAGTGCGAGGTGCGAGTGAATACGAGTTTTAAGATAAACAAAGAGATTTTGTTCAAAGTAAGACTTCAGTACACTTTTAAACCTTGTCCCTTTGCAATACGTACGAAAAGTGGTCAAGCAATTTTTTGGTCAACTATACTTGAACTATTGAAGCATATTACTGGTAAGATATTGTAATACATGTATATGATCAATAAAAAATAAACAATGTTTTTTATGCTGTGGCAGAAGGCGAAAAACGCATTATGTAAATCTGAAATAACGTTAATATTTAAGTGTGGTGTATGTTTGTATATCTATGAATTATATAACACTCCTTGCACCTGATTTATAACCCCAAAGGGGAGGGTGGTGAGACTTGGCATCGTCAAGTATAGCTAGGTAGGGGGAGACTGGGCAATGTTGTAAACAAAGCCATGTTTATGAAATAGTTATACTATTTATTTTATGTGTATTTGTTTATCTTTTCTATCTTTCTTTATTATTATTACATAGTTTAAAACAAAGTCGCTATTTGTGCCTGTCTGTCCTTATATCTTCGGCCGCCTACGCCTTATAAACCACGCACAGGATTTTGATATGATTTTCACTGGCATTTACTGATTTTTATACGGAAGGCTTTTATGTATAGTCGACCGAGTAATTGCTTGACCACTTTTCAATCCTATTCCTTTGTAATACGGTCGAAAAGTGGTCAAGCAATTTCTTGGTCGCCCATACATTACATCCAAATGGTGGTGGGAAACCTTGTTTTAGCACTCATTATACAAAATTTCTAATAACAACTTTACTCAGCAGTGGGACACGATTGCAGGCTAGCAAAAAAAAACTTGTTGCTAACAATGACGGCGGTTAAAATACCAAAAACACGTTCAGTGCACCTAGCACGAATCTTCTCAAATCGTTAACTCGCTACACTCAGCACGTCTCTCCTCTATTGGGCTGCTGGATAGAACGAGACGCACTGAGTTTCGTAGCGATTTAAACGGAGTGTGAACCCAGCGCTCTTCATACAATCGGCGATAACGTTTTCCACTCTCTAAACCAACCTATAGCCATTATTTTTTTGTATGTTATCATGATGCTCTAGAACTAGGTTTGTATGTTTTGATTTTTTGAATATACTTAATAGTTTTAAAAATATGGACGCTTTTGTGTTTTGTATGAAACTGCTAAAATTGACAAATCTATGAAAAATATTTAAAAAATCATAACATGCAAACCTAGATCTAAGGCATAATGACAACATACCAAAAAATTATTGCGAAAGGTTAAGGTTTAGAGGGTGGAAGACGTTATCGCCGTTTGTATGGGGAGCGCTTTTTGGGGCTGGGTTCACACTCCTCTTAACGCGTATAGAGAAGATTCCTGCTAGTTGGACAGGAACTACTGAAGTGAAACCATTACGCAAAAAAATAATAATTAAAAAAACATTTTATAATGCGGTTTGAATCAGCTCTACATTTCTGGTTGTTCCCTATTCAATATGTTACAAGTACTTACTCACTTCGTAATTACAGCTTGGAACAATTAATTTACTCTCTAGGAGAGATAATTAATGAGCAAGATTCGTTTTCAAACGGATTAAAATCGAGTTAAGTTTAAAGTCTGCTTGTAAAGCTATTTACAGGATCGACTTTCCATAAATATTCATTTCTTAAATATATTTCACTAAAATGTTGTCGTGACAAACAATTTCGAACAATAAGTCTACGTATGTTTTTTGTATAGAAAAAGGTTTTTTTATGTAATAGGAAGCCAAACAAGCAAGTGGGTCACCTAATGGTAAGTGTACACGACCGCCTATAGACACCCGCAACACCAAAGAGATTGCAGATTCATTGCCAACCCAGAGGGCTAAGATGGAATATCTTTTGTGCCAGTAATTACACCGGCTGTCTTGATCTCCACGCCCGAACACAACAGTGTAAGCACTGCTGCTTAGCGGCAGGATTAGCGAGCAAGATGGTGGTAGCAATCCGGACGGACCTTTCCTTCTTATGTTGTGTAAAAAAAATGCCGTGTAGAGTTGCGACCATGTAGCGCACCTCAGTGTGACAACATTTATCTTCCGTACAGCGTCTCTAGTACTCGTATACGTGCATATACATAGAAGTCGATGCATTTCCATAAAAAAGTTCAACTTTCCATCGCAGTCCATTACCTTCAAAACTTTGGCGTGAGACTATGGGGATCGACCCACCATAACCCAACCGAAATACGTTAGTTCAATTAAACGTGAGTCTGCCGTGTTTGAGTTCATTTTGTTGGGTTAGGACGGGTCCATGGTTGAGCAAACATCACTTCCTTTGCCTATTCGACCGTAATTTGTAATTGGCTTGATAAAATATAGCGTATAGTTAACACTCGAGGATATAGTGAGTACTGAATATAAACGGTTGAAACTTAAAGAGTGCTCCTTTTTCATACAGTAATGTACGATATCTAATATCTACACAAGCATTGTTATTTTTTACGATTGCTGACACTGGGTTCTCGGATTGGCAAAGCAGTTGATTCCATTAATATTGACTAATAAAGGTTTACCAAGCATTTATGACTAAGAAAGCTTTCACGTTTTATTGTTATTGTTTGTCACAAAACCTAATAATGGATACGCTTTACATCCCTATATTCTAAAACTCTATAAGCTATAGTTATTAGGACTCCTGTCCATTAACGGCATCCTACGACCCGAAATTTAACGGACCGTATACCCGAAACGGTAACCGGATGTAACGTACAGCCTCGTTCTTGTTTAGCTCAGTTTGGGAAGACGATATTGAGATATAGATATAGTCGACCAAGAATTTGCTTGACCAGGATAAGGTACAAAAGTGGTCAAGCAATTACTGGGTCGACTATACGTAGCATAGCATCTTCTTTATCTTTATGTTATGAATCTTTTATTAATATAATACTAACATGATATAATAAAACAATTATACTACATAAAAACTAAATATAAACTAAACATTAATATTAAAATTATAACTAAAATTTATCAAAAAAGAAGGACCCCTTGGCATGGTACCGAAGATACTGGCAGCATTACCTCTCTGTATAGCTAAGCTTATGCGCTGTGCGAGGTAGCTGCCAGCTCTTCGGTCGCCTGTGACGTCGACCAGCTTCTTCGAGATCTCTTTGAAGAGGCCTAGTGCACTAGAACCCCACGGACCAAGGGTCTCGACTCCGAATGGAACAAATAATGTTATATTCGAAGCCGAGACTCCTATATTTGTTGCTTTAGCTTTTGCCCGCGACTTCGTCCGCGTAGACTTGTTTAATTGAATCAAGCGAACGTGCACCCAACATGCAATCTGCAATATTTCCTGGACAAATTAATGAGAATTAGTTGCTTTGCTACTCATGACGTCACGGCGGCATATAACCCACTTTTCGCTATCCCGTGAGAACTATGCATTTTTACGGGATAAAAAGTATCCTATGTGTTAATCCAGGTTATAAACTATATGTGTGCCAAATTTCATACAAATCCATTCAGTTGTTTTTGCGTGATTGAGTAACAAACATCCAAACATCCAAACATCCAAACATACAAACTTTCACATTTATAATATTAGTAGGATAGTAGGATAAAGTATGTATGAAAGTCTGTATGAAGTAAAACTGGATACCTCCACGCATTCCTGAGGAAAAGGCACTTGACAAATAGACAGACAGGCAAGGCGAGGTTCCTTCTTTCCTTTCGAGGTACGGACAATAATATTATATTGCATGGATGTACAGTGTCATACTAAATGACAGCAGAAAAATGGCCCGACATGAGAATACAGGTTGACGCCAATAATGTTACAAATGCAAATAAATTAGTTAACCATTTATAGTACCTAATTGAATTTACAATTTTACGTCTAACTGCATAAAATTATAATTACTAATTAAGTTTCGTTGCAAATACGTTTTTACAAAATAATAGTACCTACGTATTGACAGCAGCGCCGTCGGTCCGACAGACTGACAGCGCGAGCGACTTTTGATGCGGCCATTTTGTAAACGCTGACTATAAGTTCATTATTTATAGGTCAGTGGGTACGGAACCCTAAAACGTTTTATCCGCCATCTATCTATCGTATCTACAAAAAAATAATAAGGAGGCACATTGCCAAGCAGTCAGCTTTTTATCCCCTCAGTTGCTTTAGGCCGTCTAGATGTTATTCCGTTTCAATTGGCATCGTAAAATGTCAATAAAAGTGGTCACTTTATGTATCGGAAAATGTGACACGTCAGTCGTAAAGCTGCCATTATTTACAGTGTAGCCAGGTAATAAATATTGACCTTTTGACCGGCGGGTTTTGTTTCCAGGTTCGAGGGTCAACTGAGCCTGACGAATAGTGGTCGTGGGTCTTTGTGGCCCTGACATGACCGGCTTTAAATTATCTCTCCCTGCTCTGTCAAATTAGTGTGATAAGAAAGGGACGCATTCAGAGGCGTATTTAAAGATTTTTCGCCCCGTGCCAGTTAGCTTTGCCGTCCCATTAAGTGACGATAAAGTATTTCATTTAAGAAAAATCTGCAATAGGTGTCTATGTAGTGTGCAGGTATTGCAGGGTTTTTTAATGAAAGACAAAAAACAATAAAATGAAACATTTAGTCAGTAGGAAAATATTTTCATTTTTTTTTGCGTATTAATTGGTTGATAAAAACATTCATGACGCTGTCATAACTTATGGCGTTTGTTAACTCAGCTTAAACCAGCTACGTTGGTTAGGCTTTCTTCGCTTATAGTGGAACGTTGACAATTCTTTATAAATAAGTACAAAGATGAAGATTTGGCCAAACCATAGGTACCCAAATAAAAAGAAATATAAAAAACAAATCCAAACAAAATCAAAAAATCTTAAATTTACTATTGACCGGAATGGCTTAAGTATATTGTCATTTACACTCACTAATTTCGCTTATATTCAGCCTAACCCATAAATGATAGATACAGATCCAAATTCCGCATTAACCCACCATAATAAACAACATCATTCGCCTTCAAAGCCAAATAGCCACGCGAAATGATTCTATCATTTCATTATTGTCTTATCATCTCGTAAATTACCAATTATCCTCAAATAACACAATTAGGCTCAGTCACCCAATTTGGTTAGTGGGACGATGTACAACCTTACCGCAATAACTCATCCCTGTGTTTTGCTAGAATAGTCAATGTAACGGTTATTGTTAAAAGGTTCTAACGTAGAGTATTGATAAAATTGGACTTTGCGCGCCCCACTGTGATCAGATGAGTTCAGCGTGGGTAGTCGTGTGCGTAGTTGTGAGGTTATGTAGTGGTCAGATACCCAACTTGAACCTTATAGAACCGCCTGATGACCCTGGGCCCCCTATAGCTTGGAGCAAGGTAGGTTTTGTTTACGAAGTCGCCATTATGCAGTCAAATCTGGTGGCAGTTTTTTTAAATAATATTAAAATAAAAATTCTATGTGCTATACTATGTAATGACAACACAAAGAAAAATTAGGGATTACCCTAATTTTTCTTTGTGTTGTCATTACATAGCACGAATTGAACCTGCAACATGAGCATTCCGTGGCTTGAGTTTGCTAGTTTTGCCACATTACCGCTAAAAACAAAACATAAACAAACTGGACCAAATTACCTTGCTACTCCGCGAAACCAGCGCCGTGCTCGTGCAAGTTAGCTGCGTCTGTGCGACATATATATGTTCAATCAAAAACCCACCCTCCTCCGCTTCCACACGAAACAATATATATCACACATACTCAACTACAGACCACCACCACTAAACACTAAACAACAGGATCGACGTGCGTTTCACCTCTGTATGAGGCATCATCTGGATCTAGCGGTACGACCGTTCGCTACTTGAACCTACTTTGGCGTACTTGGAGTAAGCCATTCGTTAATTTAGCAAGGCAATTTGTTCCAGTTCCATTTTGCATAACCTATTTGGAGGCCGTTGTATGTTATCTGAGTTTATTGTTGTAACCTTCATTAGTTCATTACATACTTAGTATTAAGAAAAATCGCTATCCGTTCCTTTTTGTCCTAAATGATTGTGTATGTTTGGCCGCCTTCTTCTTCTAAACCACGCAACGGATTTTGATATGGTTTTCACTGAAATTTAAAGAATTTTCTTCGAAAAGTTTTTATGTACATTAGGTACATCCCGATTGAACACGTGGGAAGCCGGGGCGGGTCGCTAGTAAGTTAGATAGACTCATTGGTACAGTCAGCGTCAAATATACCAGAGTGGGCAAGGTAGTCAAAAATATCTGAACACGCCCGAGCGTATTTGACAATAGAGTCGAGTTCATATATTTTTTACACCTTGCCCGCTCTGGTATATTTGACGCTGACTGTACATGGCGACCGCTGGGGCTCGGCTCGGTACCTCATAATCACGAGTCTACTCCCCTGGCTGCTAGGCCTCCAACGCTCTCACTATATACCTTCAATGTACCTATGTATAGTTGCAGGCAAACATCTTGAGCACAAATCGAGTGGACGTTTGCGTATACCTTAGAGCATTAAGAACGGGAGTAGCCTTGTGTGATTATTTGCTTACACGATTTGACGACCTAAATGGCACAGTGGCACATGTGTCTACTTAAGTACTGTGCAAGAGACTGAGACGAATACAAATGTTTGTACCTGATGAGTCATGGATGTTATTTGTATTTAAGTATGTATATCCGTTGTCTAGTACTCATAGTACAATCTTTCCTTAGTTTGGGACTAGGTCAATTGTTGTAAATTGTCCCAAGATTTTAATTTACTTTTAAAATTCTGCCGTTTTTAGCGAGGGGGGGGGGGGGGGGTGTCTAACCTATCACACTAAAGGAATTACGCTTGCGTCATTATGTACTCACACTTTAGAAAATACAACACATTCTTATTTTCACGCACACACACTGAATACACATGCAAAGGTTACGTTGCGACACATGTATTAAACGAAAATGCAAATGTAGTAGCGACACTCCACAGATAATAAATATCGGCTATACTCAATAACAGCCGATTTATTTTTGACTCGATTTGTCATGTCATTAAAAATATTTCACATAAATAATGTTTTAGATATGAGTAGAAAAATAAATTACAAATGAAATCTTCTACCCTCCTTTTCTAAACATGATGTGTTAGAACAAATTATACAGGTGCTTATAGCACATGAAGGCATTTTTGGTGAGCTGTTATCTCTTCGGTAGCGATTTAGCGACTGACAAAATCGATTGTAAATTAGTTTTTATGTCGCGTAGGCACATTGTGCCTATACCTTTGGCAGAGTCATTGAATGCCTTCTCCCGTACTTAATGCGCTAAGGCGCATACACATTTGCACTAGAAACGGCTACTGCGCAGTCAAGGTCAGTGCTCAAGATGTTTGCCGGGAACTGTAATACCAAGAAACAGCGTACCTTTATGTAGCTATTATATAACTAGAGGTAGGTGCCACAACTCGTACAACATGTGGCCAAGTCATTTATTATTTCATGCGCTAACTTTTGGGTCCAAGCTGTGTAGAATTGATGAGATTAATTAACTAGTATTTGGCCTGTAGCGTTTCTTGTTACTTACTGCGAGCACGTGGAGTATTCACCATTAATTTTGGAACCTTCAATAGCCGATATAATAACAAAGTCGAATAGTTAATAGGTACAATTTAAATTTAAATTGCTATATAATGAATGACAACACAAAGAAAAATTGGGGTAATGGCAGGACTCGAACCTGCAACATCAGCATTCCGTGCCTTGCGTTTGCCAGTTTCGCAGTTTTTTTTAGAAAAAAAAGCTAATTCAAAATGTTAATAGCTAGATCATAGATAGCCAGGCGTTACAATTGATTTCGATTGATGGTTATAATTTGATAGAAGGGTAGTTCTACAAACTAAGGAATTTTCGGCGGCCCAGCTAAAATATCATAAAAAAAATTGATACAAACTAATTTATTTGTATAACATACTGTACAACATACCTATGCCTAGCTGGTCACTAAAAATGATGGAGATTAAAAATTATTTTCTTGACGAAATTTCAATTCAAAACGTAAAATTTTCAGGATCCTGGAGTGTCCCACAAGCAAAATAGGATTGAAAGTGTACTGTGATTTATTTACTACGACATTGAGGCCATAAATGAAACAAGAATAAAAAAAGGACTTTTTTTTTTCTTACCTGGGAGACATATTATTATTTTATTGCACCAAAAATATTATAAAATCCTTTTCTAGAATTTGTCCCATCAGTTTTATGTCAGGATCCTGTTCAATGTAAAATAAGCGAATATTCAATATTCTATTGGCCGAGCGACGTTGTCGTTCGGATGAGTTGGTTGTGCATACGAAAAAGACAAAGAATACCACCTATCTCTTTGCACCTAGCGTGTTGTTTAGCCGGCCCGGCACAGTTAACGGAGGCAATCGCGTCGTAATCAGTCAAGTTCACAGAATTCTGGTAAGATATTTACTTACGAAATAAACATAATAATATGGTAATTTTAGCATTTTTATATGTAAGTTGCTTACACGAAGGCTTAGTTCTGCTTAACTTTGGTTAAATGTTATAAATCGATGATTTTTTTTAAATATAATTCAAAAATTCTCAGGAACCTGGTCTCAGGATCCTGACCCAGGATATTGAGAAATCTCTAGAATCATCAAATTACTGAACAATTACAACAGATAAAAGGTCAGAGGAAAGCTATAACTCAAAAAAGAAAATTTTAAGATATTGTTAACGTGCAAAAAAAAAGAAAATATAAAAAAAAAGTTAAAAAGGAGGTAAAATAAAATAGACAACCGAAATCAAAAGAAACATAGAGATAAAGAAAATAAATTAAAAATAACAAAGAAAAATAAGCACGAATCCAGTGACTATAAGTGCGTTATTTGTGGTATTCTCTATAGCGAAGATACGACAGGAAATAACTGGCTCCAGTGACTTTAATGCAATAATTGTTATTTATTTGTAAAAATATTCAGAAATAAACGTTAATTTCTGTTGATTTTCGACTTAATCCTCAGTTTTCTGGTTGTATTCTCAGTTTCCTGTTACTTGATTTTCTTGAAATGGCCATAAATCTGAAATTTTGAAATATTTTGACTGTTCCACTTAACATAGGCTGAAAGGTGTTGTATTCTTTATGATAGACTATGTTTTGCAACCAGAATGGGAAAAAAAATGTCGGGCCGGATTCAGACTCATTTTCGTCCTTCGTTTGTAGAACAACCCAGAATTACTTGTTAAGTTTCGTTTTATTTATATTTTAGGTCAATTAATTTCTATTTTATTTTCATTCAATATTCAAATAATTATGGCCTTTTATTAAAATAAATAAAAAAACAGGAGATACATGACATCCTAACATTACGACCTGGAACATTGGCTATTGTACTATTACAGATATAATAACTCACACAAACTAAGATTAATTTAATATTTAATTACAATCTACGCGCACACACACACACACACACAGAGAGAGAGAGAGAGAGAGAGAGAGAGGGGGGAGATAATGTCATTTTCCCTTATAACATTTTTATTTTTTGTATTTAATAAATAATAATACTCACGGGTAGTTTTATGTTATAATGATATAAATTATATGTTATTTAATTGAACGAATTCCTCTAAGCTTTGCATTATTTACTAAATAGTGTGACATAGTCACACAGCAACTTCCTAGCCCATTCTAACGGCGACATAACATAATGAAATCACTAACGGACACTTAATTTTAAGTACGGGCGTGTCCCATTAACTTAATGGCGCTGAAATGCGAGCAAAACGGCGCGGGGAGCTAGTTTCAGCGTAATTTCAGATCATAAATGAAACCTAACACCGGATAGATCCGGTTAAAACCGGGGTCCACTAATGAGGACCCTTACAGGGTTGTTATTGTTTGGAGAACTGCAAATTCCTAATGTAAGGAGGAAAGCGCAAGGAATTCAATCCAAAATAAGGCCCGGCTTCAGAATCCTATAAAGTTTAAAACTATATACCTACATTGTGTTTGAAAACGTAACATTAACAAAACAATTAAAAATGCTGTAGGTAGCGCATAAATATAAATTTAAAAAATGATTGCATTAAACAAAAACGACATAAAATCGATTATAAATGAATGAATGAGTCGTATTCACAGGAATTATATATTTTATTAGTATAAGTATTTTACACCAAAACATCTTAGATAATTTTTGATACATTCTGTGACATTCACATTTGTTTATTTAATTAAAACCAATTACAGTTTTTAATACAGTATTAATTAGGGTAAAGCTTTTCATCTAAATCTGGACTATGATTTTAACTATGTGTGCACAAGAGAATTAATAACAATAATAATAATTGATCGCTAGAGAGAAATCACATGAATACGTAACATGTTAAAATTAACATTTATTTCACATAGACGTCTTATGATAAACAAATGACATAGAAAAGAGAATGGGCAAATTGTCCCAAGTGCTGTATATAGTTGTGCTATATCTTATTAGAAAGCTCTCAATAAGAGCTTAATTTTTTTATATGACAGCAAAACCGAGATGTTTGCAGGGAAAAAGCTACAGCCCATTTTATACCTCACTTTGTACTAGCAGTTGTATGAAAAGTATCTGTAAAATCATTTTCGAGATATAGCCGAAAGATTTTAACCACGCATTACTGAGGCCACTAGAAGTAAAAAATGTAATGGGAGCATAGGTCTAATTTGCTGTTTTTTTTTTTTTTTTCATACAAAACAATGATTAATGCTGCAGACACCTGGTCTTCGAAACATAGCCTATGATGATCCTTACACCGAGTACTACACGTCCATACTATTGTACATACTCACTATTGTATACAAGGGTTGGGACAGCGCCCATACAAAAATGCCCATTCACCTTTAGGATGGTAAGGCAAAATCTTTGTCGACTGTACTTAAATAAAAAAAATGATTTTTTTTTCAGATAGCGAGAGCTGATTTCAACAGAGACGGTTATGGAAGTGAAATAATCGTAAGCTTAATTAATTATTAATTAAATAATAAGCATTAATGTCAATTTTGCATTGTATCACATAACAATAGGGTGCAAAATGTTACAAATCTTTATACGCCCCGAACTTCCTTTTTACTTGTGAAAATACGTAAATGGAAATCACACACACCGTAAAAATCTGCACCTATCAGGGACCAATTTCATAACGCGACAGGCGACAAGTGACAGTGTTAATCTGCCGTACATTACTGAGTTGACAAGTAACGCTACAGACTTACAGACTTGACATCATAGTGGGCAAGCAATGTAAACCGAATTGTCACTGTCACCTGTCGCGTTCATGAAATTGGGCCGTGGAGAGTGATTCTGTAGTATTTTCTTCCCTGTCTAGGTGCAATTTACGGTGGGATCTTAGACTAACTATAGACTAACTTCAAGTCACTAAGGTGTACAATACTTTCAATTTTTGCGGGTGGTAGGTAGGACCTTGTGCAAGGGCCGTCCGGATCGCTACCACCATCTTGCTCTCTAATCCTACCCCTAAGCAGCAGTGCTTTCACTGTTGTGCTCCGGCGTGGAGAGCAAGACAGCCGGTGTAATTACTGGCACAAGAGGTATTCCATCTTAACCCTGTGGGTTGGCAACGCACCTGAAATCTTCTTGGAGCTGCGGGTGTCTATATACTTGTTTGTTTGCCTTTCTATTTTGTAAAAAAAAAATACCTTCAAGCATATTTCAACTTATTGCAAATTATGCGTAAACACACAACCAAGGTAAACTGTGCTTTGGGTACCAGGCGCCCATAAGTTTCCAAGTACATCCGTCTTTGTCAGCATCATTCGGGGAACACCAGAACTTCTCGGGTGTAAAATAACTGAGGGAAGTATATTTTTGGAGGCAAAGGGTTCTGGCATACTTTGCCACGCATGTAATTTGTGGCACGTGGCGCAAAATAGCTGAGCTTAGAGATGCGCCGAACATTCGGGAACTATTCGGTATTCGGCACATTCGGCATAATTTTAAATATTCGTATTCGGCCGAATTATTCGGAAAGATTGCCGAATATTTACCGAACAATTAATCAACTAAAACCAGAAGTACAAGTACAAATAATAATTCTGTAAGGA
Source organism: Ditula angustiorana (assembly GCA_963691745.1). Lineage (NCBI taxonomy): Eukaryota > Metazoa > Arthropoda > Insecta > Lepidoptera > Tortricidae > Ditula > Ditula angustiorana. Next base: position 6,982,598 of record OY829496.1, on the reverse strand, counting down.
AATCTAACAAATAAAATTAACCAGTTATCATTCTATTGAAAAATTTGTAATTATAATTTAAGAGATATGGTTTGTACAAACTGTACAAAACTTTTCTATAACGGGTGATAAGAGCATTGAGTTGAACCGAATAATTCGGCCGAATAATAATAATTTAAGTTTTAGAAACATCCAATAACTGTGATTTACAATTGTTTGTTACTGATGATTTGTTGTAGAACTTAAAAGTGTCATCTTTATGTTTAAATTGCTTAAGTACGTTCATAATAAAGCAGTAAACTCGCAATATAAATATTTTTCACATTTTCGTTTAAAAACTAGAACTTAGAAATATACTTGATCAGCTTAATAAACGACTTGGTTACACATTTCAATTTAAGTGACCAGCCCTCAAATAGAAACGAAACGTAATTTCGACAAAATCCAAAATCAACCCGCTTATTTATAACATCTTCTTTACATAATCTACATCTACACTAATATAATAAAGAGAAAAACTTTGTTTGTTTGTTTTTTTGTTAGTTTGTTTGTATGTAGGGAGTAATCTCTGGAACTACTGAACCGATTTCAAAAAATTCTTTCACAGATAGAATGCTACACTATTCTTGACGGACATAGGCTACTAATTTTACGTGAACGAAGTCGCGCGCGTTCGCTAGTATTCTAAAATAAAGTCGCTATCTGATCCTGTCTGTTCTTATATCTTCGGTCGCCTACTTCTTCTTTTTTTTTTGTAATAAGATATTCCTAACTTATTACAACAAACAAGCAAGTGGGTCAGCTGATGGTAAGTGATCACCACCGCCTATAGACACCCGCAACACCAAGAAGATTGCAGATGCGTTGCCAACCCAGAGGGCTAAGATGAAATACCTCTTGTGCCAGTAATTACACCAGCTGTCTTGCTCTCCGCGCCGGAATACAACTATGCAAGCACTGCTGTTTAGCGGCAGGATTAGCGAGCAAAAAGGTGGTAGCGATCCGGACGGACCTTGCACAAGTTCCTACCACCCACAAAAGAAAAGAAATACAGCTCTTTTAGCTAACTACCCAAGGAACCCTAAATATGAGAAATTGCTCGCGCTCGCCGTTTCTTTCATGAGATCTGATCATGACACGTGACCGCGTTGTTCGCGGACCTGAAAATGAAGCTATTTGTTAAACATTCAAAGAATAACAGATAGAAAGAGTAGGAATAGACTTCTTTAATTGCCTACACAACAACCCAATTAAAGATTTCCTGGAGGAAACTTTCTAAAATTGCAATCACACCGGCTGTCTTGCTCTCCGCGCCAATACCGTGCAAACACCGCTGCTTAGCGGCAGGATTAGCGAGCACGGTGGTGGTAGCGGTGGTAGCTTGCACAAAGTCCTACCACCCGCAAAATTCCATGTTAGCTCTCTGGGTTGGCAACGCATCTGCAATCCCTTTAGTGTTGCGGTTGTCTATGGGCGGTGGAGATCACTTACCATTATGTGACCCACTTGCTCGTTTCCTTCCCATCTACATCTACATCTTCTACACAACAATATAAAGAGGTAAACTTTGTTTGTTTTTTGTTTGTATGTAGGGGGTAATCTCTGGAACTACTGACCCGATTTAAAAAATTCTTTCACTAATAGAGACCTACACTATCCCTGACGGACATAGGCTACTAATTACACGCGAACTAAGTCGCGCGCGTCTGCTAGTGTTGTATAAAAGAATTAATAGACCATTCGCTCAAGTAGCGAACGGTCGTACTGTTTGATCTTGATGATGCCTCGTATAGAGTCGAAACGCGCGTCGATCGTGTAGTTTTAGTGTTTAGTTGTGGTGGTGTGTAGTTGAGTCTGTGTGATATATGTTGTTTCGTGTGGAAGCGGAGGAGGGTGGGTTTTTGCATGAACATATATGTGTCGCACAGACGCAGCTATTTTGCACGAGCCCGGCACTGGTTTCGCGGAGTAGCAAGGTAATTTGTTCCAGTTTGTTTGTGTAAAAGGAAACACGAAATTCAACAGAAACGGTCCCAAACCTGTTGCAAATAAAGCACACGTTAAACAACATGTTATCTCAAATCCCTTTGCTTATGAAAGTCTTTGTTTATTCCAAGCTGGAATGGGAAAACTTGACAAATTAAATTTCCATCCAATCGGCTCCCAGGGGTTCTGAAGTGATGAGTTGATGCGTGTTGAGTATGGCTTCCACTTGGCATCACTTTGAATGCCGAATTTAAATGAACAACCGGGCCTTTATTGCATAACTTGTAACTTGTAATACCTACAAGCGGAACTCTCTTTTCAACTCCTTTTAACAGAAAGAGATTTCAGCTTGTATTACTGATCCAAATTTTTCTTTGTGTTGTCATTCATTATATATAGCGTTTTAAATTTAATTTGTATTACTAGTTAGAAAGAAAGAAAGAAAGAAAAGATTTATATCAGCAAACAGATAAGAAAAAAATGAAGGTACAAAATTACACTATTGATGCTGAAAGGACACTCAGCATATGCTACTGCAAGCAGCAGCGCTGATATTCAGTGGGGCCCTGAACTTAAAAAAACTAAAACTAAGAAACCTTAAATCTAAACCTCAGGATCTATCGGAATCTCTAGCTTTCAGTCAGCTATAAAGCTAGAGGTTCCGGGTTCGATTCCCGGGAGGGGGAAATGTTTGTATGATGAATATGAATGTTTGTACCCAAGTCTTGTATGTTAAATGTATTTAAGTACATATTATGTATTTATCTATTATAAGTATGTATATCCGTGGCCGAGTACCCAAAGCACAAGTTTTGCTTAGTTTGGGACTAGGTCAATTGGTATGATTTGTCCCAAGATACTCTAGAAGGTAGTCTTCCGACGTTAGTAGGGAACGCTATTCCGGGGTTTTCAGTATGCAACAATACCGGGATCCTGGGATTGGTCATACAATAATCCCCGGATTGCGATCACTAGACGTTAGCTATATAGCAGATAAAGCTGATTTCGACCATACAAGAGTTCAATATTTGTCTTAAAATTAAAATGTTTAAGACTCACTGTACTTTGCAATAATAATTTGTTTGTCTGTCGCAGAAACCTAACTATAATAAACCATTCAAGAAATTGGACGATGACGACGACACTGATTTATCCGATCTGGTAAATTTCGTATTTTTTTTATTGGCTAAGGATATAACAGTTTAGTTGTCCAAGATGATACTCCGTTTAATGAATTACTTGGCATTAGAAAAAACATAAAAATTAAAATATAGGTACCTAACGTTTTTGGTTTTATTGTGGTTTAATGTGTTTTTGCAGGACAGAACGTTGACGAAACTCGACAAGGTAACTTTAAAACCGTCTTTTTTTCTCAACTAACGTACAGTCCACCAATTTGACCCATATGCCACTGTAGAACGTTTTCGAAGTGTGTCACCACCGATATTATGACATTTACGGAGAAGTCATTATGGCATTTATTGTAAGAAGGTTCTACAGTGGCCTTATGAAGTGAGGCTGAATAGTAGAATAGAACAGTTAGGAAGGCAGTTGGCGTTCAAATCTAGATTAGTGAACTAGTACAAGGCGAGCAGCACTGTCCTGCTCACCGCACTGCTCTGCCTTCGCGATAACATGAGTGCAGACACTGGACAGCCTATTAAAATGTGGGAAGGTGGGAAAGCCAACTGCCCCGAAAAATAGACCGGCTGGCAGTGATATTAAAAAAGGTAGATAGGTTACAAGCGCTCCAGTAGCGAGCTCCAAATTGGAGTTAAATAGCACCAGTGTCCTCAGTCGCAAAGCAACAAGCGAACGGTGCGCATGTTAACCTAAGCTGTGTGTTTGCGGTCAATTCCAAATTCCAAAACCCTGCAAGGCCGTGATTGGTCCATCGGAAAAATATATTCGCAACAGCTAAATACTGGCTGTCTTCTTCGTTTCTATGGTTTTAATCACGTTGTCCCTTTTACACAGTTCACTATGTGTGCGTGAAAGTAAAAACGAAACATTTTGCATCTGTGTGTTCGCCAGTGCATTCGGATCATTTTTCTTGGAATTTTTGTATGGGTATAACTGTCTTACCTTCATTGCTGTCTTAACAGTACGTACTCATGGTAAGGGTACTGTTCTATCTTACCCTCTTATTCATAAACGCTTCGTAAACGTTTGTTAGTTAACATGTTTTGTGTCTTTATCTGTTATTGTGACGTTTGCCCTCAAATGAATGGGACAAAACATTTGTTAGCTTAAAAAGATTGTTATTTTTTTATGAAAAAGGGGGTTAGAGCGCATGTTAAAATTTCATTAGTAAGTACTGATTTAGTGTTCCGCCACCGTGTAAAATCAGCTTCAGTCACGTGTGATGATATGCATTGAAGACAGCAATTTTGCTAAATCACAGCCGAAGGCCATTCCACGTGATTCGCAACAAAACGCATTATCACCAAAAGTACTGAAATTGGCGTTTGGATACTTTCATCTAATTACCCATTTGCAACTATTTTCAGTGGAAAGAGTTTGCAGAAAAAACTGAGGAAATGGAGGTAATAGAAATGTCATAGTGTTATTACTCATTTATGCTACCGTTTTCAAATTGTGATATAGTTTTCTTCGTCTACTAACCTGTGAAACAAAAATTATAAAATGCTAGCTTTTGCCCGCGACTTCGTCCGCGTTGACTTGTTTAATTGAAACACGCGATCTGCAATATTTCCTGGACAAATTAATGAGTATTAGTTGCTTTGCTGCTCATGACGTCACGACGGCGTATAACTCACTTAACGCTATCCCGTGAGAACTATGCATTTTTACGGGATAAAAAGTATCCTATGTGTTAATCCAGGTTATAAACTATATGCGTGCCAAATTTCATCCATATCCATGCAGTTGTTTTTGCGTGATTGAGTAACAAACATCCAAACATCCAAACATACAAACTTTCAAATTTATAATATTAGTAGGATAAGTCTATTAGAACACTTGGACATGCTTGCTATTTTTTAACCGACGAAAAAAAAAACGGAGGACGTTCTCAATTCGACCCGGTTCTTTGTTTTTAACTTGTTTCGCATCTGCGAACCTAACATTACCGAGGCTAAGGATAGCTTATCCCTCAGTGCAACCCTAGACAGTTGTTAATAATAAGGTTTCCTATTAATAACTTGTTTCCAAACAATGCTCTATTTATTTTGAATGGAATAGTTTATTGACTTTGATATTAGGTAGGCATTGAAAAACGTATTCTAGTAAGTAAATAATAAACAACTATTGTTTTCAGCGAAAATACAAAGGCAATAATGTTAACCGAAATGTAAGTATTTAAAAAATACAAAAAATACAAAATTTCCAAACCATCTTCTAAATATAAATTTAATTTGTTTTCTAAGAACAAAAATATCAACTAAAACAAAAATAATAAGTATCCTATACTTAAAATATTAATAACATAACATAAAACATAAAAAAATATCTAAATCCAGTATTTAAACTAAAATATATAGTAAAAACAAGACCCCTTAGGCATGCGCTGCCGTAGATGCTGGCATATTTCTCTCTGAGATATAAAAAACTACACTTTTTTAAAAGTTTAATGTAATTTTATTCAATAATAATCAAAACTAAATTAGTTTAGAGTTTAGTAATAACTAAACTCTAAACTGAATCTAAGATAATTATAAAACTAAACAAACTACATATAAAACTACACTAAAAATAAATTAGAAGAGATTAGAGAGATTTGGAGAGAATGCTGCCATCTCTTCGGCACCTGTATTGTCGAAGAAATTAATTTATTTTATTTTATTTTTAAATTAATTGTAACTGTGTCAGCATGTCTTTTGTTTTAAATAAGGTTTTCTTTTCAGTGGGAGGAAGATACAAAGGAACTGAGTGTAAGAATAAACTTTGCTTAGAACTTTGTTTCTGTTTTTTACGGGATCTTTTCTGCAAGTTTTAAGCTTTTTTTTACAAGCTTTTAACTTGCAGTGTTATCCCTTTATAAAAGTCTTTAAGCCTTTTTTAACTAAAATATGTTTTGTTACTTTCTCTCAAAGTCCAATGTCATACATAATCTATACTAATCTACATCTACACCAATATAATGAAGAGGTAATGTTTTCTTGTTTGTTTGTATTTAGGGATTTAATCTCTGGGACCACTGAAACGATTGCAAAAATTATTTTACTATTAAAAATCTACACTATCCCTGTCGTATGTCCGCTACTAATTCCACACACACAGCGTCTGCTAGTGACAGATAAAGACGAAGCACGTGTTAGTTAAAATAGGTTTAATGAGCGTTTATGAATAATTGCATAGTTACCTAAGTAATTTTTGTGACCGTAGTTGCTTTTGACTTTATTTAAGTTGAATATTTCATATTATTAGATTTTAGTTATAGATGCAATGACGAGCAGTGACTTGTTATTAATAGACAGGTACAAAAACTCCAAGAAAAATGATCCGAATGCAATGGCGAACACACAGATGCAAAATGTTTCGTTTTTACTTTCACGCACACATAGTGAACTGTGTAAAAGGGACAACGTGATTAAAACCATAGAAACAAAGAAGACAGCCAGTATTTAGCTGTTGCGAATATATTTTTCCGACGGACCAATCACGGCCTTGCAGGGTTTTGGAATTTGGAATTGACCGCAAACACACAGCTTAGGTTAACATGCGCACCGTTCGCTTGTTGCTTTGCGACTGAGGACACTGGTGCTATTTAACTCCAATTTGGAGCTCGCTACTGGAGCGCTTGTAACCTATCTACCTTTTTTAATATCATTGATGACGAGACAGAAAAATCTTGGTTATCTTATCTTAGGACACAAACCGGCAGCCTCTTGTTCTTGCACTTACCAATTGATCTACAAGTAATTGCGTGAGACACGTTACCTGTAGCTCAATTGGTAAGAGCGAAGCACAGATGCATAAATTACAGGTTCGAGTCCAACCAGATGACCAAAATTCTTCATTGTGTCTATTGTTTAAATTATACACACGTTTTAAATAGCTTTTTATTTTCAGAGATGGCTTAAAAACCTCAAACAAGAACATGCACAGAAAGAGGTTAGTTTTTTTTTAATGTACAACAGGAAGGCAAACAAGCAAGTGGGTCACCTGATGGTAAGTGATCACGACCGCCTATAGACACCTGCAACAACAAAGAGAGTGCAGATGCGTTGCCAACCCAGAGGGCTAAGATGGAATACCTCTTGTGCCAGTAATTACACCGGCTGTTTTGCTTTCCACGCCGGAACACAACAGTGCAAGCACTGCTGCTTTGCGGCAGGTTTAGCGAGCAAGATGGTGGTAGCGATCCGGACGGACGTTGCTCAAGGTCCTACCACCCGCAAAATGGCTAAATAATATAACTTTTTTAAAAAGCCGAGCCGTTTTGTGGCAGTAAAGGACTCCTACTTACGCGATTGTGTTTTTATTTTGTAAGTTTGTTCTACCTTTTTTTTTTTCATAATGTGTTGTGTTCCCGCATGGAGAGCGATGGTTGGCAACAGATGGTGGTAGCGATCCGGACGGACCTTGCACAAGGTCCTACCACCCGCAAAGTTTAGTTACAAATTACAGTCACTGGGGTCGAAAAGTTCTCGAATGGCGGCCGCGTATTGGCAAGCGCAGCTTAGAACGACCAGCCACAAGATGGTCCGATGACCTCATACAGGTGGCAGGAAGGCGCTGGTTGCATGCCGCTTCCAACCTGTCACTTTGGATATCCATGGAGGAGTAGGCCTATTCAACAGTGGACTTCTTGTGGCTGAGATGATAATGATGATGATGATGATGACTAGTCACTGAATGTAATTTTTATAAATGCAAGAGTTTTTTCAACCACTTTTGTATGTATGTATGTATGAAAGTAAATTATTTATTGCGCAAAAAAAATTACAAAAAGAGATACAGTGATGTACAAAGGCGAACTGATGCCTAATTAAAATAAAATAAATTTAATAAAATATTTTTAATTATGGGACTACTTTTGAACCCTGTCGCAATGAGAGATCGCTGTGACAGTATTACATTTGATAAAAATCAAGTCGTACTTAACTTTCAGTTGGTTTCTTGAAGAAAATATGCGGTAAACAAGCATGTGGGTCAACTAATGGGAAGTGATTATCTTCACCCATAGGAATCAGCGACACAAAGAGATTGATGATGTGTTGCCAGCCTTCAAGTCTCCCTTCAGTCAGAAGTAGCCAAACACTTAAGAACCTTGTCGTAGTAATGTATGAAATGAGAGTTGCTCGAATTTGTCACATTACTGACAGCGACAAGGTACTAAAATGTTCACCTACTTTTGAGACTGACCGTACTATCAGTTAAGTTACTGTACGAAACGCCAGTACCTGGCTACTACTTCACGCTGGTATTATGTTCGAGTGTGGTACTATCTCGGTTGATTTAACCCATTTTACTGCAACCAAAGGTACAATTTTGATTTTGACTTTGAATTTTTGAATTTCACCAGGTGACTAAAGCTCACCAAAGTGGCCGAATCTGTATGAAAACGGCCATTTTGGTGAGTTTTAGTCACCAGGTGAGTTTTAAAAATCACTCTCCAGTTACTACGGTTACAACCGGACTACAACTATTAAAAAAAATGTTTACAGGCAATGAAGGCACAAATACTGTCGCACCCGTTTGCAGTAAAGTATTTGAGGATATTTTTATTTAAAATAATCTTAGACTATCTTTTTAAGATATATTTATGTAATGTCATCCTATGTAGTTTTTTTTTTTTTTTAATGAAATAGGAAGGCAAACAAGCAAGTGGGTCACCTGATGGTAGGTGATCACCACCGCCTATAGACATCCGCAACACCAAAGAGATTGCAGATGCGTTGCTAACCCAGAGGGCTAAGCACTGCTGCTTAGCGGCAGGATTATCGAACAAGATGGTGGTAGCGAGCCGGACGGACCTTGCACAAGGTCCTACCACCCGCAAGTGTAGTGATTTCCAAGGTTCCTTATCGACCGCCAGCTCCTTGACTTCTCTGTACGACACGTCACAGACCTCCTTCCCTTGATCAATATAACTTAAATTCTTCTTGGTCTGCCCTGCCCCTACGTCGCCTTCCTTCCTTCTATATTATTTATTATTTACTAGCGGACGCGCGCGACTTCGTTCACGTAAAATTAGTAGCCTAAGTCCGTCAGGAATAGTGTAGCTTTCTATCTGTGAAAGAATTTTTTAAATCGGTTCAGTAGTTCCAGAGATTACCCCCTACATACAAACAAACTAACAAAAAAACAAACAAAGTTTACCTCTTTATTATATTAGTGTAGATGACGACCTGTATGGCACAGTGGCACATGTGTCTGCCTACTCTGCAAGAGGTCCCGGGTTCAAATCCTGGTATTTGTGTGACGACTATGAAAGTTTGTACCTGAGTCATGGATGTTATTTGTATTTAAGTATGTATTTATCTATATATGTATATTTATCCGTTGTCTAGTATCCATAGTACAAGCTTTCCTTAGTTTGGGACTAGGTCGATTGGTGTAAATTGTCCCGAGATATATATTTATTTATTTTATTATTCTATCTTTGGTGACTACTACTTAAATCGTAAAATATAATTGTACTGTAAGAATAACTCGTATATTCGATGCAAAATAAATTAATATTATCTTTTTCAAATGTGTTTTTTTTTTTAGAAAGGAATAAAAAGAATCGGAAATCCCAGCCCCGGGGTACGTAACAATCATTTTAACTAACTGTCCCGGTGCTTGACATGTTTCAGACGTTGTTTTTACCAGTAGTTGACGTTATTGTCTCTGGTTTTTACTCGTATGATTCTGTATCTTCTTGTCAACTATTGGTTCCCTGTCAAAGACTGGAACCGTTCCTATACTTAATACTACTTAAAAAAGTGTGCCATTGATTTTTGGTTGCCCAGACAATTTCGCACACCCTATATCTATCTTAGTTCAAATATATGTATAGTACGATCCATTTACATTTTCAAAATATTTTTATCTTAACATAAGTCTGGAGTTTAATAATGCTAAGTTGTTTACAACAATGTTTAACAAGAGTGAATTTCCCCAAGATATTTATTTATAGAAGTATGTCTTGCCCCAATGCGGTCAGTCAGTCTTTCCTCACCTCATAATTAAGATAATAAAAGCTAAAACATTATAATTACAGCATATTGTATTGTTTTTCAGATGAGTCCCTATTGGGGCCAAAATTCTTTACCTGAGGAAGAACCCGTTTTTCCCCATCAGGTGGGTTTGGAGTAATCTTTAATATTTTTATTTTAATAGCGGATTAGCAAGTTTAAGTGGCAGGGCACATAGCACGGAGAACTGATGGCCGAGGAGGTCGAAAAGTTCTCGAATGGCGGCCGCGTATTGGCAAGCGCAGCGTAGGATGACCAACCACAAGATAGTCCGATGACCTCATACAGTGGGTAGGAAGGCGCTGGTTGCATGCTGCTTCCAACCGGTCACTTTGGAAAGCCATGGAGGAGGCCTATGTTCAATAATGGACTTCTTGTGGCTGAGATGATTATGATGATGAATAGCGTCTATATTCCGAACCAGTATAAACAGGGTCTGTTTAAAGCAAGGGTGAATAAGCTGTTTCTAAGTCAGCGAGGCAGCGAGCGAGCTATCCTTTTCTTCTACTACATCTTCACTTACCATCAGGAGAGATAGCATCAATTGCCTGGTTGTGGGTGGAACACCTTCCCTAAAGCTGGTGTTATTGCCAATCATACCACCAATCAGTGGTCTTTTTTTAAACTTTTGCGATTTTCATACATATTTATAACGTTATCGGGACTTTAACGCGATAAAAACATTGTTAATTTACCTCGACGTTTCGGTCATGTTTCAACGGCCGTGGTGACGAGCGGACTGACCACTCTACTCGAGACCACGGCCGTTGAAACATGGCCGAAACGTCGAGGTAAATTAACAATGTTTTTATCGCGTTTAAGTCCCGATAACGTTATAAATACAGTGGTTTTTTACCCCTAAAATTCAGGCGTTCTTATTTTGGTGTCTAGTTTTTACTATAAATATGTACTAGACTTTAACTCCCAATAAGTTTATGCAGGTTTGATTTTCTATTGCAATTTGAAGTTTCATGGAAAACGAAAATACTGAATAACTAAGTCGAGTTCTTTTAATAATATCATTGTGGATAATTTCAGGAAAACAATGGAAAAAAAGCAGGTCAAACGGTATGAAAATTATCACATTGCATTACATTATCATGTATACCTACCTGCAAAGGACCAAGTATCCTATTTTAACATAACCCATTTGAGGTAAGGAAGGCATCAACTAAAGTTTAGTAAATAATTGAGTAGAAATTAACTGTTTTAGTGATTTCGTCTCACAATTAAATTTCGTTCCACAGAGAGAACAGAACATTTTCCCAGCTTTGCCCTACCGTGAGGATCTTTGGTGTATTTTCACGTGATCGACGTACTTCCAAAAGACCTGTCTTATATTTTGGGAACTTTTTGACATATCTCGAATAAGAAATGAATCTCGATGACCACCAAAATTAGGGGCCTTGACTTAACTGGGAACACACTATATCTGTACATAATTATTATACCTAGGTGTCTATGCTACCGTGTAATAACATTTGCTTAAATTTCTATAGATACCACCAAAAGATATCATGAACATGGCTAGAGAAAAAATGCAGGTAAGAAATTAGTTAGTAACCTTTTTTTTTTACCGGGGAAAATCTGCAATCAGATTCCCCATCGCCACGGGGAGGCGATGGGGTTATGTGAGGCTCTTACACACTAAAAACCCCGGGGTGTTCCAATCTCGTCGCCTTAATGGCGAAATCACGGTTCAGCGGTATAACCCGCAACTTCGCTAATAGGTGCGCGTCCGTTATTGGACTCCTCTCTGAGGGAACCTGTTATGGTCCCCTCTTTCCCGTCAATGGTGTGCCGGAGACACTTGGCACACCATCCACCTCGAGGGCTCCCGTGGCGTGGGCAACAGACGTCCCCGTGTCTGCAGCCCGGGGGTCCTCAGGTCCTCATTATGGAGGCAGTCGGCGGTCATGTGCGAGCCGCCGCCGTCCCGTTCTCCTGCGGCGCATAGGGTCGGACAGAGCGTTGTCCTCCCTGGCCCGCTCGGCGCTCTCCTTCCGCGACATTACATCCTCGCAGGAGAGCACCGCTCCCCACGCTTCGTCCTTGCCGACCATAGCCTTGACTATGGCTGGCAGCGATAGGTCAGGCCCCACAACCGCGACCATATCTCCACGTTGTTGAGCCCACGCTGGGCACACCTCGAACGTGTGCTGCGCCGTGTCTACGGCACATCCACACTCATGGCACACTGGTGTGGGTTCTCTTCCGGCTATCTTGTGCAGGTACCTCCCGAAGCACCCATGCCCCGAGAGTACCTGCGTTATCCGGAAGGTCAGTGTGCCATGCTCTCTGCCTAGCCATTGCTGGAGCACCGGACTGATTGCCTCTATTGTGCGGCGGCAAGGGCCTTAGCATCGAGGTCCCAGGGGAGAGATCCGGCCAGCTCACAAGCTGCCTCCCCAGAGATCGTCCGGTAGCCACGCGCCACTCTGACAGACATTGCCCGCTGTGGTTTGCGCAACAAGACAATTTGCGGGGTCTTCAGCGTATCGGCCCATACTGGTGCTCCGTAGAGGGCCATCGACCGGACCACTCCCGTGTATAGCCTCCGGCATGACGCACTGGGTCCCCCTAAGTTAGGGAGAAGACGACCCAGAGCGGCGGCAGTGCCCAATAATTTGGGCGCCAACTGTGTCAAGTGTGCTTGGAAATTCCAACGGCTGTCGAGCACGATTCCAAGATACTCCATCGTGCACCCGACAGCTACGTTTGTGCCTCCCACCACAATGTGCGCTCCTGCCGGAGGTGCTCTCCTAGGTCCGTGGAAGCAGATGGCCTCAGTTTTGTGTAGGGCAACCTCTAAACCCAGCTTTTTTATCCGGCCAAAAATCTGCGCCACACCCGCTGTTGCCAGAATTGCCGCCGCTCTGTAGTTATTTCCACGAGCTGTTAGGAGGGTGTCATCAGCATAACATACTAGGCCGACGCCCTGGAGATTCTGACCCCGCAACGCCCAGTCATACCCAATATTCCACAAAAGTGGTCCTAATACCGACCCCTGTGGAACCCCGCAGACCATCGCCCGCTGACCCCACACCTCTTGCCCGGGGAAGACCACAAATCTTTCTACCTTTATAGTTAGTAGCCTAACCTAACCTTTTGAAATTGGTTTGTGGTAATCCTTTTGTTTGACTATCCTTTAAGAAAGGGATTGAATGGGTTTAAAAGGGTTATCATTATGATTTTTGAGCTTAATTTAAAACTTCACTTTTTAAAAATGCTAAAACAAAACGTTGGAAAAAACAAAAGTGACATCAAATAAATTGAAACGCTGTTTGATGTTCATTTAAAAGGCAACTGCTGTCAACGTCGCGTCGCTAGCTCTAACAGCTTCGAATTGTGCGTTGTGAGGATGCGAGTAAATGACACAACCTTCGTAGTTGGAACTTAGGTTTATTCTCTAATAATAGGGCGATCCATGTTTATATATAGGCTAGCATACGGAAGTGTGTGTGAGCTACTGCTCACACCACAGCGTTATGCAAAATGTGCCTTATCAAGTCAACCAAGGAATTAAATTTACTTTTACACTGAATGGGTTACCCTTTGATATGCTGACCCCTTCGTATGAGGTTAGCTGCTGCGAAGTGTAAGGGTATTTGGTTACCGCTTTACCGCTTAATCGAATGGGTAACCGTTTTAAAATTCAGGTTTAAAACTCCATTGAATTGGGTTTTGACGGGGAAAGGGTTCGTTAACTTAACCCTAACGTAAATAAAACCCACACAAAACCCTTTGCTAAGGCTGCGTTTCCACCAGAGATGTGCGAGGATGCCGAGCGAGGGATGTGTTTGTAAAGAACCAAGGAGCCGTTCCCACTAGAGCTGTGCTGACCGAGGCGAGGTAAATGAAGCGATTCTATTGGTTCTTACAAACACATTCCTCGCTACGTGTCCAGTGTCCATTCCGTGTCCGCAGCGTGGTCTCGGAATCAGCAGCTCTGTCTGCATATCACGGATATGTATCATCCCTTTTAAGATATGGTCTCATATTGTGGGGAAATTCAGTGGATGCAATAATAATTTTTAAGATACAAAAAAAGTGTATAAGGGCCATATCTGGTTCGGAATTTCGAGAGCACTGCAGACCTTTATTTCGACGCCACAAGATCCTAACATTACCAGCTATGTAAATTTACGAGATTTGCATTTTTGTAAAAAAAAATCCTTTCCTATTTAAGTCCATATCTACAAAATCAAAAAGAGGTGCATACAGAAATAGATTGTATGCTCCTAAAGTAAACCTTTCTACAGTCAAGAAAAATGTTTATTGCATGGCGATAAAAATTTTTAATACTTTGACAGATGATTTCAAAGAATTGCCATTCAAATTATTTAAAATAAAATTGCTGGACCATCTGATACAACGTAGTTATAATTCTATTAATGAATTCATGAGTGAATGTAATGTATGACATACTTAATTGTTATTTTTTTTTAATTTTGATTTTATTTATTACTAAGTTAACTGACTATTTAAGTATTATTCTGTTAATGAATTCATGACTGAATGTAACGTGACATATATATTTTTTTTTTATGTATTGTTAAGTGATAATTATGACATTTATATCTCTTTAATGTTTGATTAATAAACGATTAGTAGATAATTGATTAGTAAACGAATTATGTGTAAACTTGTATAATTTAGAAATATTTGTACACCAAACCATGGTAAAACAAGAATTAGCACTCTACGACATGTAACACCGTTTTATACTCTTGTTTAATGCAAATAAATTGATTGATTGATTGATTGATTGATTGATACGCATCCTCGCACATCTCTGGTGGAAAAGCAGCCTAACTCTGCTATTTAAAAACGTAATTTGACAATTACGAAGTTACTTATTATACATATTATTATACTCTTATACTTATTATAAATGTTTTTAGGAAGCACTTCGAAATACTCCACAAGCTCAGTCATCAATTAATCAACCGGTTGAAGTTAAACCAGCGGAATGGGTAAGTGTTGATATAAAATTATAAATATATACAAATAAGTATATAAAAAAACAAAGAAGCAAAATGCAGCAACGAAGGTTAATAATATTTTGAGTCTAAAACGAAAATGTAACAATTTTGGGTCGTGTAATTTCCAAGGGACGCCATCCTCAAAAGAGCTTAATTTTTTTACAGATGGGAGAAGACGCTAATGAGGGTGTTGGACCTCACGCAAGCGCATCTGAGAAGCGTGAAATGCATCACCCCAGAATGGGTGGGGGTGCTTCAAGGCCAGCGCTTAGACAAGGGGCATTTCCTCAGACGGGTGGGGGTGCTCCAAGACCAGCGGTTAGACAAGGAACCTTTTCCCAGATGGGTGGTCAGATGCTACCTGAGACGCGTAGTGGTGATCCAATGTCAGCACTGCAGCAAGCGGCCTTTCTTCAGACGGGTGATAGTGGCCCGATGCTGCAACCTCAGAAAGAGGCCTTTCCTCAAATGGGCGGTGGTGGTTTAAAGTCAGCATTTCAGCAAAAGGCCTTTCCACAGATGGTTGATATTGGTCCAATGCTGCCACCTCGGCAAGAGGCATTTCCCCAGATGGGCGGTGGTGGTTCAATGTCAGAATATCAGCACGGGGAATTTCCTCAGATGGGTAATAGTGGCCCAAAGCTATTACTTCAGCACAAGGCATTTCCCCAGACGAGCGGTGGTGGTTCAATGTCAGAATATCAGCAAGGGGAATTTCCCCAGATGGGTGATAGTGGCCCAATGCTACCACCTCAGCAAAGGACCCTGACTCAGACTGATCGTGGTGGTCCAATGTCAGCACATCAGCAAGGGGCATTTCCCCAGATAGGTGATAGTGGCCGAGTGCCACCACCCCAACAAGGGGCTTTTCCCCAGATGGGCAGTGGTGGTCCAATGTCAGCACATCAGCAAGAGGCATTTCCTCAGATGGGTGGCGGTCTTTCGACTTTGAATCAGGAACCACCGGTAATACTCGTTATTAATACTATTGCGTAAGTGACTGCTATTGCTTGGATCATTAAATTTAAAGATGGACGATGAAGGAATTGGACTTTATTCAACGGTTTTTAGGGGATTTTGGATGCCATTACCTCTGAAAGAGCTATTATGACTACTAACAACCAGGGTCTTTTCAATAGGACACGGCAGTAATAAACACTAATATTATAAATTATTGGATAAGAATAAGAATAAATTTATTTAAACAAAAAAGGTACATACAATAATGTTATCAACAAAATATTTACATTACATTTAACAGAACATTTCGAAAGAAACATAATGTGAAACATTAGTTGTTTAGCGGTGACCGCACTAGACTCGAGGCCTGTATCGCGGAAACCAAAACCGATTACATAAGGTCGTTAACAAATCCAGTTCCTAAATCTAACAAACAAATTACACTATATGAAATTTATATACGTCTGTGTGTTAATGTGTGTACGAGTGTCTCTGTGTGTGTGCGTATTTGTGTGTGTGTGTGTGTGTGTGTGTGTGTGTGTGTGTGTGTGTGTGTGTGTGTGTGTGTTTGTGTGTATGTGTGTGTGATCAACTACAGGCTACTATAATGTCTTCAGTATCAATATAATCCAAATTAATTAACCAAGACTCGGTTGCCTTCTTTACATTTTTCATTGACAAACCCTTCATGTTGTCTATGTATTTACACGCCTTATTATATATGTGTGAATGGGCATAAGGAGGTAAACGCCTAGCAAACGTCGACCTTATTGTAGGAAGTGGGATTGGGTTTACAAACAGTAAATGCAAAAAGAAAATGAAGATTTGATTTTGGCAAGTAAACCGCATACGTTCGTGTTACATGTCTGATTCCAACAGCACTTCGGAAAATGGATGATTCTGCTATTTTTTTTCCTTTTCTTATCTTATCAATACAAAACTTCAGAGCAATACATATAGACGGTTCAACCTCAACCTCGTATATCGAATTGACGAAAATGAAATAACCACTTAATACATATAAAACGGTATATTTTTGAGGTCTGCGTATTCGTCCGTAAAAATAAACATTTCTTCAGGACTGTTCAGAGTGCACACTCTAGAGTGGTGAGGCCACAGTATACTCATAAATTGTATAACCCTTTGACTAAATTAACATTAACGTCAAAAAACTGCTATATGATGTGCATCAGTATATATAATAAATTGCCTGACCGCTTTAAATGTCACAATGCATTGGTGTTTAAGAATAATGTAAAGTCATGGCTTGTACAGAAATGCTATTACACTGTTAAAGATTATTTGGAAAATTAAAGTTTAGACATCTATAAACCATAAACTATTGTTATGCGGTTTTTTCCTGACTAACTAATTTTGTTTTGATTATTATCCGACTTTTTATTTTTTTATTTTATTTTTTATTTTTATGCATTTATATTTTACAATCATTTAAACTCATTTATTGTTGCTGTGACATTTGCACTATTTCAATGTTTTCTAATTGACGTTTTTGGTTTTGTAATAACTGTAGAATTGTTATAAGTTTTATCTACACATATATCATAAATGCTCTATAATGCGTTCAGAAACCGTAGGCAATGACCAGCATTATAACAACCAATATTATTGTGAGAATTTTTCTAATTTGTTTCTATATTTGTTCAAATTATTTTTTTATTACATTATTTTAATGTGTACAGTCTTTAGATATTTAATAGGTACCTAGCACTAGTAGCTAGTAGCAATGCAGGTCATTGCCCTATGGCTTCTGAACCCATCGTAGAGTACTTATGATATGTGTGTAGATAAAGTAATGTATGCAACTGTACATAATTAGGTCTTAAAACACTCGTGTGATCCTATTATGGAACTCGCTGACGCTCGTTTCATAAAACCACACTCGTGTTTTAAGACCCCTCATTATGCAACAGTTGCATAAAATACTATATTTCACTTTATAATTAGTGACCTCAATGTAAAATTTTGCCAATGTTAATTTAAATAACAACTTGGGTTGTATATGCGTGTACACTTGTAAAGGTAGGATTTGGTGATACTATACTGCACTTCTCAGAAATTATACCCCTGAAAATTTATAACCCAAATTCCATACGCAATAAATTTCATTTCATTTCATTTCTGAAGCCTACTAATTTAATTTAATGTAAAAGGACAAAATATTTACACTTAAAATGAATGCATATAGTAAAATTAAAGAAAAAACTTAACCAAAATACAATTTATACACAAAACATTATAAATATTTACCCAAAAAGGAAGCACGCCGTCTGCGTAGTCGCTTGCGCCATGGGGAAAAGCCCCTAGAACGCTGGCTGCATTGCCCCGCTGGATAGCGAGGCTTAGCCTTTGGGCAAAGTAGCAGCCAGCTTTAAGATCCCCGGACGCAAGGACCAGTCTTGTTGACAGGTCCTTGCACAGCGCCTTTGTATGAGATGACCACGGGCCCATGGTTTCTACAGCCAGTGCAGCAAATTCGTAGTGGAGTTGTTATCTCATTTTCTTTACAGTCTTAACAAAATAATCTGAACTGTTTTTTTACAGGATCTTATAAAAATAGATTATGATGACTCAATACTTCAAGGCCTTTCGAAACCAGGGTCAAGTCCGGTAAAAAACTTAATATTATAAATGCGATAGGACTGTTTCTATCTACTTATGTCGACTTATTGTTTTTTAGGTATATGGTGGTGGAGCAATGCCAGCACTTCAACAAGGGACCAATAGTCCTGAATGGGTAAAAAATATATACAAAAGTGGTAATAACAAAGTGCGAAATGTCTGTCAGTGTGTTGATTTTAATTGGTATTGTATAATTTCCAGATGGATGAAGGCCGCGCCTTGAAAGGGACTCCAATGCCTCAGCAAAGGGCCAGACCTCAAATGGGAGGCAATAATCCGATGCCAGGACCCCAACAGGGATCCTCAAAATATGTAATTTACATCAAAACTCCATTTTTTTTATACAACAGGAAGGCAAACCAGCAAGTGGATCACCTGATGGTAAGTGATCACCACCGCCTACAGACACCTGCAACAACAAAGAGAGTGCAGATACGTTGCCAACCCAGAGGGCTAAGATGGAATACCTCTTGTGCCAGTAATTACACCGGCTTACATTTCTGTGTGTTTGTAAATGCGACGTACGGTGACAGAGAGTTTTCGGCAGAACTAACTAAATAAAAGCTACGTGTTTGTAGCTCCGATGACAATTTAGTAAGAGCATTATTAGCAAAAATAGTTTAAAAAAAACATACATTTGGCAATCGACGAAAATGTATGTCAAGGTGGCTATTTTCTGCACGATACGTCCGATTTTGCTTTGGCATAGGGGCCTTATCCTAAACTTTGCTTGTTTCAGCAAGATTACTATTACACGTACGACATGCCAACTTTAAAAAGAAGTCCAATTCCGGTAAACTAAATTCATATTACTACCACTACATAGAATAAAGTAGACTCGCTAATCGTTCGTTTGTTCTCGTCAAATCTTCGTCCTTTTACTCCTTCTAAGCCACGCAATCGATTTTGATATGAAAATGAAAATGAAAATGAAAATAAAAAATTTATTTTACAAGTAGGCCATATAGGCTCTTTTACATGTCTGAATCTACTAGCGCTTCGGAAAATGGAAGAATCTGCTGAGAAGAAACGCCGAAAGAAACTCAGCAGTTTATCTTTTTCTTTTCTCTTTTCAAAACAAGATTACAGATACGGTTTCCACTGTCATTTTTTTTTTTAATACATCATAGGAAGGCAAACAAGCAAGTGGGTCACCTGATGGTAAGTGATCACCACCGCCTATAGACATCTGCAACAACAAAGAGAGTGCAGATGCGTTGCCAACCCAGAGGGCTAAGATGGAATACCTCTTGTGCCAGTAATTGCACCGGCTGTCTTGCTCTCCACGCCGGAACACAACAGCGCAAGCACTGCTGCTTAGCGGCAGGATTAGCGAGCAAGATGGTGATAGCGATCCGGGCGGACCTTGCACAAGGTCCTACCACCCGCAAAAGAGCGGATTAGAGCTTTAGAAGGTTTTTATGTACATTAAGAACATCTTAATTGTACCAGTGCAAAGTTGGGATGGGTCACTACTATAACACAAATGCTGTTGTGATTATGTGTATTTTAAATTAACTTTGTGACATTTTAAAACTAGACACAAAAAAGGGGGGTAGTGCCGATTTAGCTTAAATATGGCTAAGGACCCGTCTCAAAATTATTATGACATAATGACACACTGGACCATATTTATGATGACATAATGACACACATGGTGCCGTGTTTATTATGACATAATGTCACACACATTGGGCCATATTTATTATGACATAATGACACACATTGTGTCATATTTATTATGACATAATGACACACATTGTGTGTGTAGAAATATGTACGAGTTTGTAATTGAAATACAAATGTTTTGTTGTCAGACTACAGGTACAGACATAAGGTCTTATAATTTTTTGGTTGCTTTTCCATAGTTCACAATATTTATGGTGTACAATATCTTATGTATAAGAAGTCCTTAATAATACACAATAAATGTCTTTTAAAATCAATCCAATTCACAATTCATAAATTCTAATAACTAAACATAGACTAACTTGACTTAAAAACTTCAAATTACAATTTACCCCTGTAGTTGAAGAAGTATGTAAAACATATTGTTTTTAAACAATCATTAATCGTTTTTTTTAATTTTAAACGTCAGAAATTTATTATGATTTTTTATTTCAATAGTGAACTTTATCTGTATATTGTTATTAAGCGTGAACTAACTGAGGCATTTACTAATGATTATACTATTTTATCCAAAGGATCAATTTAGGATGTTGCCGAAAGTAGTAAGTTACATTTTATATTACGTACGTCAGCATCAAATACATCTACACTAATATAATAAAAAGGTAAACTTTGTTTGTTTGTTAGTTTGTTTGTATGTAGGGGGGTAATCTCTGGAACTACTGCACCGATTTCAAAAATTCTTTCACAGATAGAAAGCTACACTATCCTTGACGGACATAGGCTACTAATTTTACGTGAACGAAGTCGCTCGCGTCCGCTAGTATATCATATATCGGTGGTCAAAAATATCTGAACTCGACTCTATTACGTTCAAATACGTTCAGGCGTTTGGTTTGAGGTGTGTATCTGCTAGATTCCCTTGGGTTCACTGTTTTCTATAGGGGGCGGTGATTACTTACCATCAGGTGACCCAGGTGTTCATTTTCCTAATTTTTTTCCATCAAATGCGCGCACGCATTTGAACTCTGCAATCAATTCGCACGCACACTCTAAACTATTTTGTATCTGGTTGAAGGATAAAGATGGATACATATTTTTTAATTTTTGATATATTTTTTTTAAATTTACAGGATGATTTTAATACACCAATCAAATGGGTGCCAATGACATCGGTAAAAGAATATTAATATTAAAATGAAAGTATTTATTATTTTAAAAAATTTCCATATTATTAATAAAGTAATTATTTTTGTAGGCAAATGTTGACGATGGCTTAGCAAAAGTAACGGTAAGGAATATTTTATGTACTTGCCTATTTATTTACCGAACAAACAAATTGTAGCTCCAAAAAGCCGTTTAGACGTTTTTTTTATCTATATATATATATATAAATGAATCCCTATTTCCCTTGGTCACGACATCACGCCTGAACGGCTGGACCGATTTCGGTAATTATTTTTTTGGAGAAGGTGGTTCTTATGAAAGAAAAAAATCAAAAATCTGCTCATTTATGGCGTCTAAGGCGGAACAAAGTTCGCCGGGTCAGCTAGTTTTAAATAACGATCAAACACCAAACGACGGAATAGCCTGGCCGTTAAAGTGACTCTGACTGTCAGAGGTCGCGAGTTCGAATCCCGGTAGGGGCAGACATTTATATGATTAATGTAAATTAAATTGTACCGTACTCAGAGATGTTCCGTGTATTTAAGTATGTATTAAGACTGAATTAGATTAGTTTTTAGACTACTAGTTGTCCCAAGATACATATACACATAACTAAGTTCAATCTAACCACTGGAAGTAGGTTAAAATTCACATACAAAATGTGTTGTGGACCAAGTAATAGCCAACCACTTTTGAACCTTATCTCCTTATTATACGATCGAAACGTGATAAGTCAATTTATTAGTCCCTATTTCCCTTGGTCACGACATCACGCCTGAACGGCTGGACCGATTTCGCTAATTCTTTTTTTGTTCTGTTCGTTATTATCAGGAGAAGGTTCTTATGAAAGAAAAAATCAAAAATCTGCTCATTTACGGCGTCTAAGGCGGAACAAAGTTCGCCGGGTCAGCTAGTTTCAAATAAATAAATATCTTGGGACAATTTATACGAAATAAATAAAAAGTCTTAAGAAAGCAAATAAAAAAAAGAAGTAAATTTCGATTACAAAAATTAACAACAAATGGCGTCATTTCTCGTCAGCTAACGGGCATTCAAAATGATTTTGGTTACAAAAATTGAATGAGATAACTTGATTAAGTTTCTCATAGATGACACCGCGGCGCGGGTAGTTATACCCTAAAAAAATCAATAACCTCGTAAGGCCCCAAGTCCTAAATATAGGACAAATGTCAAACTGACTTTGAACTCACTGTCTCAAACGATATGGTTCAAAATTCATAGAATGAAATTTGATGTGGGCCTTACGAGGATAATGTAATGACCGTAAAACGAAACACATTGAAAAATTTGCAGGGTATAGTAGTTGGTAATGTGGCGAAACCGGCAACCGCAAGGCACAGAATGCTGATGTTGCAGGTTCGAGTCCTGCCATTACACTATTTTTTCTTTGTGTTTTCATTATTAATTAAATTAATGCCAATTCACCTAGATTTCTGTACCTACTTATTACGGCCAGGTCTGTTTTTGCCCAACCGCTGAGCCTAGCCGTACAGCATTCTAAGAACGCTGCCTTGAGCGGGTGAAATACGGGGATTTTATATTTTTTAATTAGATGATTTTTACAGTACACTTAGGTACATGTTTTATGCTGAATACAGCCAACAAGATGGTAAATTATATTTAAAAACAAAAACTGACGTCATATTAAATAAAGGCTTGTTAACAGACTAACAATGTAATGTCATTCATTATACATTGTTATCTGAGTCCGGTGTTACGTTTCAAAGGAAGTCAGAACATGGGAATGTCCCTGTTTGTCCTAATTATGATCTAATTGGACATAGGCGTACACAGCATCATATTCTGGGGGGGTTATGCTATACATATGTACCATAAACACCTTAGCCTCGTAAGGCCCAACATATAGGACAAATGTCAAACTGACGTTGAACTCACTATCTCAAACGATATGGTTCAAAATTCATAGAACTAAATTTGACGTGGGCCTTACGAGAATAAATTCACATATGTATTACCATCATTCTTATTGTGTTATTAACAAAGGTTGATTCACAAGAGCTGGTACCGAATGTTTATGAAATTAATGACAGTTTCATACATTTTCTAGGGTTACATTTTGCGGGTGATAGGACCTTGTGCAAGGTCCGTTGGGATCGCTACCACCATCTTGCTCGCTAATCCTGCCGCTGAGAAGCAGTGCTTGCACTGATGTTTTTCGGCGTGGCGGGCAAGACAGCCGGTGCAATTACTAGCACAAGAGGTATTCCGTCTTAGCCCTCTGGGTTTGCATCGCATGCATTGCAGTGCATGCTGTAATCACAGTAGGACATGTTGTTGCAATATCTCATACCTAAAGACCACATTATAATTATGGGCACTTTACCGCAGGGGACAGACTTGGGAGATATTTGTACATATAATTAAGTTTTTGTATTTTTTATTAGGTTAAGTTATTATAATTATGTTTACACATGTTCGGCATTTCAATAAATTTTATTTCATTTCATTTAATTTCATTTAATTTCATTCATTTCATTTTATTTTATTGTATTTCATTCATTTCATTTCATTTCATTTCATTTTATTTCATTCATTTCATTTCATTTCATCTGCAATCTCTTTAGTGTTGCGGGTGTTTATAGGCGGTGGTGATCACTTATCATCAAGTGCACGTGCTCGTTTTCCTTCCTATGTTGTTTAGAGAAATAAATTTCGGCGCTAGCTCTTATGAATCGGTCTGTAACACCATTTTTCTCAGTGTCCAATTTCATAAACGCGACAGGCGACACGTGACAGTGACAATTCGATAAGTCTGTAGAGTTAAGTACTTATCGACACAGTAATGGACGGCGAATTATCACTGTCACCTGTCGCCTGTCGCGTTTATGAAATTGGGGCCAGGTGTCCTAACATGACCGGCAAAGTTTACTTAATCTGAGTCTATCTCTATGTACGTCCCTTTCTTATAACACTAGCTTGACAGAGACGCAGTGAGGGATAAACTAAACCTGGACCGGTCATGCTAGGTCCACTGCCCTATGTAATTGGATGTTAACAGGACATGGACACCGGACGGAATTTAAATATGGTCATAAATGTGAGTTTTTGTTGTAAATATAACACAAAAAAAATATTATAAAGGTGACGTGACTGGGCGCGTAGGTCGAGAGCGGCCTCGGCGTACAGTAGAGGAAATATATTCACGTACCACCTTAGAACCCTATCGCATGACGCGACGAGTTAAACGCCAGGCTATGTCATACTAATGCCATGCGTATGTCTCTTCGAATAGGTTCTACGGTGGTACGTGTTTCATTTTCCTTGACTGTACATTCATCGACCAAATTGATTACGTCCTAAAGACAGGCCAAATTAGAACCACCCGAAACCGCCGAGCTTGTATGAAGCAAGCGTTGTAATGCTTTTGAAGGTATCATAGTCAAAAAGGTAAAATAAGAAACTCTTATGGTGCGACTCTGTTCGTCAGTCCGTCTATCTACCTGTCTATCACAGTTTAAAATGTTAAATTTTTGCGTTAATTCTCAGGGTCATGTTCCAATGGCCATGCTCCTGTTTAAAAAACGTGACAGTTGATACGATTCGACATAAATGACTCTACCTACTAAAACGTGACAATTTTTTTATTTTTTTATTTTATTATTCAATTGATTACACAGTATAACAGTTTACACTAAGGCACTGTGAAATTTAAAGCATTATACAATAAAAGGAATAGAAAAGAGAAAAATACAAACAAGAGTACAAATGTAAAAAATAATAATATATCGTCTAATTGAGGACACACGCCCATTCATCACCTCACAGAACCTCAGGCACTCATCACACACACTTGCCCATTGACCAGCAAACACATCACAGCCTGGTGGCGATGCTAGAAGCGCGTTGAGGTAATCGAGAGCGCGAACGAGCGGTGACATCCTGTGTGACACGGTGCGAGCCGGCGGAACTGCCAGGAGGTGGCGGTGTCGTGGCCGGAAATCAAACTTGACCACTGGAGGGACGTGCAGACGCAACAGTTGGGTCACTAATTCAGGACAGTCAGAGTCCCCACGCAAGGTCCTACAAGCAATAGTAAATATGTCAACTTGTAGCTCCTGACATTTGTACTAAATAGGAACCAAGCCAGACTCTAATACTAAGTTAAGTTTTATGTTACTTTTTTTTAGGGCACTATATTCGTCCCAGTCATTGATCGTTATAATGAAGAACAGGTAACTATAAAATTACTTTTTCTTTCAGTTTTGCAGTCTATTAAAGATCTTTTGTAAAAAAAATCTTAGTCATTTTGCAGGACCCAAACATGCTTTATCAGTATTCAGTGACTTATTCTTTCCAATTGGAATTAAATTTAAATGTTATATAATGACAACACAAAGAAAAATTAGGGTAATGGCAGGACTCGAACCTGAAAACTCAGCATGCGTGCCTTGCGTTTGCCAGTCAAACTATTGACTAACACTGACTGAACTGACTGTTTGAAATTTAATTTAAATGTTAAAAAAAAATCGAAAGAAAATTTCGATTACAAAAAACTTTCCAATTGGGTTACAGATGGCTATGCGAGATTCTCCAGTTCAGGGGTTCACTAGGGGGCTGCTAAGCGAAATCATCTCGAAAATACCCTTATAAAGCTATCGTCACCGGAGACCCAGACACAATACGCATCTTTAGAATTAAAGCGACCCATTTCTGAATAATACACGTCCCAAAATATCGCCTTGATTAAAAGACAAATCCAAAATCCAAATCCAAAATAATTTATTTGTCAACACAGGTGGATAATAAGATGTTACACAATTTCAATAGCATCACCATGTTTCGCCATCAGGCATACAAATATTTCGCAAGTCAGTGTACAGCAGCATACATAATATTATCAAATGTCATATTCAGAATTGAGTCGCTTTAATTCTAAAGGTGCGAATAGATTCCTCTATTGTTATAACGGCTATAGTTGTTTACCATCGACGAAAGCGTTAATCTCCTGCCTTCTATCCTAAACATTCCTGAGATTGTAAATATCCATTCATCATAGTTATTTAGTTTGCCTTGAAACCTCAACTTTCATCCTCAGGTCACGAGCCCCATGAGGCGTTTTACTATGCGTCTAGCCTCAAATATAGGTTAAGGGCAACTGCTATACATGTGGACATCTGTACCTGTACTCTCTAAGTCTTAAAGCTATATTCCCTCATCGTTGAAATAATCGATATGCTTCTCTTTACCTTGCCTTCTCTTTGACCTCCTGAAGGCAGGGAATAGAGAAATATGGCGATTGCTCGAACGATGAGAAAGTAAAGCTCTAAGATTTAGAGAGTTTCCACAGGTGCAACAGTCCGCAGGTAGAACAGTTCATCATCATCATCATCATCTCAGCCACAAGAACTGCTGAACATAGGCCTCCTCCATGGATTTCCAAAGTGACCGGTTGGGAGCCGCTTGCAACCAGCGCCTTCCTGCCACATGTCATCGTCATCGGACCATCTTGTGGCTGGTTGTCCTACGCTGCGCTTGCCAATACGCGGCCGCCATTCGAGAACTTTTCGTCCCCATCGGCCATCAGTTCTGCGTGCTATGTGCCCTGCCCACTGCCACTTCAACTTGCTAATCCGTAGAACAGTTGCCTTCATGCTAAGTGGTATTTTAAAATGTAGCTTGGTACTCCAGATTGTCTAAGGGCAACTGCTTTATCTGTGGGCATCTGTACCTGTGAACACTCTGTAAATCTTAGAGCTGTACTCTCTTATCGTCGGAACAATAGCCCATGTTTCTCTATTCCCTGCCTTTAGGATGTCAAAAAGAAGGCAAGGAATAGAGAAACATATCGATTACTGCAACGATGAGAGAATTATAACTTTAAGATTTAGAGTGTCTACCGGTACAACTGGCCACATTTGCCCCTACACCTGACTTGACTAACTAAAATTTAATTTGCAGACACCACTCTCAACCACGTTGGTACCGTTGACTGCGACGGAAAACGTCGCCATGAAGGCACTCCTGCAATTCATGAAACCCGAGGATCTGAAGAGGAATGACTGGCTGGGTTTTGATGCGGCTTTGAGCAAGGGAAATTCAGAAGGAACGGTATGCGAGTGTTAGACGATATATGGAACAAAATCCAGACTTTGAGAGTTAGTTAAGAAAATAATTGGGCAAGCCTCTTCGGAAAGAAACCGGTTCCGTAGTATTTGAACATTGTACCTACTGCTGCGGCCCTAACATGACAGCCCAGGTTTAGTTTAACCCCTCCCTGTGTCTCTGTCTAACTAGTGTCATAAGAAAGGGACGCAGATAGAGATAAACTAAACTTGGCCAGTCATGTTAGGGCCACTGGAGTATTTGGTTCATAGAAGTCATTTCATGCACATGGAAGTATTGAGTGCTTTTGTTTAACTAGAAGGCGCATTGGACTAAATAAAGCGATCCAATGACACCGGGCAGATGTAATTTTAAGGGTCTATATCGGAAACCTTACATCGTTTGTCCTAGTCAACATTAGCCCTAATTAATTTGTCATGAATCTTATTTTCGGATCATAAATTTCAATTAAATGGGACCCCACTTGGAATAGTCCTGCAAAAACTAAGTGCTATAGATTGGTACTTTGGGTGCAGATAGAAGGATGATTTATTTCATGCAAATTGATGTCAGAAAGAGCTGTCAGTTGCTTAGTCTACTATGAACAGTAGTGGCTTTTAAGAGACACGTTTGATTAAACGTAAAGTTGATTATTTAGCTTGTTTTATTAAATTTTAGTGTGATGGAGGAGGCTGCCCAGCAAGGGTAAGCGAACAAAATAACTTGCAATATTCAGAAGTATATGTATAGCGCTCATACATGTATGTATGTATGTAACAAAGTCTGGATTATATAAAGCGAATATTTGATTTTATTTCAGTGCCACACTACGTCATGTCGTTCAACTGTAAGTATGAGCAATTAGTAGCATATTAACTAATACTACGCGACCCGCCCCGGCTTCGCACGAGTAAGTAGGATGTAACGTACAGTAGGGGAAATATATTCACGTACCACCTTAGAACCCTATCGCAATGACGCGACGCGTCAAACACCAGGCTATGTCATACAAATGTCATGCGTATGTCTCTTCGACTAGGTTCTACGGTGGTACGTGTTTCAATTTCCTTGATTGTACATAAAAACCTTCCATTAAAAAACCTCTAAGTTACATTAAAAACCGTATCAAATTCCAATGCGTGGTTTAAAAGGAATAGGTGGCCGAAGACATAAGGACAGGCAGAAACGGATAACAACTTTGCTTTATACTCATTTACACTATGTAAAGGTTTTTTTTGAGTAGCTTTCATTCCCATTGATTGATCACTAAATGTTCGCAAATTAATTAAAGGGTTAATGATTGCTCCATTAACCGTAATTAACTAATTACAACTGGTTCTATCTGATCGAGAATACGAGTAGCCTTTAGGTGTACGCGTGTCAGTCAATCAACGAGTGATTATTAAAACACCACTTTTGAGAATTTATTACTTATTATGAGATTACGTTACAGGCCTGATTGTTTAAGAGTTTAGAGTAAAAAGTGCTTGAGTGGTATTTATACATTAATTATTAAGGTTAAGCTAGCTGTCCCAGTGCTTGACATTTGTAGTGAATTATTTTAGCAGTAGGTACCACTACCTCGATTTTTATTTGCTATCGAAGACTCATATTACGTTACTACAGGCAGCAACTTTAACTACACGTAGTATAGTGGTGGTGGTTTATAGGAGAGTGTTTGTGACATATGTTGTTTCATCTGGAAGCGGAGGAGGGTGGGTTTTTGCATGAAGACTATATACGTCGCCCAGGCGCAGCTGTTTTTCACTTGCATAGCACTGGTTGCGTGGAGTCGCAAGATAATTTGTTCCAGTTTGTTGATAAATAAATATCTTGGGACAATTTACACCAATTTTTACCGGACATTCCTCGAAAATACCGGACTGTACGCTTAAATACCGGACATCTGGCAACCCTAAGCGCCACTGCTCTACACTACACATTCTAAATCTTAGAGTTACTCTCTCTCATCGTCCGAGCAATCCCCATGTTTCTCTATTCCCTTTGCGGGTGGTAGGGCCTTGTGCAAGGTCCGTCCGGATAGCTACCACCATCTTGCTCGTTAATCCTGCCGCTAAGCAGAAGTGCTTGCACTGTTGTGTTCCGGCGTGGAGAGCAAGACAACCGGTGCAATTACTGGCACAAGAGGTATTCCATTTTAGCCCTCTAGTTTGGCAACGCATCTGCTATCTCCTTGGAGTTGCGGGTTTCTATAGGCGGTGGTGATCTCTTACCATAATGTGACCCACTTGCTTGTTTGCCTTTCTATTTTATAAAAAAAATCTCACGAGAAGGCAAAGAACAGAGAAGCATGGCGATTGTTCGGACGATGAGAGAGTATAGTTCTAAAATTTAGAGAGTGTCAACAGTGGCCCGTTTCACTAAGCTACAAGTTACAATTTTACAAGTCTAAACTGGCAACATTGGTCAATAAAGACCAATGGCAATGGGCATAATGACCAATGTTGCCGGTTTAGACTTGTAAAATTGTAACTTGTAGCTTCGTGAAACGGGCCACAGGTAGAACAGTTACCCATATTGTTGAATAATTTAGATGTACGAGTATATGTCGTTGGTAAACTTTTCCCCTCCGAGTAAGTAAGGCAAGTAATTTGGTAACAGGTATTTTACCTGTTCCTGCGAACATATAAAAACACTGGCCCTGAAAGTTTTAAGTTATTCACGAACCGGGGTAAAAGCATAATATATAAGGGCATTAGATAGTGAGGAGAAATGGCGTAAAAACACTCCTCAAGCTTTTGTGAAAAACGAGGGCAATTTACAATCATTTGTACCAGACGGGGACATTTTATTTTCAACCTCAACTCAACGTTGAGAAAGAAAAATACTTATTAATTTGTCTCAGGGGTCAGGGTTGAAGGAATATTGAAGAGCGGCGATGACAGCTAGCTCCGAACCCTGACAAAGCCAGTTTTTTGGGGTACCGTACCCAGAGTTCCGTGGGTTAGCGGTAGATAGCTTTGCGGCATTATATCGAACTATCGATAGTATTATTGATAGTATCGTGACCTCGAAAAATAGTCACAATATCGATAGGCCTATCGATAGTTTTGATATTGTGTGTAATTGATAAGATAAAATTTTCAACGTAAACGTAAAGGAACCCTTAATGCGCATGCTCAATTCGCACTTGACCGCTTTTTTTGCAATCAATCTACGGTTGTCATTCCTTTCATTAATATTTAATGGACACATTCTTTTTCTTACTGTTTTTTTATGTCTTAGTGCCATGGAGATACTTGTTCTGCTGGGGTGAGCATAACGACGTTTTTAATAACCCTTCAATTCGAAAATGTATTAAGTACCATAGTATACAGATTTCGGGGTTGCCATTTTGTTTTTTCTATGTAGAAAAATTTTTGTTCGCCACATCTATTATTATATAGTTTATCTACATGAGCGTTTCTTATGACATCAGTTTGACAGAGACGCAGGGAGATAAGTTACCACTGGCCACTGGATGAGATTGCTGTTTGGCGATAAGACTGCCGGTTGAATCCTTTGTAAAAATGTCCATCTGCATTTTTCCTTTTTATGTAAATTCGATCAAGAAATTGCTTATATTAATAAAACGGATCACTCACGTATTTTTACGACGAGAAATGCCCGACATGTTTCGGACCAGTCCGAGGTCCTTAATCATGAGCCCCCGCGGCGGTGGCGCGACGACGACCTGTCGGGCATTTCTCGACGTAAAAATACGTGAGTGATCCGTTTTATTAATATGTCCGAGTCTCACGGTAGTTTCATGTTAAGAAATTGCTTAACCACTTTTCGACCGTATTACAAAGAGTAAAGTGATCAATTTACTTGGTCGACTATACATTTGTGAACTAAAAAATAGTACCTCTATTGTTGTTGTTGTTATTTTTAGTTAGTTAGTAAAAAAAATTGTTAAACTGTTTAGTTCAAAAAAAGTTTCAGTCACAAATCTTAAATTATCGAAGATTTTTTGGTCAAAGAGTTGCTACTAACATAATGCTATTACCGACTTCAAAAAAGGAGGAGGTTCTCAATTCGTCGGGCTATTTTTTTCATCTGTTAATGATTTAAATAGTACTGCGTTAAACAATTGGCTACTTGACACCTTCAACCCATTTTTATTATACATTTTTAGGTTGTACAAGTCATTTCAACAATTTTCTTCTGCTTTCTAGCCTTTGGGCTGGCTGTAACCCTATCCATAGCGACAGTTTCAGTTTTAACCGACTTCAAAAAGAAGAGGTTCTCAATGCAACTGTTTTTTTTTGTGTAATATGTTACACGATAGCTCCTCCAATTGTGAACCGATTTCGACAATTTTTTTTTGTGAAATAGGAAAGCAAACAAGCAAGTGGGTCACCTGATGGTAAGTTATCATCACCGCCTATAGACACCCGCAACACCAAGAAGATTGCAGATGCGTTGCCAACCCAGAGGGCTAAGATGGAATAACTCTTGTGCCAGTAATTACACCGGGTGCAAGCACTGCTGCTTAGCGGCAGGATTAGCGAGCAAGATGGTGGTAGCGATCCAGACGGACCTTGCACAAGGTCCTACCACCCGCAAAAAAGTCAAAAGTATTAAGTTAGTTACACTCAAGGTTGGTCCTATTTAAATTTGGATCAATTATTTCATCTTTAAAGGTGGAATATTAAGGGATGAAGGAGGCTCATTAGAAGCTCTATGTTGGAAATCAGTTTTTAATTTAAAAAGGAAATTTTTTATTTTTTTATTTTGCAGTGTATTGGAATACGCTGCCTGTCATCAGTGAGTATCTTCTTTATCTTCACTACTTAGTATAAAAAAAATCGCTATCTATATCTGTCCTCATTACTCCGGCCGCTCTCTCCTTCTAAACCAGGCAACGGATTTTAAACAGTTTTCACTGTCATAAAATGAGCTAGTTCTTCGGTCATTATATATTCTTCATATAAATATTGCTCTGTACAAAATACTGAGACTTCCTAATTTCGAATAAATAAAAATTCAGTAAAATATTGTATTTTCAAAATTCCTTAAATGAAGTTATTATATATTTACCCCCTTATTCATAAACGCTTCGTAAACGTTTGTTAGTTAAAATGTTTTATGTCTTTAACTGTCCATTGTGACATTTGCCCTCAAATGAAAGGGACACAACATTTATTAGCTTAAAAAGATAGTTAAGGTTTTATGAATGAGAGGGTTAGACGAGAATCACTAGTTATTGACGGACGTACGTTTCGTTGTAAAAAAGTTTATAGCCCCCCCCCCCCCTTAAGTATCAAGTTCAACCAATATTTCGCATGAATATTAGTGCAACTGCGCCAAGTATTGCCAAAAATATTGTAATGGTTTCTCAGGAGAAAGTCGATTTTTTTTTCTCTAAATTAAGTTTTTTCTTACATGATTAAAAATGAGAGGTGTCAACCTGACGTAATTAGAGGCATCCGTACTGTTATTATTTTTATCTACACACATATCATAAGTGCTCAAAAACGCGTTCAAAAACCATAGAAAATGACCAGCATTATTACAACCAATGTTATTATAAGAATTGTCTTGTCTGTGGTAGTAGGTAAATCTGTTCTTTATTGGGTAGTATCTCTTAGTAGTCTGTGTTTATTGGTGATCACATTACCGATATCTCGTGACGTTATGAATTTAAATTTGGAACAGCTGTCAAAATTCAAGTTGGTCTCTATTCTAGTATCCACAGATATTAAAACAGTTATCGATACGAAACGTCAACTCAGTATGTTTTTTTAATTTAAACGCACGACATTTGATCTCGAGTGACATGAGAATAGGGATTTCATTCGTTTGTCTATGGTTTAAAAAAAACGTTCGTCTTGGCGGATAGATCGAATGGCTAGTTGTCATTCGTTTGTTGGTTTTTTGCTGTTACGGTTTTTTGCAGTTATGATATGTGTGTAGATAAAGTAATGTATGCAACTGTATATAATTAGGCCTTAAAACACTCGTGTGATCCTATTATGAAACTCGCTGACTCTCGTTTCATAAAACCACACTCGTGTTTTAAGGCCTCTCATTATATAGCAGTTGCATAAAATACTATTAAATTGCAAACAATCGATATTTTTCACGTGTAGTATTCGGTGTATTAGTTCTCAAACTTTTTTCCCCACGGAACCCTTTTGGAAAGCGAAATATTTGACGGAGCCCTTAAAAAATTGATTCATATTCATATAATTATAATTAAAGTAAATTACCATCGAAGGGTGCACCGTTCTGGATGACTTTTGGTGGTGCTTCGAGCTGCCGCCCGGAGTCGTCGCACGGGCCGATGGACCCTTCGATCTTCATTATTACCCTTACGATGCACCGATTCATTTTACTTGCTAAGCAATCGTAGTCGCCCGTACCACTTGCGAGGACTACGATTTGAGACATTCAGGCCACAAAAAAAAAGCCCTTAAAAAAACACAGCATTAAACTTTTTTTCTGTGTTTTGTTCTCATTGTAACCTATGTAAAATTGTGTAATCACACGGTGCCCCCACAGAAGCTTTGTGGTATCCTAGGGCACATTTTGAGTAGAGTTGCCTTAAATTATGTATACCACGGCGCATAATCACGGCGCAAGGTGACTACATGTATTCCGAGATCCAGGCGGTATAGAAAAACTTTATGTATTTACAGTGCGATGGGCCGGGTTGTATGTCCATGGTAAGAGATATTTTAAATAATGAGGTGTCAACTTATTTATTTTTACAAAAATAATACATTTAAAAATTCCAAACTAGACATAGACATATAAAACTTAAACTAACACTAAGCGCAAGCGTAAGTTACGGGGGATTTCTTCACTGGTATTAGATACCAGACCCGCCACAAGGTGGACCGATGACCTGGTGATCGTTGCGGGAACCCGCTGGATGCAAGCAGCACAAGACCGGTCGTTGTGGCGATCCTTGGGAGAGGCCTATGTTCAGCAGTGGACGTCTTTCGGCTGAAAATGATGATGATGATGATGATGATTAAATACCAGTAAAGGAATTCCCCTTTTTACCAGTAAATAAATAAGAAATAAATAAATAGAACTAAAACTAGGGAAAGTAAAACTAGGTGAGGTCCCCCAGGTCTGATCCCTGCGGTAGGGTCCTCACGATGCTGGCTGCGTTTCCCCTCTGGATTGATACACCAATCCGTTGAGCAAGAAACGAGCCAGCTCTAGGGTCCCCAGTGGCTGAATGCATTTTTTTTAAAAGGTAGAAAAGTTGGTGTTCGTTATGAGGTGTTATTTATTTACTTAACGGGCTCGCAAAATAAATAGCAGTCCCTAATACAACATTAAGATGTTCGCTAGCTTATTCAGCCAACTGTTGTGTTCCGGCGTGGAGAGCAAGACAGCCGGTGAAATTACTGGCACAAGAGGTATTCCATCTTAGATCTCTGGGTTGGCAACGCATCTGCAATCTCCTTGGTATTGCGGGTGTCTATGGACGCTTGTGATCACTTACTATCAGGTGACCCTCCAGCTCGTTTTCCATAAAAAAAGTGTAAGGCTATCTACCATGCTATTGTCCAATGTAATTAAGGGTATGTGAAATAGAGTATAAATGAAATAAATTAATTGTTCAATTTTCAGTGCATCGGGAACTCCTGTAAAGCAACTGTAAGTGAAATTTACATGTAGGTACAAATACACAAAGCAATGACATAAGTGACATAACTGTACTACGGTATCGGTTTGGTCACAAGGTGGGCATGTCAATGAATAAAGTTCACACGACTTCTATGTATAGACTAGACATTGAACTGATATTTTGTCACACTGAGTTACGCTACATGGCTGCAAGTCATTACCGCAAACGTAAGAAGGAGACGCTTTTATGTATCACACTTAACCAAATACTTGTTTTTTTTTTAACAATTCAGCATTTCTGGGTTCAAAGGATAGCCCCTGTCTTTTGAAGCTGCAAATACCAGTTTAGGTTGCAGCCATGTACAGCACCTCAGCACAGAATAAATAATACTAACGTACGGAAACTTCTCTTTTACGACCACGATTAAACTAATTCCAACTTTATTAACACGCTCAAAAAGTTAGTATTCTTCATACAGTGTCAAAGGGCACGGGCCCCCCGTCGCTCGCCTTCCCCCTACTACTCCCGGCGACAGGCTAGGGTTGCGCGGCAAATAAAAAGATTAATTGCCTATTGGTTTATTTAAAGATAATTTTATTGAAATCCCTTTTTTTTTCTAGTGTAATGGTCAAGCATGTGACGCTCGGGTACAGTTCCATTGTTTTTAAATCGTCAATTGTAATGTTAACAGCTTAAATTAAAGGGGATTCCTTCATTGGTATCAGATACCAGTTGTCGGCAACGCTGGCAGATAAATTATTCTTTTTGATTCTTTTTTTTAATATTTTTGAAGATGTTCTTTTATAATTGATGTATGTCAGTAGTTGAAATGAGTTGAATAAGAGTCCTTGCAAATTCACGCTGTTTAATTTGTTAGCGACAAAGTGGTCCACCGAGCGGATTTGAATCAGTACCCGATCGTAGAGTAGTTGGGTATTTGTTGTGTGAACGTGGAAAAATGGTGCGTACACGTACGGGCGCCGGCGCGAGCTCTGCGGCCGTCGAGGCCGACCCTATTGTGCGGCCGCAAGTTGATGCGGTTAATGTTGGAGCACAAAGGGTGGTGCAGTCGACCGCCAGCGAGGCTTCGCTCGTCACCGTGCGGCCGCATGATGCCGCGGCCAACGGCGACGTCCACGTCGAGCCAAGCGATCTACGCCGATCCACGTCCATGGCGACGGTATTCTCGTACAGAAGTGGTGGCTCCACACGGAGTCAGCGAGAGCGCCGTCGACAGGAGATCATGTTGCGAGAGGTTGACGATCTCGAACAAATTGAGTTGGAGCGCCTACGTATTAAGGAAAACTCAATCAAGCGACGTAGGTGCCTTGAAGAAATGCGGCTTGATGAAGAGAGCGACGAGGAAGAGCTCGTAGGACGCGAGGCCGCGCCCGCCGCCTCGCACCCGGCTACGAGCGACATCGACCGACTCGCCGCCGCTATCCTACAAGCGAGCCCAGCACGGCGCGCCACCGACCTGCCGAGTTTTAACGGCGACGCGTCCGACTGGCTAATGTTCAAGGCCGCGTTTTTAGAAGCTACAACGTCACATTCTCTTTCTAAAGTCGAAAATTTACAGCGCCTACGGAGAGCGCTTACAGGAGAAGCTAAGGAAGCTGTGTCGGCTCTCCTGTACACGTGTAGCGATCCATCGGATATTATTTCGACTTTGGAAAGACGTTTCGGCCGCCCATCATGCATTTTACAAAGTCAAATTTCATCAATAAAAGCATTGTCAAAATTGAAAGATAGCGAACCTCACCAATTAGCGACGTTCGCTGCCAAAATTCAAAATTTTTACGTAGCCGTCAAGTCGTTGAAAATGACAGGCGTCATGTCAAGTCCAGAAATTTTAGGAAATGTTTTAAATAAATTTACAGATATTTTGAAAAGTAAATTTTACACTTTTGTAACAGCAAAGCAGCTTGATGGGGAACCTGAATTGGGGTTGTTGGTGCAATTTCTCAACGAGGAGGCAGATGCAGCGTGTCGATTTGCTTACCTAAGCGATGTTGTTAAGTCACCGCCGTCGTCGTCCGTCGTTACCGCGCCGCCTCCGCGACGAGCCGACCACAAGAACAGTAAGCCGCGCGCGGCGATGTACCACGCGGCCGAGTCTGTTCCGGTCGCGCCCGCCCGGAAGAAGTCGGCAGCGCCGGTTTCAAAGGTGGTTGAGCCAACGCAGGTAAAGTGCCCATGCGACAAAGAAATTCATTCCCCTATTTTTCAATGCCCTAAATTGAAGTCGATGGCTCACCATGAACGTTGGTATTTTGTTATGGATAATAACCTTTGCTTTCGTTGTCTAGGTGCAAAGCATAGACGACGCTTCTGCTCTGCTGATGGCTGCAGTGTAGAGGGATGCGGCAAGCCTCACCACGAACTTCTACACCGGGATGCAGCGGTCGCAGTGGTTTCGAAAGTTGACTGTTCGAATCATCAGGCCCTGCTCAAGGTTTTACCGGTGGTGCTGAGAGGCCCCAAAGGTGAAGCGAGTACTTTTGCCCTGTTGGACGACGGCTCCACGACTACGCTAATAGATGAAACTCTGGCTAACCGTATTGGAGCTGAAGGCACGTCAGGTACTCTTCACATCACAGGCATCCAATCCAATAGCAGTGTCACTTCGCGTAACGTCGAACTATTTATTCGCGGTGAACACACACAAAGTTCGTCATATGTTTTGAAGGCTAGAACAATGCCCAATCTTTCCCTCAGTCCGCAGTCCATTACCAAGCCGCTTACGCAGTTTAAACATCTGCAAGGGCTGCCCCTGCCTACTTACACTGACGCACGTCCCCAAATTCTTATTGGTCAAGACAATATAGGTTTGATGTTGCCCAACGATGTGAGGCGAGGTAGAGATGATGAACCTATAGCGACCTTCACGATACTGGGTTGCGTTCTCCACGGGAATGTCAAGGCCGTAGGTCCACGCGTGGGACACGCTGGTCATGTAGTTATGCACGTAAGTAGTAAGGACGAAGAACTCTCAGCTCTCGTGCGTCAGAGTTTCGCTCTGGATGCACTTGGCGTTTCCACAACGCCACGGAAGTCTAAACTGGATCAGCGGGCAGTAGACATACTTGATAGAACGAGTCAGCTGAAGGACGGGAGGTGGTATATTGGATTGCCATTTGTAAACGAAAACGTCATATTTCCTGAGAAACGTTTTGAGGCGATGAAGCGGCTTAATTACATTGAGTTGAAATGTAGACGAGATAAGACATTTGCTACAGCTTATCAAGCACAAATTCAAAATTTACTTGATCAAAATTACGCAGAAGAATGTTTAGGTCCCGGGGTTGAAGGAAGGACATGGTTTTTGCCACACTTTGGTGTGACAAACCCAAACAAACCTGGCAAGCTAAGACTTGTGTTTGATGCAGCCGCACGTTCTCACGGTGTCTGTCTTAATGATAATTTATTAACCGGTCCGACTTTGTTGCAGTCCTTGTTAGGAGTGTTGTTTCGTTTTAGACAAGGAGCGGTGGCGGTTACGGCAGACATCAAGGAGATGTTTCTACGCATTAAAATTCATGAAGAAGATAGAGACTGTCAACGCTTTTTATGGAGAAGCGTTACAGGGAGGGGGGAGGTGCGAGAGTACCGCATGAGTTCGATGATCTTTGGCGCATCTAGCTCTCCTTTTTCCGCCATTTACGTTGTAAATAAAAATGCTGAAGTAGTTAAGCAGACCAACCCTCGTGCGTTCAAAGCCATCACGAAGAACCAGTATGTTGATGACTATACTGACAGCTTCAACTCAGTTTTCGAAGCGCAAGAGGTAGCAAAAGTCGTTTTTGAAACTTATAAAAGAGGTGGTTTTGAACTGCGCGGGTGGGCTTCTAACAGTAGGGCAGTTTTAGATTGTTTTCCACAGGAACTCTGGGCAAAGGGTGACGTCAAGCTGTGCGACGAAGGCGCGACTCCTGAGAAGATCCTGGGAGTCATGTGGAACTCAGGTGCTGACGTTATTGGTTTCAACACCAGAGCACCACGTGTTTCTCCTGACATTATACAGGGAAAAGAGGTGCCGACAAAGAGGCAGCTACTAGCTACGGTTATGTCGTTCTTTGACCCGTTGGGATTGGTAAGCCCACTCACTATTAGAGGTAGAATTCTGCTACAGGACGTTTGGCGAAGCGGCCTAGGTTGGGACGAGCGCTTGAAGGAAGATCAAGCTAAGCGTTGGATGTCCTGGCTGCAAGCGATCAGCTGCTTGGGCGAGCTGAGCGTTCCTCGCTGTTATCTCCCTGGAGGCGCGATGCAGTATGATGCAGAGCTCCACGTCTTCTGTGACAGTAGTGAGCAGGCCCTTACAGCGGCATGCTACTGGCGCTTCTTGGCTCCGGTAATAAGTTGTAGCTTAGTAATTGCGAAAAGTAGAGTAACATCCTTGCGTCCCGTCAGCATCCCTCGTTGTGAACTTCAGGCCGCCGTGCTTGGAGCCAGGTTGGCTGACACTGTTGTTCGTGAGCATGATATTAAGCCAGTCCGAACAGTTTATTGGACAGACTCGGCCACTGTCATTGCCTGGATTCGTTCAGATGCCAGAAGCTATAAAGCCTTTGTTGCCAACCGCCTGGGCGAAATCGATGAGTTAACGAATCCAGAACAGTGGCGGTGGGTGCCCGGTACCGAGAACCCAGCTGACCTGGCTACCAGAGACACAGTATCATACCTGCCCCCAGAAAGTACGTGGTTTACGGGTCCAACATTTTTAAAACAGGATGAATCGGAATGGCCGGCGCCGTTGTTTACGCGGCCAGACCTTCCTGTTTCCGAACAAAAAACAAATGAAGTTGTTAATGCAGTTATTGTTCAACCACTTACTTTACCTGACCCTACGCGATTTTCAAACTGGCTGACACTCATAAACGCTACTGCGTACATGCTTTGGTTTATAGCGCGCACGAGACGCCAAAATGTAGAGTTTATTGAATGTAAAAGGCGTGCCGAGTGTTTATGGGTTAAGCGAGTTCAAATAGATTGCTTTCCCAAGGAATACACTTGCTTAAGAGAGAGCAAGCCTATTCCTTCAAACAGTAGCTTGTTGGAGTTGAGCCCTTACGTTGACGAGGAGGGGCTTTTACGAGTGAGAGGTCGCATCGACCTCGTAGAGGGCGTTCCTCGTGACGTCAAGAGGCCACTGCTACTAGGCAAACATGCTTACACTTATTTATTTCTAGGGTACTGTCATCGAAAGTACTTGCACGGAAGCACAGAGACTGTGCTTAACGAAGTCCGTCAGAGGTACTGGGTACCTCACCTCCGTGCAAGGCTGCGCTACGTGGCGCACCGTTGCGCTTTGTGCCGCGCTCGCCGGGCGCTTCCTGCGCGCCCTCCGGTCGGCGATCTACCTCTAGAACGCCTGGCCCATCATAAGCGACCATTCACTCACTGTGGAGTAGATTATTTTGGGCCACTTTTTGTAAAAATAGGCAGGCGTAGAGAAAAGCGTTATGGCGCACTTTTTACATGTTTAACTAGTAGAGCGTGTCACATAGAAATTGCTGCTAGCTTGTCGACAGACTCCGTAATCATGGCCCTACGAAGAATGATGGCACGCCGAGGATGTCCGTCCACGTTATATACGGACAATGCTACCAACTTTCGAGGAAGCGAAAGAGAGCTCCGGCTGGCCTGGCGTGAAGTATCCCAAGAAGACGTGACGGGGTGGGCAGCCAACAACCACAGCATCACTTGGAAGTTCATACCAGCGCTGGCACCGCATTTTGGAGGGGCCTGGGAGCGATTAGTCCAGGCGGTGAAGCGCGCTCTCTATGCTACGATGAAGGAACGAGCGCCGAAAGAGGAGGTGCTTCAGACCTTACTTGCCGAAGCAGAAAATATAGTAAGTAGTCGCCCGCTGACGCATGTTTCTGTAAACCCTGAAGACCGTGAAGCTCTGACGCCAAACCACTTCCTGATTGGCTGCTCATCGGGTGCGCCAGTTCCCGGAGTATTTACAGACGACGATCTGCTCCGAAGGAAAGATTGGAGAATCGCTCAACGTCTTGCTGACTTCTTCTGGGCGCGTTGGGTACGCGAGTACTTGCCCCTCCTTCGGCAGCGCGAACGTAACACAAATGGGACTGAACGCGATTTACAATCTGGAGATATCGTTCTGATTGCCGATCAGCGGCTGCCCCGAAATGCCTGGCCTAAGGGAGTGGTGGACGCAACCCACCCCGGTCGTGACGGAAGAGTCCGAGTCGTAGAAGTGCGGACCCACGCCGGTACATATACCAGGCCAGCCAAGATGATAGTAAGGCTGCCAGTAGAAGACTGACATGAAGATCAAGATCCTCATGAGGAGGGGAATGTCGGCAACGCTGGCAGATAAATTATTCTTTTTGATTCTTTTTTTTAATATTTTTGAAGATGTTCTTTTATAATTGATGTATGTCAGTAGTTGAAATGAGTTGAATAAGAGTCCTTGCAAATTCACGCTGTTTAATTTGTTAGCGACACCAGTAAAGGAATTCCCCTTTTACCAGTAAATAAATAATAAATATATAAATATCTTGGGACAGTTAACACCAATTGACCTAGTCCTAAAGTAAGCAACGAAGCTGCCCGTGTTATGGGTACAGTCAAGGAACTTAATTCCCTACCCATTTCGTTGAAATGTCGTCTGACATTCGCAATGCATTAAGGTCGATATGTCAAACTAACGTCTTGCTCTATAGCTCTTATGGTGACAGTTTGCTATATGATTTTGAACCTTAGGTGGGTCGGAAATTTAATTCCTTGACTGTACTAGACATCGGATATAAATACTTATGTATGTATGTAAATTCTTTATTGTACAAAAATATAAATGTCAAAAAGAGATACAGTGGTGAGTGTGATAAATACATACTTAAATACATATTACATCCACAACTCGAGTCCAAACATTCGTATTCATCATACAAACATTTGCCCCTCCCGGAATCGCACCCGGAACCTCGAGCTTAGTAGTCAGGGCCACTAACCACTAGTCTATCCGGTCGTCAACCAGTAAAGGTATCGCTGCTAAATGTCGTTATCGCGTAGGTCTTCGCTGATTTGGAACTATCAACTAAGTATGAACAGATCTGTTATTGTTTAAATTCATGAGCGTCGAGCTCAGCGTCTAGCTCAGCGTCTAGCTCAGCGTCGAGCTCAGCGTCGGGCTCAGAGTCGAGCTTAGCGTCAAGGCACCGTCCTATTTTGCTCTAGTACCCGCCAGTGATACTTAGAGAATAACGAGACAAGATGGATGCGTCTCAAGCGTTTGTTTTACCAAAACGACACAAATCGCCTTAAGGCATTAAGTCCGCCTTTTGTACATTTTATTGTTAATTTTGTGCAATAAAGATTAAATAAATAAATAAATAAATAAATCGTTCTAAAGTTGAAGTTTTTTAGACATTCTGAGAACGAAATGTGACCTAACCCCACAAGTAGCCCTAACATGACTGGCTCAGGCTTAATTTAACCCCCCTTTCGTCGCTGTCAAAATAATGTCCTAAGAAAGGGACGCACATAGATATAAAGTCAGATAAATTAAACTTGACCGGTCATATTAAGGTCACTGAGGTGTGCAAAAGTTTTAATAATAATACATTTATCAGTGTAAAGGAGTAGACTGTCAAACAAGTGTAAGTAAACGAGGTGGCAATTAAAATAATAACTTTGCCCTGCCTGGCAATGACTACGGCGGGATGTACTCAAAGCGAGAAATATGTTGCACAATAGCATATTATATAGATTCTAACTAGCTTTTGTCCGCGGCTTCGCCCGCGTGGCCTACAGAAAACAAATGACTTTTTTTTAGAATCAAAAACTAGGTAAGTGGGTCGTCTGATATTAAGATGATCACCACCATTCTTAGAGACCCACAACGCCAAGAAGATTGCAGATGCGTTGCTAACCCAAAAGGCTAAGATGAAGAGCCTCTAATGCCAGTAATTTTTTCCCCGCTGTCTCGTCTCTCCACGCCGAAACACAACAGTGCAAGCACTGCTCCTTAGCGGTTGTTTTAGCCAACAAGATGGTAGTAGCCTCAGATCTTAAACAGAAAGTAGCGATACGGAAGGACCAAGGTCCTACCACTCGCAAATTCCCTTCAAAATGAAAAAAAAAATGATCCTTTATTTTTGGTTTTCAGTGTAAAAGCTTTTCATGTACTTACGTTACCAACGGGGCGTTGAGGAAAGGAGGCGGGGCCTGGGATCAACACTATGGGGACCACGGGTCTCTCCAGTACGCAGACCAAGGGTCAAACCCACTACGGAATAATGGGCCTATGTACGATTCCGAGGACGATTATAGTTTTAATTAAAGGAAAAATAACGAAAAAAAGTTTTTTATTCTATATAGACAATGTCTAAATGTAAATGCTGTTGTGCTATTTATTATCTTTTTTTTATGTATGTGTGTATGTCATGTACTATGGTGATAATTAAGTATATTGCACTGTAATCTGTTTTGAAAAGAGAAGAAAAAAAACTGCTGAGTTTCTTGCGGCGTTTCTTCTCAGTATTATCGTCCATTTTCCGAAGCGCTAGTAGATTCAGACCTGTAAAAGAGCCCATATTATTATGGCCTACTTGCAAAAT
Organism: Ditula angustiorana; assembly: GCA_963691745.1. Lineage (NCBI taxonomy): Eukaryota > Metazoa > Arthropoda > Insecta > Lepidoptera > Tortricidae > Ditula > Ditula angustiorana. The sequence continues at coordinate 6,938,839 of OY829496.1, read as the reverse complement.
ATTTTTTCATTTTCATTTTCATTTTAAAGTATATGTAGGTCTTTAGTTTTCATTAGTATTAAAAAATATTCAGTAAACCATAAGTTTTACAAAGTTTCTTTTTAGGTAAGAAATATACCTGTGATAAGAGACTCCGCTCTTCCTTAAAGGTAAGTAAAAAATAATGTATGCTTCAAAAAGGTGTTTGACAGGCAAAGGCACTGTAAAATGTCTGTAAACTCAGCATGACTTTACAGCTCTTTGACATTTGATAGGTAAATTGGGATTGGAACATTAAGAGGTACCTTAAAAGTCACTTTCAAGCCACTAGGCGCCACACTTATAAAAGATAATTTACACTTTGATTAGTGGAAATGCGAAGGTCACTTGCTGTTAATAGAAATTATTTATGAACTCTCATGCAAGATTTTTTTTATGACATGTACAAAATATGTATTAAATGCGGTGACTTCGACTTTAATACTGTTTAAATTATCCAAACGGCATCTTGCCGTTTATACCCTTACAAGAAAGTTTGATTTCCATAGAGTTGTCATTAATTAAGCTTATTTGACAATTATGTCGATAAATCACATAAACCAATTTGGATTAGCTCCCGATTTGCCGGATTCTTGTCTCACTAAGATACCTACATAAGCAGAGCTAAAATATTACCACAATTTTATTTGATTTTTTTTAACTGAAAAATTCTATTGAAACAGGAATCCGGCAAATCCGGTACTAATCGCCAGAAGCTGAATTTCTACTACAAGTGGCTCGCACCGAACACAAACCTTATGATGACCTGTAGGTTTATCCCCTATTTTCGTACCCCTCCCCACTAGTTCTGTTCATGTTGACCCAGCGATACGCAAATTGTCGTTGAACAAAGTTTTAAAAATACTTGAACTATACTTGAACAGGCAACAGGATTGCGATTTTTGAATCTCACCGGGTGACTAAAGCTCGCCAAAATGTCCGTTTTTAATAGAAATTCGGCCATTTTGGTACGCTCTAGTTCAAGGCAAGGTTTCGAACTAAAGCAAATTTTTGCAAAAACTTACTTTGATGCTGAGCAATTATTGATACGTCGACTAGAAAGGGGGGATCCCAAGGGCAGTAAGTACAGTCCCAGTATTCTCCAACTAAAAGGGCTTAGATATTGACAACATAAAAATATAAGGATATCGCTATATCTACTTTTTTTCTTTTATGAAATAGGAAGGCAAACAAGCAAGTGGGTCACCTGATGGTAAGTGATCACCACCTCCTTAAGAGATCTGCAACACCAAAGAGATCGCAGATGCGTTGCCAACCCAGAGGGCTAAGATGGAATACCTCTTGTGCCAGTAATTACACCGGCTGTCTTGCTTTCCACGTCGGAACACAACAGTGCGAGCACTGCTGCTTAGCAGCAGGATTAGCGAGCAAGATGGTGGTAGCGATCCGGACGGACCTTGCACAAGGTCCTACCACCCGGAAAGCCAGTGAAATTACATTGCAACAACATATATTCTTTGTTATTCTTCAGCCAACAGCTCAGTTTGGCTATTCTAAGAACCACCCTATTAGACGATGCAAATGAAATGAAAATGAAAAAAATATTTTGCAAGTAGGCTTTATAGGCTCTTTTACATGTCTGAATCTACTAGCGCTTCGAAAAATTGAAGATACTACTGAGAAGACCACCCGCAAACTACTTGGCTACGGAACCCCGTAAACGAATCAGGTTTGTATCCAGTGCCTTAATAATTTGGCTCAAAGACGCGATAAATTACCTGATGATTTATTAAAGCCTGTTGATTTATTTACAGGCCAGTAAGCCCTCGATTATTAATTATTAATACATTTACGCAACTAGAGCCACGATTGGAGTTCAGTCGGTGTTTTGATTTATAGAAGACTGTTATCTCCTTAATTCTCTGACTACAGTAATCTAGTTCAGAGTCCCACGTTTTCTGTGATGCGAGTAAAGCGGAGACAGCGCTGGGTCAAGTTTCTAGTTTTGATTCCAAATGACAGTAATTTTAATTCGACAAATATTTTCCAGTACTTTTTAAGTAAAATTTATGCAAATTTTTGGCTATACGTTTTCTGATCTCTGGTATATTTTATGGCGTATCGTATACCACAAAGAAAAATATTATAGAGGTTTGAAAACATCCTTGGCCAATCCAAAGCTGGCGTTTTAACCATGAAGTTTGAGAAATGCCTACTTGTTATGTAATCTACTATTCTTTGAAGCACAAACGAAGCCGTGTATTACTCGTATAATAATATTGTAACGTTTGATGTTATCGTATATGAGAATTAATTCAATGCCTTACAGCAACAAGCCTCTGAGTTAGTTACCTCAGCCTAAACTTGCTTCTAGCTCACTTTGTTCTCGGCATTAATTCTATTAGTCTAGGCTGTGTGAAATCCGAAATCTAGATTCCATAATCGGATGTCTAGTTTAAGTTATTGAATTTAATTTAATGTTTACTAATACCTAGTAAGAATTTTGTGACTAACAAACTATGGGCTTTGTTGTCTGAGAATATATATTTTTTATTATTAAGTTACCTTAGGGCCTCCGCTAAGTCACACGGGTGCACGGAGCGGGCGCACGGCTATAGAAGAATAGTATGAGAGCGTCCACTAACTAGCGTGGGTGCGGGTGCGGGCTTATACTATTTGTTCCATAGGCGTGCACCCGCTCCGTGCGCCCGCGCGACGTAGCGGAAGCTCTTTAGTGGTAATATAATGATTTGGAATTTAGGCCTTTTAAATTAGGAATTAGGTCTAATTCAAAATTTTCAGGCCTAATTTAGTTATTGTAACAAGGATGATAGAAAAACGATTACAAACATTCGGGCTTTTAAAGCCCTTGTCTACCACTTAGGCCTTAAATGCCCCTTCTGTTTGTAATTTTGTTTTTGCAGCTCTTGTGACACAAATAATATATCAGGCCTGTATTTAATTTAACATGTTTGTTTGCAATATTAAATGAACACTTTATCCATGTCTGCAACGGAGCTGCCAAAGCCAGAACACGACGGGACACAATATTTTAAAACTTTTTGTGTCCGAAAACATTGTCCCGAATTATTTCCCTCATTTTATTACAAAAATTTGTTAGAAGTTCTTTTGTTTAGTTTTTCTCGCAACTCTGACGATAGGTCTTTTGTGCTGAACAATAGCTGTAATTCAGGGCTGATAAACATTGTTTTATTTTTAACACCCTGGCTTTTAAACGTTATCTGTGACACTAGTGGCCATTTTGCAAACAGTGATTCAGAGCGTTCCACTTTTTCATTTTCTCGACAATATTTTATGTCAAGTGACATTTGAATCATAAAAGTTTTCTTTAAAAAGTAAGATTTTTGCTAACGGTACTTTAAATGCTATATAACGAAAACGCAAAGAAAAATTATGTTGATGGCAGAACTCTAACTTGCACTCTCAGTTTCATTTCAATTTAAATTGTATCTATATAAATAAAAATGAATTGTTGTTCGTTAGTCTGATTAAAACTCGAGAACGGCTGGGCCGATTGAGCTGATTTTGGTTTTAAAATGTTTGTCGTAGTCCAGGGTAGGTCTAAACGGTGAGCAAATATGCCTCCAATAATTAGGCGGTACGAAGTTCGCCGGGTCAGCTAGTTATTAATAAAAATAAAAATAAAAATCGAAAGTAATTTCGATTATAAACATTTAACAGTACTTTATTAGTTCATTGTCATTGGAACTGTATATAAAACAACAATAAATACTTAGTATTTATTCTCAGAAGTAAACAACATGAAAAACAGAATCGAACCAAAGTTTGTAGCACCAATTAAGCAGCAGTGCTTGCATTGTTGTGTTCCGGCGTGGAGACCAAGACAGCCGGTGACATTACTGGCACAAGAGGTATTCCATCTTAGCCCTCTGGGTTGGCCCGTTGTACTTTGGCTATTTCTCACCGCATCTCTATCCAAAGGTTGTCTGGAAGAGATCGCTGCTTAGCGACAAGACCGCCTGTTGAATCCTATGTAAAATTTCCCTGTATGTGTTCCTTTGTTTTTGTTTACTTGTGTGAATCAATAAAGAGTATTTGTTGTTTGTTGTTGTTGTTGGCAACGCATCCCCAATTATGATGCAGGTGTCTATAGCCCGTCTATAGGTCGTCTATAGGTCTATAGGCAGTGGTGATCACTTACTATCAAGTGACCTACAAAAAAACCCACAATTTCCCGTCCCTTGTCAAAAGTTCTTTCCCTGCCTTACTCGTACAGCGTTTCTTTTGTTTTTCCTCATCCATACCTTTCTTTCTTGATACCATTAAATGTCTAATTAGATTAAATTAAAACTTTATGATAAAAGCTCGAGGGAGTTTTTGGAAGATCTTCTTGAATTTACAACGGAACGTTAAGGATTTCTTTAAAATTAATATTTTCGTATTTAATGCGCAAGAGAGACTATAGGTGTTATGGACTCCCTGGGTTTAAATGACTTGTATATGTTAATTTATCTTTTTTTTTACTTAGCTCTTGCTCTTTGTCTGTCCCTTCTATGATGCTCCTTTCACACACTCAAAGGTTAACTGGAAGAGATCCCTTAAAGGGCTAAGTTCGTCTTTGTACATCACTGTATCTCTTTTTGTAATTTATGTTTTTTGTACAATAAAGAATTTACATAAATACATACATACATTTCTTTGCCATTACTCAGTACTATTATAAGTTCTTGCCATTTATATCAAGTTTCATAAACTTAACCCACAATGTTTTCGCTTCGTCCGTCATACAGTTCTGAAAATAGCATGCCTTGTTGCCGTGTTGTGTTTATATATTTTGTTCTAATTTTAGAACGTACATAATATGTTTTATTTGAATTTGTTTAAGTAAATGACTTGTTTTTACGGAAGAGTAATATGTTTTATTTGAATTCGTATTTTTTTTGTTAAAAAATGGTCTATCAATGTCTCTTCAGTGTCAAATAAACCGGCTTCAAGAAAAGTTGCAACTTGCTTTTACAAACATTTCCGGACCTAAACCCCTAAATTCACTGGACCTGTCAAGAGGAGTGTGAACCCAGCCCCAAAAAGCGCTTTCTATAAAAACGGCGATAACGCTTTCCTCCCTCTAAACCTTAATTTACCATGCATGATTATTTTGTATGAGAGTATATTTTAATTGTTTCATGACTGCGCGTGCCACGAGCTCTGACGACTAGTCATAGTAGTCTTTAGAACTTAAATTGAGAAAGGTATGTTGCGATGGTTTGGGCATGTAGAGAGGATGGATGAAAAAAGATTAACAAAAAGGCTGTGTGAATGTGAAGGGAGAGTGGATGGAAAAATGGGAAAGGGGACCTCGGCGAACGTACTCCGATCAAATCGGAGACATTCTGGAGAAAGGCCAGGTCAGGAGTACCCTAAACCGACGAGCATGCATAAAGAATGTCATGAGAGTAAGTGAAGCGAAAGTTGTATGTCAGGATCGTAGCAAACGGAAATCCGTGGTCTCTGCCTACCCCTCTGGGAAACAGGCGTGATTTAATGTATGTATGTGTAGAACTTAAGTACGGTCTACAAGTACAACCCTAAGTCATTCTGTATCCGGTAGTCAAGGCACTCGTGCGGGTGGTAGGACCTTGTGCAAGGCCCGTCCGGATCGCTACCACCATCTTGCTCGCTAATCCTGCCGCTAAGCAGCAGTGCTTGCACTGTTGTGTTCCGGCGTGGAGAGCAAGACAGCCGGTGTAATTACTGGCACAAGAGGTATTCCATCTTAGCCCTCTGGGTTGGCAACGCATCTGCACTCTCTTTGTTGTTGCAGGTGTCTATAGGCGGTGGTGATCACTTACCATCAGGTGACCCACTTGCTTGTTTGCCTTCTTATGTTGTATAAAAAAAAAATAAGGTCTTTAGTTCTTTAGGTAAATCTGAGCTAGACAGCGCTAGATCAGAATTAGGAACGAGGAACTACCAAGTAGACTTAGTCCCTAATAGCTTAGTTTAGCGGCGCGTTCATTAATTTGAAATCAAAATATTTAATTACGACATGTAACTAATAAACCAATTCATTTACATGAAGTAGGTTTCCTCACGATGTTCTCCTTCACCGTAAGAGCGTTGGTTAGTACAGTGCCTAGGGAATGTCCAGTCAGCTATAAAAATATATATACAGCCATAGCGTCAAAATATGTATACATCGACCTTATGTTTAGTGGCATAAAGGTGTATAGACATTTTTGACGTCTTGGTAATAAAGTATAAATATTTATGCTGCTGACCGTACATAAGTAAGAAAACTCATTGGTACAAGGCGACCACAGGGGATCGTGATTGGTATACCTTGGTAACGCAATAGTGTTTATGTAACGCACACTCCTGCTTGCATGTGTACCTAAGAATCTCGTTCGAATTTTAAAATTTTTGTTTCGTTTTTATGGCGCTGTATTGTTGTGTCCAATGTTTACCTCAGTTTTGGTTGCGTTACCTTTGAAAGATTATCTCCTCGTAAAAATGGTTTAAGATATTTATTTCTCAAAAGATTCACAATCACTTACTGAGAAACATGTTTTCTTAAAAACTAAATAAGAAGCGCAAACGGCCATGTTAACAAAGAGATAAATCATTTAAAGTGGGTACAATAAAAATTCAAGCGCGTAGAAACAGTAGTTGGCGCAGTAAGTCTGACCGCAACATACACTTCACTTTAACTGCCGTTTAAGTGTCAGTCAAGCTATCTATTACTAGCGGACGCGCGCGACTTCGTTCACGTAAAATTAGTAGCCTATGTCCGCCAGGAATAGTGTAGCTTTCAATCTGTGAAAGAATTTTTGAAATCGGTTCATTAGTTCCAGTGATTACCCCCTACATACAAACAAACTGTTACAAACAAACAAAGTTTACCTCTTTATTATATTATAGTGTAGATGTAGATTAATATTTTAATTGTTTTAATATTTTAAAAAACGGCTTATGTCTAAGCTGTTCTATTCTGTTGCAACGCTAAACCCTGCTATAGCAGTTTAAGCTTACTTAACAGTGTCGCTGCTTGCTCTGCCTGCTCTCTGATCCTTGGTATAGTGCTCAGCATAATGTGCCCTAGCCTGTCTAGCATAAACTAGTACCTACTTACTATTTTAAACCTAAATTACCTACGTACAGTGAGCCTCAGAAGTAGTTTAACACTTAAGAACCTTGTCGTAGTAACGTGTGAAATGAGAGTTGCTCGAACTTGTCACATTACTGGCAGCGACAAGGTACTAACATGTTCAGTTACATTTGAGGCTGACCGTACTTTAGGTTTAAAATAACATTTCATATGTATAGGCCAAATGTTTGTAGCAACTAATGTTATAAACACATGGGTTATGAGTAGAACTCGGGCGGATGGTAGAACCTTGTGCAAGGTCCGTCCGGATCGCTACCATTATCTAGCTCGCTAATCCAGCCGCTAAGCAGCAGTGCTTGCACTGTGGTGTTCCAGCGTGGAGAGCAAGACTGCCGGTGCAATTACTGCCACAAGAGGTAGTCCATCTTAGTCCTCTGGGTTGGCAACGCATCTGTAATCTTCTTGGTGTTGCGGGTGTGTCTATAGGCGGTGGTGATCACTTACCATCAGGTGACCCACTTGCTTGTTTGCCTTCCTATTTCATAAAAAAAACTGCAAAAATAAAAAAGGTCTTATGGCGGGTCTGCCCACGCCACTTCTTCTAGTACGCGGTCGCCACTCTAGAACTCTTTGATCCCATCGGCCATCCATTCTGGAGGGTAATTCTGTAGCGCGCTTCCACGAGTGAGTGAGAGAGGGCGATGCCACGACGTCCACTCCACTTAGAGAATGACAGTGTTGCAAGCCATGCGCCGGCCCACTGCTACCCACTACGTTGTATATATGTAACTAGCGGACGCGCGCGACGTAGTTTGCATGAATTTAGTAGCCTATGTCCGTCAGGGCATAGAAAAATGATTTTTTCTATGGTCAGGGACAGTGTAGATTTCTATTAGTGAAATAATTTTTTGGTTCGGCTCAGTAGTTCCTGAGATTACCCCCTACATACTAACAAACAAAGTCTACCTCTTTATGATATTAGTGTAGATTAGTGTAGATGTCGATTAAAAAATAGACTTGGATGTTTTTTAGATTATTTGTTTGAATAAGTTTTAATAATCCTCTGTTATAACTTGTCTGTTTACGGTTCTAAATGCATTCTTTGCAAGTTCGTGTCGCTGCACCTGTTTTCAATCTAACTTGAGAACTTTCCATTCATAAGCAAATACAGAGAATAATTTTAACTCCACAGAATAAACGGTTTGGAGAAAAGTTGGGCGAGCTCTGGCCGGTTTAAACTGGTTAAAAGTGGTGTTGGTACGGAATATGTACAACTATCTACTATAGCTTTACTAGAAGTTTGCCTGCTCATCTTATTAAACAAGCCTTTTTGTTAATCTACTACTACATTAATACAATAAAGAGATAAACTTTGCTTTTTTGTTTCTATTGTTTGTAATATCTGGGACTCCTGAACCAAATTCAAAATTTCTTTCACTAATAGAAAGCTACACTGTACAGTCAGCGTCAAATATACTAGAGCGGGCAAGGTGTCAAAAATATCTGAACTCGACTCTATTGTCAAATACGCTCGGGCGTGTTCAGATATTTTTGACCACCTTGCCCGCTCTGGTATATTTGACGCTGACTGTACCTGACGGACATAGGCTACTAATTCCATGCGAGCGAAGTCGCGGACGTCTGCTAGTGGAAAATAAAATAAACGAAGCAGAATATTTTTGATTGACATTTTGCCTTGTGAGACGACAAGTTAATTAGTGACCGTATTAACGATATGAGTGAAATAAATTGAACATAAAATCCATTAAAAGGTTATTTTCGGCCATTTTGTATTTGGATTACTTGATTATCTTATATGGAACGGCGTACGGTACCATTTGATAGGTTGCCTGCCCAATGAATATCAAAGAACGCCGCTCGTCTGATTCAGAACATGGTATAAAGCACAGTTTTTTTGTTTTATAAATTGAAAATGTCTGTCGGTCAGTTAGTCACAAGACTCACCGGGTGACTAAAGCTCACCAAAATGGCCGAATCTCTATAAAAAAAACAGTCGTTTTGGTGAGCTTTAGTCACCCGGTGAGATTAAAAAATGGCACTTTAGAACTACTTTTTGGGTTAGATATAGACTTGTCCGCTGGAAGTCATAATCTGGAGTTTCCTCTTAGTAAAAAAAACTTGCTGTAATAAAAAACCTAAGGCGCAAAAGCTACGACCAGAAAATTTTCGATTGAAATATTTTCTTTGATTCAGAAGTCATTTACACATTAAACAAAAATGTTGTTAACTTAAAATCAAGTTGTTGACGTAGCAAATAGCAGTGCCCACTCAACACGAGTTTTTTTTCATACTCGAAGCCTCTACTTTTCAACAAAAGTTATGTGTGCTTTTAAAAAAAAACTTTAAAGTGTCCATAGGAATTTTCCGTCACCGTATTTTTTTCCCTTAAGTAATGTAACCGGTTTTAGATTGGCGCAACCGATAGGGTTATCAAAAATAAAACTTCAAAAACGAACCCGAATCTTTTTCATACAGAAATCACGGGCATAGATTAGAGGGTCCGCCAACCTTTTTTTATAAAATACTTTGACGAAATATGATTTCACGCTTTCATATTTTTTTAGCGAAATTGAGAAAATGACTTCATTAAATATTTAGGCTGAAAAGTGTTATATTGATGCACGTTCACGCCTTTTTTGTGCTTCATTATTTTGTGAAATACCTCGTACTTTGTTGAAATAAATTTCACAGTCTCTCAACATTTTGTAACTTGATCCAAAGCTTTGCATTTATTTTGTGTATATCGAACCACAACAAACAAATAGGCAGATACATAATAAATTAAATGGTGGTGTTTCTGTTTTTGGGTAATTCTTGGAAATTCTCATACCCCTGGCGCATAATATTTGAAAAAGTTTTGCTAAATATAATGTGAGTAATTCTTGAAAATGTTGATTACCGCATGTTTTGTACATTTCGGAAATTAACTAGGACAGGGTTAAAAATAATATGAACCCAACTATACATATAGTCAAGGAAATCCAAACACGTACCACCGTAGAACTTAGTCGAAGAGACATACGCATGACATAGCGTGGCGTTTAACGCGTCGCGTCATTGCGACAGGGTTCTAAGGTGGTACGTGAATGTATTTCCCCTACTGTACATATAACATCGTCCAATAAGCTCCCTGGCTTCAGTGGACTACTTTGAATATTAAATTGGAAATTACGCTAATTCCGATAAATTAATCCTATGTTTGATGTAAAACGCTACCAGTGGTACAAGACTTCTGATTTGGAAACAAAAAAAAATTTTGTAAGTAGGCCGCATTAGCTCTTTTACAAAAGGTTAGTGGAAATCCGTGGTCTCTGCCTATCCCACCGGGAAACAAGCGTGACTTTATGTATGAATGTGTGTGATGTATTTTGTTTCATGTGGAAACGGAGGAGGGTTGATATTTGCATGAAAAATAAAAATGACGCACGGACTCAGTTATTTTTACGCAAGGTAATTCCTCCTAATTTGTTGATATGGACTTCCAAAAACTAACGCCTGAATCTATACCTTGTTTTTTTTAAGATGACAAATGTTGTGAACAATTTTGGTGTCTAAGTCTTTTTTTGCAAAAGCAAAAAAAAAATTGCCAACCTGATCTCCTAATGGTAAGTGATGACCACCGCTCATAGACACTCGCCACACTAAGAAGATTGTAAATGCGTTGCCAACCCAGAGAGCTAAGATGGAATACCTTAAGAGCTACAATTTCACCAGCTGTCTTGCTCTCCTCGCCGGAGCGCAACAGCGCAAGCATTGCTGCTTAGCGGCTGGATTAGCAAGCAAGATGGTGGTAGCGATCTTAACGGACCTTGCACATGGTCCTTTCACCCAGAATTTTAACTGTTTTCTCTTAATAAAGTGAAAATGAAAAGGAAAAAATTATTTTGCGAGTAGGCCGTATAGGCTCTTTTACATGTCTGAATCTACTAGCGCTTTGGAAAATGGAAGATACTACTGAGAAGAAACGCCGCAAGAAACTCAGCAGTTTATTTTTTTTCTCTCTTTTCAAAACAGATTACAGTGCAATTTATCACAATAGTACATGGCATACACAAGTTACATAAAAAAAAACAGTAAATAGCACAGCAAGCTTTAAGCATATTGAACGTACTGGCACTAGTTAAGAATGATCAGGAGATGTATAGGGTCCCCAGATCAAAGAAATTAGATAGGGATGTATATGGTCCCTGAAATAATAACAATCAAATACTTAGTCTAAATAACTTAGAGATGTATAGTCTCTAAGGGTCAAAAAACAAATTAATTAACTTAATCTATGCTTAGCAGAGGTGTAAAACGCCTCCACGGTCAAACTGTGCAATATTACTTGGAGATGTATAGTCGACCAAGAAAGTGCTTAACCACTTTTCGACCGTATTACTATGGGATAAGGTTCAAAAGTGATCAAGCAATTACTTGGTCGACTATACTTAGTAAAGTAATTTCTTAGCAACATCTTATCACTTGCGCTGCAAGGAAACTTCCGGTTGCACCTTCCGTAGATAATTCAAACCATTGTTCCGTTTCTATTGAACCCGGCAGATATGCGTGTGTGTAAGTATGCCGTCACTCAGCTCTTCCACAGTATGCTCATAAAGTCAATGGCAAAGCCCAAATCATAACATAGTATAAAAGCTACTACAATTAAACTAAAACGATGCCGGTACAAGATATTTAGTTCTCGATCACGTGGCAACATTCGAACGCAAAAGAATTTGCAGGCGGGACCCACTTAAAACTTCATAAATTTTGATACTTAGCTACGTCTCCTCGCGGTTGGTGACTGAACTACAAAATTAAAAAAAAACTATCTGTCACTGCTAGTCACTCGTGTCGGAGGCGGCCATTGTCAACTCTGGCTTTCGTTTGCTTGGACGTTGATGCGCTCTTGGTTATCTCTTTTTGTCTACTCATCAAGGTTTTGTTCTAGCAAATGTTATGAAACTTATATAAGTTCTTACTTGTTTAAGTTTTCATTAAAATTGCAAGAACAAAACCATGATAACAAAACTTTGATTGAGTACATTTGGTTTTAAAAATAACACGCACACACGTGCAAGTGCGCATACACACGTACATGTATATATGCCTATCTATAGCTATACGAGTAAACTCCATTAGTTCAGGTCCTTGACACTAACAGCAGCACTTTCCATACATGCAAGTTAAAACCCAGAGTTGCCACTCTTCTCATTCTATATTACAATACTCTTTGTCGCCGGGCAAGTGGACGAGTCTTCTCCGAGCCAGCTCCCATCATGCCACTGGGCGCTGCCTGTGTGTGTGCGAGGACGTCGGTATGCGTCTCTGTCAAATCTACATCTACACTAATCTACACTAATATAATAAAGAGAAAAACTTTGTTTGTTTTTTTGTTAGTTTGTTTGTATGTAGGGGGTAATCTCTGGAACTACTGAACCGATTTCAAAAATTCTTTCACAGATAGAAAGCTACACTATTCCTGATGGACATAGGCTACTAATTTTACGTGAACGAAGTCGCGCGCGTCTGCTAGTAATAGTATAAAGTAAAGTGGGTATCCGTTCCTGTCAGTCCTAAATCCTTATATTAGTGTCATTCAGCCGTCTTCTTCTAAACCACGTAAAAATAACATTGTAATTTTGATTTATTAAAAAAATTACACCTCGTTGAGTTTCTTGCCGATATCTTCTCATCAGAGCTTTTTCTGAACCGGTGGTAAATTTTTTGACATTCATAAGTGCTTCCTGTAAGCCTAATCTGAATAAAATATTTTGACTTTGACTTTGACTTTGACCATGCGACAGATTTTGATACGGTTTTCGCTCGAACAGGCCGAACATACACTCTAAGGATTTAGGACAGACTGGAACGAATAGCGACTTTACTTTATTGTAAAGAAATATAAAGATTAATTACCTAATAGATTCAGGCGTTACTGTGCGGAGGTCTATTTCAACAAACTGAAACAAATTACCTTGCTATACTCCGCGAAACCAGGGCCGTGATCGTGCAAGTTAGCTGCGTCTGTGCGCCATTCGTTCAAGTAGCGAACAGTCGTACTGTTAGATCCCGATGATGCCTCGTACAGAGGCGAAACTCGCTTCGATCGTATTGTTTAGTGTTTAGTAATGGTGGTGTGTAGTTGAATCTGTGTGATATATGTTGTTTCGTGTGGAAGCGGAGGAGGGTGGGTTTTTGCATGAACATATAAATGTCGCACAGACGCAGCTAACTTGCACGAGCACGGCACTGGTTTCGCGGAGTAGCAAGGTAATTTGTTCCAGTTTGAAGCTAAAGATTGTAATTCATTGAACATTGGAACTGAATAACATTGTTAAATATTCTTAAATTCTCAATACTACCCAATACCTATACTACTGACTTTCACTGCACCCTATACTGTGGCATGGGTCCTATGATTCATTCTCAAAGTAAGGGTTATCGACACCCATTGTTGCTCCCATAGCACCATGTTAAATTAATTGGATATTCTATTGTTTGCACCAATCTCTATCACTAGGACCTTTTCAGCAAAAGGTACCATCATTCGGTACCTTATAGACGTAGGATGGGTCATGACAATCAAAGATGTTATTTGAATTGTATTTGAATTTGACATATTTAATAACAAAAATAAAAAGCAAAGCAAAGCGGCAGTGCTTGCATTGTTGTGTTCCGGCGTGGATAGCAAGACAGTCGGTGTAATTACTGGCACAAGAGATATTCCATCTTAGCCGTCTGGGTTGGCAATGCATCCGCAATCTCTTTGGTGTTGCGGGTGTCTATAGCGGTGGTAGCGGCTGGATTAGCAAGCAAGATGGTGGTAGCTATCCGGACGGACCTTGCCCAAGGATCTACCACCGACAATACAACTATGCCAGCCAATTAACGTTTCGTATCTGAAATTTAGACAACAACTTTTTCGGGTCAGCTAATTTCTAATAAATCGTAAGTTTAGAATTAAAGCGACCCATTTCTGAATTATACACGTCCCAAAATATCACCTTGACTAAAAGACATAGGGTTTAAATTTGGGAAATGTCATATTCAGAATTGAGTCTCTTTAATTCTAAGCGTGCGAAATATTCTCTTCTTCCGAAAAGCAAGCTTGATAAGTGATAACCATTAATATTATTTGCTTTTCGCCCAAGAAATCGACAATGCCTTGCGTACAATTGCTTGACTAATCGAATGAGAGAGAACGGAAACAAACTTCGACAGTGTTCTAAGTTACATGCCATTGGTAATGACATAAGCCCTTGTCGTAGTGCCCTAACTAATTCACTAGTGTAGCCCTGTACTAAGAAACTCGTCTGATCACTATAAAAACGTATCTAAATCGATCTAATGCGGCCTTTGAATTAGCGTCGCAATCTTGAGTTAGATGAAGACCAGCAATGTATGTTAATGTTTTTGGATTGCTGGTCTACGTTCGATGTTTTTGAAAGGGGTTAGAATAGATCAAATTTATTGTTCTTTCTGTACGTGAGACGATTATCCCTTAATCTGGTTATCTTTGGATAGAAATGTTTTCGTAATACTTAATTGATAGTTGTTGGCGTATTCCTTTCGCGTATTTTGCCGTAGTACCTAATAATTTATGAGAGGTTTCAACTTATAAACGATTGACGCTTCTTATGTCAACGCATTATTTCTCATGATTCATTGCTTTGAACTCCGACGCAAAATGGTGTTATAGGTTTGTTGTGAGTCATGTCTCACTCACTGTACGAAACGTAAGCAAATACTATACGCCGGTATTTAATGTGACTACCCAGATCGAGTAAAACATATTTTCATATAAGGTCCTAAATACTTATAGTGTATGTTCGGCCGCCTTCTCCTTCTAAACCACGCAACGGATTTTGATACAATTTTCTCTGTCATTTAGAGATTTTACGGAAGGTCATCTTAGCCTTCTGTGTTGGCAACGGATTTGCAATCTTTTTGGTGTTGCGGGTGTCAATAGTAGGTGGTGATCACTTAGCATCAGGTGAACCACTTGCTTATTTGCCTTCCTATTTAGTGTTTAAAAAATATCATTATGTTAGACAACATAAAAAAGAGAATAAGCTGCTGACTTTCTTGCGGTGCCTCTTCGCAGCAGAATTTCCCATTTCCCGAATTTCTGGTTGAATCAGATATGTCAAAAAGCCTTCAAAAAAAAGTTTCCACGCCGTTCTCAGGAAGAGAACCGCCGAGATGCTCTGCAGGGTGCGGGCCAGCAGCAATAGCATCCTGAACGTGGTTGCCAGCAGTCTGGACGGTCGCTTCTTCAAGCACTGGACATAGTTATTTAAGTCTTTATACCTACTAACAATTCCATGGAGGTTGTGTCTGAAATAAAGGCATTTTATTATTATTTATTTTTTGTGGCCTACTTGTAATTTTATAGATAGATTAATATCTTTATTTGCATAGAATAAGTTGGTACATGGTTATTTCTTTTTAGTTTCATGTTCTAACATAAAAAGAGACAGTATTAAAGTGAACGTTGAACTATTCTTCAATAAATATTTTCCTCGCAGCGCGAAGTCAGATTTTCACTTATTTTCAATATAATTCCGTTACAAATTCTACTAAAAGAAAAATATGTGTTTATTCGCCTTAAAGTTCTATTCAATAAATAAAAATAACTGATGAAATAAACATGTTTTCAATTTAGATAAAGCGAAAACTATTTCGGCAAAGAGTTTTGCTGAAGTTATGCTAAAACCGAAAGATGGGGTCACTCCGCAGCCACGGGATTAAGGCTGCCTTACACGACACGGGACGGAACCTACACGATTTTACAGTACAGTATAGCAGTTAATCTGAGTTTATCTCTAAGTGCATCACTTTGTTGTGACACTAGTTTGACAGAGACGCAGGGAGAGATAGTTAAACCTGGAAGCCTAGGACGCTAGGTTTTATCGATGACATAATAATAAAATAATAAAACCATTTATTTCAGGCTGCATAGGCCCATAGAAAAAATACCGTAAAGACTAACATACATATTTAAAAACATTAAAATTAGCACGTTACTTCGGCGACGTGGGACCTACTTTCAGGGTGCCCAGCAACCGTCCGCGAAAACGACGGAAAGCGACTCCCTTCGGCCAGAATTCAATCACAGAAGCATGTATCCCGTTCTAACCAGTATGAGTTTGCGAGAGGGAACAAAGCGTTTATGTGCGCGATAAACGCTAGCGTGCTACTATGGCTGGGCCGGTCATGTTAGGGCCACAAGCCTTTAATTATAGCTCGTTCTCAAGTATGTAGGTACAGCAGCGCACTCAAGATCGCACTTGTCATTTCGTTTGTATAGGAAGGAAACGTTGAATGCGATATTATGATTTTAAATGTAATCAAGAACGATCTGCGAGCGTAACTACAGGCTTAAGAATGTTTTAAAACCAAGTCGTAATGTGTAAAGGCACCAATTGTTGTTATACTTTATACTTATAATACTGTCTGGCAAAAAGCCAAGGCGTTACAAATTTAACTGGATAATGCCATAATTGGCAATGGCACAATATGCGGGAAGCTTTGCCTTGCCGGCCGTTTTAGGGCTACATTGGTTGATAACTTTTTTTTAAGTAATTATTTGCTGGTGGTGGGACGTTGTTCTACCATCTAGCTCGCTAATCCAGTCACTAAGCAAAAGTACTTGCACTGTTGTGTTCCGGCGTGGAGAGCAAGAGGTGTTGTGGGTGTCTATGAGAGGTAGTGATCACTTACCATTAGGTGACCTACTTGCTCGTTTGCCTTTCCATTTTATAAAAAAGAAAGTTTTGTTACTATTTTTTTAACGCTCAAATTTTATTATAGAACTAACAGTGTATAAAATCAAAAATTTACTTCAAATAATGAAAAAAAAAATTGTAGGCTACATGAACGTCAAGTTTATGGTTCGTTTTGGGGTGAACACCTTAAGAGCTATAAACCGTGATAACTTCATAAATATGGATAATAGGAAAATTTCAAAAACATATATTTTACTTTTCGTAACCAGTTTCCACTTTACTTCTTCACGAAATTTGCACAAATTCGGTATTTTCATTGATCATGACTTTTAAGTTCAAAATCTTTTAGACTCGCGCCGTGTGAATCTATCGAGTATTGAAACCGCAGGACTTGGCGCTGGAAATCCAGAATTCTAAGTAAAATTCACGCTCGAGGTTGAACATGAAATGGCGTCCTTTGTGACAAGCACGCTAGACTGTTCGCACCTAAAGGACGGTAGTATGCAAACGGACTCAATTCATTTACTCACTTTTTAATTTATTTATTGCAGAGCAAAAAACAATTTCCCAAAACATAATTTGGCCTTTGTACATGAATGTCATTGTATCTCTTTTTGTTATTTAGGTATATGGTTTTTACAATAACGAATTTCAGAAAGTAAGAGATGCATTTTGATTTTTAAATATTGTGTTTTTCATTACACCAAGTTTGATGTTTGTACTTTGAACAAACATAAAACTAACATGAAAAAATAAAAATAAACATCTAAAAATACAAGTTTTTATATGGAGACCACCTAATAATTTATTAAATAAATATCTCAGGACAATTTACACCAATTGAGTTTGTCGCAATCTAAGAAACGCAACCTAACTAACTATCACTATAACTAACTTACTACACTATTACAATTTCACACAATACCTGCGCCAATAATACTGAAAATTTCAAATGGTAATGGTATAGTATTGCGGTTCAAAATATTCAGCCCTTTAAAGGAAGAACAGACGCGTACGCTTATTATTAATCTAAAAACGCGTGATGAATAAAAACAATAGGGTACACAAACGGGTCTTTTTGCCTGGACGATAGACACGGTGGGTGCCGCTGTCATGCGTTTTTATTGTCCTCGCATACAACAAATATTATTTATTGTACACCACAAAAAAAATACAAAGCAAACAAAAAACGAAATAGAAAGGTAAACAATAGGCGGTCTTATCGCTTAAGAGCATACTGTACTCAATTTAATTTTATATTGGCACCTTTCTACATAACGACATCCAAACACCAATCCAGGAACCATGCATTGAGGCGATATTGCCGAACTCAGACACACATAGAGAATAGTGAATGTTCGACTTCTGTTTGAGCGCTAGATGTTCTAATATTTATTATTTACGGATGCTGATACAAAATGACGTACTCGGATTTAAATAAATACGTCAAATTATATAAATTTACTCTGATGGCGTCAATTAATTAAAAATAAAACAACAAAAGTCAAATAAAAAAAAATTAAAGGTAGAATAAGAAAAAGAATCAATGAAAAGTTAATCTGTGTGAAATAATGTGTTATAATAGTACATTCTGCTTAATTTAAGTGGGATAAAAATATTGCAAACTAACGGAATACATATTATTTTTCCTCAGAACAATATAAAACTCAGTTCAATTTGTCAACAAATCTACCACGTCAGTCACAAAGCAGCTGTGAAATGCTGATAAAACTTTGAGTAAACGAAATGTTACAAAATAACTCCCATAATAAACTGAACCTTTAACTTACAGCATTTTAATACATGGATGTACAGTGTCATACGAAATGACAGCTGAAAAACGGACCGACACGAGAATACAGATTGACGCCAATGTTACAAATGCGAATTATTGGTTTACCATTTATAGTCATTGGATTTACAACTTTACGTCTAACTGCATAAAATAATAATTTATTTAGTTTCGTTGCAAATAGGTTTTATACAAAATAAGAGTATTGACAGTAGCGCCGTCGGTCCGACAGACTGACAGCGCGAGCGATTGTCGATTTGTTGTACTTTTGTTCGACTTTTGATGCGGCCATATTTTAAACGCTGACTAGAAGTCCAATACTTATAGGTCAGTTCTTACAGCCTGTACTATTGCCTTAGAGCTATTGGCTGGTCGCAATGTATTTCTCCTCCTACGTTGAATAAAAAATAAACGAATCATAAAATAATAAAGGGCAAGGACCTTTATAAGGGTATATAAATGAATTTCAAAGGTCATCGGCACGGAAAAAACTAGGTCTCGACTTTATGGATTTGTCTGGTTTTTAGATTTACATTTAGTTCTCAAGGATCCCCGTTACGGCACCCAAAATACGCTGACACTGCGTAAATTGAGCTACTGAGACTTGAGAAATTCGGTTGCGTAATTTGAAGTGCGTAATTTATACGATAGATTTTTAGGCTTTAGGTGTAGGTTTTGCGGGTGGTAGGACCTTGTGCAAGGTCCGTCCGGATCGCTACCACCATCTTGCTCGGTAATCCTGCCGCTAAGCAGCAATGCTTGCACTGTTATGTTCCGGCGTGAAGAACAAGACAGCTGGTGTAATTACTGACACTAAAGGTATTCCATCTTAGCCCTCTGGGTTAGCAACGCATCTGCAATCTCTTTGGTGTTGCGGATGTCTTTAGGCGGTGGTGATCCCTTACCATCAGGTGACCCACTTGCTTGTTTGCCTTCTTATTTCATAAAAAAGGTTTAATTTAAGGTTTAAACAGCTGTGCTACTTACAGCAGTATATATTAAGAGGTGGTCTCTTTCAGTGTTATCAATTGTAATTGTATTTTTAATTTGATTTTTCTTTAATTTTTTTCGCTTTTAACCTGAATAAATATTTGCTTATACTTATTTTGCGAATCAGAATATGCTGCTGTCCTCGAGGACGATCTATAACTAAAAGACTAACCTCCTTATTCACAATCGCTTCGTAATCGTTTGTTAGTTAACATGTTTTACGTCTTTATCTGTCATTGTGACGTTTGTCCTCAAATAAAAGAGACAAAACACTTGTTAGCTTAAAAAAAATGGTAAATTTTATGAATAAGGGGTAAGAATGTTGTATTGAAATAGATTTCCAGTGGCCCTAACATAACTGGCCAAGTTTAATTTATCTCTATCTGCGTCCCTTTCTTATGACACTAGTAAGACAGAGACATAGGGAGGGGTTAAACTAAACCTGGGCAAGAGTCTAAATATTAACATTTTGTCCAACTTTTTTTTCAGAAACTTAGAACAAGATCACACTCAGCTAAGCACTGAGACAAACAGTTAAAACTGACGTACTCGTAGATACTTACTTAAATAAAAGTATCCTATCTGTAACTCAATAACGTATGAAATGTCTTGTGGAACATAAAAGAGGAAGGCGAAAAAATATATGAGATTTATTCTTACAGTTACTACAGCCTCGTTCTGAACGGGCGTTTTTCGGTTTGGTTATTTGTAAGTGGTCCGTGGGGTCCTGGAGCGCTAGGCCTCTTCAAAGAGATGTCGAAGAGGCTGGTCGACGTCACAGGGTACCGAAGAGCTGGCAGCTAGCTCGCACAGCATATAATCTTAGCTATACAGAGAAGTAATGCTGACAGTATCTTGGACCCCATGCCAAGAGGGTGATCCTGTAAGGATTCCGTTTTTCCTTTTTAGGTACGGAACCCTAGAAAATGAAACGAAATGGTCAATTTAGAGCATTTATTTTGGATTGCCCTTTGTGACACTTCCTGCCTGAATTAATGAAGTAATAAACTAATGAAGAAAAATAATGAAGCAAAGGGTAGTTAGTTGTTCTTCGCCGCCGCCCGTGCCGCCTACAATAAACTATTACTGTTTCTATTGATTTATACTCCAAATATACCACAAAACGTACAAACTGATAGCATTATAGCCAAACTATAGCCCATTAATAGGCTTAATGTGGTGCTTAGGTTAATCTTAATGAATCCCACATCAACTTAATTAATGCTAATTCTGATTACACATAATCTTAATCTGCCTGCTGATAACAAAGAAAATCAGTTTCTCGCCAATCTGCTATTTTCAAAATGGCTGCTTAAAATCACATTCATGACTTCGGCGACTCAAAACCACTTACGCAATTTATGTAAATTTTTCAAACATAAATATAGTGCGGGTAGGACATTGTACAAGGTCCGTCCGGATCGCTACCACCATTTCGCTCGCTAATCCAGCCGCTAAGCAGTAATGCTTGCACCGTTGTGTTCCGGCGTGGAGAGCAAGATAGCCGGTGGAATTACTGGCACAAGAGGTATTTTATCTTAGCTCTCTGGGTTGGCAACGAATCTGCAATCTCCTTAGTGTTGTGGGTGTCTATGGGCGGTGGTTCACTTACCATCAGGTGACCACTTGTTCATAAAGTAACGAACGATGTGCGAATCAATCTCACGCAGATTGTTTCGGACCATGCACACTTCATGTCATAGGGTATGTCGAACAAGGCGGCTACAAATCAAACAATGTAAGAGAAGGAATATTTTATATTTACAGTGGTTTTGTGAGATTCTAAATTAAAAAAACAACAATAAAATCTTATTCCAAACTTAACTACAGATAAAAAAAAACCCAAATCGCCGTGCCACGTTGGATGGCAATGCTGATTCTTTGGGCAAAGTATTGCCAAACCTTCTGCTCATGGGAGGCCGCTATAAGGCGCTTGCGTGAGACAAAAATACCAGGAGTGCGATTTTTAAATCTCACCGGGTGACTAAAGCTCACCAAAATGGCCGTTTTTCATAGAGATTCCACCGCTTTGGTAAGCTTTAGGCACTAGGTGAGATTCAAAAATTTCACCTCTGGTGACAAAAGCTCACCAAAATGGCACTCTTTGTCGGATTCCACACGTTTCTTCATAGACCCTGATTGAACCATAATTTGTGCTCTTCAGTACATTGCTTTGTTTCAATTGCCGTGCCTTGAGAATCATTCCTCAGAATCGGCATACTCTTAGAAATCGGTCCTCAAGGCTTTACAAAAGTTCTTAAGTCCATTAACAGAACTTAGCATATACAAAGGAGAAGTAATTCGTAACTGAAAGGACTGTATTATTTAAGGAGTAAAGCGACTAGAGGTGTTCAAGTTTCAATAATGGACCCTATTCAATAATTGGGAGTTCCCTTAAAGGGTTTTTGGGTGAAAGACTGTCTATTTAGGGAGTCAGAAGTTAAGGGTTCTATTCTAAAGGCTCTGTTTTTGAAATTATCTGCTTCGTTAATGTATTGTTCGTTTCTTAAGAACTTCTTTGAGGCTAAAAGCTTGGTATAATTAAATTGGAAGAGATCCCTTTAAGGGATAAGTATTTTTCTGTGTATTTGTAAGTGCTTATGTACAATAAAGAGTTTAAATACATACATACATAATGTCAGATAATTTGAGTGGGATGCTGATGGTACAGTCAAAGAATTAAATTTCCAACCCACCTAAGGTTCAATAGCATTTAGCAAACTGTCACCATAAGAGCTATAGAGCAAGACGTTAGTTTGACATATCGACCTTAATGCATTGCGAATGTCAGACGACATTTCAACGAAATGGCTAGGGAATTAAGTTCCTTGACTGTACCTACCATATTGCGCATGACCATGAGGTACCTAGTGCTCACGCGCAGTATTTGGGTCATTCTCATATAGGTAGTTTAAAATAAAAGTTTTTTTTAAATTTTTATCTTTTTACAGTTTCAATGAAAAGTGTAATAAAAGAAGCATACTTTTTATGGAAGTTAGCAAGCTTAATGCCTTTAGGAACGGTCAAAAATTCGTGCATTTTATGACACGTCTGTGGCATTTGCATATACGGTTGTGACATAATGGGATTCCCCAATTATAACCCGTAGTAAAAAATCTTCATATTTATTAAACTTCATGGTGAATAAAGTACAGCCCTATGTGGGCACACTAAGGGTTAATTAACCCCTTTTAGTAATTAACGATGCGTGAAACCTATGTTAGTTAACAGATGTGTGTGTGTGTGGTTGAGTCTGTGTGATATATGGTTTCGGTGGAAGCGGAGGAGGGTGGGTTTTTGCATGAACATATATATGTCGCACAGACGCAGCTAACTTGCACGAGCACGGCACGGCACTGGTTTCGCAGAGTAGCAAGGTAATTTGTTCCAGTTTGTTGAAATGGACCTCCGCAAAGTAATGCCTGAATCTATTAATTATATGTTATGTCTTTAAGACGTTTGCCATCGAATGAAAGGAACAAAACATTTGTTAACTTAAAAAGAACTTTTATTAATAATTGGTTACTATTAACAATAAACAAAAGGTATACAACAACAACGGGTAATTACACGGTTAAATTTCATTATAGATGAATCTTTCGTGCCTACGAAAAACATAGAAGATTCATAGGCACGAGATCTTTTTTTTATAAAATAGTCAGGCAAACAGGCAAGTGGGTCACCTGATGGTAAGTGATCACCACCGCCTATAGACACCCGCAACAACAAGGAGATTGCAGATGCGTTGCAGATTACAATAACTTCGCTCTTTTTTTATAAACTGTTAAACTGTGTGTGTGTGTGTTGTTGAGAGATAAGTTCACCCTTGTGTTTTGTCCTGTTATCTGTTATTTTATGCGTGAAGTACAATAAAGGGTCATACATACATACATATTGTTATGTTTCTTACTAGCTCAGCGGGTGGTAGGACCTTGTGCAAGGTCCGTCCGGATCGCTACCACCATCTTGCTCGCTAATCCTGCCGCTAAGCAGCAGTGCTTGCACTGTTGTGTTCCGGCGTGGAGAGCAAGACAGCCGGTGGAATTACTGGCACAAGAGGTATTCCATCTTAGCCCTCTGGGTTGGCAACGCATCTGCACTCTCTTTGTTGTTGCAGGTGTCTATAGGCGGTGGTGATCACTTACCATCAGGTGACCCACTTGCTTGTTTGCCTTCCTATGTTGTATAAAAAAAAAAAAAAAGCTACTCGCTCTGGCTTCGTACGGGCACAATCGTGATGTAATGTACTATAAAAACCATCCTTAAAAAAAACTCTAAATTTCAGTCAAAACCATATCAAAATCCGTTGCGTGGTTTAGGAGAAGGCGCGACATACACTATAAGAGTTTAGGGCAAAACGGAACGGATAGCGACTTTTTTTTCTATGTAAAGATACAGCCTAGCAAAAAAGTTCTTCATAAAAACACTATAGCAAGGTTGGCATATCAAAGCGGTGCACTGAAATTTTCCCAACAAGATGCCGAAGGGGGGGATGTACTGGTTTCAGGCACGGATGATACAAAACCAGTTTCAGCCCGTCAGTTGACGCGAGCGGTCGTGTTCCGAGCCCCGCGCGCTTCTCTCAAAGTATACCCAGCCGTGTTATATTTTCTAAAAAGAAACAAAACATGTTTGCATTTTAAAGGGAATGTGATGTTGTTTTTGTGTTGATCGGTACGTTTTTCCGTTGGCCGTGTGGGAGTGTTTTTTTTTTTTGTTTTTGTGTTTCTTCTGGAGGCTTGAGTCTTGGGAATCGGTGAGTTTTTAATATTTAGAACTAGTCAGAAGAATTTAACTAAGAACACACTACATCAGAGTATAACTATGTATACAGTTAATCTAGAAGTATTTGATTACCCAAAGATGTAAAAAGATCCTATTAGAACAAGCTCTTACAAGACAAGACAAGATTATACTCTTAATTGAAAAATACACAGAAAAATAGTTTATGAAAAATTCATTAATAAATAACTTAGATTTTCTTACCCTCATGAGTTTAGTGTAGGCAACTATCTGGTGGCCAACTGTCCTGTAAACATTTTACAGGACGTCCCATTTTTAAGTTATCAATTTGGCTGTGTCTTAATTTTAATAAAACAAATGCAGGACCATACATGCCATACCATGGCATAACAGTGGTGTTTGCCTTAGGTAGCTGTGCAATTAGTGCTTAAGATTAATTAAAATGATCCTGTATTGAAATGTGTAAGTTGTAATAGCTGTAGGAAGACCTAATAAATAAAATAAAATAAACACCATAAACGCGTTATCCTGCATTAATTTTTTTTTTAAAGTAAAATGTGCACACAAATAAAGTCTTAGGTATGTATATTTTTTTATCCCTTTCCAGTGTAGACATATACATATATAGTTGACTATACTTATATGTATAGAAATACATGTAAAAATGTAGCAACATAATTTATTTTCCTACGTTGTCACTCTGTCATCATTAACGTTATCGTAAATCTAAGATAAACTAAACGAGATGATGCAGGGGGATAAACCATTATAGCAAACAACATTTTATACGTAGCTACAGTTGCCAGTTTGCCATTAAATACATCAAAGTGAACAAGGTGCTCAAAAATATGTGAAAAATTCAAATCAAATAGTGGATGCTACCACCATCTTGCTCGCTAATCCTGCCGCTAAGCAGCAGTGCTTGCTCTGTTGTGTTCCGGCGTGGAGAGCAAGACAGCCGGTGCAATTACTGGCACAAGAGGTATTCCATCTTAACCTGCTGGGTTGGCAACGCATCTGCAATATCCTTGGTGTTGTGGGCGTCATTGGCAGTGGTGATCACTTATCATCAGGCGACCCGCTTGCTTGTTTTCCTTCTTATTTTGTATTTATTTTTGAAAAAAGCAACGATATGTAACATATCGAAAAAATTCTATTCTTATCTTAACAAAGCGACCCGCTCGGCTTCGCGCGGTGTCATTCGGGATGTAATGTACATAAATACTTTTTTTTTATAAAATTGGAAGGCAAACAAGCAAGTGGGTTACCTGATGTTAAGTGATTACCACCGCCTATAGACACTCGCAACACCAAAGAGATTGCAGATGCGTTGCCAACCCAGAGGGCTAAGATGGAATACCTCTTGTGCCAGTAATTACACCGGCTGTCTTGCTCTCCACGCCACGCGTGTTTGAATTTCCTTGATTGATCACCTTCCGTAAAATCTCTAAATGATAGTGAAAACTGCATCAAAATCCAAAAATCAAAAATTTAGAAGGAGAAGGCGGCTGAACATACACTATAAGGATTTAGGACAGACAGGAACAGATAGCCACTTTATGCTAGGGAAAGATAAAGAAGAAGATTATGACTAGAACTTGAGAAAAAATATAGTTTACGTACAATATCGCACGCTTAGTCTTAAACTGACTCAATTCTGAATTTGATATTTCCCAAAATTAAACCCTATGTCTTTTAATTAAGGTGATATTTTGGGACGTGTATTATTCAGAAATGGGTCAGTTTAAGACTAAGCGTGCGATATGTACGGTCAAGGAATCTGAATTCTGGGTCAATGTAGAATCCTTTCACAATGAGTCATCGCTGTGACATTACGGCATTTCTCTTGAAAAGTCGTAGCGTTATTGATTGTGTTGTAGTTAATGTAAATAAATATTTTTGGACAATTAATACCATTAGACCTTCGAGTAGTTCCAATTAATCAAAGCTTGTACTACGGGTACGCAACGGATATACATACTTATATAAACAAATACACACTTAAATACTCAATAATATAACATCCAAGACTCGGGTACAAATATTCGTATTCATAATACAAACTTTCCCCTCCCGGGAATTGAACCCGTAACTTCAAGCCTTGTAGTCAGTGTCACTAACCTCTAGGTCTTCAAGCTCGATGTTTTGATCGTGTTGCAACGACCGTGGTCACGAGAAGACTAACAATGATTTTATCACGTTTAAGTACCGTTGGTGGAAATCTCAAATGTCGTAAGGGACATTAATCGACATGTCGCTTACGACATTTCAGATTTCTAGTGTCGATATATTATGTACATGAGTATTCACCGAACGCCCCTGTCTATTAGCATTAACATATTTTACACGGATTAAAAGCTTTCGTTTTCCTAATTTTTGCTTGGGGATAAATTTTGACTGAGGAAAATTTAATAATCCCTAGGGGAAAAACCGAAAACGCCTGGAGCGGTTTTCTCATTGCTTGATCTTTTGCCTGCCCATTCTTTATTACGATTGCTCTTTGACTCAAATTATTAATTAAACAGGTCATTTGCAGATGCTTATTGTTTCGTTTCAGTAATTGAGCATATTATTTATTTCTAGATCAAAGAGAACTAATCTTAGGTTTAGGTTTGAAGAAATTTATTCTCATATATGACATACAATCACTTCTATGAGAACATAATTAATCTAAATGTTATTTTTACAATAAGAATAAAGTACAGGTAAGATAAGATTGTCGTCGCAAGAAAAACAACAAGTTAAAAAGATACAGTCAAGGAAATTGAAACACGTACCACCGTAGAACCTAGTTGAAGAGACACACGCATGACATTTGTATGACATAGCGTGGCGTTTTACGCGTCGCGTCATTGCGATAGGGTTCTAAGGTGGTACGTGAATATATTTTCCCTACTGTACATGCGTTTGTACACCCGCTCACTCGTCCAACCAATTAGTTTACATTACACCTCATAGTAATGATTTGTCAGTGCTGATATACTCAGCGAGTCTCTTTTTAAATACGTTAGACGAGCTTTTAGCGTGTGGGTTGGTGGATTTAGGAGTGATGAAAATGAAGATCAGAAGACATACAGAAAAATTACGGTTTATTTCACCATGACATAATAAAGACAGACATAGAATAGAAGAAAACAAAAAAGGCTCCTGCCAAACAAAATTGAAATAAGAAAACTACTGTAACACATAGTCTTTAAATCTAATAGGCAGACATGCACGGCGCTGCGAGCGAGCGCCGAGCAATAAAGATGTTAACACCATGTGCGGCCTGATTGCCGTTGTCGACAGTGGAAGGCAGTACGTGGTGTTCAGGCAAACCCTGCTGATTATTATCAGCGCCGGCAGACGTACATGGCGCGTCTGCTACAAGCTTATCTTTTTTGTATCCGAGGGTATGTTGTTGTACAGAGAACTAATCTTATATTTATCTTTACATAGTATAAAAATAAGTCGTTATCCGCCACTGTCAGTGCACCTAGCACGAATCTTCTCGATACCCATTAACTCGCTACGTAACTCTCTTACCGGGCTGATTAGAACGAGACGTACTGAGTTACGTAGCAAGAACGCGTAACGTAACGTAACGCGTGTCGAGAAGATTAGTGCTAGATGCACTGTTCTCATATCTTCGGCGCTTACTCCTTCCACGCAACGGATTTTAATACGTTTTCACTGTCTTTTCGATTTTTTTTACAGAAGCTTTTTATGTTTATTCAACCTAATTCGTGTAAAGCCGGGGCGGGTCGCTAGTTTACAATAAAATTATAAAACGAATAACTGTATTATAAATACGTAATGATTACAAATTAAAACAATATTAAAAAGATATATGCGTCGTCTAGTTGGGGTTCCGTAGTATGGACTTCTGAGCGTCTAGTGTAAGTTTTTGTTACCATAGGGCCCTCCGCTAAGTAACGCGGGTGAACGGAGTGGGTGCACGTTTATCGAACAAAGTATGAGCACCCGCTCCGTGTTCCCGAGCGACGTAGCGGAGGCCTTAAAGGCGTTAGCGTTAACTTCTCAATTACTATAGAAATAAAGACAGCGCCTCTTGCGGCGCGTATTGGTAACAAAACGCTTTCAATTTTATAGCAATTTTAACGTTAACGCCCTGTCTAGTCTCAAGTAAAAAGGAAATAAAAGATTAATTAAACACTTTTGCACCTCATCACATTGCTAAAATTGCAAAAGGATGCACTGCAAATTAAACAAACCTTAATATTAAAGGTTTTTTTTATATACAACATAGGAAGGCAAACTTTTACTTTTACAACTTATAAGATTGCTAATATTGCAATAAGGTGCAAAAAAGACTAACCTTAAAAAAGTAAAAGATTTGTCGCTTTTGCACTTTTTTATATTATAGCGGACGCCCGCGACTTCGTTCGTGTTAAATTAGTAGCCTATATCCGTCAGGGATAGTGTAGCTTTCTATTAGCGAAATAATTTTTGGAATCGGTTCAGTTGTTCTAGAGATTACCCTTATTATATTATAGTGTAGAGTAATATAACTAATATTACAGAAAGGTGCAAAAGAGACAAACACTGATATAAAAGGTTTGTCACTTGCACTTTGTCGCATTGCTAATATTGCGAAAGGGTGCAAAAGAGACGAACTCTGATATAATAGGTTTGTCACATTTGCACTTCGTCACATTGCAAATTTTGCGCTAGAGGACAAAAGAGACAACCCTGTTTGAATTAAACGGTTCATTACATTTGCACCTTGTCACATTGCGAAAATTGCAAAAGGGTGCAAAAGTGACGAAGCTTTCAATCACTTCAAAATACACGTGCGCCGTTTCATCTAAAATTAGACTGCAGAACCCGTATATCCTTAATGGATTGGTCCAAACATCAGCAAGACTTAACAGGGATGGGGGCCTCAAACTTTCTTGATTACCTTTCACTTTGAGCACTCTCATTTGATTAACACCTAACAAACAAATCCCCCGACACATTAAAATACTTTTTCAATAATTAATTATCAAACTTGTTCAAAAACAATGTGTAATTAAACGAGCATTACATCCCTTGTGATTCCAAGTCAATATGTCGACCTAGATAGGAAACCAGGGTATTTTGAGCTACCCTGCCCCCCAATTTGCTAACGAAGACAGAATCAGGGGGTATGTGGGAATAGCATTCACGGGTCTGGTTATGCTGGTACTTCGGCGTGGAAACAGACCTCCGTGGCGTCAGAGCCGGTGGAAATTAGGTTTTTGTTCATTTGCTAAAAACCGGTGCTGGAATTGATGATGAGTTAGATTCGTCCGGTACAGCTGGTTGTGACTTTGCCTAAGCAGGAGGCTCTACCGTGGCAAAGTTGGTGTGTTTGATGGATATATACTTAGAAACAATTTACATCTACACTTACTACATACATTTACACCAATATAATCTACACTAATCTACATAGTACACTAATAATTATAATAAAGAGATAAACTTTGTTTGTTTGTATGTAGTGGGTATTCTCTGGAACTACTGAACCGATTCCAAAAATTCTTTCACTAATAGAATGCTACACTATCCCTGATGGCCATAGGCTACTCATTCCACGTGAACAAAGTCGCGAGCGTCCGCTAGTGATACATAAGAGGGACGATTATAAGGCATCACGCTTTGTAAACGTTCTTTTAATTTGTCCCTGGCTTTATTTGCTTCTTGTGTCTAGGCTGTAGTTAATTTTATACCTAAATGCTGGATATGTAGATAATGCCCTAACGACGTCTTGTATTTCCCAAACAGGGAATACGGTAGGAATGTTCTTTTTTCAAAATTAAATGAATTTGTTGCAAGATGGAAAAATGTGTCATTGTTTTTTTCTACAGTAATTTTTTTTAAATGTCACGAGTAGAATGACTGAAAGACCTGCTTATACAGTCACCGAAAAACAAAATCAAAATATTTTATTGTACTGTACCCAGAATTGGTTGACTGAACTGTATATTATCTTCAGCATTTAGTTCCATGCACTATCTTTATCTTTTTTCTTTCCCTTCGTGCCCCACGTGAACGAGGAAAGTTGCTATCGACCATTATGAGAGCAAGATAAGATATATCTTCGTATAATTTACTTGGGCAACATTAGGGTTGCCCGCAGACGCAACATTTTTGTTTGACCCGTTAAATACCAAATAAATCATGGAATGTATGTACCGCCACCCACTGGCTACAATTTTTTTTGTTTATGAAATGGGAAGGCAAACAAGCAAGTGGGTCACCTGATGGTAAGTGTACACCACCGCCTATAGACACCGCAAAATCGAAGAGATTGCAAATGCGTTGCCAACCCAGAGGGCTAAGATGGAATACCTCTTCTGCCGGTAATTACACCGGTCTTGCTCTCCACGCACTACTGCTTAGCGGCAGGATTAGCGAGCAAGATGGTGGTAGGTGGTAGCAATCCGGACGGACCTTGCACAAGGTCCTACCACCCGCAAAAAAACACAATGTGGCTCTACCACTACATTTTTTGCAAAACTTAATCCCCTAACACAAGGAATAGTGATTAATAAGGTTAAGGGATATAAAAAGTTAATTAAAGGTGAACGAACTTGTCCTTCAATATGACATTAATCGTACAGCCTTCAGAGTTATATAAGATTCTCAGGGTTGCTTGCTTGCGTTATAGAATACCATTTCAATATGCGACCGCTTGTTTTCCATTCCCAGTTAGCACACATGCGCTATAAAAGCTGTTAAAGCAACAACGAAGATGTAGTAGCCGTATAGTTACTATATTTAAAATGCTATATAATGACAACAAAGAAAAATTAGGGCTATGACAGGACTCGAACCTGCAACATCAGCGTTCCGTGCCTTGCGTTTACCAGTTTTTCCACAGTAAGTCACACAGTAGGTACACACACACACAGTAAGTACACAGTAAGGTACAGTCAGTTAGTACAGTTAGTTAGTTAGTCGCCGAAGTAACGTGCTAATTTTGATGTTTTAATGTTTTGTTTTATAAATATGTATGTTAGTCTTTAAGATATTTTTTCTATTGGCCTATGCAGCCTGAAATAGATGGTTCTATTCTATTCTATTCTATTCTATATCTTCTTCTTAATCTTTATGTAGTGTAAAGTAAGTCGCTATCCATTCCTGTCGGTTCTGATATCGTTGGCCACTTATTCCTTTTAAACCACTTGAATGAATGAATGAATGAGTCGTTTATTCACATGAATATATGGTACATTCCAAGATCTTAAGGCCAACTAACACTAACTAACTAACTTAAGGGCAACTTAACGGAATTTCATTTGGTTTTCACTGTCGTTAGGGTTTTTTTTGAAGGCGTTTATGTATGTACAGTCAAGGAACTTAATTCCCTACCCATTTCGTTGAAATGTCGTCTGACATTCGCAATGCATTAAGGTCGATATGTCAAACTAACGTCTTGCTCTATAGCTCTTATGGCGACAGTTTGCTATATGCTATTGAACCTTAGGTGGGTTGGAAATTTAATTCCTTGACTGTACAGTACATCCTATTTGTACCTGTACGTTGCCGGGTTCTCGAATGGCGGCCGCGTATTGGCAAGCGCAGCGTAGGACGACCAGCCACAAGATGGTCCGATGACCTCATACAGGTGGCAGGAAGGCGCTGGTTGCATGCTGCTTCCAACCGGCCACTTGGGAAATCCATGGAGGAGGCCTATGTTCAACAGTGGACTTCTTGTGGCTGAGATGATGATGATGATGATGATGATGTTGCCGGGTCGCTAGTACTTCTATTAAGCAAAATCGCTTTCCCCGTCTGTCTGTCTTTATATCTTCGGCCGCTTAGGCCTTTTTAGCCATGCGACGGATTTTGATAAGGTTTTAACTGTCACTTTAAAAAAAAAAACGGAAGGTTTTTATGTATTTTACCTACAATTCGCACGCTTAGTATTAAAGTGACTCAATTCTGAATTTGATATTTCCCAAAATTAAACCCTATGTCTTTTAATTAAGGTGATATTTTGGGACGTGTATTATTCAGAAATGGGTCACTTTAATACTAAGCGTGCGAATTGTACTCGAGTGAAGGCGCGTTTTCTGAAAATTTTAACTTTTCTTATCGTTTTGTGATAATCAATTAAGAATTATTGTATTGTATGGTATTGTAGGGATTCAGTTCAAGAAATTGCAAATCGGACTTGAAATAATGGACAAGAGGTTCAGTGGCAACCCTAAGTTCTTGTTGTTTTTTGTGTGCACACTTTTTCATCCCTGACCAGTTGGCGTTTTGTTCTCCAACATTATTGGATACAGTCACGAGTAACCTACATCTATCCTGCCAACCTTCCAAACATCATCCATCCATCCACCACCACTATCCAACCACCAACATACCATCTTGCTCGCTAATCCAGCCGCTAAGCAGCAGTGCTTGCACTGTTGTGTTCCAGCGTGGAGAGCAAGACAGCCGGTGTAATTACTGGCACAAGAGGTATTCCATCTTAGCCCTTTGGGTTGGCAACGCATCAGCAATCCCCTTGGTGTTGCGGGTGTCTATAGGCGGTGGTGATCACTTACCATGAGGTGACCCACTTGCTTGTTTGCCTCCCTATTTTATGATAAATATATTATTACACAACCTCGCGACATGAGCGAAACGTCGAGGGAAAAAAAGTCCCGTCTACGTTATAAAATATATGCAAGATGCACTGACCTATAAGTAATATGGACTTCTAGTCAGTGTTTAAAAAATGGCGTATCAAAGGAGGCTAAAAAGAAGACTAAATCGATAATCGCTCGCGCTGTCAGTCTGACCGACGGCGCTGCTGTCAATACTATTATTTTGTAAAAAAACCTATTTGCAACGAAACTCAATAAATTATTATTTTATGCAGTTAGACGTAAAGTTGTAAATCCAATGACTATAAATGGTAAACTTATAATTTGCATTTGTAACATTGGCGTCAACCTGTATTCTTATGTCGGGCCGTTTTTCTGCTGTCAGTTAGTATGAAACTGTACATCCATGCATTATAATATCATTGGCAAGATGCTGAGTTTCTTGCGGCGTTTCTTCTCAGCAGAATCTTCCATTTTCCGAAGCGCTAGTAGACTCGGACATGTAAAAGAGCTTATATGGTTTACTTGCAAAATAAATGTTTCATTTTCAAGTCATAAGAGCGAAATGAAACCTTTGCCCTTGACCCTCATTTTACGGCTGTACGGAATCCGTATTTTTTAATAAAACTCTCAACTTCGGTTTTCGCTGAAAAAGATCGTTATCGTCGAAAACGGTTAAAAAGATTAAGTGTCGGGAACTTCCTGACACTGAAAAAATGCTAAAGACCTGAAATTTGTCGGTCGTAAAATCTGTAATGTCTGGGTTTTGGTATAAATATTTAATTAGTTGAACATCGTTACATTGAAAGGTGTTGAGTTATGGATTTACTCATACATACATACATACATAAAATCACGCCTGTTTCCCAGAGGGGTAGGCAGAGACCACGGATTTAAATTTGTACGATCCTGACATACAACTTTCGCTTCACTTACTCTCATGACATTCTTCACGCATGCTCGTCGGTTTAGGGTACTCCTGACCTGGCCTTTCTCATGTGGTGAAATTATACGAACTAGTTTTTAGGCGCAGTTTTGTACGCGTGTTTTTTTTGAGATAAGGATCGGGTACAATTGGATTAAATAAACATAAAAACCTAGAAAATCATCTAAATGTCAGTGAAAACTGTACCAAAATCCGTCGCGTAGTTTAGAAGGAGTAAGCTACCGAAGATATGAGAACAAACAGAAATGGATAGCGATTTTGTTTGACCACTTTTCGACCGTATTACAATGGGATAAGGTTCAAAAGTGGTCAAGCAATTACTTGGTCGACTATACAAAAGATAAAGATATTTATAAATATAATACCAGGAGAGAGATTCAACAAAGTTGTTATGTAATTGATTATTATTCTGTATTTTGTTTGAAGCTGGACGGGACGTTAAAAGCGTTTTAAATTATAAATATTTAAAATATAACGAGAGATTTATAATGACAGATGAAAGGAAACATGCCATGAACACGTATTATCAAATCATACTGTATTATCAAACCGCGATTAGAATAGTATTGGAGAGTAACGTCAGCGCACTGTCATTTCATAGATATAGGAATGAAACTTGA
This sequence comes from Ditula angustiorana, assembly GCA_963691745.1. Taxonomy (NCBI): domain Eukaryota; kingdom Metazoa; phylum Arthropoda; class Insecta; order Lepidoptera; family Tortricidae; genus Ditula; species Ditula angustiorana. The sequence goes on along the minus strand of OY829496.1, from coordinate 6,904,384 downwards.
CGCGAGTCTTTGAAATAACAGTGTGCTGACGTTACTCTCCAATTATACTCTAACAACGGTTTTATAATACCAAATTAAAGGTAAATTTTGTTTGTAGGTCTGTAGTAATATTAAAAATCCGAGTAAACAAGGGCCAAAAGCATTTAATCTTAGATTAAGAAGATAGCTTTGTTTAAAGCCGGAATTTAAAAGATTTCGCAGTGCCGAATTAATTTATTGTGCTAAATGATATGACTCCGTAAAAATCCGAGCCGTTTTGCGACAGTGAAAGTATGTATGTATGTATGACTCTTTATTGTACATAACGCATAAAAAAGCAGATCAGAGGACAAAACAGATGTTCAAAGGCGAACTTATCTCTTTAAGGGATCGCTTCCAGTTAACCTTTGAGAGATTGACAGGACCCTAGATCTAGAGTAGACACAGAAAAAGTAATGAGAAAGTAAACTAAGCAAAAACTACTTAACAATATCATAAAATACAGTAAATTAAACAGATTATCCACGTGACATAAATTTTAAGTTACTTTTCCCATGCCAGCTCTTGCTCTATAATTGTGATCTTTCAAATTAGCTTCCACCAATGAAATAGATCATCATTAGTCAACCATTTTTTGCCCTATTCCCCAAAATAAATCCTATGCCTGTGATCGCTTTATAGGTACCCGGTAAAATAATACCCCGTCCTCCGTTACTCACTTCTCCTGGATTTATTGGGGAAAAGTCGTCAATTTATTTTTTGTCCCCCGAAAAGGGGGGGTTTATCTGACGCGGCAACTCATCATTTATCCTATTAGACAACCTCCCGTTTGGACATTAAGATAAATAGCAAAATAATTTATTTATCATTTGACCTTTCTGATATAAAATATCGCTGTAACTACGCTACACATAAGTACAGTCAACCAAATTGATTCATTAAAATAAAACAAGTCAAAACAACACATTAAAGATTAGCGCTCTATCTATTATACTGTGAAATTACATAGTCTTCTATGTCCGTGAGGAATAGTGTAGCTTTCTGTTAGTGAAAGAATTTTTGGAATTAATTATCTACCAAAATATATGCATTCATTTGACGAAACTTAGAAACTAAAGAAATAAAATAAAATGCAAATAACTTGTTGTTCAACGTCGAAAAAGCGGGAGTCGCAGTTACGGCGATCTTTTAGTGACGACGGATGGACAAGCGAAATTATTCTATGTATATATTACAAACAGTACATGTAAAATAAAAACGCAGTGAAATAAACATAGCAAGACTTAATGCCACAACTTCTGAGTATCGAAACGGAATTCTACCAAAAGAGAATAAATACTCCTGTAGTCAATGCTCTGATTAGCCGTGTACTGCTTTATATTTTACAGCGTTAGATCGAAATTGGCTTGGCCATGAGCCAGATATATGTCACGTTGATAGGGGTGTACGAAACAATATCGACGGGTCTAGGCCACGTATGACTAGGGTTGCCAGCTTCTAGAAAATATATTTGCTGGTTAAATGTTAAAGAAACATTCACTTTCAAATTTGTTTGTGTGTAGGGGGTAATTTCTGGAACGGCTGAACCAACTCCAAAAAATATTTTACTAATAAAAGCTACACTATCCCTAGCGAACATTGAATACTAATTCCATGCGAAGGAAGTCGTGTGCGTTCGCTAGTAGTTAATACAATCTTTGGCGGTAAGTTTGTCTTAGAATATTAAGCATTTTGTATAGATAAGCAAGATTTATAGGTTAGATTAGAATTTTCGAGGAAAACGTTAGCAGGACGTTGGGGAAGGTAAACATAATATAGTATAAGGTTAAGTTAGTTACTGCAGTGGTTAAGTTTTATTAGAAAGTAAATAATTACCTTGGGACAATTAACATCAACTGATCTAGTCCCAAACTAAGCAAAGCTTGTACTATGTTTAATATACAACGGCTATTCGATACAAACTTACAAAGATAAATACATACACATCATCATCATCATCTCAGCCACAAGAAGTCCACTGTTGGATATAGGCCTCCTCCATGGATTTCCAAAGTGGCCGGTTGGAAGCAGCATGCAACCAGCGCCTTCCTGCCACCTGTATGAGGTCATCGGACCATCTTGTGGCTGGTCGTCCTACGCTGCGCTTGCCAATACGCGGCCGCCATTCGAGAACTTTCCGACCCCATCGGCCATCAGTTCTTCGTGCTATGTGCCCTGCCCACTGCCACTTCAACTTGCTAATCCGCTGGGCTATGTCGGTTACTTTCGTTCGTCTGCGGATCTCCTCATTTCTGATTCGATCACGCAGAGAGACTCCAGGCATAGCCCTCTCCATAGCTCGTTGCGTGACTTTGAGCTTTCTTATAAGGCCCATAGTAAGCGTACACATAAATCCATATAAATATTTAAGATTGATAGTTGCAGTTGTTGGAGATTATACGGTTTTGCGTGAACCAAAGATGTCCTATGACGCCATTGGTCCTTAAGATCTAAGGATGGATTCAAGAAGTGGAGCCACCACCAAGGAATGTGTTACTAATGCCATTTTTGAGCGTTTTTTCAATAAATTGTAACAGTCTTTTGTGATTCAGTTCAATTGAATTTAACGCAATATCGAATTACAAATAATAATTATATATTACGGCTTTTTTTTGTCAAGGTTAAATTATAATTCCTTGGATGACTACGGTTCTAGGTACGCATGTTACAGAAGCTGCAATGCCTTCTCAATAGTTTAAAGCAGAGACAACCCTACGCTAGTACAGCAAGCGTAGGGTGTTAAACATATGTGCATCCCTCGTAAAAGGAATTTACGAGTCAGTTATGCACTGCTAGCAACTTAGAACAGATAGGCGCATTAAGTACACACCGCTCATTGATATATATAGCCAAACAGCCCGATAAGTTATTCCAAAAATCTATCACATCAATGAAATTCGCTCATTCCTAGACATAGGCCTTTTTCAAGAAATGATGAGTTTTGTGCAAAACGCTATCCTGTGATTATGAAATGGAATTTGAGATCAAACGTAATCTGAAGATTTTAGAGCTATAATTAAATGTTATCTTCAGATCAAAAGCAATATCGTGTGGTATGGAAGCTTGTCACCTCATGAATCTCTCGGTCAAGACAAATCAAGGCCCGACGACTTTAGGCATTGAAAAATGTCATCTTTAGACACTTTTGGTCTCTAACTTTTGATCCCGGATTTCATTTCTGAGTATAGATTTATCAGCCCCCTTAGTGGGAAGCTTCGAATACGCTTTTCTTTATGTAACTTATATTTTGAAAACATGAGTGTGACATACAAACAGACGAACAAAGTATGCCTACCTAAAATTTATAAGCGACCTAATCGCTACTCTAGCATTTTTTTTAACCCTTTCGAACCTTCCAACGTCCCTTCGAATTTAAGACGAAGTGCAGTAAAAGCGTAATCAGTGAAAACCATCGTCAATAATCGATCAAAGAAACTGGGCCAAAGCTCTTATCGAAGGTTAAATGTTTCTCACAGGAGCACGCTTATCCTCTTCTGGTCAATATATTGGAAAACTCGCGGGGAGGTTATTACGAAATTTTTCTGTTTATTTTGTGGAAAAATTGCAGTTAATAACTGAACGTTTGTAGTATTTTGCGAGTTCCATGTAGGAGTTCCGCAAGGCAGCGCCTTTGGCACACTTTGTTTCTTAATTACTTTCTAGTATCTAGTTACTATTAATCTATGTCTATACATCTATAGACTTCGTGCCTGAACATTGCCATTTTTCTAAAAAGTAAATGGAAGACGCGATAAAAAGTTTACTGATTATTGTCTCTTTGTCGGTTTGTTTATTCATTTGTGCGCGCATCTCGCAAGAGCCACTCATCGGATTCAAAATCGAAAAACTTACTATAAAATGTGAAACTTAATTCGGAGTAACATTAAAATCGACCCACTGAATTGAAACCTAAAAACTTTTCTACCTTTTAAATTTAATTTCACACATCACTTCTGTTCTTTTTAATTATGTTGTAATGACATTAGATCATCACCCCCTTCTAGAGATTTATCCAGTTTCTTCATTTCGAGAACGCTTAGCTTAGCTTAGATCGTGAATCCTGACTTGGTAGATTAGGTTTCCCTGAACCGAAACCAGCTTGATGAGATCATGGTTACACATTCATTTAATATGTGTAGTTTTCCTTATTATGTTGAGAGAGAGAATTGGTTACTACCAATCCTTAGGCAATTACATAAGTAAGAAAAAGTCATTTTAAAAGGCGACCCCTGGAGAGCGAACTTGATATGTCGACGATTTCGAGTACCAGTTTAATATCGTAGGATTTCTATTTGCTTTTCGAATTGTATTGGTCGGTAACTTTTAGGTTGTTTGAGTTGGTTCGGTTTTCCTAGTAATCAATGTTCAATTGTAAACATACCGGACCGCCAAATCTATTCTGGCATTCTGGGGTTGCCTCTACTTGGTAAAGAATGTGCCCTTACGGATTCATTACTGACCGTGTATGCAGAAAAGTGGACATTCCTTACGCCCCGGATAGCAAAACGTGTCTAGAGTGCTAACATCAACAGAAATAGGTAGGGACAAGTGTTCTACCATTGAACACTCTTTAAATTTTAAAGCTATAATCTCTCATCGTCCGAACAATCCCCATGTTTCTCTATTTCCTGCCATCAGAAGATCAAATAGGAGGCAGGGAATAGAGAAGCATATCGATTGGTCCAATGATGAGAGAGTATAAGTTTAAGATTTAAAGAGAGTCCACAGGTAGGGCCTCCATAAAAATTATACCCGCGTATCGAATAAATAATCCAATCCTTTACAATTGCCCGTTAGGTTTGTGACCAACAGTGGGAGCTCTTATAAAAAAAAACTTAACTTAACTTCTCCTACGCACGGAACCAAATCATTCAGTGCATTAAAAGCAAATAAAACCGAAGTCGGGCATTATGCATTCAAAAGCCTTCCATGTCAAGCTCTGCCGTTTGCGGGTTATGTTGACGACTTTACGACTCCCAGTCACGAGCAAGACCGTATCTAGAATAAAGCACATTCGGCAGCCATTATTGACACGTCTGAAACTAGGCCAAAGTGCTAGCTGAGCTACAATCTAGTATTTTTAACGTGATTATGTTCAAGTTAATGGTGTTACGATTTCAATCTTGTGCTGCACGGCAGAGAAAACTGTGTTAAAGAACGGTTGTTGAAAAGGTTTCAATGAATTTATAGGCATAGTGCTAATTTTCTATGCATTTAACAAGATAAAATAAAATGGGACTGGACGGACACGTCTGGCGGATGCACCCACAGAGGTGGGCTCACGCAGTCACTTGGTGGATGCCACAGAACGAGCAGCGTCGACCAGGCAGACCAAGATGGCGAAGGCGCGATGACTTGGACGCGTATGATAGGTGCCGGCCAGATACTACATCAGACAGGGAGTTGTGGAGGTCAAGAGAAGAGGTCTTTGCCCAGCAGTGGGACACATTAACAGGCTATAAAAAAAATAACGAGATAAAATGTATCGTATATTTTGATCCAGGTTATGATCTATCTGTCTACCCATCTAAATCCCTCCAGCCGTTAATGCGTGATTAAGAAACAGAATTCAAATATCGTAACATCAATACTTTCGCATTTATATTTCTAGTAGAATTTCATGAAGAAAAGATAACTTTTAATGAAACGTAACGTTTGATAAGTTCCTAATTTTTCATTTTTAAAGGATAATGGAAATTATATTATTTAAAGTTTTAACTTTCAGACAGTTTTGGAGATTAAAGTCAAACTTAAACGTATTTATGTCGTAAAATTAGTTTAAATTCAATATCTATTGAATTTGTTTAAGGAGGATTATTAAATAGGTATACTATTGTCTAATAAGGCTAACTTGGGTTTTGATCAAAGCGACGAATAAAAGATTCAAAAGGCAGTAGGTACTTCAAAATAACTTTCCACGCACATCAGCCTTATAATGTAAGTAGCTGCGAACCGTGGCAAAACATCGAATGCCGAAATACGCGGAGCTGATAACGAAGATAACGTCATCTCTGGTGTTAGACCGTATAATCAGCGGCATAATGGCGCTGATAATACAAATTGGGACATTTACCGTGATAGCTTGCTACTCTGTGAAAACAGTCTTAGTTAACATTCGTGCCAGGCAGTTATGTCTGCACGACACAAGCATCTACTTTGCCTTTCTTTATCTTTTTTTTTTTTATGAAATAGGAAGGCAAACAAGCATGTGGGTTACCTGATGGTAAGTGATCACCCCCACCTATAGACACCTGCAACACCACAAAGATTGCAGATGCGTTGCCAACCCAGAGGGCTTAAATGGAATACCTCTTGTGCCAGTAATTGCACCGGCTGTATTGCTCTCCACGCCGAAACACAATAGTGCAAGCACTACTGCTTAGCGGTAGGATTAGCGATTTTTTTTTACGGAATTTAATGACTTATTTATTTAGTTGTATGATTTCTAATTCTTACTTAAATTTTTACTACATTAAATGTTTAAATGTTCAAGAATAGGTTGGATAATTTGATTAATTTGTTCTTAAGCTTAAGATTTGATTGCAATGCCCTAAAGGGGTGTCATAAAGCTACCTTAGATTTAAGATCTTTTATATCATGTATTGTGAAAGAAAAAATAATAATACAAGATATTGTAAATATAAGTAAATGTATTGTGTGTTAGCTAATAAATAAAAATCAATAATAATAAAATATATTAAGTAATCCAATTACAATACAGTTCAAGAGTTTGTAAATAATGTTTATTAATGAATATTATTTACAGAAAAAATCTTATTAGGATGAAAGGAAACTTCAGAGAGAAAGAACGAGCCAATGATAGAAGAAATGAGATTTATGTACTACTAGCGACACGCCCCGGCGTTTCTCATAAATACATACATAAAAGACTTATCGGCGCGCCATATAGAGGCCTCCCGTGACCTGGCTGCGCAATACTTTGCCCAAAGAATCAGCATTGAAATCCAACGTGGCAATGCTGCCAGCCTGGGTACCCTCCCTATTGGCGGCGATTTGGGACAATTTTTTTATCTTTAAGTTTAGAATAAAGGTTTTCAAATCAAAATCAAATCAAAAATAATTTATTTGTTAAACATAGGTATGCATGTTAATACTTAGATGTTACAGTAATGAATTCGTATCACTATGTCTTGCCATATGGCATACAAATAGCTACAGATTTACATGCAGCATGCATTAGGTACAGGTACACAAACGATGAGCAAATTGTTTCGATTATTTCATGAAGTAAAATCCTAAAAAGAGTCCGTCAGATATTCCTGGACAGAATAATGAGCTTTCGCGGTCAGAAAATCACAGAGTACTACTTTGAACTGTGTAATGTCCACCAGTTGAAGTATTCTTTTTGGCAATTTGTTGTAGATCCTTGGCGCCATGCCATATATGCTTTTACTGAGAAGCGCCGTTTTACATAGTCTATGGTTAATTTGGTCGTGGTGGCAATGGCTATTTAACTTAGAATATTTATCAATGTTTTGTTTTACATATATATTGACACTTCATATATATAAAGAGACGGTAAGGACATAATCTTCAGCTCAATAAAATAAGGTTTGCATGAGTCTCTGGGTTTCAAACCGCATGCTGCTCTTAAGCATTTCTTTTTTTTTACTGTTGTTTTGTTTTCTTCTTTTCATACATAAAAATGTAAAAATATAAATGTAAATGACGTGAAACCGCATCAAGTTCCATTGCTCGGTTTAGAAGGAGATAGAAGACCAGGTGTTAGGAGGTGCTAATTTTGATTGATTTATTTATTATAAATGTTCTGGTTTATCTAGACTAAGTTATTTTTTTTATCACAGCATCTTGATCTATATTGAAGTTATATCGGTCTAAATCCGGATGTTTTGACGTCTTAAGATAGAACCGCGTACCGGTTTCGGGTACCGGAAATACCGATAAAACCGATATAATAGCGGTTCTTCCCATTTAGCTATCTTTTTGGACACCGATGGACCTTTCCTTTTCCCAATATCATAGCGAAATTGCGTACGTTTGATGTTTTCTACACAAAGTAAACAAATTGTACTTTGATTTTGAATGTTTTTATAGTCGTTTACTTTTGCACAATTAAATATATTCCGATGTTAATAAATCGGTATACTTATAACGGTAGTAATACCAATATTTTTAATATTTATTTCGCCTCTCTGGATGGTAGCTAGGTGACATAAAATTAAAGGTTTTGCGTACCGACAAGTTTTACGAACAATTTTACTCGAAACAGAAATTAAATGATAAAGTTAAACTAAAATTCCTCTTAATTTTCCGTCATATTTAAATATCCTAATTTAATCCATGATTTAAATTTTAGGACTCTATCTTTTAAAAGGACTTACTTAACTGGATCGACGTGACTTTCTTTAGTCCTTGTCGGCAACGCTGGAAGCTAAATTGTTCTTTTTGATTCATTTTTTAATATTTTGAAGATGTTCTTTGAAATGACGTATGTTACTAGTTGAATAGCAGTTGAATAAGAGTCCTGATCAATTCAAGTTGTTTGATTTGTTAGCGAAAGTCCTTGAAAAACTAAGAAAAAATCCGAATATATCCTATATCAATAAACTGAAACAAATTACCTTGCTCTTGCTACCTACTGCTACTTGCTTGCTTACTTGTTGGTTTTGCTTGTGTATCGCGGAGTAGCAATATAATACGTTCCAGTTTGTTAAAATCTAAATTTGTTCAAAAAAAGTTCAAAAGTGTTCTCGAAATTCAAATAAACCGTTGCTTATACAAAATTTCATCATCATCATCATCATATCAGAAATCGCCAACTGCTGGGCATAGGCCTTCCCCAAGGATCTCCACGACAGTCGGTCTTGTGCTGCTCGCATCCTCCGGTTTCCAGCGATCCCCATCAGATCGTCGGTCCACCTAGAGAAAGGCCTACCAACACCTCGTCTTCCGGAATGTGGTCTCCACTCGAGAACCTTTCCGCCCCAGCGGCCATCGGTTCTACGAGGAATGTGCCCCATCCAATGCCACATAATATAAAGTTTAGCTTTACCCACAAAATCCATTGAAATTTCTCGAAAGTAATTTTAAGACATACAATAAAATTTAATTCCTGTATGGCAGTCGATAATCTCAAACATAAAGTTTCTTCACTGAAGCCAAGGCGATCAAAGTAATTTTACAGCTGAGATTTAAGATATCAACGTCACTGACATAATGGGCCATCTAAATCTGCTTAGCTTCTTTTTAGAACTGCATTAAAATTTAGCAATGTTGTAATTTTTATGAGTTCTATTCAAAGCTATCTTGAAATAGAAATTTGTAAAGTGATCAAAACTAGTCTTTGAAACAGTTGTTACAAACCATTCGAAAACCTGGTTTTAAGACTTTACACAGCTCCATCTAAACGGCGGCAACGTTTTCCATCCTCTTAACCTTTACCTACAAATTATTAAATTTAAATGCTATGTAACTACAACTCATAGAAAAATGAGAGTAATGGCAGGGCTCGAACCTGCAACCTCAGCATCCGTGCCTTGCGTTTGGCAATTCCGTCACATTACCAAGTAGCATACCCTGCGAAATTATCAATGTGCTTCGTTTATACGGTCATTACATTATTGTTTTTTTTTTGTTTGGGAAAACTACCCTCGGTGTTGAATGTATAAAAAAAACAAAAAAAACGAAAATTAAAAAAAAATCTATTACAAAAATATAATTATACACCCTCTTTGAAAATTTCAAGTGTCTAATAATGGAACAAACGGACGGACGGACCGACAAACTAGGCTAGTAATAAAATTCCGTTGGCATCCTTTGCTCACGGAACCCTAACAAGTGTGTGTTTATTTATTTAAGCTGCAAAAGATACAAAAGCGGACTAATGCCTTAATACATTCTCTACCAGTCAACCTTCGGGGATAATAAGAAAAGTTGATAACGAAAAAAAATATAGTTGTGTATGACTTTTGTATAAAAATAAATTTGACTTTATTTGACATTTTAATTGTGATAACTGTACCAGTCAGGGCAGGCTTATCAAGCTAATCTGTTTTAATAACGCGCCAGCACATCCAGGCTAATTACACCGTGTTAGGGCGATACGTACCCACATACATACATACATACAAGTGTTTGAATGGATGAGGATTTGCATGTGTAATCCCGAGAACTTGACACTGGAGGGCGCAATATTTAAACAGGTTTTTTATGTTTTCGTGACTTGGAGACAACGACAACAAACATTAAAACAAGTAAATAAAAACACAAAATACACACTAGGAATTTTTACAGGGGATTCAGCAGGCGGTCTTATCGCTAAGCAGCGATCTCTTCCAGTCAAACTTTGTAGACATTGAAATAAAACAATATAATCGCGTGAATTGTATAAGTATTGTAACGAATCTTTTTTTAAATATATTTTTTTAATAGAACAGAAGGCAAAGGATCAAGTGGGTCACCTGATGGTAAGTGATCATCACCGCCCATAAACATCAGTAACACCAACGATATTGCAGATGCGTTGCCAACCCAGAGGGCTAAGATGGAATACCTCTTGTGCCAGTTATTGCACCGGCTATCTCGCTCTCCACACCGGAAAAGAACAGCGCAAGCACTGCTGCTTAGCGGCAAGATTAGAAAGCAAGATGGTGGTAGCGATCCGGATGAACATTGCACAAGGTCTTACCACCCGCGATCTAGGGCTTTAGTATTGTTGAAATAAGTTTTAATTTTAGTCTTATTGCAAACATAAAACTTGCCATGTATGACGAACGCTCACATAATTATAAAATCTGTACACAAGTAGGAATCTTTATCTTGTTTTCTTTACATAATTTAACGCTATCTGCTTCTGTTTGTTTTCATATTTCGCCCGCTTACTCCTTCTAAACCACCTAACGAATTTTGATACGTGCAAAAATGTTGGCGGTAGGCGGGATGAAAGAAAAAAGTTTTAGTTTGTAAGTACGCCATTCGTTTAAGTAGCGAACGGGCGTACTGTTTGATCTTGATGATGCCTCGTACAGAGGCGAAACGCGCATCGATCGTGTAGTTTTTTAGTGGTGGTGATGTGTAGTTGAGTCTGTGAGATAAATGTTGTTTCGTGTGGAAGCGGAGGAGAGTGGGTTTTTGCATGAATATGTATATATATGTCGCACAGACGCAGCTACTTTGCACGAGCCCGGCACTGGTTTTGCGGAGTAGCAAGGTAATTTGTTCCAGTTTGTTAATTTTGATACGGTTTTAAATATCATTTAATAAATTTTTACGAATGGTTTCTATGTACAGTTAATCAATTTGATTCATGCCACTGTGGAACGTTGTCGCAATGTGGCATCGCTGGGATATTATGACATTTTATTGAGAAGTCATTATGACATTAATTATTTCGACCTGATAGCCTAGTGGTTAGTGATCCTGACTTTGAAGCTAGCGGTTCCGGGTTCGATTTCCGGGAGGGCCAATGTTGGTATGATGAATACGAATGTCTGTACCCGAGTCTTGGATGTTATATGCATTTTAATATGTATTTATCTATATAAGTATGTATGTCTGTTGTCTAGTACCCATAGTAGAAGCTTAGCTTAGTCGGGACTAGGTGATTTAGTGTGAATTGTCCTAAGATATTTATTTTATTTTGTTTATTTTATTACTGGCACAAGAGGTATTCCATCTTAGCCCTCTGGGTTGGCAACGCATCTGCACTCTCTTTGATGTTGCAGGTGTCTATAGGCGGTGGTGATCACTTACCACCAGGTGACCCACTTGCTTGTTTGCCTTCCTATGTTGTATAAAAAAAAATAAAAATGAAAGAGTTGCACAGTAGCCTAAGAATCAAATTCGTTGACTATACATTACATTTTAATTGTACCAATGCGAGTCAGGGGCCCTTATTTTGGTAGAAAAAAAAATATAATGCAACGTTACTTGCGGCGCATTCTTCTCAGCAGATGCTATTTTCCGAAGCGCTGGTAGAGTCTGTAGTGTTTCGGACCAGTCCGTGGTCGTGTTTTGTGGTCGTCGCGCCACCGCCGCGGGGGCTCATGATTAAGGACCTCGGACTGGTCGGAAACATGTCGGGCATTTCTCGTCGTAAAAATACGTGAGTGATCCGTTTTATTAATTTAAGCAATTTCTTGGTCGACTATACATAGGACCACGGACTAGTCCGAAATATGTCGGGCAGTTGCTCTACTTCAAATACGCGAGAGATCCGTTTCTAGTAATATGTACAGAGTCTGTTTTCTTATTGCATTAATTGGAAGAATTTTTAGTTTTTAAATATTATTTTCAAATTCGGATAGTTTGTATTTTAAGTTTTTTGTCAGTCTGTCCATGAACATGAGAAAAACGGCTCGAAACGTCGAGAATCAGATTCGTTACAATACACGACAAAACAAACCGTTTTAATTGTTTTATTCCAATAAAACGCAGTTCCTTTCAATACTGTGTTTAGGAAACCAAGCAACTCTCAATAACATTGAGAAAATAAATATTCTGTGACAGTCAGGACTTTATAACCGACGTCTAGCAAATTTGCGCGACTTTCATTTTGATCCTTCCATTCTCGTTTTTTTCCCGCGGGAGTTTTGCTGGAAAAAAGTCGCAGCCTCAGTTATCCCTTCTCGATCCTGAGGGAAACAGCTGTAGCATACAATCACGTTTATGTGTGCGTAATATCGTTTATTTTGGACGAGTTTGCGTTGGTATTCATTTGCTAGTAGCAGATTTTAACAGTATGCTAACGGTATTACACTGAAAAACAGTTTTGTTTCACACAAAAAAGTGACTACCGAACTAAATAAATCATGACATGTATATCAAAGAAAGAAAGAAAGAAAATATTTTTTATTTAGTCTCATAAAGTACCACCACCATTTACAAAAATTAACTTACAAAATATTTACAACCTAATTATCGATGGTGACACAATTTGACACCAATAAAGGGATCTCCACTCAGCACGTGTTGCTACACGAGACGAGTGCAGCAACGCTGGTTTTCTGTGGAGCCCTGGTTGGGGTTGCGCGACAGCAACCGAGGGGAAACACTCCGAATAGGATGTTATACACCAGTCTCTGCTATGGTGCAATGACTGGAATGAACATGATTGTACACACTCATGGTTACATCACTATAGACGCTCTCACACCAATAGTCAATCAGTAGCAAATAGTTTTGCTAATTTGAACGAACTTTGATTACCATTAACCAAAATCACAAGTAACCAAACTGTACGCTTGTCGTTTTTGTTTAGTGTATTGGATTCAGGCGTCCTTTGCGGAGGTCCATATCAATAAACTGGAACAAATTACCTTGCTAGTCCGCGAAACCAGTGCTGTGCACTTGCAAAACTCACTCTCCTCCGCTTCCACGCGTAACAACGTATATCACACCGACTCAACTATACACCACCACCAAACACTTAAACTTTACGATCTACATGCGTTTCACCTCTAAGGGAGGCATCATACGGATTGAATGGTACGACCGTTCGCTACTAGAACGTATGCCATTCGTTCACGATTCCCATCAGTACTGCACTGGTTCACTTAGCATCAGTTCATATTTTATATTGAAAGAAAAACAGACAAACGTACCTCTAATGGGTACTCATGTATAAACATGATTGTTCATCATACAAACATTTTCCCCCTCACGGCAATCGAGCCCGAGTGAGGCGAGTTCCACTCCGCACTGTAGCTACGCTCGACCGCCTTACCTACAGCATAGGCAAGTCGCCGTGGGTTGTCGGCTCGATGCGCGCGTGCTGTCTTGCCCTCCCTGTGTCGTCAGTGTAATTGAAAATGAATGCACCGCCCCACTCTAACGTGTCGCTGGGAGTTGCGAGGGGAAGGCGGACGCGGGCGCGTTCCTTTTGACTCGAGCCGCCCGAAAATGAACGAAATTTTTGTGCGTGTTAATACAGTTTGAATTCGTTTAATCGTGATCGAAAATAATAAGTTTCTGTACGTTAGTACTATTATTTATTCTGTGCCCGAGTCAATAACCACTATGTTGCTTTGATGTAATTGTCTTACTGCTTCAGTGGGATAGCTGTGAGCAGGCCTACTCTCTGGAATTTGCCTTCAGACGCGTCAGCATTAATATTGTATTCAGAGAGCTGATACAGCTTACTTTAACAGCTTCGCCACTTTGGTTAGAAGCTCTAGGCATTATTTATTAACAGAGATTAGAAGGTGCTTAACTGTAGTAATTTGTGTTGTGTGAATTAAGACAGAGATACAGTTTGAGTGACATAACACGCGAGCCTACAGCATTTTTTTTGGCACGCCTTATAAAATCTTATAACAGACCTATAAGTAATATAGACTTCTAGTCAGTGTTTAAAAAATGGCGTAGCAAAGGAGGCTAAAAAGAAGACTAAATCGATAATCGCTCGCGCTGTCAGTCTATCGGACCGACGGCGCTGCTGTCAATATTATTATTTTGTAAAAAAAACCTATTTACAACGAAACTCAATAAATTATTGTTTTATGCAGTTAGACGTAAAGTTGTAAATCCAATGACTATAAATGGTAAACTAATAATTTGCATTTGTAACATTGGCGTCAACCTGTATTCTTATGTCGGGCCGTTTTTCTGCTGTCATTTAGTATGAAACTGTACATCCATGCATTATAATATCATTGTATGTAGCGCATATAATCTGTATGTTACCCAGTTTTTTTTTTTAGAAATTAAAACATAAACGTTTATTTTGCTATTTGCTTCACTCAAGTACATGACGAAAAAATTTCACGCTTTGATGAAATATAATGAAATCCATTGACACCTAGAGGAGATAATTGACTAGGAAGGTGTGTCGGCGTTGCCAAAATAGAAGTGATAATTTTATTTATACAGGTAAATAATGTATTATTATTACGTCTCGTTATGAAATCGTTTTTAATGCTTGTTTATCTGGAAAAATACGGCTTCAGTAGAGTTATCATCGAATATACTAGAAATAATAGTATTGTATAACAAATATGATAGACCTAAGATTTAAATAATTGACAGTTTTCTGTATTGCGTGGACATCTTATGCACATTTTAATGTGTACTAGCTTTTGCCCGCGACTTCTTACGCGTGGAATTCGAAAGTATGTATCTAACTCGGGGTATCAACATGATTAAGATGAAAAATGCACCGCATTTTAAAATAAACCTCAGCAATACAATTGTAAAAACTGCATCCAATTTCGTGTGACAGTTTTTACAGTTACAAACATACAAATACACTGACAGATAAATTTTTAAAAAAGGTAATTGTTTTGGCTTCTATTGATCTTATAAAAAGACCCCTCATATTACTATAATAGCTCTTTTGTACCGACAGACATAGTTATGTAAGTATAGATTTGTGCAAAAAACGTATAAAGTTAATGAACACAGTGCACTCGCTCATATTGTTTGTCTGTGGCATCCTAATACCACGCTGTGCGGAAATTTATAGATCGCGTCATATTTTACGCAAGCTCTGCAGCAAACTGATGGAATTGATAATATAATCCCTTTACAAAATACAAAACGGCCGCACAAATTCTTCTGCCAAGTTCATTATATCATTGAAGATCTACCTACGCTACATGTAGGTATAAACTTGATATGATAACCAATTAATAACATCAGAATTTATCTCTCCCTGCGTTTCTGTCAAACTAATGTCATAAGAAAAGGACGAACATAGATATAAACTCAGACAAACTAAACTTGGCTGGTGATGTTAGAGCGACAGGGGTACTTAAGATGTTAAAATTGGATTATTTGCCTGCTGTTGTATCACATTTAGTTTTTTCATTTGTTTTTGTTTACTATAAGCAACTTTACCCGAAATCAGCTTTACCAGTCATCAAAACCAAGTTATTAAGATCAACAAGTTATCAAAGAGCAAGCAACTTGCTAGCTCAACGCATTAGCATGCCTATTTCAAGAGTTAAAATCGCCAGCATTTTCGGCACGATGCCACAGGGGCCTCGTTTGGGTAATATTCACTTTAGTTCTTATAATTAAGTGTAAGGACTTTGTAGAGTAAAAATTGTGAATTATTGTTAGGAATAAAGCCTAGAATCTGTTTATTCTGTTGAATAAAGTGTAGACTTCTTAAATAAACTTCATTGTTTTGACTCCTTTTACAGGAAACTTCGTTTTGAAACAATTTCCGTTAAAGATGGTGGCAGAAGAGCTCGTTAAGGTCTCTTAGCGACGTAATTAACGATATTTCGTCGTTAAATCGTTACGAACTCCGTTCTTTGTCAAACAATACGTAATTACTTTTTGATTACTTTTTATATGCTTTCAAAATCACTTTGCCTGGGGTTGCTGTTGAGAGAGACATACAGTAGACTTGTTTTGTAGTGTAAAAATGCAGGAAATGTCTTTATCGATCTAATCCGGATGTTGGCCTCCGATTTGGAAGTACTTAATTCTTCTTACAGTTCATGTACAGCCTTTTTATAAAATGACATAATTAGTTAACCTCTTTCTCTAAAATTGTACTGGAATGACAGCTGTCAAAAGCCCATTCGTAATAGTCGCTATATTTGTTCGACGTTTTCGTTAACGGTTGGTCAGAGACCGTATAAAATGATAGTAATGCCAGACGCAGGGAGAGGCTAATAATATATTCAGTAGAAAAAAAGGAAAAAGTTATCCACTTCTTTTTAAAATCTGGTTTTGTATCCAGTTTGCATTGCGTCCGATCTTAAGCCAAAAATGTTGAAAAGCAAAAGAAGCAAAATTTGAAGTTAACGCCAATTCATGTTCATACGAATCGCATGGTAACATTACAGAAGGATTTTTTATGGACCCTTTAAGAATTCTCACCCAACGATAACCGTTCTTCTGGCATTCTCTCTCTGCTCATTATTTCTCCATTATTGAGTGTACACAGAACATTTGCTATGCCCCACGTCAATATACCGCAAGTGATTACAACTTGAAACTCGATGCCAGAAACTTGTCAAATATCCCGTATACGATATTCGTAACATGGCATTTAATTACAACCTAAGTTACAAGTCTGAGTTTGGATGAGATTGTACTTTGATGTTTTAATTTATTCCTGATCCAGTAATGTTCGAAATGATTTTGAGAATGATTAATTTAATTTTAATGTCTAGGTGTACGCAGTAGTCCTTTAAGTTACCATGAGTTCCTATCGAAAATTAATATTACGTTACTACAGTTGATAGCGGTTAAATACGCTCCTATTTGTCTGTGAAAGAGTTACCCATAGTCGATACGGTTTTTCGATGACATGTGTCAGTTTTTTGACTCATGGTGCCAATATTCTATGGCAACAGCTACAAAACTTTAGTCACTAGCGTTTAGATTATGATAGGTAATTTACCGTTGGACTCATACTAGCGATTTTTAGTTCTCTAAGTGAGCGCTAGAGGCACTGTTCAATTCCCTATACAAATAGTTTACGCCGTCGCTAGCGAGTACGGTTACGGCTAGGTGCACTGTACTCATAGTAAGGGTACTGTAGGCAGAAAATGCTATAAAAGACTCCACATTATTAAGTAAGGTACTCGAATAGGTTCTGCTGTTATTGTTAACGTTACTAAAATTCTGAACGTTAACTGACCTATAGTTGAGAAATGAGCGGACACCTCTGTCGTAGCAAAATCAATCGTATTTTGGGAAAAAAGGATTTCTTTATCAATGGGAAGGAAAACGAGCAAGTGGGTCACCTGGTGGTACATGATCACCACCACCCCTAGATACCCCCAATACCAAGGGGACTATAGGTCTAAGGTACGGTACGGTAGTAAGGTAAGGTATTTATTGAGAGAATCAGCAGGTCAGACAATGTGCTAGTAAAGAACACTCTTACCGCATGCATTTTTCCTGATGATCTCAAAATCTACTAAAATAAAATAAAATGAATATTAAATTGTAAAAATGTAATGATAATAATAATTTAATTTAATTTAATATTAACTTTAATCCAATGTAAATCTAATCTAATCTAATCTTATTCTATAAACTAATGTAATGTAAATTGTAATTTCTAATGGGATTTTTGCCTAAATAAATAGCTATTTTATTTTAACACCGAAGGCCTAAGATGGAATACCTCTTGTGCCAGTAATGTTACCGGCTGTCTTGCTCTCCACGCCGAAACACAACAGAGCAAGCACTGGTGCTTAGCGACAGGATTAGCGAGGAAGATGGTATTAGCGATCTAGATGAAGCCTTCACAAGGTCCAAAGGCTGCGTTTCTACCAGAGATGTGCTAGGATGCGTAGTGAGGAATGTGTTTGTTAAGAACCAATGAGCCGTTTCCACCAGAGATGTGCTGACCGAGGCGAGGTAAATTTAGCGATTCTATTGGTTCTTACAAACACATCCCTCGCTACGCATCGTCGCACATATCCAGTGGAAAAGCAGCCTTACTCCCGCATAACTTAACAGAGACTTCCGTTATTTCTCTAACTACTACTCGTAACTTTTGGCTTAGGCCAACGCATATTGCTCCTGCTACACAACCCTCAGGATGCAGTCGTGAGCATAAAATTATCATTTTAATGGAGTTTAATTTAAATGTTATTTGCATAAGTCGTTACGATTTTCCGTAATGGCGTTTAAATTAGAGATACGCGTGTCGTTTTGAGCACAGGTTGCACTCCCATGTTTTGCTAAGAACAATTAGGGAAATTCTGTAATCTTTATAATGTTATGAGAATAATGCTTTCCGGGTTGAAATTTTATACGAGACTGAATATTTCCATACTTAAAACTGTGTTTTTATACCAAATGGAATTGAATTACCATTCCGTTTTACCCTCTGGGTACGAAACCCTAAAAAAAAGGGCAATATTATTAGGTGTACTTAACTTTTTATTTATTTATTTCCCTGTCAAAGGCGCGTCGCGAATGCTTCCTGTTCATTTCCGGTCCGAACCGGATATGCTATTTCAACCTTCATCGATACCTATTTTTAACCTTTCACTTGATTTCGTGATTTTAAACAGTTGACCTACTCCAATTTGCTCCAAGAAAAAGTATTAGACTTCCAATATGACTTTGAATTTCCTATACGGTAAAATTACTGGCAGAAGAGGTATTTTTTTATACAAGGGAAGGAAAATGAGCAAGTAGGTCACCTGATGGTAAGTGATCACCACTGCCCATAGACACTCGCAATACCAAAGATATTGCCAATGCGTTGCCGACCCAGAGGGCTGAGATGGAATACCTCTTGCACCAGCAATTGCACCAGCTGTCTTGCTCTCCACGCCGGAACACAACAGCGCAAGCACTGCTGCTTAGGGGCATGATTAGCGAGCAAGATGGTGGTAGCGACCCGGACAGACCTTGCACAAGGTCCTATCACCCGCAAATCTTAAATTATTAAAGACTTTTTGGGTTAAGGAGTTGCTACATAATCATAATTATCATTTCATTTATTAATAAAATTAGTTGAATACTTCGTACTGCGGTATACAATTCTCATTGATTTTACTCCCTAGTTAAATGCTATAAGGCGGTTGACTACTTATTTTTACAAATGTGGCTTGAATACGGATCTTCTTTTTTTTATATAATTTCTTGGATAAATTCAGAAGGTTGTTTATTTAATACACAAGACTTCAAATATGACTATGCGGTAAAATTCCATCTTAGCCCTCTGGGTTGGCCACGCCTCTGCAGTTTCCTTGGTGTTGTGATGGTTGTCACTTATCATCAGGTGTCCTACTTGCTCGTTTACCTTCCAATTTAAAAAGAACATAAAATATTTACGTAGAAAATGTCCCTGTTAGCCATCAAATAACAGACCAATCCCATTTTCCGTGAAATGACAAATCTTTTTTGTAAATAACGAGATATTCTGTATCAACTTAAATAACAAATATTTAATGTAATATTTTCATGTTTCAGGTTTTCGTGGAACTTCTTTGAGGATCCCAGGTATGTAAATATATATTTTAATTCAATTAATGTTACCTAAAGGTTTATTTGAAGCTTTAACATCACGGAATTATATATTTATTTCTTAATTTCCGAAATTTAAAAAATTCGGTGACAGAAGAAATGCTGTTTTTTACGACTATATGATTTAAACATCAAAGTTAATAAAATGACTGGAGGCATTTTTATAGAGTACTTATACAGCGTTAGTGACGTAATTGTTGTAAGAATGTATGGAACACAACACTTAATCTCGTTTATTTTAATTTGTCAGCTTTAATATAATTGTTTTTACAACGGGAACTTTTTTGTAACTTTTTTTTAAATCAACCCCTTAGATTAAATAAATAAATATCTTGGGACAGTTAACACCAATTGACCTAGTCCCAAAGTAAGCAACTACAGCTGCTTGTGTTATGGGTACTGGACAACGGATATACATACTTATACGAGTATAGATAAATACATATAACATCCAAGACTCGGGTACAAACATTCATATTCATCATACGAACATTTGCCCCTCCCGGGAATCGAACCCGGAACCTCAAGCTTTGTAGTCAGGGCCACTAACCTAGGCTATCCGGTCGTCTTTGTCGTTTCGTCGTCGATTGATGGGTTTCAACTCATATGTTGAAAAACATTGGACAAGTGTTTATCATCTTTTCTGTAAAAAAAATCATACCCGTACAGTTAGCCTCAGACGTAGCTTAACACTTAAAACCCTTGTCGTAGTAACGTATGAAATGAGAGTTGCTCGAATTTGTCACATTGCTGACAGCGACAAGGTACTAAAATGTTCAACTACTTCTGAGGCATTATTTTTTTTGATTGACTTATGCAAAAATCGTAGGTAAATAAATTTCTTCTGAACAATTTCTTCCCCACTATGCCTTTAGGCATTTTCGGAATGAATATTTGCGAGAATTTTCAGGCATTTACCAATTTATTGAAACAGTTGTTCAGTCTTTCATGAATTGAACATTAATTGTGAAAGGTGAACAAACTCCTGATAGTTTAGTGATCGATGTAGCATGACTGGAAGATATGAAATTTGTAGTTGATTTTATTTACTAAATAGTAAGAGTTTTAACATAAAAATAACTCGGACATATTAATGAAAACATTTATTTGTTTAAAATGTTTATTAGAATCCAGATGGAAAACGTACAAAATTTAAGTTTAAGAGCAATGATGAAAGCTTTTAAAATAAAATTTCTTACAATAGTGACGTCATTAGTGCTGTATGGAGCACCGTAGCCCTTTGTCACAAGGCCTGTGCTTATCATTTTATTGCTTGTGATATTTCAAAAATCATGATTGTAGTTAAAATTAAAACAGTTTTTGATCTTTAACCGGTTTCTTTCCGTTCTGTTAATAAAAAATCATTAGAATACCTAACAAACTGGAACAAATTACTTTGCTACTCCGCGAAACCAGTGCCGTGCTCGTGCAAGTTAGCTGCGTCTGTGCGACATATATATGTTCATGCAAAAACCCACCCTCCTCCGCTTCCACACGAAACAGCATATATCACACAGACTCAACTACACACCACCACCACTAAGCACTAAACAACACGGTCGACGCGCGTTTCGCCTCTGTACGAGACATCATCTGGATCTAACGTCCGTTCGCTACTTGAACGAATGGCGTAAAAGAATACCTTGCTCGTATTATCTGAACATAAATTCCCGTTTTTAAACCACTTTTGAATAAATTGCGACATTTATAACGCTATAAGTAAGCATTATCTTCTTACACAACTCCAAACAGGCATATCCATTAAGATCTTAAAGTAATTCAAAAACTTCCCCATTACCTACTTACAAAAAGCTAATATTCCAATAAGCTCTCCAAAAGTTGCTCTCACAAATCTGATATAAAGCTTCACTTGGGTTTTTTTCATTTAGAAATCAAAACTTATAAAGTCCTTTTAAAAGTTCTAACGCGAGATTCTGATATCAAATGGTAACACTCTAAGGAGCTTTGTTTAAGTCATTTTGAAAAATACACGTTTTTCTAACATCATGATAATGAAAATGAAAATGAAAAAACATTTTGCAAGTAAGCCATATAGGCTCCTTTACATGTCGGAATCTACTAGCGCTTAGGAAATTGGAGGATTCTGCTGAGAAGAAACACCGCTAAAACTCAGCAGTTTATCTTTTTATTATAATTTCAAGTCATAGGCAAATTACTAACAATTTCATGGATCTAGTTGTCTGAATAAATAAAGGAGAATGGGCAAATTGTCCCAAGTGCTGTATACAGTTGTGCTATATCTTATTTCAAAGCTCTCTATAAGAGCTTAATTTTTTTGTATGACAGCAAAACCGAGATGATTGCAGGGAAAAAGCTACAGCCCATTTTATACCTCACTTTGTACTAGCAGTTGTATGAAAAGTATCTGTAAAATCATGTTCGAGATATAGCCGAAAGATTTTAATCACGCATTACTGAGGTCACTAGAAGTAAAAAACGTAATGTGAAATAGGTCTAATTAGCTGTTTTATGTTTCTCTTTTTTCATATAAAACAATTATTAATTACAATTCTTAAGGTAAACCACAGTCGAACAGTGCTTTAGGACGAGCTGGCAACATACTACTTTAACTTTTGACACGTTAGGTCATAATGGTTATTTGTTTTCGATCACGTTGATGACTTAAATGACAAAGGCTTATTTCAGTTTGACGTGACACATTTCGTTATGACTTTTTAGTCAACAGAATGGCAACGTCGCATACATTAGGGTGTGTTACACTTGAGTTTTATTGAAAAAATATTTTTTTATTTTTGCGTCCCACGTCACCCCTGCAGACACCTGGTCTTCGAAACATGGCCTATGATGATCCTTACACTGAGTACTACACGTCCATACTACTCACTATTGTATACAAGGGTTGGGACAGCGCCCATACAAAAATGCCCATTCTCCTTTTACAATTAGGTACTAAGTATTAAACGGTGATAACGTTAACCACCCTCTAAAGTCTGAAGAAAAAAAATACGGCCATAGGTTAAGGTTAACCCCCTTATTCATAAACGCTTCGTATACGTTTGTTAGTTTACATTTTTAATGTCTTTATCTGTCATTGTGACGTTTGCCCTCAAATGAAAGGGACAAAACTTTTGTTAGCTTAAAAATATTGTTAACTTTTTATGAATAAGGGGTAAGACTCTACTTTTAATTACTTAATAACAAGAGTTCTATTATTTTACTCTATGCCTGAGAGTTAAGTTACACTGTGCATTTGTATTGCTGTTAAGTATAATATAATAGAATGCGATCAACCGACGACTCAATTAATATCCATGGCTATCGTATTAAATTCAGAGTTCATATGTCCCAAACCACTGAAACTCAAAACACATGCAAACCCTATTTCCTCTAAGAAAAACCGGTTTTAACCGGTTATTTCTTAGCGAAAATTAACGGGTTTGCGTTCCCTACTACCTACCCGCCATTAGTTTATAATTGATTTGTATGTTTTCGTCGCGCACGTTTAGAAGTTTCGAACGCAAATTGGTCATGTTTGTAAACCAATTATGTAAAGAACTTTCCCCCTCAAGTTTACGGGCACTTTTATATTGAATTGAGCGAGTTGGATTGTTCGCGGAGTTAAATTTCATATGAATTGCGCGGGTTAATCACGAGGTTTGCTTAAGGTAAATATGAAAGATTTTATGACTCCGTACATTTACCTCTGCGTGCTGGGAAATGTCAGCGATTGTTTACCTTTAAAAAAAATCGTTGGTATTTCGAATACAGAGAGAAAATTCAAATGTCAAAAATTATTTTTGCTATGAAACCTTGAATTCGGGTTAAAAAGTCATTGTGGTGAAATCTTTCTACCACTATAGCGCGTGACAGAGGCTGCCACAGTGATTTACACTGACGTCGTCGTCCAGGTAAATCTCTAATGTGGACTCTTCGAGCCAGTACAGCACGCGAAAGAGACTGTCTAGTGATTTACGCTGGCGTCCGCGTAAATCACTATGGTGCACTCTTCCAGCCACTATAGCGCGAGAGTGGTTTACGCTGACGTTGTCATCCCTGTAAATTACTATGTAGACTCTTTTAGGTACTATAGCATAAGTTAAATACTTACAATAATGATTTACGCTGACATCGTTGTCCGCGTAAATTACTCTTCCAGCCACTACAGCGTGTGAGAGACTGCCTGACTCTTCCAGCCACTACAGCGTGTGAGAGACTGCCTGACTCTTCCAGCCACTACAGCGTGTGAGAGACTGCCTGACTCTTCTAGCCACAATAGCGCATGAAAGGGACTGCTATAGTGATATACGCATAGGTTGTCAGCGTTTAACAGGGTACCAAGGCCTAACAGAAGGGCAAACAAACACTTGCATATTTATAGCATTAGTGGGAACTGGTAAGATGTTGATATGATTGTCAAACAAGGCTTCCCCAGGTCGAGAGCGCTGTCAACCTTCTGAGACAATGTTTAAGAGCAAACACTCTTAACTCGAGCGTATTCGTACGAATTCAACGCTACGCAAATAAATGTGTTGGTGTATTTGTTTGTTTTGCTTATTTCATAAGTGATAACCTTCTTAAAACAGGTTCGCTTCCGTTTGTTTGCGTATTTACCGTTACACTCAGTACATATAACCACATTTCAGCTTTTTTAAGTGTAATTTCGGAAACATTTTCAAGTCCTTACTAGCTGTTGCCAGTACGTTTTGCACGGCAAGTAAGAAATCCGGAAAAATACTAGCTCGGCAATGGATCAACTTTTCTGGGTCATGGTTCTGGTGGCCCTCTTGTTCGTTTTCCTTTCGATTTTTTAAAAAAACCTGCCAAGTGCGAGTCGGACTCGCGCACCGAGGGTTCCGTCATCAATAGCATCTAGTATCGCACTTTTGCTTTGTAAGACCAAAAATTTTTTTTTGTGTTTATTAACTGCAAATTTACGGTTTTCGGATTTATCGTTTTATTTGTGCTGTGAGACCTTGATCCTTCCAAATTTCATAGCTCTAGGTCGACGGGACCCCATAGGTTTTTGAGTGCCTTGCGGCATAAACTGCCGTATCTTTTGATTCCGTTGACTTAGAAGTTTCATTTTTTCACGACTCTAAGAAACTGCAGACTTGAGTATTTGGTATTAATTTCAATTCAATACCTCCACGAGTTCTTGAGAAAAATGGTCTTGACAGACAGACAAACAGACAGACGGACAACAAAGTGATCTTGTAAGGGTTCCGTTTTTCCTTTTGAGGTACGGAACCCTAAAAATAGCTTTTTACTGGACTCGGAACTACAAACCACTAGGACTAAGTTATTCAGTCGTTATTCAGTCTTACTCAATATTACTATGATTGCTATATTTGCATGACCTAACTTTATTCAACTTTATGACTTCATAAGAAGGAATTAGATGGCATGTTCCCTTGGATAAATGAGTGACACGCCTTGGCACCCCTTGATACTTATTGCAGGGGATTAAATTGCATACTTGCTTGGCAAATAACATACATGCTCCACCTTGCCGCACCCAAGTTTGAACGGAAGCAATATCGTAACAAACACGTGTTGTGGTGACCCAGTTGCAATATAGCCTGTAAGGAAGTTTTTAAACGGTAACAAATGAGTCAGATCCTATCAACAATTCTTACTTAAGTCAGACTTAAGTAAGTTTTTCTCAAATGTAACGGGGCAAGAATGACTTATACAGAAATAGAACAGCTTGCGGTTGGTAGGACCTTGTGCATGGTCCGTCCGGATCGCTACCACCATCTTGATCGCTAACCCTGCCGCTAAGGAGCAGTGCTAGCACTGTTGTATTCCGGCGTGGAGAGCAAGACAGCCGGTGCATTACTGGCACAAGAGGCATTTTAGACCTTTGAGTTGGCAACGCATCTACAATCTCCTTGGTGTTGCGGGTGTCTATAGACGGTGGTGATCACTTACCATTAGGTGACACACTTGCTGGTTTTCCTTCCTATTTCATAAAAAAAACCTGTATCGAACAGTGACAGTTTGACACTCGGTATTAGTCGACCGACAAAAATTGTGTTTGATTGACATTGCTTCCTTAGACTATTACGATATTTGATCTTCTATCTTTAGGCAGCAATACTTCGCTTAATTTTACAACAACAAGCTTTACGAATAAACAAAGAAAGAAAGAAAATGTTTATTCAGCAAAGAAACGGAAACAGAATGCAAAATAACACGGTTGATGCTGAAAAGGACCCCACTCAGCATACAGCACTCAGCTACAAGCAGCAGCGCTGATTTTCAGTGGGGCCCTGAATAGTCACACCTGTTTCCCGAAGGGGTAGGCAGAGACGACGGATTTCCACTTGCTATGATCCTGACATATTTAATACCTTTGCTAATTCTAACATTCTTCTGGCCTGGCCTTTCTCCAGAATATCTCCAATTTGATCGGAGTACGATCGCCGAGGTCTTCCCCTTCTCATTTATCCATTCACTCCTCTCCCTTTAATAACCCCTTAAAGCAAGTAAGTTACCTAGTTCTTTAAATAAGTATTGTCTCGATAAATGGGGCACTAATTTTCAGTGACCCGTGAAAAGAAAATCTAAAATTTTTTTTTAAAGTAGTAAATTGAGAACCTCCTTTTTGGAAGTCGGTTATTGTAGCCGACAAAACAAACTTATGAATGTCATTGGCAATACAAATAACAGAAAAAATCCACAACTCATGTGTCATTACAAACTTTAAAAGCACAAGGAAGCGATTAAATTTCCCTAGAGACGTAGTCCCCGTTTTCCTCCCTGAGTTTTGACATATGGTTTTCCGATGCGTTTGAGCTGTTAAGCAATACTTTGAGCTAATATTGTTGATGTTTCGCGCTTCCTTATAGGTTAGAGCCTAGCTAATAATAAAAAATAATAATCTAAGCACGTAAATTCTCTTCATAACACTAAAAGTACAGTGAATCAGGATTATTGGCCGTAAAATTATAACAAACCTCTGGGTTGGCAACACATTTGCAATTTTCTTGGTGTTGCGGGTGTCTATGGGCGGTGGTATTCACTTACTATCAGGCAACCCACTTTCATGTTTATTTTATTATTTTATAAAAATATATATATATTTAGAAACACGAGGAAAAACGAGAGACAATGATGTCAACTACTGGTACAAACAATGTCTTATACCTGTCAAGCACTGGGACGGTTACCTTACCCTAATATTCAAAGTTACCCACATTGATTGTAACAACCGTTGGTTGTTTGAAATAAGAACTGGCCACTAACAAAATCTAAGAGTTACGTCGCATCGATATTCAGTTATGGATAAGCTCTCATCTACATCCGAGCTCGAATTGAATATTTAAATTTAGAACGAATCGAACGACCGTAATACGAAGTGGGATGTGACAGGCTGGCTGCAATAACAGCCTAAAATGGCCGACCTATTTCTTTGTGATCCAACAGCCTTATGGATTTTTTATTAGATATTTTGTGGACAGGCTGTAAAATTCTAGAATCGCTCTCTTGCACCCTAAAATTTGTAATTGCAAGATGTATGTATGTATGTAAATTCTTTATTGTACAAAAAAAACATAAATGACAAAAAGAGATAAAGTGATATACAGTGATATATAAATGTAATTGGTTAGTGAGTAAATTTTAGCTTTTTATCGCTTAATAAATGGTGGTTTTTCACTCAGTAATTTTCATTTTGTCTTGTAACTTTTAGCAGAATAAGTAAATGATAAATAAATATTTCCACTTATGTATATTTTTATACATTTAATCTCCGTTTTAAAATACAATTATAAAACTTATAAAAATAATAAAATCAAGAAAAAATACAAAACATAATACAATTGGAACTTAACTATGAATACAAACAAATATCTCCTATGTCGGTCCCTAGCGGTAAAGGGCCCATAAGACTGCATTTCCGCCTTCAATCGTGATACCAATGTTTGGCCAAGAAACCCCATAGTCATATAAGTGTATAATTTGCGCCATTTTCCGGAAGGGTAGGCAGAGACCACGGATTTCCACTTGCTACGATCCTGACACACCTTTGCTTCACTTACCTTCTTCATGCATGGTCGTGTTTTTAGAGTACTCCTGACCTTGCATTTTTTTATATAATAGGAAGGCAAACAAGCAAGTGGGTCACCTGATGGTAAGTGATCACCACCGCCTATAGACCCGCAACACCAAGGAGATTGCAAATGCGTTGCCAACCCAGAAGGCTAAGATGGAATACCGCTTGTCCCAGTAATTGCAACGGCTGCCTTGCTCTCCACGCGGGAACACAACAGTGCAACCACTGCTGCTTTGCGACAGGATTAGCGAGCAAGATGGTGATAGCGTTCCGGACGGACCTTGCACAAAGTCCTACCACCCACATTTCTCCAGAATGTCTCCATTTTGGTCATGATCATGGAAGATTTAAAAAAAAAATGGCCATAAAAAACGCGGCAGACATTACAACGTAACAAACATAAACGCATTTTGTCATTTCACTTAGCGCCGCACGGAATTTGCTTATTTCATTGTCGTTCCATGAAAAATGTACTGCTGGTTACCAAATACCTGTTATATATGACAGTAGGTATAGGTATTAGTATTTACACGGATTGTATGAGTTACACAATAATAATATGAAGATGAAAACATGAATGTAATAACTTTTAAGTTATACAGTGACATTGCAAGAGACTGATTCCTATATCCAATCTAAGACGTCGGTTACAAACTCATTCTGTCGTCAGTTCAGTCCATTATCGTGTAACCTGTCTCGTGTCGTGTCAGTCTGAACTGATCGTAACCGTGTCCATTTGTCATCATTCTGGCATCAGTCAAAACTATACCGGAATGATGGACTGAACTGACGAGAGAATTAGCGTGTAACCGAAGTCTATTTGTAAGAAATAAAATGTTACCTTAAATATATGACCATATGGTCATAGTGAGCGTGGCGTCTTGCCAGGGGTTAGGTTTAAGGTATTTTAGTTTTAGTTTTTTAAGTTCAGGGCCCCACTGAAAATCAGCGCTGCTGCTTGCAGCAGCATATGCTAAGTGGGTTCCCTTTCAGCATCAACAGTGTAATTTTCTATCTTTATTTTATTCAGTTTCTTGTTCTTTGCTGAATAAAATTTTTATTTTTTTCTTTCTTTCTTAATGAGTTACAAATTACCTATAACTCTTATGATGTTTTTCATCATCATCATCACCATCATCTCAGCCACAAAAGTCCACTGTTGAACCTATGTTCAACAGTGGACTTTTTGTGGCTGAGATGATATCACAAGATGCCTCCTCCGTGGATTTCCAAAGTGACCGGTTGGAAGCAGCATGCCACCTGCGCCTTCCTGCCACCTGTATGAGGGTCATCGGACCACAGGGGCGTATTTACCCTAGGGCCATCTGGGCCATGGCCCGGGGCGCCAGGCTACGAGGGGCGGCAGCCGCCCCTAAAATGAAATACTTTATCGTCACTTAATGGGGCGCCAAAGCTAAATGGCCCGGGGCGCCAAATCTTTAAATACGCCTCTGTCGGACCATCTTGTGGCTGGTCGTTCTACGCTACGCTTGCCAATACGCGGCCGCCATTTATATGATGTTTTTGTTTATTTCAATTACTAAGCAATCGTAGTCACCGGTACCTACCTCTCGCGAGGACTACGATTTGCAACATTCAGGTCATAAAAAAAACTTTAATTAGTAACTGGCGAGCTAAGAATTTTTATGCATACAGGCTAAGGATGCAAGCACAAAATATTGTTTCCCACATTTTACTTGCGGCACCATAATGGCACAAGTTTTGAAAATGTTGAAAAAATGTTTTTTTTTTAAATTTGATTTGTTTTATTTCTCATTTTAAAGGGATGACCAAGAGATCTACATTTTGTTTGGCATAGTTTCTTCCCCATTCCATAAAAAATATTCCGTTTTAACACAAAGATTAAAACGGATTATGCGTTTCTAGACTGAAAAGCTAGCTTAATAAAGGTATTATCATGTCATCAAGGACGTCTAGACAGCTTTAGTATCTAGTGTCAAAGGGTCATTCCCGACTCTAGGTTCAGCTAGAAGATGGAACGCTCACTCGTTAAGCTAGGTTAGTCCGAATATTTCGAGATCGGTAATATAGTACTACCAAATAAACCACAGAATGTGTAATGGTATAGTATTAAAAGAATTCCAACTTTATTGACACGCACAAAAGTTCGTATTATTTCATACGCATGCGCCAGGCGGCTCACGCCAAAAGGAACGCGCCGCCCGCGTCCGACTTCCCCCCGCAACTCCCTGGCGACACGTAAGTGTAGCGCTGCAATCGTTTTCAATTACACTGGCACAGCCAGGTGCACGGCAAGCCGACAACCTACTGCGATTTGCCTACTCTATAGGCAAGGCGGCCGAGCGTACCTACAGTGCGAAATGGAACCCCCCTGCCAGGACATCATTATTTATAAATAAATAAATATCTTGGGACAGTTAACACCAATTGACCTAGTCCCAAAGTAAGTAACTAAAGCTGCTTGTGTTATGGATACTAGACAACGGATATAAATACTTATATAGATAAATATATACTTAAATACATATAACATCCACGACTCGGGTACAAACATTCGTATTCATCATACAAACATTTGCCCCTCCCGGGAATCGAACCCGGAACCTCAAGCTTTGTAGTCAGGGCCACTAACCACTAGGCTATCCGGTCGTCAAAATTATTTAAAATCATAAATTGTCATAAATTATTTAAAATTAAACTTATAATTTATAATGAAGGGCAAGGTAAATTCGCTATCAAGATAATTTGTACACTCACAGCATTATAAATGCCATGACTAATCAGAAAGAGCGGAAAGAAACTCAAGAAAGGTACCATAAATCGCTTAAGGTATAAAATGAAGAACATTGACGTTCAAAATAAATCGTTGTCATTTCGAGTCTGAAAATGCCTCAGTAGTAACCTCTTTAAATCATTACCCCCCAAATGGCTTCGAATCACAGAAAGCATAAAAAAGGCAAGAATGGTCATGTCATAGCAGTTCACGAGAAATTTTTGAACTGCTAAGTGTTGCTATTACTTGCTACATAAAAGTGTTAGAAATCGTGGAGTATCTTCGTGGAGTGCCGGCTTAAGAATAGCACTCCCCCAATTCTTCTCGTGGATGTCGTAAAAGGCAACTAAGAGACTTATGACCACGTACACATCGGTCCCACCGGTGTCGGGCAGCAGCGATACCGGTGTGAATATACTGCGATTGCCAACCCGCCTGCTCAGCGTGGCAATTAGAGCAAACCCTAACCAATGGCAAGTCGACACAAACCACGGCCCCCAGTTCCCGGTCGCCCTGCTATTCCTGATCAAGGCGGCGAGCGATGATCTTCGCAAGGCGGCTGGCAAGAGCTGGATGAGAGTGGCCGAGGATCGTGCTCAGTGGCGTGCCATGGGAGAGGCCTATGTCCAGCGGTGGACGAACATAGGCTGATGATGATGATGATGAACAGTTGTACCTGTGGACACTCTAAATCTTAAGCTATACTCTCTCATAGTCTGAGCAGTCCCATGTTTCTTCTATTCCCTGCATTCAGGACTTCAAAGAGAAGGCAGGGAATAGAGAAGCATATCGATTGGTCCAACGATGAGGGAGCATAGCTTTAAGATTTAGACAGTCACAGATACAGCTGTCCACAAGTTGAGCAGCTGCCCTTACTGTTTCAGTTACGTATGTCCATGTGTTGAATAGTAAAAAAAAAACTTCTTTATTTCTTTCTTTAAATGCCGACGGAAGCCCATTCTTACCTTCTTCACGTATTCTGTGCCGCAAGTAGAATCTCATTCGCTGCCTTCGCGGCAACTTCATTACGGAAGCACATCAAACCTTTTTGTTTAACGCATTTATCAACGTCCCCATTCTAATTGGGACTGATTGCGACATATCTTTTGCATTCCCGCTTTTGCTTTTAAGGGGGAGGCGGGTGAGTTTAGAATAAGGCAACGCAAGTTTAATAAAACAATGTTAGAGTATTAATAAGACCTACTGAGTAGGCGCAGCTTGGTGACCATAAATGAAAAAAAAAATTGAACATAGGAAGGAAAACGGGCAAGTGGGTCACCTGATGGTAAGTGATCATCACCACCCATAGACACCCGCAACACCAAAGGGATTGCGTTTCCATCAGAGATTTGCGAGGATGCGTAGCGAGGGATCTGTTTGTAAAGAACCAATGAGCTATTTCCACCAGAGCTGTGCTGATCGAAGCGAGGTAAATGAAGCGATTCTATTGGTTCTCACAAACACATCCCTCGCTGCGCATGCCTGCACATCTCTGGTGGAAAAGCAGCCTTACATTGGACTCAGAAAAACACTATTTTAGGTTAAATTAACATCGTTAACCGTTGTTGCTAGTTGCTTAGGATTCCGTATTTTCCTTGATTGTCATCTTGTTAACAAGTTGATGGGGAAATAATGGTGGGTTCTGGTACGAAGGCATTGTTTCCGATTCCAACCTTCTGTTGACAGATCTTATCGGTGGGATATCGGCGTTCTTGAGCAAAAAGGGGCCTTTGAACTACTCAAGTATGACTCTGTAATGGTCGACGTAGGCCTTGTAATATTTCAATATTCTTACTTCTGACAAAAAATACAAAAATCATGTACTTAAAATAAGTTTAAAAATAAAAAGATTTTTAACTATCGAGCTTTTTTGTTGACTGTTCTTTAAAAATCCACTGTCGTTGGATCTAGTACACAGACTAAAGTTAGAAGCAATGCGACAACTGGAAGTAAGTTAAAATTGACTTGAAAGATTTGGCCCACTTATATTAACTAACATCAGGCAAGTTAAATAAAATAATATAAATATCTTCTTTATATTTATCTTTACAGAGTACAAAGTAAAGTCGCTAACCATTCCTGTCTGTCCTAAATCTTCATAGTCTATCCTTCTAAACCACGCAACGGATTTTGATACGGTTTACACTAAACAAACTGGAACAAATTACCTTGCTACTCCGCGAAACCAGTGCCGGGCTCGTGCAAAATAGCTGCGTCTGTGCGACACATATATGTTCATGTAAAAACCCACCCTCCTCCGCTTCCACACGAAACAACATATATCGCGTTTCGCCTCTATACGAGGCATCATCAAGATCGAAATTTCGACCTTGATGATGCCTCGTATAGAGGCGAAACGCACGTCGATCGTGTAGTTTTAGTGTTTAGTGGTGATGGTGTGTAGTTGAGTCTGTGTCGTATATGTTGTTTCGTGTGGAAGCGGAGGAGGGTGGGTTTTGCATGAACATATATGTGTCGCACAGACGCAGCTATTTTGCACGAGCCCGGCACTGGTTTCGCGGAGTAGCAAGGTAATTTGTTCCAGTTTGTTGATATGGACCTCCGCAAAGTAACGCCTGAATCTATTAATTACGGTTTACACTGTCAGTTAGGTAATTTATATGGAAGGTTTTTACGTACATTAAATTCAGATTGCACCCGTACAAAGCCAGAGCGGATCGATAGTATTACATATAATAGCTTGTTCCATTCGCGGTACAGACCCTTGCGTGGGTTTCCGAGGCCAAGAAATTGGTTATAGACATTGGCACAAAACTGGTCCACGCTTCTGGGGACCTCAGAGTTGGCGCCTTTTTCGCTCAGAGGCTTAGTCTCGCCATACAGCGGGGTAATAGCGCCAGCGGTCAGGGGTCCATGCCTCGCAGCACAAACTTGAACGACGTGTTCCTGTTATAAATCTACATCTAAATCTACATCTACTCTAATCTACACTAATCTGCACTAATCTACACTAATGTAATAAAGAGGTAAACTTTGTTTGTTAGTTTGTTTGTATGTATGTAGGGGGTAATCTCTGGAACTACTGAACCGATTTCAAAAATTCTTTCACAGATAAATTGCTACACTATTCTTGACAGACATAGGCTACTAATTTTACGTGAACGAAGTCGCGCCCGTCCGCTAGTAAATATATATATTTTTTGTTATAGTATAAATTTTCCCAATGTAAATATTTTCTGTATACATATATAAATAAATAAAATTCGATATATTATATCAAAGCTTGTAAATAATAAAATGAAAGTAAAGTAAGTAAAATGGATGGTACAAAAGCAAACGTATCCCTCTAAGGGACCCCTTCAAAAGCGACAAAAGTCCCTTTTGACGTAAAAACAGGACAAGCAACACTTTCTGTGTATATTGACGATCATTAGTTCAAATATCAGGAATTCCGAACAGAAAAACGTCACCAACGCACAATAAATTCAACTAAAGAGCGCAATAATGACAAACCTCGACGCATTTGTATACAAAACCTTTTTAAAGTAAAGGGCGAATTTCCCCCCGAAAATGGCTGCTCATTTCACCCCCCCCAACCTTTATGACGCCGTGATTACAAACGACACGGATTTTCTTTTATCGTGTTTTGCTGTAAATTTTATTTCCCAACTTCTGATGTTATTAAGAACTTGTTTTGTCGCGGCTTGCCTTCGTGATTTTTTTAAACATTTTGCGGAAGAAAGTTGCGTTTATTCGTTATAGGAAGGTTTTACCTTTCACACCCCAATTTTCACAGTTAGTTAGATATTTTTTGCGAAAGGGTTTTTATGTATACCTGACCAAGTAATTGCTTAGCCACTTTTGAACTTTATCACCTTGTAATACGATCTTATCTTATCTTATCTACTATGGGTCCTTTCGGATACACTTCGACCCAGTGGGATCATTTGTGTATTTACCCCTCCTTCGCACTTAGTCCATCGCTTTTTCCACTTCCTCCGTAAAGTGGATGATGTGGTTCAGCGGTAGTGACTTGAATTCTCCTGGTTCGGGGTATCCGTAACCGAGGAGTTTCGTTCTTGTTCTGGCGAGGGCCTCACAATCACATATAATGTGTTCCATTGTTTCGGCCTCCTCTCCACACATTCTACAATCTTCTTAGCTATTATATTAATTCTATCTTAGCTAGTAAGTGTTTAGTTCCAAAGTGACTTGTACAGTATTACCAAAAATATATTGTACCACGATGTACCTGCGCAGTAGACCAATTTTAGTAGCGCAAGAAATTTCGATCTTCCAATGATAAAGTAGAATTTTACGCGCGCTAAACTCTTGCGCTTTTATTGGTCTATCGATTTCGCAGTAACATGGCGGCAGCCCGTGCGCCACAGTGTACAAATTGTGTAAGCGGGACAAAGCTAAGAATGCATAGCAAGCAATACTCTGCCAGTTGCGCTTGCAAATAAAGTACAATATGGATTATTCACACGTTCGGCTACTGTCGGAAACCGGTCTGCGCTTCTCTGCGCAAAAGAATACTGCCGATGCACAATATATTTTTGGTAAAACTGTAATACGATCGAAAAGTGGTTAAGCAATTTCTTGGTGGACTATACATTACGGAGCTGGTTGCTAGTATAAGATAAAAAGCAATAAAAAAGATGGCGGCAAAATCTGACCCGATACAGGGCATAATTTCATTAAAAATGTATAGAGAGTTTACGAAACAGGTCACAACCGCGTTCTTAGCTTCTTTCCTAATCACACTTCCACTACGTGACCAGAACATAGCCTGGCTAAGGGCTCGTCTTAACTGTTACGCGCGCTTAGCGACTAGCGTTTTGATATTATTGCGATTTTTCCAAATTGTGGGCGATGTAAAGAATTCGCTATATTTCTCCTACTTCCTACTTGATATGTTCAGAATATACTGATGGCAAGTAAGTGTAGAGGGATAAAAGATTAGGCGCTTTAATCCGAAATTCCAAACCAAGCCATGTGATTTGACAGCCTGTTAAATCCCATGTAAAATTTCCTTGTGTGTGTTCTATTATTTTGTTTACTTGTGTGAATCAATAAAGAGTATTTGTTGTTGGTGTTGTTGTTGTTGTTGTTTATCGAGCGAATTAATTAATATTTATTTTATTTTATAACGCGCGTTTTTCCAGTCGCAAGTTGGAAGTGTACCTAAAGTCGCCCTTGTGCTGCATGCCGTCGAAGTGACCTTTGCCTCAGACCTCTGCCTTGTAGAATTAACGGCACTCAGCATTACGTAAATAAGAAAGGTCCGGAGCAGGGTAATGGGAATCGGGATACCCTGCAATGTGCGGGGTTTGTGGTTGGTACAGAGGAGCGCAGTAAGGGCACTACGTGATACTGACACCAAAAACGAATTTGACTTTTTTTATACAAAACGGACGCATACACACACACACACACACACACACACACACACACACACACACACACACACAGACAGACTCACTTTCTTTGTTTTGTTTATGTAACATGTAATAGCATTGGTACTAGTTTTTTTAGTTTAGTTTTTTATTTTTATTGATTACTTGCTGGGGCTGCGATCAACCAGCCCAAGGGGCCTTTCTGAAAATCAGCGCCGGGCACCGAACCCTGCACATGCTGAGACTGGCACCCATTGCCAAAACTTCAATTGTTTTCGTGTACCGCAATTTTATGTATTTGTTTTTGAATTTAAATTGTTGTTGGCAATAAAGATTTTTTTCTTTCTTTTCTTTCTTTCGTTCTTTCTAAACGAGCAAGTGGGTCACCTGTGCACCTAGCACGAATCTTCTCGATACGCGTTACCTCGCTACGTAACTCAGTGCGTCTCTCTCATACTGGGCTAGCTAGAAAGGGACGTACTGAGTTACGTAGCGAGTTAACGCGTATCGAGAAGATTCGTGCTAGGTACACTGATGGTAAGTGATCACTACTGCCCATAGACTTGTGCAATACCTACCTAAGATATTGCAGACGCGTTGCCAACCCAGAGGGCTAAGATGGAAAACAACAGTGCAAGCACTGCTTCTTAGCAGCAGGATTAGCCAGCAAGATAGTAATAGCCTCAGATCATAGACAGAAAGTAGCGATCCAGACGGACCTTGCATAAGGTCCTACGACTCACAGAACTTACCAATTTTAACGTGCAATTACATAAAATGAGTAGCTAAATCTTCAAAAAAATAAAACACAGTGGCTTAATAACAGTGTTTTACTACCGGAAAACTATACTTAAATTGATGAAAAGTCACACAATTTAGCCACAATAAATAAAAACAGGCCAAACAAGATAACAACAGACAAACAGTCGGATCCGCGCACGGAGGGTTCCATACCGTTACTTATAAAAACGGCAAAAAAATCATATCTATTGTAAGGGAGCACTCTTAAATATTTATTTTATTCTGTTTTTTAATATTTGTTGTCATAGCGCCAGCAAAAATTCATCTTCTATGAAAATTTCAATTGTCTTACTATCACGGCTCATGAGATACAGCCTGGTGGCAGACGGACAGACAGAGTGGCCCTAACATGACTGGCCAAGGTTCGTTTATCTCTATGTGCGTTCCTTTCTTATGACACTAGTTAGACAGAGACACAGGGAGGGGTTAAACTAAACCTGGGCTGTCATGTTAGGGCCGCAGAGCGAACCACCATAGCTTTAAGAAACTAATTTAGCACAGCTTCCTATTACAGAAATAACAAGTACCTAACCAACTTAGTGCTACAGCCTTCTTACACAATTAAAGGCAAGCTAGGGAGACGTTATAAAAGTTAAAGTGATCCCTCTGTCCGACGGCGCTGTGGCAAGCCGCAGTTTGAGAGATTTCCTCTCGGGGCAGTTTGGCCGACGAAGCGTTTATTTAGTTAACCAGATATTTCGCTGTAATTTACCGCTTTTGCTGTGAATTTGTTAGGAGCGATGTCTTTCGGCTTCCCACTGTTTGCGACTTTGTAGACATAAGTTGAGATTGCGGGTGCAGGGTCCATCCGAATCGCTACCACCATCTTGCTTGCGAATCCTGCCGCTAAACAGCAATGCTAGCACTGTTGTGTTCCGGCGTGGAGAGCAAGACAGCCGGTGCAATTACTGGCACAAGAGGTATTCTTTCTTAGCCTTCTGGGTTGGCAACGCATCTGTAATCTTCTTGGTGTTGCGGGTGTCTATAGACTGTGGTGATTACTTACCATCAGGTGACCCACTTGCTTGTTTGTCCTATTTCATAAAAAAAAACATTACGAAGCAACAAATTATAAATTACCTCTTCTATTTGAGCTTGTTTTTTTTGCCATGAAGGATGTTTAGCTGACAAAAACTGTTAGGTTAGAATCTTGGATGAAGAACTAAAGCATGGATATAGCCTCAGTACAGTCACCAGCACCAATATCTGACACAGCGAAGCGTGCAAAAATATCTGACACGTCCTACCAGCCCTAGAAATAGAGTCGTATCAGATATTTATGCACGCTTTGTTGTGTCAGATATTGGTGCTGGTGACTGTACATGTCAAGCGTACACACCCAAAACCACAGAGCTATTAAAACAATAGAGTGAGCTGAAAGGTTCCCGCTGCGTACACTTTTCGAAAATTGCTAGTGATGTAGATTAGTCGATCAAAACTGACGATGAATTACACAACACAAGCAACAAGCACAATAACACAAGCAGCTTTAGTTGCTTACTTTGGGACTAGGTCAATTGGTGTTAACTGTCCCAAGATACTTATTTTATTTATTTATTTAACAAACTAAAAAAGTCTTATAAAACCTTTAATAATATTAGCGAACATACAACCATATAGCTCAACCCTCTTGCAATTTCGATTTACTAACTTAATAAATAATTTCTTTTGCAGAGACAAAAGATTACCCGATTTAGCTATTTTCTCAGATATGTGAATCAAATGTGAATGTGGACAACTGCGTTATTTAAGACAGCGAATTATTTAACTTGCATTCAAACAATGATAATATTACGCTCAGACTGACTCGTTTAGGTTTTAAAAAAGACCCCTGGTCCGAGGGTACACATGTTCCGAACTTCATGCTTCTATCTTCAGCGCAACTTGCGAGTCAGAATGGTGAGCGGCGGTGTAAGCA
Organism: Ditula angustiorana; assembly: GCA_963691745.1. Lineage (NCBI taxonomy): Eukaryota > Metazoa > Arthropoda > Insecta > Lepidoptera > Tortricidae > Ditula > Ditula angustiorana. Next base: position 6,865,565 of record OY829496.1, on the reverse strand, counting down.
AGTATGCTCCTACCTCTACTCCCCCAGCGAGCCCGAAGGGCTAGCTCTGTCCGCGGGCGCCGAAGCGTCCCTTTGATGGAAGTACCTACTCTTGAGCAACTCGCAACCCCGAAGGGCGAGTGGTGGTGTGAAGTCAAAAGTCAAAACCAAAGCTCAAAATATTTTTATTTACATTAGGCATACAGAAACCACTTATGAATGTCAGAAAATTTATAATCATTTCGGAAAAAATCTTCTGATGAAAAGATACTGGTAAGAAACTCAACAAGGTGTTATTTCTTAAATAAATCAACTAGTTCCTGTGACCGTCCCAATATTTTAATCCATCTCTTTCATTTCTTCTTTTTTTGGGAAAGCTGAAAAAAAATAGTATTAAGTGGCGAGCTGTTGGGGAGTAGCGACTGAAGAGAAGGGTAAACTAAATTAAGGGCCTCCGCTTAGTCGCGCCGGCGCACGGAGCAGGTGCACGCCTATAGAAAAATAGTATGGGAGCGTCCGCTAACTCGCACAGGTGCGGCTGCGGGCTCATACTATTTGTTCGATAGGCGTGCACCCGCTCCGTGCACCCACGCGACGTATCGGACGCTCTAAATCGACGAAAGGGCCTCTAGGTGTTGGCAACGGCTCCGCGCCCGCTTCCCAAAAGTCCTGGACACGATTGCCCCATACGAGGGAAAGGTATCAGATTGGCGGATACCTTATCGATAATTTCTACAAAATGTCAGATGCACCGCATCACTAGTCTATATTTCCATAACCTCTTGTAGAAATAATGAATCATTTATTACCATTAAAATTAATAAATAAGCTTAGTTTTTACAAGCACATATGAGTCTTTGCTCCATAATTTAACCCACATAATAATACTAGCCGTCCAAAACGCGACATTCCCATAAATAAATACCAAATAATACTTACTTGTAAACGCCGATGTGTTGTCCTTCATTGCTTTCTTTAGGACACCGTGATGAATGCGAACTGCAACCATGCACGAAGTATGCCATTTCGCACAATAAATATCACTTGCTTGTCTCAAAAATCTAACGATAACCATAAGAATTTTATTAAATTGCACCGAGAGCTCTACGAACCGTCATCAAAATTTGACGTGAATATTATGGGACTAAAAAGAATGGCTGCTATTCGACAGCATATTCAATACACGAAAGAAACTTTTTTAAACTGTTGTATAATAACATGACCTATATGACCAAATGTCAGCACTGAGTGTGTACCCTAGTAAATTTAGAGACGGTGTGAAATAGCTATGTTTGTTCACTCCTTCACGTTGTTACATCGTAAGAGTGAATGGAGCAGATACATTCACGCTTTTTCTCAATTTTTCAGGCTTGCTCCATGGCCCAAAACTGTCAAAGTGATTACCTTTGGTGTGCGTCAAGGTAGTAAAACCTGCAAATTAATAAGAAAAACTTAAATTATACTACATTAATGTACACCATTTTGTCTATTGATTGTGTACAGGGTGTCAATTGAAGAGGAGGTTTAGAGTATGTAGTCGTCTCTTTTGGCATAATGTATTGCCATTTCTAGTAAAGAGATCAGCAATTAGAATATCGCTTTCAATTTTAAAACTCTTTTTATGCTATACTACTTCTATGGTATTATATTTAAGACAAAACAATGCAGATGCATAAATTTTATAATCATTGATTTTGTCATACCTCCGACATCGTTTTTCCAGCGGTTGACATCTAGTCTTTCCTTTTTTTCTCTTCAGCTTTCGTACGTTTCCATACGTTCCTTACATTTCCATTACTAAGTTTATGATACATTTCCAAACGCACATTAGTTCGAGGCGTATGATAAATTACTAGCTGGAAACCTGCGCAATGGCAGCCGTTCCAATATTTCATCCATGGGCAAGCCCAGCCCACCCAAAGCTCTGGAAAACTCCCAAACGCATTATAAATCTCATTGTTCCTTGAAAGTTTTATCGGGTCATATTTCATTATCCGGTTATTGGAACGTAATGGCTTATATCTTTATGGACTTGTTATTTAAACATATTGGTAGTTTTTTACGAGGTTACAATTTTACAAGTCTGAACCGGCAACATTGGTCATTATGCCCATTGCTATTGGTCATTATTGACCAATGTTGCTGGTTTAGACTTGTAAAATTGTAACTTGTAGCTTAGTGAAACGGGCCACTGGCCGTGACTGTACTGGCTAGCGACGGCGTAAACTATTTGTATGAAGAATTGTGCAGGGCCTCTAACGCTCACTTAGAGAACTAAAAATCGCTAGTATGACTCCAACGGTTAATTACCTATCGTAATCAAGGCGCTAGTGACTAAAGTTTTGTAGCTCTTGCTGTAGAATATTGGTACCATGAGTTACAAATTTGACACATATCATCGAAAAATACAGTATCGACTATGGTTAACTCTTTCACTGACAAATGAGAGCCTATTTAACCGCTATAAACTGTAGTAACGTAATACGAATTTTCTATAGAAACTCATGGTACAGTCAAGGAAATTGAAACGCTTACCACCGTAGAAACTAGTCCAAGAGACATACGCATGACATTTGTATGACATAGCCTGGCGTTTAACGCATCGCGTCATTGCGATAGGGTTCTAAGGTGGTACGTGAATATATTTCCCCTACTGTACAGTAGGAGAGACGCACTGAGTTACGTAGCGAATTAACGCGTATCGAGAAGATTCGTGCTACTAGGACGACGACGAGAATACGGTACCGCCGGAATATTCCGGCTCCTGTGACATGGGTGACGCATGACGCGGCTAGTGACGCGTGACGTGTCACGTGACGCTTTTCGTGACCAAGTAATTTCCGCGACACCTTGACCCCATCTAACGCTTGTCTTTATCGTGATCACACGTTTCTTGGAAAAAACGTTCACACCTAAACTGCTTAATTTCGTAACCTCGTATCCAGCCGAACAGCGTAGTTAAAGAACCAACGCTGCGAACTTTAACATAAGGTTGTTTTTGCAACTGCACAATTTGGGTAGACAAGATTTTTTGACAGTAAGTAGAAGTAATATTTTGCTTGTCACTCCATTTTAAGAGCAAACAATATTGGTAACCTATATTTTGGTTGGTTTAAAGTGTATGAGCAAACGATCTTCTGTTAAGTAATGCTAGTTAAACTGTTTTTATTTGCAACTGTATTATTTATTTGCTAAGGATTTTACAAACCAATTTTGACCCACTTCCAGTGGTCGGATGCCTTTAAGCTAAATTAAAGCAAGGTAAATTTTCAAACTTTACACGATGTAAAAAGTTGTATGGGATTCTTTTTTTATTAATTTAGGAGATTACAGATGCGTTGCTAACCCATAGGGCTAAGATAACTAGAATACCTCTTGCCCCAGTAATTGCACCGGCTGTCTTCCTCTCCACGCCGGAACACAACAGTGCAAGCACTGCCGTTAGCGGCAGGATTATTTATTTATTATTTATTATAAAAAATCATTTATTCAACAGAAGAATCATTACAGTATTGTAACTAAAATTAGGTTACACTATGTATCATAACAGAAAAAAAGTACTTTGTGAGGCTGCAAAAGGCGCCTTTTAAAGTTTATAATAATACAATTTCACAAACTATTTAAAACATGAGAAACAGATTACCATGGTTTAGGACAATGAATTTATTTGAAGCAAAATTCGTTTTAATGCATGTGATTTAAATATTATTTAACCAGTATATACTTACTACTTATAAAAGAAGGGTATGCGCGTGGGTACCGGTTCATGGCCAGTTCTAGTACCCACATATTTCATTTCGTGCGCGGGCAGCCGCTCTAATGCATCCTCCCTGCCGCCCGCCAGCGGCAGGATTAGCGAGCAAGATAGTGATAGTGATCGGGACGGACCTTGCACAAGGTCCTACCATCGGCAAAGTAGGCAGCCGAAGATATCAAAACAGACAGGAATGGATAGCTACTTTCTTTTATACTATACTAGCGGACGCGCGCGACTTCCTTCACGTAAAATTAGTAGCCTATGTCCGTCAGGAATAGTGTAGCTTTCTATCTGTGAAAGAATTTTTAAATCAGTTCAGTAGTTCCAGAGATTACCCCCTACATACAAACAAACTAACAAAAAAACAAACAAAGTTTACCTCTTTATATAATTGTGTAGATGTAGATGAAGAAGATAAAGCTGGTAGCGATGACAGAGGGTAAGCGTGGCTTAACCGTCATCATCGGTTTTCTGCTGTTGAGAACAGGAAATAGGATATAACGCATAACCCAGCTTTTTACGCAAGCGGAAATTCTACTTACAATTCATTACAATCTACACTAATGTAATAAAGAGATAAACTTTGTTTGTTTGTATGTAGGGAGTAATCTCTGGAACTACTGCACCGATTTCAAAAATTCTTTCACAGATAGTAAGCTACACTATCCCTGACGGACATAGGTTACTCATTCTACGCGAACGAAGTCGCGGGCAAAAGCTAGTAGGGTATAAAATACTTAGACTAAAAAACAGGCGAGTTTGTTGAATGCCGAGGTCTCAACTTCGAGTCCTGTCAGATGCTCAAGGTGCTAGGCTCAATTTAATTTTAACTAAAAGTGGATCGATGTGTTTGAGGCAACAGGAAATTATCTTCTGTCTCAGAAATCCAAGGCAAATTCCATTTTGCTCTTCACTCAGAGAACTCCGGGCACTCTCCTTGTGTCAATATCAGTAGTGTTTTGAATTCCATTTTTCTTATTCAAGTGTTGGACTGGTATTATATATGTGAAGGAAAATTGTTATAGTTTTAGGGCCAAGTTTAGGTTATTTTTTCAGTTAATATAATAGTATTTTATGCAACTCCTATATAATGAGAGGCCTTAAAACACTCGTGTGATCCTATAATGAAACTCGCTGACGCTCGTTTCATAAAACCACACTCGTGTTTTAAGGCCTAGTTATATATAGTTGCATACATTAGAATATCACTGGAGATGAACATCAGCACACTGTCATTTCTTAGACTTGTCAAGCTTCATTCCTATATTTATGAAATGACAGTGGGCTGTCTTTACTCTCCAATGCTATTCTTATCGCGGTTTGATAATACTTGTGCAGTGAACAAATGACAAAAGTGCGCGAAATTGCATCAAGTCTTTAACAGTGAATTGACGAGACGATACGAAAACCCAAGTAAAAACGAGTAACAATGGTGTCAACTACTGGTACAAACAATTTCTTACACTTGTCAAGCACTGGTACGGTTGTCAAAGTCCCTTATGATTAAATTCTTAACTCGCAACAGTAACAGTAAATCTCATCCAACACGTATAACAGTTTCCCGGAATAAAGTGAGGTACGAAGAAAATAAGGGAATATTCCATTTTACTTGCAGATTCCATCTTACTATGCGTACCGCGGATACGGTTTTATGATATCACGCAAGTCAGGCAGACTGGCAGAAAACCACTGTCGCATAAAGATGCTTTGTAATGTTGTGTTTCAGCCTGTAAATAAGGGTTTCAGAACTCATTGAATTCAACGTCAAAGTCAAAATATATTTATTCAGATTAGGCTTATAGGAAAAACTTATGAATATCTTTTTGCAGAGGACCATGTCAGCAAACTGGAACAAATTACTAAATTATATTACTATTTAGTTTTCAAAAGAGAAGAAAAAAAAAGATAAACTGCTGAGTTTCTTGCGGCGTTTCTTCTCAGCAGATTCTTCCATTTTCCGAAGCGCTAGTAGATTCAGACATGTAAAAGAGCCTATATGGCCTACTTGCAAAATAAATTTTTCATTTTCATTTTCATTTTCATTTTCATATGAATTACTAGCGAAACCAGTGCTCTGTAAATAACCCTACTCTTCCTCCTGTTTTGTTTTCATATTTTAAAGAACTTACCACAAGAAGAAAGTTGGTTCGGCTCTTGAGGCTTTCGCATTCCTCAGTTCCGCACTGCTAACAATAATAAAAAAACAAAATAAACATCTTGGGACAAACTAGCTATTCTTCCTCTCCATACTATACTACACTACACTACAATATATTTTCTAGATACGTCAAAAAATTACAGATTTCAAGAGGATTTGACTTTTTTGTATAATAGGAAGGCAAACAAAAGTGGGTCACCTGATGGTAAGTAATCACCACCGCCTATCATTACCCGCAACACCAAGGCGATTGCAAATGCGGTGCCAACCCAGAGAGTTAAGATGGAATACCTTTGTGCCAGTAATTGCACAGGCTGTCTGCTCTCCACGACGGAACACAACAGTGCAAGCACAGCTGCCACAGAATAAATAATAGTACTAACGTACAGAAACTTCTCTTTTTCGACCACCATTAAACGAATTCCAAGTTTATGATCAGGTCCAAAAAGTTCGTATTACTTCATAAATATTCGCCAGGCGGCATGCGTCAAAAGCAAGGCGCCGCCCGCGCCCGCCTTCCACCCGCAATGCCCTGGTGGCGCACCGTTAGGGTTGATCTGCTTAGTGTAATACTATCTCATGCGACACAGAGGGAGCAGGCGCGCGCGCGGCAAGCCGGCAACCTACTGCAATTAACCTATGCCATAGGTGGTGCGGCGAGAGCACCTACAGTGCGGAGTTGAACCCCCCTGCTGCTGCTTTAGCGAGCAAGATGACGGAAGCGATCCGGGCGCACCTTGCACAAAGTCCTACCACCCGCAAAAGTTGTATTCGTGAGAGAATAATCTCGCATAAACCAACAATCACCCTGCGTTCCCAATTCAGCTTAGCGGTCTTCTTGCTTACGTCATTGATACTTAAAAACGCATAAGGAAAAATACACAATACTGATTACCCGGCCAACCGGGTATCCGGAACAAACACACCTATTTACCTGCACACCCGGACAAACACGAACTTAGCAAATAATGTTGCCAAATACAATCTACGACCGGCTCAGCGTGAATAAATAGTGAGCTAATGCCTGGATTTAGGCTAGCACTTGATAGTTTGAAACCTATTTAAATATTTAAGGCCTTCCCCGTTTGCAATATATATAAACATAGAGGTGGAAAATAGAGTTCGATAGTGTTCGATACGGTTATCTTGGAAAATAGTAACATGCTTGAATCTATTAATTATTTTTCGTTGTATTTTGATCTAAGATACACGGCAAGTGAAATTAAAGCTTGTCAAAATAGGAGGCAGTTTAACTACTTCAGATAATAATTTAAATGAAATACGAACAAGGGACGCCTCCTGAAGTACCAAGAATACGATTCCCACGAAAACATTTTTAATACTCCGTGATAATAAACTTAAGTAGGTACCTTCAATATCTCACTTCCCCAAATTCTTAATGAATTCGTGCGTTAAACATAAAATTTCCAGAATTCTAACTTTATACGCCCTTCTAACAATATGAACCCGAGACCTAAGGGTCCATAAAGCTGTATAGCGATCCTTTATTCCTGGGAAGGACATTTTTTACCCATAAAAAGGTTAATGACCTGCTGTAAAGACAGTTCAAGGTATAAAGTGTTCGGGTAATGTAGAAATATATAACCAAGTATATGAAAGAACAGAATACATTTTTTATAACCCAGCCAAGTAAAATGTATGAAATACACACTCTTTTCATATTGTCCGATCCGATATTGGATATCGGATCCGACACCATTGGCGGCCATGTCGGCCCTCGAACTATCGGATGACGTTTGCCTGTGTGCTATACGTGCATATTTTTTCTCTGTAGTGCGTTCGGGCAACGGCTACCGATCACTGAAATGATAGAATCGGACTGATAATATCGGAAATGTATCATGAGACCACATAACATCGGATGTCGGATATCGCGGCTAGATTTTGCAATGCTGGTATTTTTAGTAGTCCGGAATTCTGGAATTGGCCATATTGATACCGGAATACCGGAATTGCGCGGCTAGCAGCGACCGGCATTGATAACGTACATCCAGCCTTCGAATCCGGAAGGGTCACTTAGTGGTAATTCAATCATGATAGGCTGATCAATGGTATAAAAATTACCAGCGGCCGCCATAGATCCAGCTCGGGAGGGGGGAGTTGTCATGGGGGTCATGACACCCCGGAATCAGCCCTTGATATCATATCGAATAATATGAAAACGCAGTAACGATGAACCTAAATTAAAGGGCCACCTGAAAATGTGGCCACCCTATAAAGTGGGCCACACCCTGAATTAAACACCCAATTCGTACACGTTTTTAAACATTCACCGCCACGATTAACGTTGCGAGCGTGTTATTGTACCCCAGGGAGCTGTTCCATGAATTCCATTCCAACCTAAACGGAAATATAAAAGAGTTTGAATTTAAAACGACTGTAATCATTATACGTGGACAGTAAGCTGTTACACTCAGAAATCAAATGACATAAAAATGCAAAATTGCTGTAGACGACCATTGAAAATATATCTATGTCCAAAAAAGCCGTTAAAAAAGCAGATATTTTAGTACATCAAATTAAATTTAAAATGCTATAATAATGACAACACAAAGAAAAATGAGGGCAATGGCAGGGCTCGAACCTGCAACATCAGCATTCCGTGCCTTGCATTTACCAGTTTCGCCACGTTACCGCTAAAAATAAAATACAAAAAAATATCGAAAAGTAAAAAAAATCGATTACAAAAATAAGATATTTTAGTAGCTATGTAACTTAACAGCGATAGGTTACAAAAATGACGAAGAAAAAAAGGTTTTTTTTCGAAATATGCTCATTTGAATCCAGATAAAAATATGGAAAATTGTATCATGAGATTAATTCGTTACTAGCTGACAGTATTAAAATAAACACGATTTAGTGTTGGCTTCATACAAATCACGATTCTGATGTCATCCGCGCTGTATGCAGCGCGATAGAGCGTTTTCGCGACGCACGCCCGTTGTCATTTTATTACACGTGATATTTCGAAAAATAGTGACCGTAGAAGAAAACTCAAAACACAGAAAAAAATCTTCTTTTAAACCAATTCTATCAATTGTGGAAATAAAAAGTAATTAGAATACCGTATTGTAATGTAAGAGTACATACTAGAAAGTAATGATTAGTTATAGAAATTCAATCACATGTACAGAAGTCAGAAGTTCAAAATTTAAACTACTATTTAATTAAAGCATTTAAGTAAATGCCTACGCTATTAAATGAGTGGGTGGATGTATCGACCATTATAAAATAAATAAATCAATATCTTGGGACAATTTACACCAATTAACGTAGTCCCAAACTAAGCAAATCTTGTGTTATGGATACTAGACAACGGATAAACATACTTATATATAGATAAATACATACTTAAATACAAATAACATATTGTCATATTATCATATTGAACTTTTTATTACGTAAATCGATAACAATTTGTGTATTAAGAAATTACAACTGATTGTCACGGCTCTCCACTAGCAGTCATCAACATCATTATTTATTCTTTTAGCGGTTTTTCCGTTTCGTTTCTTAGTTCAGGGTACGCTTTGACCATGATTGTAGTTTTTTTAATAGAAAATAGGAAGAAAAACGAGCAAGTGGGTCACCTGAAGGTAAGTGATCACTCCCGCCCATTGACACCCCCAAAACAACAGAGATTGCAGATGCGTTACCAACCCAGTGCTAGAATACCTCTTGGGGCAATAATTTCACCAGCTGTGTTGCTCTCCACGCCGGAACACAACACTGCAAGCACTGCTGCTCAGCAGCTGGAATAGCCAGCAAGATGCTGGTAGCGATTCAGGCGGACCTTGCACAATATTTGCTGAACATGGGTGACTATGAAAAATATTAATTCTTGTTTTATTATTTTGTACTCCATCATACTCGTCATCTGCCAAAAACGGTATGCAATATTTCCAATTCATAACCTTAATGAGTATGGAAATATTATCACAAAATTATAGAACTACACAGTTGTGACAGTTACATTTGCGTTGAAAACTTCAGAGGTCAATATGGACGTCAGCCAAAAAATTCCAAACTTACCAAGTTTGTCCTGGCCATTATCTCCCATAAACATTATTTGTCTTTTTCCCCTAAAGTGGGCCAAATGGGCGGGAAATGGCCCAGAAGGATATCAGTTCATGCACATCATTGCGTGCGCGCTTCCGAAGGGGACCGTCGTAAATCATACTACCTTCTCGACTTTACCGAATTTGACGTTGGCGAGACTATAAGACTATTGCATTGTACTTTGTAGCTATTAAACGTCAAAGAACAGTGTATGCATGAGGCTAGAATTGCCGTGTGATCGGTGAAAGCGGGGCAGCAAAATTATGAGCAAATATTCATATTGATCACAGTTCATAATTCATAAAGTTGTTAAATGTTTGGACTGCGCATTGTTTGGATATTGAACCGTTGTTAGAGATAGAGCAAGCGTATCTTAGAGTGGTAACCTCAAGGCACCTGTGGATAGGGGTGCCTGTGGACATCCGTTAAATCTTAGAGCCCTCTCTCATTCCCTCATCGTTAGAGCAATCGATATGCTTCTCTCTTCCCTGCCGTGTCTTTGACCTCCTGAAGGCAGGGAATAGAGAAACATGGGGATTGTTCGGACGACGAGAGAGTATAGCTCTAAGATTTAGGTAGTATCCACAGGTAAAAGAGTTGCCGCTACATGTGGGTTTGAACCAAAAAGTATGAAATCTGTGATTCCTCTTACCTGCAATAGATCTTTCATGCTGTATTACCGTTGAAACATGTTACTAAGTATTATTTTGATGCTGTTGACATAAGTGATTAATTAAACTCTTTTTCCTTTCAGGTCCTATTGTCCCCATTTATTTGAGGTAAGTTGCTTATTTGTTTTGAGTCCATCCAGACACAAATAATCTAGGATACAGATTGCTCTTTTGTCAACGTGGGTAGTGTCACGCAGGGTAATGGTGAACTGTAGGGTTTGTTTGTTGCTTGCGTGGAAGTGGATCGCACTGAATTAAGCAACGACGTTTAGCTTCATTGCATACACTAAAGTTACTATGACTGATTTTGATCCTATAAGCGTTTACTTAATCTGTCCAGGTCACCAATGAGATGCGTCCATTTGGAGTTCATCCAAAAGTGATAGCCCCGCTACCTACAATTGACTTTGAAAGTCTGCTGGGATTCTGACAGTGATTTTAAGGAAAACCATTAAAGCCACAAACTTACTGACGTGCTGGAAACTTTTCAAAATTGCGGAACATTTAATGTGAAACATTTCCGAGAACACTTACCGTTTAAAGAAGTTTTCACAACTTGTCTATCCCTCCTCAAACTATTTAGTGAATTTCGACATTGTCCAAAAAAAACAGGAATAAAACCTAAAATCGTAGTAAATAAGGGGAGTTGGGTCAAATATTAAAACACTGTACGTAACTAAAATAATTAATATGAGGTTCGTAATGGTTTTGTAAAGATTTACATCAGTTAATTAACGATTTTGTTATTAAACTAGTTTAATAGTTACAAAATCGTTACGAAAATGATAGCAATTATTTTGGTAACTGTTTTTGATTTTGACACAACTATCAACAATATGGATACTATCGGTAAGTTGTCAGTGGTATTGGAAACACTGCAAATGGATGTACCGTTTATTGGTGATGTTTTGACCATGTCTCAGAAAATCATTCTTAATGTGCTGTATAACGTCTAACAAGTCTCTTGATTAACACAAAAAAAATACAACTAACTGTTTCACAGCCAAATTCAAGTAAGAAAATGTATTTTTTTTGAACGCCTACAGGTAAAACATGGTAAGACTATGTTCAACAAATAAATACTTTGACTTCGACGTTGACTTTGGCTTTTTAAGGCCCGAATTTTTATTTGCGTTGCACCTTAGGATAAAACGGTGATAAGTTGAATAAAAATAACCAAATTTAGTTCTAGCAACACTGACCGACTGTTTCGCAGTGTGGTAGCCGCACGCGCTTCTAATTACGCCGCGCCTGCAGCGATTTCCCGCTTAATTTCATAGTCCAGCTACCACCCTTTGTCATTACCATCTCACTTTACTCACGCATTCAGGTTTTGCGAAAATTGACTCTAGAGTTTATACGTTAAGAGAGGACGTAGACGCTTTTGTGTTGTGCACAAAATTGTAAGAAAAATGGACGAATATTCGTTGACGTTAGGTTTAAAAGGGAATAGCGGCTGCCTTCCTTAAATAACTTTTAAATATTTTACTAGCTTTGTATCAACTTTGTAAGCAAAGGAGATTTAGTGACGGTAAGGACACTGTTTTTGATTTTGACCCAATTATACTTGAAACTAATTTGAATGGAGCCTAGTTTCTAACGCCCCGCCCCCAACTTCCTTTGAGTACAAACTTTGGCATAACGTACGTTGGAAATTACTTCAGGCGTTTCAATCAGAGTCATTACCAGCGTCCGAACTTATGATGGCAATGACGCCATTTTGTGTACACGATGTTTTTTGTATCGTTTTCCAAGCGGGATCGCATCACTTTTGATTGCAATCGGCCCAAAGATGCTTTAGTAAAAAAAGGATAAAAACTTTACAATTTAAATCGATAAAAACTTAAGCTAAAGAGATATTACCTGCATTTAGAAGAAAAATGAAAAACTTTATAAATGTTATCGTATTATTTCGCCTAGCGCTTTCCCATTTCTATGTCTAGAAACTGACCCTGTTAAAATCTGACCTGTGCCACATTTGGGATGTGGAAGGTCAGATATAACATATTTAAACAAATGTAATGTGTGACAAAATTCGATTTGACATCAGTAATACTGAATATCAGAGCAAGGTTTGGATGTCCAATTTTCACCAAAATTTCTTTTTTACTTATTAAAAACATACGTTTTAATCTTTTCATCTTTCGTTACTCAATCTAAGTTGGTTTATAAAAGAGATTGCGATATGAATGATTAGATGACCTATAAGAAAAAAGTTGAGTAGGTAAGTTAAAAAAATATTTTGACAAAAATTAGGCATTTGATTCGACCTTTTATCTCTGATGTCCAGAATTGCTAATAATATACAGTATTATTATTCAGTTAGAATTAGAGCTATATAACACTGACCTATAAGTAATGGACTTCTAGCCAGCGTTTGAAATATGGCCACATCAAAAGTCGAACAAAAGCACAACAGTCTGTCGGTCCGACGGCGCTGCTGTCAATACTATTATTTTGTAAAAAAACCTATTTGCAATCAAACTTACTAAATTATTATTTTATGCAGTTAGATGTAAATCCAATGACTATAAATGGTAAACTTATAATTTGCATTTGTAACATTGGCGTCAACCTGTGTTCTCATTTCAGGCCGTTTTTCTGCTGTCATTTAGTATGACATTGTACATCCATGTATTATAATATCATTGCCATACAACCATAAAATCCGGCCAGATATTGGGCTGAAATTAAATAGATACAAAACAGCTCTAAATTAAAACCTGAGGTTGATTGTTGACCCTTCGTTTAACCAATCAGTGTTTATTAAAAGCAAGGTCGGTGGGAACGTGCCTGGAACCAGCTCTCTGACCGATACACAGTTTTCATTTACATACGAATAAATACAGCTCATCAAAATACACGAAACATATTCAGTGGGGTGAGTTTTGAATTTCGCATCGTCGAATATTTTACCAAATCAAATACAACTAAATAATAAAGAAGAGGTATTCCATCTTAGCCTTCTGGGTTGGCAACGCATCTGCAGTCTCTTTGGTGTTGCAGGTCCACAGGCGGTGGTGTACCTTACCATCTGGTGGCCCACTTGCTTGATAGCCATCCAATTTCATAAAAAAAATAGTGGGAAGTGTGGCTTACTTTTTTTACACTACATAGGAAGGCAAACGAGCAAGTGGGTCACCTGATGGTAAGTTTATCGCCGCCCATAGACGCTTGCAACACCAAGGGTATTGCAAATGCGTTGCCAACCCAGAGGGCTAAGATGGTATACCTCTTGTGCCAGTAATTTCACCGGCTGCCTTACTCTCCATGCTGGATCACAACACTGCAAGCACTGCTGCTTAACAGCTGGATTAAGAACCTTGTCGTAGTAACGTATGAAATAAAAGTTGTACGAATTTGTCACAGTACTGACAGCGACAAGGTACTTCAATGTTTAGCTACATCTGAGGCAGACCCTAAAGCCCTCTAGATTCAGTGTTTACAGCGCATTCCCTCTTGTACCAAACAAACACCAATTAAAACAGTTAAACGTCGTAACTAAGGCTCGTTGGGTTGCTCTGACGTCACTGTCACGCCAATTGTCCTGAGTGACGTCAGTGTGTATTTAGGATGGGTTTAGTGACGCGTCGCGTAGCGCGTTAGGCGTTAGGGTTGTGGCCAGAGATAATGAAAAAGATTTTATGTTATTCCAACTGACCTTGACTCCTAAACAGTGTTTGATGCAACGCAAATTTGAAACTTGGGTTAAGTTTAGGACTTTTGTGAATCCAGCGGAGTAGCAAAGAATTTTTACCACACTGCGCGAAGCAAAGAGGGGTAATATGTTTATCACCCTATAATGTACGCATGTATGTGTGTATGTTTGTTCCTTTGTGGCGATCTAGAGACCAAACGCGAGGGCCGATTTTGATGATTCTTACGTCAATCGATTTGTCTTAAGAGGAAACACAAGGGCCATTTTTCCATACAAACGTCGTCCCCTGTTTCCTCTCTGGATAATGCCAGTAGAGCAATATTTTTTTTCCAAAAAATCGATGGCCACTATTATGCATGTCCCTATGTTTTCCTTTTTTTAATAAATTAATTATTAAAAGAGATATGAACATTCAAAAACCTAAAAAATTGGCCAGATTTTCGGCTGCGTTCATACATTCAGAAAACAAATTTTATTAGATTATATAAAAAAAGAAAAACATAGGAACACTGCCAAAGCCTTTCTTTAATTTTTAATGAAAAAAGTAGTTAAATCTGATAAGTTTTGGAGAAGGAATCAGGGGTCTACGAATCGTTGATTTTGTGTACTTTTAATAGGTATTTTCAGTCCAAGCTGCGGCTGTCTCTATTGCACTCTGCGGGGGGAGGCTTGATAGATGGAGGCAGCAATAGATTTTACAAATACCTATTTTTCAATTCTCTAGACCTTGGTGTTTCCTCTTAATCATGCGAGTGCCACTGAAGACATGACAATAATCAAAATTCAATATGGCGATAACCAGACGTCATATTGTAAAAAGAAAAAAATTAAAGTCGACGAACTATGTTGAGTGGAGTATCCTTGGATAGGTATTTGAAAATATTTTTGAGGTTTCTTTTATCTTTTTTCATTCTGAAGGATCATTTAGGATCTATAACGATTTAAAATTGGTTAGCAACCATTTACACTTAGTTCGAACTAAAAAGTGTAAAATAAAATAAAAAATTGAAAAACTTAGCAGAACTTCAGACTACTGGACTTGTTACGCACTTGGGTTTTTATATGTTTTATGAAGTCAGGGTAACGAGCACGTGGGTTATCTGATGTAGGTAATTTGTACCAATTTGTTGATATAAATGAATTAAGAATATTTGACAAAAAAGTTAAGGAATATTTTATGACCCATCCATTCTACTCTATTAATGAATATTATGCAAAGTTTTTTAACTAATGTAAATGAAATTAATAGTGTTTAAAATGAAATTGTATCAGTTACCTACTTCCATGCATGGGCAACCTTTCATATGTATTGAATTTGAATTTGTAGATGTTAATGGTGTTACGATTAATTTAAAGAAATTTATATCTGATTAATGACATGTTTTCAATTTTGTATTAAAATTATTTATTCTTATTATTGTATTAATTAATTTTTGTATTTTACATTTATACTTAGTTTAATTGACATCTAGTTAAAGGAAATTTGTATTTAATTTATTAAGTTTTTTTTTTACTTGTTACCTGTGTAATTGGATTATATTTGCATACATTTGTAATGTGTTAAGCAAATAAATAAATGAAATGAAATGAAAAATGAAATGATATACTCGTATACACCATTTATTTTGGCAAGGGTGTAGGTTGTTCATTTTTAACATCTTCGACTATTCAGTTACTTCTGCTACTCACTTTACCGCTCTGTATTTATCTTACATGCTAAACATCACACCATCGTCGACATATACAGCGGAAGGGTTTCAGGTATCTCTTAAGATATATTTTTTGAGGAGAAAGGACCTTTCACTGTATTTCACCGTTAACGACCACTTTAAGAGAATAGGGCTTAAGTAAACAAAAGGGCAAGTCCTTTCATCCGAAAAGGGTTACCGAGTCAAATAAACCTATCTAATAAATAAATAGTCAGCGGATTTTAGTTTTATACGACACGATACGACGCGTAAATATTTATGTTATCTCAACAAACAAATATAGGTAAGGTATTTATGTATGGGCCTTTTGTAGCCTGATAGTAAATGATTTGTTATTATTATTATGTATGTCTTTCCCATTCACGGGACAATAGTGCTCCGGACCTTTGGGAGGCGTGCGCGGAGCCGAAGCCAACACGTAGAGGCCCTTTCGACAATTTAATGAAATGTGATGAGTACACCGGGTGGATGCTGTCCTTGCCCGCATCATAGGGACACATTATTATTATTATTATAGGCCAGTTATATCTTAAGTTGTTTTAAACAAGTTATTTTAAACAGTCATATCTTACCAATCAAAGGAATATAAACGCAAAGCGAGGTAAAGCTGCATTTTGACATGTTTTTTGGACCCCTTCGGGGAGCATGAAACTATGATTTGCAAGAAAAAAAGACGTGCTACCTACTAATACATGAAAAACTGCAAAATTATTGTGCGACTTGCGTAAAAAGACCACGGACTGGTCCGAAACATGTCGGGCAATCCTCGCCTTAAAAATACGTGAGTGATTCGTTTTTATCAATATTTTCGGACTTTTTTACTTTTTGCAGTTCAACTCATAAACTATGTGTTTTTGACTTTAGTTGTTATAATAAGAATATTAAATTTGCGGTAATTTAAGCCCACCCATGGCTTTGTCAAATATTGTGCGCAAGATTCAGGCTGATGGTGATGAACCTCAATGCAAATGGAAATCCAAAGAATAAGGTATAGTTATTCAGAGAAGGAATGCTGCCAGCATTTTTGATACCATGTCAAAGGGGCCTGGTTTATATATTTTTTAGTTTTAGATATGTATGTATTATTTTCAATTTAGGATAGATGGATTAAAATAGACAGATTGGTAGTCTGAGTTTAGTTTTTATTTTAGTAGGTACTAAGTTTTTATTTTTTTATTTAATAATTAGCGTGGAGTTTATATAGGATACAATAAATAATAAATGAGACCAGCGGCCCTAACATGACAGCCCAGGTTTACTTTAACCCCTCCCTGTGTCTCTGTCTAACTAGTGTCGTAAGAAAGGGACGCAGATAGAGATGAACTAACCTTGCCTAGTCATTTTAGGGCCAATGAAGTGGTTAAAAAAATACAAGTGTTACCATTTATAACTACTCCTCTTTTGACAGCACTGTAAAAATGGAACCACCGAACTAGTTTGGTAACTCGTGATTTAAGTTACTGGTAATCAAAGTTCATTTAAATTATCAAAACTATTTGCTACTGATAAACATTTGATGATTTATTTACAAATCAAGAGTTAGGTAAGGTGTAACAAATAGTTCGGTAGTCACTTCTTTTGTGTAATAGGTAAACAAAGCTTTGGTTACGTGTAACAAAACAGTTTTTTCAGTAATAAACGATTTTTATTCTTAGTTGGAATCGTGTCGCATTCGTCGCGTATAAAATATATCCCGATTACCTGCCGGGGGTGTCAGGATATTATATTTAAGGGATCGTAGTCGTATATCAGTAGTTTCCGTGTCTATTTTAGGTGGGAGTGATAAATATGACGTTTGTGCTGCATCACCATCGTTTGCACGAAAATCGAAAGACATGACATAAATATTTAGAAACTAGGTCAAACTTAATGTCCTACTGGTTCTCTATTGGGTTACACAAAGTTTTAAGCTATATTTTCATAATTTAGTACTTACTTGTCATAACCTATTTTTCTGAAATTATTGAGTGTTCAGGATCGTTATAAACTTAATGTGCTAACGATTGAAGAGTACTTCCGTTTAATTTGTTTTTATTTTAATGATTTGTACAACGAGTAAAGTAACATGAAGGCATTGTGGTACCTTTATTACGACTAATATCACAGCAGTATTTTAATCACTAAGACGTGTGACGCGATCGCTATTCGCATTGCAACTAATTCAATCAGGCGACGTTGGCCTAATTTATGACGTCCAATGCGCTAGAGGCTACCTTTCTTCCACTATTTTATTTTAATCAAAGCTTCGACATATCGATACTAGAAATCTCAAATGTCGTAAGGGACATGTTCCTTAATGTCCTTTACGACATTTGAGATTTCTAGTATCTGTATTACAACGACCGTGGTCACAAGTAATATTATTACGTTAAAGTCCCGATAGACTTTAAAACATCTATGTGTTAATCGTGATAGTTTAAAACAATTTAAGTCGAGCATCGTTTGATTTTAACGATGGTTTTACGATTATTCTAGCGCGACGAACTTCTTCAAGAAGTACAGAAAAACCATTTTGACCGTGTCGTGTGAGAATAAACGTTTTTATTTGTTTGTATACGAGCCACCCCTTAACACTATCCTTGGCACGTACGGGCCTTCAGCACGTCTGACCCTTAATTGAATATAAAGTAACGTGAAACCATTAAACATACGCGTAATTTATAATTACTGTCATTTTAGTTTTAGAGACAAATAAACTTATCCTACTTAATGCGGAAGTTTGTGTCTGTATGTTTTTTATAACTTAGCTCCGTGACTGAAGAACGGATCTTTATGAAATTTAGTATGGACAAACCTGTGCACCTAGCACGAATTTTCTCGATACGCGTTTACTCGCTACGTAACTCAGTGCGTTTCGTTCTAACCAGCCCAGTAGGAGAGAGACGCACTGAGTTACGTAGCGAGTTAACGCGTTTCGAGAAGATTCGTGCTAGGTGCACTAAAGTCATAGAAACGGACAAGGGTGCTTTTTATTCCAGGAAAAAGTCCCGTGGTATATTAATTCCTTATTGCATAAATAAAAGTCTAACCCCTATATTCATAAAAAATTAACAAGGTTTTTAAGCTAATAAATGTTTTGTCCCTGTCATTTGAGGGCAAACGTCACAATGACAGATAAAGACATAAAACATTTTAACTAACAAACGTTTACGTTTTACCTATGTAAAATATACATACAGGATATACAATATTCATAAAAAATATATGTATTGCAGTTAAAAGAGGTTTGTAAACACCTTTGCATGGTATGAAACAAAGTTGTCACCCAGCCCAGCTCTGTCTGTCATAACGGCAGCTTACACCTACACCTTCTAAACCACGCAACGAATTTTGAAACGGTTTTAACTCTAATTTAGAGATTTTTACAGAAGGTTTTTTTTTTATACAACATAGGAAGGCAAACAAGCAGGTGGGTCACCTGATGGTAAGTGATCACTACCGCCTATAGAACCTGCAACAACAAAGAGAGTGCAGATGCGTTGCCAACCCAGAGGGCTAAGATGGAATACCTCTTGTGCCAGTAATTACACCGGCTATCTTGCTCTCCACGCCGGAACACAACAGTGCAAGCACTGTTGCTTAGCGGCAGGATTAGCGAGCAAGATGGTGGTAGCGATCCGGACGGACCTTGCACAAGGTCCTACCACCAGCAAATGTACATTTTGATTAAGTTTCTTTCAATAATTTGCTCCTGTGGCGGAGTTAGATTTGTTACAATGCACGCGATATAAACCGTTTTAATTGTTTTATTTCAAGGTAAGATTTTAGTTTGTGGGTTAAATAATCTGAACTCCCCTGCTATTTGTTAGAGTAAAAAATTTGTTTAGCTTTTCAAAGGCTATTTGTCGCTTAAATATTGACGTAAAGGAAAACCACTGAAGCCTACATAACGTCAAGTTTGGTTTTGGCATTGGGCGTTGTTTTGTTTCGTAAGAAGTCTGTGGCGCAAGAGTCGGAAGTGTAACCGATGTTATAGTAGATTAGTATCTAAAATATATTTAATATTAAGTTTAAAATTATATATGTACTAGCTTTTGCCCGCGACTTCGTCCGTGTAGACTTGTTTATTGAATCAAGCAAGCATGCCCCCAAGATGCAATCTGCAATATTTCCGGGACAATTTAATGATAATTAGTTGCTTTGCTGCTCATGACGCCACGGCGTCGTGTAACTCACTTATCGCTATCCCGTGGGAACTATGCATTTTTACGGGATAAAAAGTAACCTATGTGTTAATCCAGGTTATAAACTATTTGTGTGCCAAATTTCATCCAAATCCATTTAGTTGTTTTTGCGTGATTGAGTAACAAACATCCAAACATCCAAACATACAAACTTTCACATTTATAATATTAGTAGGATTAGACTGCTAATTTTAGATACACAACAAATACTAAGTAGGGCCTTTTTTACATTCTTTTGGTTTACATGTGCGCACAAGTGCCGTCTATTATTTTGAAACTTAAGAATTCACAGGCAATAAATTAAGATAGTTTATGACTTTTTTTTCACTCTCGCACAAGGGCAGCGTTCAAACACATTTCAAGTGGTCACCAGAGTTTGTTAGGGTTCCTTAATGTCAACAGTAAAACGCGGCATTATTCGGTATGTGTATGTTTGTCTGTATATGACGTCACATTTTTTTTGATGATCATTTTCGTATTTTGTAAGATCGAAATTGATTTGCTTCCAATAGGGAATATAATATAAACGGTGTTTCATTTTTTAAATTCCATTTTACCATTTATAAGTTATGTATATTCCTTTTAGTTTTGTACTATAATTTTGATTGTATCAGATTAAAGGATTACAGATTTGTATAAGGTGAGCTTGGCGTATAAATGTGTTATCTGCTAGCTTACTTTTAGAAAGGGTCCTTCCATTTAACTAGACGATCACACATTTTTATGGCCAAGTATTTAAATTCAGGTATTTATAGGTACGTATATTTTTCGTACATTCAAGTATTTATTCATGGTGATGCTATTGAAATTGTGTAACATTTTATTATCCACCTGTGTTGACAAATAAATGATTTTGGATTTTTTTGGATTTTTTATTTTATTTTTATTAGGTTAAATCTATCTATATATTTAAGTTACACAAGACACAATGTTTTTGAGCCATCATGAATGATTATAAAAGTTGGAATACGAAACGTGATAAGAATTGGCTTTAACTAACCATGCAGCAGATATTATGTTCTTACTTTTTAACTGACTTCAAAGAGGAGTATTTTCTTATGTTTTCGCGACTTGTAGACATTGAACTAAAACAATTTAAACGGATTATATCGTGTGTATTGTAACGAATCTAATTCCCGACGTTTCGAGCCCTTTACAGGTCTCAAATTCACGGGCAGACTGGCAAAAAAACTTAAAAAGAGGAGAAAGAAAACAAAGAAAGAAAAGAAAAGAAAGAAAAAAGGAGATTTTCAATTCGACTGTTTTTAGGGTTTCGTATCTCAAGAGGGAAAAACCTGCCAAGCGCGAGTCGCTTACGCGTTTACAAGCAATTGCTCTATCGAAAAGTAAACATGGACTTAGAAACTTAACTTTTTCACAGCTCCAAGGGATTGCAGACCTGAGTTTTTGATATTAATTTCAACATAATAATTGTACCAATGGAAACAATATGGACTTCCGCAAAGTAACGCTTGAATCTATAAACTATTTAATAATTGTATTCCTGAGAAAAAGGGTCTTGAAGACAGAGAGACAGATGGTAGGACGGATTGACAGACGGATGGGTAGAAATCGGAAATTGGGTCACACGTCGCCGAAGAGTTGTTGAAAGGCCGAATCTGTATTGTATGAAATTATTCAATAACAATGTCAATTGTATTTGATTATTCGTGCATGCAAATAATATTCATAACGTTAATGGGACCTTAACGCGATGAAACCATTGTTAATTTACGTCGACGTTTCGGCCATGTTGCAACGACCGTGGTCACGACTAGACTGACCACGTCCACGTCTACTCGTGACCACGGCCGTTGAAACATAGCCGAAACGTCGAGGTAGATTAACAATAATTTTATCGCGTTAAAGTCCCAACAGATCCATATTGTGTTAGTAACACTGACCTATAAATAATGGACTTCTAGTCAGCGTTTAAAATATGGCCGCATCAAAAGTCAAACAAAAAGTTCAACAAATCGACAATCGCTCACACGGTCAGTCTGTCGGAACGACGGCGATGCTGTCAATACAAAAAAAACCTATTTGCAACGAAACTTACTAAATTATTATTTTATGCAGTTAGACGTAAAGTTGCAAATCCAATGAATATAAATGGTAAACTAATAATTTGCATTTGTAACATTGGCGTCAACCTGTATTCTTATATCGGGCTGTTTTTCTGCTGTCATTTAGTATGACACTGTACATCCATGTATTATAATATCATTGGTTAGTAACAAAGGCTCTTACATTCTATGTTAGTGTGATTTTTAAATTAAGCAGTACGAAAAAGATTTTTTTTTATACAACATAGGAAGGCAAACAAGCAAGTGGGTCACCTGATGGTAAGTGATCACCACCGCCTATAGACACCTGCAACAACAAAGAGAGTGCAGATGCGTTGCCAACCCAGAGGGCTTAGATGGAATACCTCTTGTGCCAGTAATTACACCGGCTGTCTTGCTCTCCACGCCGGAACACAACAGTGCAAGCACTGCTGCTTAGTGTCAGGATTAGCGAACAAGATGGTGGTAGCGATCCGGACGGACCTTGCACAAGGTCCTACCACCCGCAAAGATAAATTACAAATAGAGCTATCGGAGGATGGTCTATTTGTCCTTTCCGATAACAACCAATTAAAACAATTCATGTAAATATCAAATACTCTATCAAATACTCTGCATACTATATCTCGTTATGTTTTCGTTATTCCCTTTACGTAATCTATTCCCTAAGTATTTGTCTTATCCCTGTTGCTATCTGGTTGGGTTCCGCAGAGCTGAGTGACTCCATCAGTCTGCGGCAAAGTTGGTTGATGAGGTACAGTCACGACCCCTAAATCTACAGGGTAATTCGGAAGACATGAACATAACGAACTTTTACGGTCTCGAGAAATGATAGCGAGATAGAAAGATTTTACATGAATGTAGGTATTATAATTAAACTTTTCTTGAATTATAGAGTACTTAATAATAAAATAATAATTTTACTCTTGAACAGGGTGGTTGTGGAGGTGGTATCACGTCGGGGTCACCAATGCGGTGGTAGGTTAATAGAGAGATCTCTCTCCAGGCGGGTGTTATGCCTGGGGACCGAAGTCCGAAGGATGAAAGTTAGAAGTTGTATATGTACATGCGTCAGTGTTACGAAACTTTATTAGCGTGATGTAGCGCATGTCAGTTGGTTTCCTCTATTCTAAACTAGATGGCGCTAGAGTCGCTTTATGAATAGAATAGAATAGTAGTTGCAAATTATATTGATCCTTGCTTATCTTAAGTAGTAGTTAACGATGTTTAAGTTACAAAGAGTGAAATTTTGGGTTAGAATTTTGTTTAGTATAAGCGGACTTTGATGTTACAAACCGACTGACGGACGGATTTTGATATCGTTTTAAAAAAGATTGGCAATCATTGGCCGTACAGACCAAATGCTCTTAAACTGTTTGTAACCAGAGCCTACTTGATTTAATAAATCCACAGATTCCAGTGAAACAAAATTTTAGGAAAAGAAATCAAATTATGATAGAAAAAAAGAAAAAACACTTTTATCGTTTAGTTCACAAAGGTTAATGAGACGGATGCTGTTTCGACTCAATGAGCATGTTGAATTAGAAAAGAAATATTCTAAAAATTATTAACATGAAAAAATTATAATGAAAATTTTATTTTGCAAGTAGGCCATATAGGCTCTTACATGTCTGAGTCTATCAGCGTTTCGGAAAATGGAAGATTCTGCTGAGAAGAAACGCCGCAAGAAACTCAGCAGTTTATCTCTTTTCTCTTCTCTTTTCAATAAATACAAGATTACATGGCAATATACATAATCATCACGATAGTACACACATACACCAAAAATATAAATAATTATAACAATAAATAGCACAGCTATAGTATTGAACGAACTGGCACTAGTTAAGATTTACCAGGAGACGTAATAGGGTTCCCAGGATAGAAATTAAATGATAAGAATGAACTATGGACTGTGGAGTGGCTGTGCACCCCTGGCACCTACGTTACGGACCCCTGGGGACCGAGTACCCCATTTTAGGAATCCCTGAGTATGTTGGTTCTTACACAAAGCTTCTTCCCTCATTTCACCCCTTTTAAGTTTTATTTTCACAAAAGTAATTTATGTCCTTCTCCAAAGTCCTGTCTATCTCTATACTTACCAAAATTCATTACAATCGCTTCAGTGGTTTAGGTGTGTAAGCGTAACAGACAGAGCTACTTTTGGATTTACGTGTATAATATTTATTTATTTCTTTATTTAATCTTTATTACACAAAAATTAACAATAAAATGAACAAAAGGCGAACTGAATGCCTTAAGGCGTATTGAATACAGTATGTATGAAATGTATAGTAATTTGCTACTGATTTTGCTATACTCTTGCTCTTTGTCTGTCTCAACGATGATTTTCCTTTTATCTGACACACACACACACACACACACACACACACACACACACACACACACACACACACACACACACACACACACACACACACACGCACGCACACACACACACACACGTATTGCGGGTGCCTATGGGTGGTGGTGATCACTTACCATCAGGTGACACACTTGCTAGTTTGCCTTCCTGTTGTTTAAAAAAATACACTCAAAGGTTAATTGGAAAAGATCTTTTTAACATGAAACTACCGTGAGACTCAGACATATTAATAAAGCGGATCACTCACGTATTTTTGCGTCGGGAAATGCCCGACATGTTTCGGACCAGTCCGTGGTCCTTAATCATGAGCCCCCGCGGCGGTGGCGCGACGACGACTGCGTACCGAAGCCCTGACAGCTCGGCTACTCGGCACAGGCGGCTCGGGCGGCGGCGAACAACTACCCTCGTTTGCTTCATTATTTTTAATGTCAAATATAGGGTTGCACACTACACTAACCACATCACTCTCTAAAGGCTCGGACACACCCGTCTCCGACGTAGTACTCAACACCGTTTTCCAGCTGGATGGCACCGACCATCCACCATCACGATTAAAATTCGGATGACGTCCAATTTCAATAGCCTCCCGTACTTTCCGCGGCACAAAAAACTTTTCCCTCGCCAGTACGGACACCTTATCGAAACGGATAAAATGCGTCGAATCCGAATTTAATGAATGTTCTGTCACTGCCGAAGCCTGGCTGTCCTGTTTCTTCATACTACGTATGTGCTCCGATAACCTTGTGGATATGTTCCGGCCAGTCTCACCTATATAGTTTTTGCCACAGGAGCAGGGAATCATGTATACCCCGGGGACATTCAGAGCCTCCTTATCCTTTGGTGAGCGCACCAACTGCCTAAGCTGCATGTGAGGTCGAAAAAATCGTCTTGATGCTATATCCGCGGCGCAACAAGTGCCCGATTCTATCCGTTACGCCTTTGATATACGGAAGGTATACCGGCAGCCTCTCCACTACAGCCGGTCTCAGACGCGGGGATGCGCTCACAACCCGATTACACTGCCTCCAGTTATATCCGTTGTCTTCCAGCACATGCTTTACATGACAGAGTCGGGCATTTCCCGACGCAAAAATACGTGAGTGATCCGCTTTATTAATATGGAAAAGATCTCTAAAAGGGATAACTTCACCTCTGTACATCACTCTATATCTTTTTGTCATTTATGCTTTTTATGCAATAAAAAAATTACATACATTAGTCGTTGGATACCTGATAATTAGTAGGCCGTACTTAAGAGTATATTCCCAAAGCTAATATATAAATAAGGTACATAGAATAATTACATGAAGCGAAATTAACGTCCCCATTACACACCTCTAATATTTGAACACCGTTATTTAATTAACGAGATGAAAAGGCAATCCAAACATACATTACGATATAAGAATAAAAAATGAGACGAGCGTCGTTTCTCGTCCATTCGCCGTTAAGTCTGTTTACAAGCGTAGTGATGTGACGTCGAATGTATCGATAAGTTAAAGGATTTTTTTTTATAGCCTATATTTGTGTCCCACTGGAGTTGCAGATTCCCATGGGCGGCGGAGATCAATTATTATTATCGCATGCTTGTTTTCTTTCTATGTCCATAAAAAAAAATTGGACTATTTGAGTCCAAATAGTCCAATAGGTCTTAGCTCCAGATACAATTTCATCGTATTCAGTATCGAGGGCCTCGATCCGTGGGGTCCTGGCACTTGTAACTGTAAAAATATCAAATATGAACATTTATTTAGCGATAAAAATTGCTTTTTGACCCTTTTGATGTACGTTTATTACCTAGTAACTTACTTTCAAATCACATTTGACAACTATTTCCGAGTGGTTTGCTATAAAAAGTGTTTGATTGTACGTCTATTAAGGCTGACGCAATCGTAATAATTATAAATCGTTTTAAAGTGACTATCGATACTACAGCCAAACTGCCGAATTTCCCAACACTACACTATAGATATTTTTACATCGCAAAGGCCTGGTAACTGCCATCTGTTTCTTTCACCAGGTCGCGAACTTTTAGGGATACCGAAGAATTGTCTAACCACGCAAATGGACAGGACTTAAATGTTGTTGTTTGTGTACATTTACAAAAAGACAAATTGAGAACCCTTACAAGTCACTCAAAAGTCAAGCATCGGCTATTTGAGGTCCGTAAACAGAATTTGAGGTTTTAATTTTTATTTTTACCTTTTTGGGGTCGAATGAACTCGGAAATTTAACAAGGGTCGTGGTCACGGGATCATCCTAAGAGATGACTCATCTTGTTATCATTAATCATGTTGAAATACTGTTTGGAACAGCTACAAATTAGCAGGATTTTGTCTTGGTTAGCGTTGAAAAAACCGAAAGAAACCGGTATCTGTGTTTAATTTCCAAGTGATTTGATAATGTTACATTAGGTAAATATTCGTGTGACCCCGTACTACCATAACCTGATGATGAGAAGGGAGATCTATCTCTCAAACCGACGTTTCACCAAGTTTCTCTATTCCCTGCCTTCAGAAGGTCAAAGAGGAAGCAGGGAATAGAGAAGCATGTCGATTGCTCCAACAATGAGAGAGTATAACTTTGAAATTTAGAGAATGTCCACTATTAGAGCTGTCCACAGATTGAGCATTTGCCCCTACACCTACATATATAATATAGTCACTTTGTTGCCTGTGACTTTGTCAGTGTGAAATTGTTTATCGCTATGCCACAGAAACTATGCATTTTAACGGAATAAATGTTAATCCAGTGCAAATACTATCTCCATTTAAAATTTCATTCAAATCCTTGGGCCGTTTTAGGGCGAAGAAGAAACAAAAATGTCTGTCACACACAAACTTTCAGCTTTATAATATTACTAGAATAGGATATCCATGTGTGTGTGTGTGCGTGTATGTTAGGGTTCCCATCTCTACAATTTGGCAACCAAGACAAGACGCGTGAAAACCCCGGATTTTAGAGCCCAGAACCTGGACATGTCGGTATTGTCGGTTGATCACGGCGTGCGGGCACAGTGCGTGTATCGCGGGCGGCTCAAGACTTCGAATTTATTAATCCGGGCTACAAATGAAGCCCCACCCGGACGCTCCCAGGATGCCCTCTAAACTAGGACAAATTCGGGAAAACCCGGACGGATGGCAACCCTAATGTATGTGCGTGTGTGACAGATACAACCGATCTCGCAGATTAGCAAGGTAATTTGTTCCAATGTGTTGTAACAATGCTAAAACAATCCCGTGATTTGCGACCGAAGACGCAAGTTGGAGATTGTACCCAACAAGTCAAAGTTTTAAGAGCAAGTCGAGTATCATTTACATCAATTAGTTGGAGTTTGATTAACGATTGAACTTGGATCAAGTTGAGCTAGATTGATCAGCCATCATTTATCAATCGATTGATTATTTGATGAAGAAGGGAGAAAGACTTGGTTAATTTAAAATTCAATAGGGTTAAGAGTTAACGGGGTTCATACCCCAAATTTCATACAGCAAACGCTATAACTTTTCGAAATTGAAAATCATCGCTTTCGCTTGTGTAGTTATTTAGAAACTGTGATTTCTGCATTAACATAAACGATAGAAAGAAACGATAGATTAACGATAGACTAGAAATACATAAATTTAACATTTCACAAGCTGTTTTGACATTAGCCATCTCAGTGAAACCAACGCTCGCTCGCTTGCTGGCGCGGGTGTCGCGGAGTAGGAAGGTAATTAAATATCTCAGGACATCTCAGGACAATTCACACCAATTGACCTAGTCTCAAGCTAAGTAAACCTTGTGTGTGTATGGGTACTAGACAACAGATATACATACTCAAATATATAGATACATACTTAAATACATATAACATCCAAGACTCGGCTACAAATATTCATATTCATCATGCAAACATTTGCCCTTCCCGGGAATCGAACCCGGAACCTCTAGCTTCATAGTTAGGGTAACTAACCACTAGGCTATCCGGTCATCTAGTTAGTTCCAGTTTGTTGATATGGAGCTCTGCAATGTAACGCCTGAATCTATTTATTAGTAGCCATCCTCCTAAAGCTTATTCGCGTTTCTTCCGTTTCGTCCCTTGGTTCATCAAAAAAGGTTTCACCGAATGAAGTATTGCACAGAATTCTCATTTCATTGACGCTGTTTTTTGCTGTAGTCGTGTAGTTTTCAGAGTATTTCTTATATAAGCATCGTGTAGGCTAGATCTGGGTTGTATTTTACCCACCCTCGTTGAGTTACTAGCCGGTTTCGCATAAGACGTTTTTTTTAACCGGTGGTAAATTTTGTGAAATTTATGAGTGCTTAATCTGAATCAAAATATGTTAACTTTGAAATTTGCCGAACAAAAATTAAAAACAGCGTTGCTGAAGATAGCCTGCGATGAAATTAAATTCGACGAAACGAAACGTTCGATGAAATGAGTGTCGGTGAAACACGGCCCTTTGTCTAGATATCCTGGTACTTAATAGATTCAGATATTGCTTTGCGAAGGTACTTTATCAGAGTAGGAAGGTAATTTATCAGGTTTTATCCCGGTACTTGCCTGAACTAAGTTAAGTTACTTTCTCCATGAGGCACGTTACTAGCAGAATAATAAATACAAAGTGTAACAGCATTTACTTAATTCAATTTCCCCGCTCTGTCAAACGTTTAAAATTGCAAATACAATTGTGTTTTAGATTCGTGAGACGTACATTTTCGTGAGGTACCGCTCCTTTGACAATAGTTCAATTTAATTCAAGCTTTTATACAAAACTATTTGTTCAGTTAAAGACGACCTTTAAGAACGATTAAAGAAAGAATGTAGAGAAGGTAATTGTCTAAGCTCGAAAGGGATAGACGTAACAATTTCATAGGAAAACAAACGGATCACTGACGTATTTTAAAGTCAGAAATTGCCCGCCATATTTCGGACCAGTCCACTCATGATTAAGGACCACAGACTGGTCCGAAACATATCAGGCAATTCGCGACTTTAAAATATGTGAGTGATCCGTCTGTTTTAATATGTCCGAGTATCACGGTAGTTTTATGTCAGAAAATTTCATAGTGCATAATATGCATTCCTTTCGAAAAATGGCGCATTTCTGTTCTGCCTTTAATGGACTAGTATTTAGGGCTTTTGATCAAAACTAAACATCTCAGCCCTATCAGATAACAATACATCTAAAAACCAACACATATTACAGACTCACATCCGCCGCAAAGCAATCATTTTGTCCGAATCAACTAACAATGCCATTGTAGCTGATTCGGACAAAATGATTGTAACGATCACATACTCAGCCGCATTGCTAATTAATTTATTTATTTATTTAAACTTTATTGCAAAAAAAAAACAAAATATATAAAACGCAGATTTTATGCCTTAAGGCATTGTCTGCCAGTCAACCATAATATATAGTTAGTTCGGACAAAATTATTTGCAACGATCCCATCTGAAAGAGCCAAACACAAAGGTGACACTTAACCAAAATAGAACAGTCAAAGAGTAACTTTAAATATTTAACATTCAAATAGTTGAAAGTGGAGGATAATACAAAGGGGAAAGAACCAACTACAAAGAGATTGCGGTAAAACATTTTGCTTAACCTATTTTTAAGACATTGACTAAAAAAATCCTCAGAAATCTAAGCCATCTAAGACACAGCTGCGGTCTAGATGACTTAGATTTTCCTATGGCGTGACCGACCACGTCACTCAATACGGGCGGAGGGGAAATATTAAATTGTCTACTTGACTTGACCCCTAGCAGTTAAGGACTGCTATCCGTCTCCTCTGGAATATAAAGTAGATCTTAGGGCGGCTACAAGCGCCCGACTGACACTTCTATAAACGGTTTTTAAAAGTTGCAGTATCTTAAGAATGTGGTAGAGAAATTTTGTTTATCTCTGCTACGGTCTTTATTCTTAGGTAACGCAATGAGTTGAAGTCACGCACACTGGTGCATGTCATGTGTGTACCAGAGAGTTACGTTCGAAATTCAAAATTGTTTTGTTTTGTGTTTTGCTCAGCAGTGGGACACGATTGCAGGCTAGCATTATTATTATTATTATGTATTTGTTTTGTATGGCGCTGTGGAGTAGTGTGTGTAAGAGTTTCCCGCAATTCTCACTGCGTTACCTATACAAGATTGATTGATTGATTAAAACTTTATTTTTTCTACAATACAACAACACACAGAACAAGGTTAGTATTGTTGAATAAAACCTTATTGAGTTTTTTTCATGTAGTTGCGTGGCAACGATGTTTTGTTCTGTCACTTCACTTCACTAAAATACGGTAATAAAATGGGCTTCTTCTAATAATTGTGCGGGGTTTTATTTAATAACCAAGAGGTTATGGGCTGAAAACGTACATTAAAATAAAGAAAAAGAAGCATAAAACCAAACTGCAATGCCTAAAATGTCGGACGACAAATTTAATATTGAATTGTTGAGTGATCCGGATTCGTTTCAACTGTGGAAATTTACGATTAATATTCTGTTTGACGCCAAAGGTTTAAAAAAAAATTGTACACGGTGAAATAAAGCGGTCGCCAGATAATGCTGATACATACGATGAAAAAGACGCAAAAGCGAAACATTTTATAATTAGAAGCATCGATAAAAAATACATGTCCCAGCTATTCGAATGCAAAACATCTTCAGAGATGTTTAACAAAATATGTAACCAGTTTGAAGGCTCTGAAGAAAGACGCAAGATGAGCTTACTACAGGATTTCTACAATTTCAAAATTAAAACCGAGGTCAGCATGGAGGAAAATTTATCGATCATTGAAAATTTGACATTTCGACTGAAACAATTGAATGTCACCTTGGATGACAGCATGATAGAATCTAAAGTTTTAACCAGTTTGGATGAGAAGTTCCAGAATTTCATTACAGCTTGGGAGTCTACACCAACTTCTGATAGAACTTTGAAGAACCTCAAAATGAGATTAGTAAAAGAAGACGAAAGGAGATGCCAGCCAAATTGTGATCAGGTAGCCTTAAGAGCTTCATCTTCCAAAACAGGTAACGATTTATTATGCTTTATTTGTAAAAAACCGGGTCATTTTGCAAAAAATTGTCAAAACCATTGTAAGATTTGTAAGAAAACGAATCATAAAGAAAAAAACTGTTTTTTCAAAAAGAAAAGTAATGTGGCTCTTGTAGCCGATAAAAAAAACGAGGTTTGCAATAAAATAGAGAGTTTTGTTGTTGACTCCGGATGCACTGTTCACATGGTGAACAATAAAAACTTGTTGTCTAACCTTAGACTAAATAATACGGAAATCGGCACAGCTCAAAGAGACTGTAGCCTTAAAGCTAATTATGAAGGCGATTTTTTTGGTAAAAATTGTACTGTTAAAAATGTTCTTTGTGTTCCTGACCTTTCTCATAATTTACTCTCAGTTTCAGAAATTACTAAAAATGGAGGTGAAGTCATTTTTAAGGATAATAATGTTGAGATCAGTAGTCAGGGTAAGACCATCAAAGGATTTCAAGAATCTAGCGGCTTGTTTACACTACAGCTGCCTAAAGACAAAGAAGAGAAGACCTTACTAGGAAGAAAAATTAAAGAAGACTCTGTCACTTCGTGGCATAAAAAACTGGGTCATCCTTGCCTGAGCACATTGAAGAATATGGCTAAAGTGGCAGATGGCATAAAAATAGATATGATAAGCAAAGAAGAAGAGAAAATGATAGCAAATTGTGACGTTTGCATTAAAGCGAAGCAGGCAAGACTTCCATTTAAAACTCAGAGAAAAAGAGCAGACCGTATGTTACAGTTAATACATACTGATGTGTGTGGACCGATTGAAGAGGCAACATGGGATAGAAAACGCTATTTTTTAACTGTGATTGATGATTTCAGTCATTATACGAAAGTCTATCCTTTAAAAAATAAAAGTGAAGTACCATATCACATTAAAAATTATATTGAAGAATCAGAAAGAGAAAAAAATAGTAAAGTGTCTGTAATAAGGTGCGATAACGGCGGGGAGTATTCTTCGAAGGAGTTCCGAAATTGGTGTACTGAAAAAGGCATAAAATTGGACTACACTGTGGCATATACTCCACAGTTAAATGCAAAAGCGGAACGCCTTAACCGCACCATAACTGAAAAAGTAAGATCACTTCTATACAATGCAAACATGCCTAAGAATATGTGGGGTGAAGCACTGTATTGTGCTGTTTACCTGATAAACCGATTACCGAGCGAATCCATTAATAATGTGACACCATATGAACTGTGGAATAAAACCAAACCAAATATGTCAAATATACAAGAATTTGGGACAGAAGCTTATGCGAAGGTGTTGACACCGTTAAAAAAACTAGATTCAAGAACCCAAAAATATATTATGGTTGGTTATACAAACAATGGATATCGACTTTGGGATAAAATAAAACAAAAAGTCATCGTGGCACGTGATGTGATATTTACTGGAAATATTTCAGACCAAAAACAAGAATCAAGAGAAACGGGTATAACAATAGAAGATGAAAATCCAGAGGACAATAGTTCACAACAAACAGAAGTAGTGGCTTTAGAACCACAAATAACAACTATAGAACCTGACAGTCAAGAAAGTCAAGTAGCTAATGAAGAAAGTGCCGTAGATGATTCAGAACCAGAAAGTAGCTATGAAAGTCCTTTGTCTGATGCTGAAAGAAGTCAAGATGAAGAAACAATAATGAGAAGTAGAAGAACAATAAAATTGCCAGAAAAATATAAGGACTACGTTTTACTATCCTACAACGAAGTCATGAAAAGTCCAGAAAAAGATACTTGGAAAAGAGCTATTGAAGAAGAATTGAATTCCTTAAAACAAAATAACGTGTGGAAACTCGTAGATGAAGAAAAGGCGAAAGGACACAAGATTCTTACCAATAGATGGGTGTTTCGTATCAAGGATAATGGTACATATAAAGCGAGATTGGTGGTAAGAGGAAATGAACAAAGAGATGTTGACTTAGACGAAATATTTAGTCCTGTAGCATCTCAGTCTGCAATAAAAACAGTGTTTGCTCTCGCAGCAGCTAAAAACTATACACTTATGACTTTCGACGTCAAAACAGCTTTCCTTAACGGAGAACTCAGAAATGATGAAGAAATATTTATGAGAATACCTTTGGGCGTGAACAAAGAAAAAGGCAAAGTCTGTCAGTTAATAAAGTCCTTGTATGGACTAAGGCAATCTCCAAGGCGTTGGAATGAAAAATTTCTAGAAAAAATGACAGACATTGGATTTATACAAGCTAAAAACGAGCCTAGTATTCTCAAAAATCAAGATTTATCGATAGTTATAGCTATCCATGTAGATGACGGTTTAGTTGTTGGACCAAACCGGGAAGACATACTCAAAATTCTCAAGAAAATTAATAATCAGTTTGAGATAAAAGTATGCGAAAAACCAACGTCATATTTGGGAATGGAAATAACAGAAGACGATAAGGGCTTGCTTTTAACACAGACAGCATACACTAAACTCATCTTAAAAAATTACAACATGGAGAACTGTAAGTCTGTGCAGACGCCTTGCCAAAGCAAACCAGAGGATTCAAAGAACGAGACAGAAAAGCATAAGTTTCCATACAGAGAAGCTGTTGGCAGTCTTCTATTCCTGTCGACCAAAACACGCCCAGATATTGCTTACGCAGTTGGGATGGCTAGCCGAAACATGGAAAATCCGGAAACCAAGGATATAGTTGCCTTGAAAAGGATTTTAAGGTACCTAGCCGGCACCTTAGGAGAGGGTATACGCTATAAAAAGAATGTCGATGTTAAATTGACAGCATTCTGTGATTCGGATTACGCCGGCGACCTAAAAACTAGACGAAGTACCACGGGCTACGTCATAATGTTTGGGAGCGGACCAGTAGCATGGTGCTCGCGGAGACAGTCAATTGTCGCATTGTCTTCAACCGAGGCTGAATTCATAGCGGCAGCTGAGTGTTGCAAGGAGGCAATTTTCTTGAAGTCCATGCTTCTTGATCTCAACATTAATATCCCGATGTCGTTTAAAATTGATAACCAGAGCGCGATTCAATTAATAAAAACAGGTATATTTAATAAAAGGTCGAAACACATCGACGTAAGATATCACTATATTCATGAGGTGTATAGTAATAACGGATTTAACATAGAATACTGTTCGACTGAAAACCAAACAGCAGATATTTTAACTAAAGCTTTAGATAAAGTTAAGTTTGTTAAACATAGGAAAAGTATTCTTTGTTAAACAAGAGATTTGTTTCTGTTTTTGTATTTGTTTTGATAAAATTTATTTTAAAAATGAGTTACTAATTGTGTTGTAAAATAATATTGCAACTTAATACAAAGATAATAAAATGTGTTTATTTAGTTTATAGTCAGAGGCTTGTTGTTATGTAAAAACTTATAAGCTGCTAATGTCATAAATAAATTCGCAAAGATTAAGCAGCCGCAGAGGTGACAAATGAAACGCTGTCAGTAGTAGTTGTCAATCGACATAGAGTAAAAAAAAAAAACAGAGGAGACAGTGTTTAAGTTTTGTTTCCAACTGAAATTGCTTAATAATTTTATATTAATATTTTTACATAATATAAAATTAGGAGAGGGTGTTGAATAAAACCTTATTGAGTTTTTTTCATGTAGTTGCGTGGCAACGATGTTTTGTTCTGTCACTTCACTTCACTAAAATACGGTAATAAAATGGGCTTCTTCTAATAATTGTGCGGGGTTTTATTTAATAACCAAGAAGTATACATGACTGACATAAGATTATTATAGCTTGTATTTAAAGGCAGGGCCATACTGGATGCGTAAGTATGCAGCACGGCTCCAATTTACCTCGCAGAGCTGCGTTATTGGCTTTCATTTCGCTTACATAAAATATTACTTTGAATGCTAATTAAATTCTAGTTTTCTAAATTTATGAATACTTACATACTTACATACTACAAATTAATTTTTATACATTTACAGAAAATATTTACATTGGGAAAATTAATACCAGTGCAAAAAATATATCTGTAAATATATCGTCATCTGATATTTTTGTAATTCGGAAATAAGATTTTATTTAGAAGTTATATAAAAATGATGTCGTGCTCAATACTTTTGGCCAAAGTACATGTAGACATTTTGTAAAGGGCGTTTTCACGAGGCTTGCGTTACACCGTTTTCTATAAGCGATATTTCAACCAATATTTATCGAAGACAGAAACTAAAAAAATCACCAACACCAAAGAGATTGCAGATGCGTTGCCAACCCAGAGGGCTAAGATGGAATACCTCTTGTGCCAGTAATTACACCGGCTGTCTTGCTCTCCACGCCGGAACACAGCAGTGCAAGCACTGCTGCTCAGCGGCAGGATTAGCGAGCAAGATGGTGGTATCGATCCGGACGGACCTTACACAAGGTCCTACCACCCGCAAAAAGTGTGTACAAGTTTTTGGTGTGTACGCTTCACATATACTAAGGGCTTAGTTCTTCATTTAAGAGGCATCATTGCCTTTCTCGTTTTATCGATCAACTGTCTCATGGATTCGTGAATGAATTAAAGAGTTTATCTAACAATCAGCAAAATAAATTGTTTATTTATTCTACAGATACCCAGTATACCTTCATCACTGTCAATTTTAATTTATGTAGCGTTCGTAGTTTTAACCCCTTAAAGGGTTATTATTACAGAACATTTCGAACCCATTCCATCGTAAAGTTCCGTCTTCCGTTTCGTTGATAAT
Source organism: Ditula angustiorana (assembly GCA_963691745.1). Lineage (NCBI taxonomy): Eukaryota > Metazoa > Arthropoda > Insecta > Lepidoptera > Tortricidae > Ditula > Ditula angustiorana. Next base: position 6,829,196 of record OY829496.1, on the reverse strand, counting down.
TTCGTGACAGGAGGGGTAACTGTAGATAATATTGACAAAATGGACAAAATGTCCCAAAAGTCGAATTAATATGGAATATTTTATATTATGATAGAAAACAACAATCATGTTGTGATTGGTCGAGACGAAAACATTGTCAAGCCAAACAAAGGCACGTTTTTGGATTATTTCATAAAACTACATACGAGTATATTAGCAATCTATGGCAACATTTCGGAGCAGTGTCGTGAAAAATAGTTTGTTTTTCATTGTAATATAATGTATTATTAAAGTCTTTAAAAAAAAACACGTAAACCAATTTCACGTAAGCCGGTATTTCTTTGGAAAAAGAAACTTACAATTATTTAATATTTAAATTTTGTAACCGTCTTTCGATTTTTATTTTAAATGTTTTTTTAACATTCAAATTATTAAATTAAAATGCTATGTAATGACAACACAAAGAAAAATTAGGATAATGGCAGGACTTGAACTTTATTTAATATTTATTATTATTTATTAAGATAAGAACTGCTATTGGACTTACAGAAATCCAAGGCGGCCAACAGGGTACAACACAAATACATTTTTTCAGTCGATTCTTCAGTCTGTGTCCAACCTTACTAATACTACAGTATTTTACGTCCCAGATTCATAAAAAATCTGGGGGTACTTTGCATACAAACTAGCCGAGCGACGTCGGCGCTCATTTGCATACTTGCTTGTTTTACGTTATTGTACCATTCTGTCTAAGTGTCCATGTCATTAAATATGTACGTATTAGAGCTTTATTGTTACGTGAATCTTTTAAATCCTACTCCTGTAGTTATAGAAACGGGTAACCGTTGGAACCTAACACATGCAATGTGTAATACCATCTCTGTAACACAGTTAAACAATAAAGTTTTTATATTCTTTGCTTTGCTTTGCACAGTTTCATTAATTGTATTTTTGTTTTTGGTGACGATTTTAATTTATTTTATTACGAATTATACGAATTGTTTTATTTTATTTTATTTTGTTTTCGGTCCTCGGGCTGTGGCAGAATACCAGTGTTTTGCTGTTATAAGAGCAATGTTGCCCACTGAGCCGTGGCTATAGATGCAAGCGGGAATCTTTCCGAATGTTTCCCAGGGAATACTTCCCGTAACATTCGGAAGCATTCCGAAACATTCGGAAGTTTTCGATGGCCGAAAAATACGAAAATTTCGTTAAAAACCGACCAAGTGCGTGTCTGGCTCACGCGCCGAGGGTTCCGTACAAACCTAATAAGCACCAAGCATTGCTTTAATGAAAAAAGAAACCGAATTGAGGGACAAACTTAACTTTGCTATTGTAAAACTCTTGGTCCCATACGTACTAAGTGCAAATATAAGATTGTAATAAATACAAAATGTGATGTAACATACCTTACAAGTTTACAGTTTTCGGACTTTTCCCTTTACTTGTGAAAAAAGTAAAAAATGTATGTAATTCTGAGGTTATTACTCATTATTTACACTATAAGTTAAGAATTATGATACATAATTATAAAATATGTAATTCCAACTTCCAATAGAATCACTGTTTAAATAGTAAGTAGTGATGCAGACCGATAAAATTACCCTGGTAAAATACGGTAAAATTCACTATTTTTCATACTTACTTCATTACTAGCACAAGTGGTATTCCATATTAGCCCTCTGGGTTGGCAACGCACTGCAATCTCCTAGGTGTTGCGGGTGTCTATGGGCGGTAGTAATCACTTTCCATCAGGTGACCCACTTGCTCGTTTGCCTTCCTATGTTGTATAAAAAAAATTGGTAAGAGTAACGCGATAGAAAGAGATGGAAATTCTTTTATCTTAGAAATAATTCTACACTTCAGCTTGATTTCGAGGTACCTACCTAAGTACCTTGCTTAAATTACTTAACTGTAATTCAACACGAAGAATAGGCGAATAAACTGAACGGCGCGTGCGGCGTTTTACAAGCTCTCACACACAACGCAAGTAAACGAAATCAAAGACGCCGTGCGCCGCCGCCGCCGCCCCGGCCCGCCAGCTCTGCGCGCCGAAAACTTCCTTGATTGATTCCATCTTCGGTAACATTCGGAAACATTCCCAGGGACGTATGAGGTGGGGAACTATTCCGGGAGGGGAGGAAGTATTCATTCCGTTTGGCCTCGAGCTTCGGGCTGTCATTTTTGAATGTTGAAAGGCAAAGGTATCTTGGCACATACAACCATGTTTTATATAACACACGCCGCAAACTATCGGTATTTTACGCGCCTTTTTGTTAAAATTACTTACGTAATTTTGCAACCGTATGTACATTACACGCAGTACGTCCGTAGTTAGTAGGGGAAAAACCTAAAAGTAGATATCCACTGGATGGTTCCGGCAGGCGATTACCGATAAAGACTTTCTTTGTAGAAATCCAAAACAAAATAATAAAAACTACGACGAAATTGTTTTTAAACACTTAATAAAAACATCGTTTTAATCATTCCAATCCTTACATAGGTACATACCTACATACTCGTGCACAAAAATAACCCTACTACTGTTATGGTATTCTTTTATTGTAAAATTAACAAATTAACAATGAACAAGTTACCTGGGCCCAATTTCATAAACGCGACAGGTGACAGTGACAATTCGCTATACATTACTATGTCTACAAGTAACGCTACAGACTTGTACAGACTTAACATCATAGTGGGCAGGCAATGTATATCAAATTGTCACTGTCACCTGTCGCCTGTCGCGTTTATGAGATTGGGCTCTGGGACTAATTTCATAAACGTGACAGGCGATAGGCGACAGTGACAATTCGCCGTACATTACTGTGTCGACATGTAACGCTACAGACTTACAGACTTAACATCATAGTGGGAAAGCAATGTATACCAAATTGTCACTGTCACCTGTCACATTTATGAGATTGGACACTGGTACTAATTTCATCGACGCGACAGGCGACAGGTGACAGTGACAGTTTTCCGTACATTATTGTGTCAACAAGTAACGCTACAGACTTAACATCATAGTGGACAAGCAATGTACACCGAATTGTCACTGTCACCTGTCGCCTGTCACGTTTATGAAATTGGGCCCTGGACTACAAGCGTTGACTACATTCAAGACGAGGATGTACGTAACAAGTATCTGTATATCTACGCTTTTCTACATAAATTCATGGGACAGAAGAAAAACACACGGCGGCTAGGTTTTTAAGTTGCGTATTCGATCGAATATAACAACATAAGAAAATCATGATTAAATTACAAAAATTGGTACATAACTTGCCCTGACATAGGTAATACGACAAATATTTATGTTTTATTTACGCTTTTTTAACATCAACACGGGTGGAAACTTAATTTACCTACTGGGAAGTATTCCCAGGCAAAGACGAAAACTTCCTTGATTCCTTCGGAAACATTCGGAAACATTCCCAGGGACGTATGAGGTGGGGAACTATTCCGGGAGGGGAGGAAGTATTCATTCCGCTCGGCCTCGGGCTGTCATTTTTAGTGTTGAAAGGCAAAGGTATCTTGGCACATACAACCATGTTTTGTAATAATACAAAAAGCCTGATCCTTTTTTTAAATCTATGTTTTCAGTGATCATAGATTAATTTGATGATGATTAATAAAGATGAAATGCTGGTGTTACGCATTTTAAAGTCTCTGGGAGGTTGTTTAACCAAAGTCACATCGCCGACGAAAGACTTGACTAGCGGTCGTAAATAGTCGTAATATAAGCCTGATTGGATATTATATGTATGTATAATTTCATACGGACATTTTAAAATAAAAATATATCACTTTAATTCCAAAATGGCCGAACCATGAACTGATGGACTGCGCGCTGTGAACAGCACAAACGGTCTAAGCGAAAGACTCGAATTAAACGCCTCTGTCTCTTTCTAGTGTTGACATCATTAGAATCGAATTTCCTGTCACTTTTTTTAATTACTCGTTCTGAAGTAGAATGACTAAATGTATGCACCCTTATGATTAAGGAATGTTTTCTGTTAAATATAATAAAAGAGTCCAACTCGCACGTGACCGGTTTTATTACTGGGAAAGTTTCCGAGTAATCGAAATATTCCCGGAAGTTTTCCGGAATAATTCCGAATATTTCAGAAGTTTTGCAACTATAGCCGTGGCCCTTTTGTACTGCTGCAGCGCACATAGACAATAATTACTCATCTAATTTGTTACCTTTCGTTTTTTCTTCTAAATTGTACCTATGTAAATTTGATTGTGTGTGCTTACAGTAACAAATAAAGTTTAATCTATCTATCTATCTATTCTATTCTATAGATCGTACTCAAGTCCGATCTCGTAGTCAAGATCGGATTCGACGCTTCATTTCTATAGAAACGAAACTCGAGTCAAATGCCATTTTGAGTAGATACGCTGCTTTACTTGAGAACGGTCTATAACTACAGGCCTTAGTGTACTCATGTTTATTTAAGACCACAGTACTAGTGGCCCTAACATGACCGGTCCAGGTTTAAGTTATCCCTCCCTGCGTCTCTGTCTCACTAGTGTCAAAAGAAAGAGACGCACACAGAGATAATCTTAGATATAAGCCTGTTCGATCATAGTTCGGTTGACCAGCGGTACCGAGCGCTGTCCGGGACAAAATTAAAAAAAAACGAGAATATATTTTTTATATCTTTATCGGGACTTTAACTCGATAAAAGTACATTGTTAATTTACTTCCACCGTTCGGCCATGTTTCAACGGCCGGGGTCACGAGTAGACTGATAACGTAACGTCTCGATAACGTTATAAATATGTGTGAAAATCGCGAAAGTTTAAAACAATTTAAAATATTTTTTCCCAAAAATGAGAGTTTGCTTGATCTCATAAAATAAAATGGTAAAGCCAGTTTGCAGTAACGTACGCGTATTAAATCACCCTTAATGCAGCCTAAAATATGTTTCACTTTAATTTTCGAAATGCTGGACTGCACAGCCACGGAGCTCCCAACTATATAAAATAAAATCCGTCGAGGTGAACGGTCTGTAAATCCTTTCGTAATTAATCTTCCTGTGCTCAATAAAACCAGCCGTTAACCTAGAAAAACACGGCAAATAAAACACGAAATTACTTTGTCACGCTTTAGGGCAAAGTTATACAAAAAAATGTCTACAAGGATGGAAAGAATGATGGAGTTGTCACCAATAAAATACGACAAACAAGTTTACTGGTCGAATGACCTCTTTATTAGGACAATTTATGTAACTGTGCGAGAAAAACGGAGAATAATTATGTTTCTTTTTTTGATTGTAAGAAAATAAAGGAAATATAAACCTTTGGGACCATTTACCTTAATAGAATGACTGTAAGCAAAGCTTGTACTACACAAACCTACTCGGAAATGGACATTCAAGGTATTTCCGAAAAAGCTGCATACAGACCTTTTGAGAGCATGTAATACAGCTTATTTGCAGCAAGAATGATTGGGTATTTGGATAAATATTTGGATGTTTGTACCTGAATCACGCATTAACGGCTGAATAGATTGAGATGAAATTTGACAGACAGATAGATCATATCCTGGATTAAATATAGGATACTTTTTATCCCGTTTAAAATCCCGTAAAACGCCCGTAAAAGCTCGTACATACATATTACCGAAGACAGATCGTCAATAACATGTTTATTAAGCCGATAAAAAACCTTCAGCGCACAAGTAGGTGTACGTGTCTGTCTGTAACACCGCTAAATTCCCACTGAGGCCCCTACATCGGACCAATAAAACCTTTAAGCCTCGGAGCGTGGTCCGAGGCACGAGATCATCCGATTACTGCCCAAGTAACTCGAAATGACTGTATAGCCGCTGCTGAACGGTTTCCTATTAAGTTTAAAGCTGTATAAGGTAGCTGCGCACCTAATACGAACCGTCTCGACACTCGTTAACTCGCTGCGTAACTCAGTGTGTCTTTGTCCTAATCGGCTAGTTAGAACAAGATGCACTGAGTTATGTAGCGAGTTAACGCGTGTCGTGAAGGTTCGTCCTAAATGCCTTGTTTACACAATTTAGCTATACAGCTCTTAAATTGCTTAAATGGGCACAAACTTAAAAGTTAAAATGTTGGAAATTAACCGTAAAGAAAATTTCATGGCTATTCGTAAAATGTTATGTACAACAACAATTTATCTTATTTTTATAAAATAAAAAAGATTTTTGAAAGAGAATTTTTTTTGTTGAGAAATATTTGTTTTTGCGTCATGTGATTTTTAAACTTGAATAATCCTAGCTAGTTGAGCAAACCTGAGACTAAGTAATATTTACGGCAATACATAAACTCTTCAAGTTAGCCGTATATGACGAATTGTCATTATTACATATCACCTATCAGCTTGATAAAATAGAGACCTGGTTATTTTTGACTTCTTAAACGTTTACACGTTTGTCAGATAGAGTCTGCGGGCAGGTGGATATTCCGCCCAGCTTATGGAAACGCTCTCGCTCCCGCTTATGCCTTGCACTCGATTGCGGCATTTTACGATGGCCAACACATCTGCGGCTAGATAACAGACAATCCCGGCAAATGCTTCTTAAAGACTTGTTCTTTTTTTATTTAGACTGCCTCTGCGAAACCGAAATACAGAAACGTGTGAATTTCCTCCTATATTAAACTAAGGGGTGTTTTAAAGCAAATTCTATTAAGTAATACCTATGTTAAACAAATAAACGTATTTCATTTCATTTCATTTCATAAGTAAATAAATATATTTAGGAGAATTCACACCATAATTGAACTAGTCCCAAACTAAAGCGTCTTGTGTTATGGGTACTGGACAACGGATATGCATACTTATATCGATAAATGTATACTTAAACTAAGATAATTTATTGACACCCACAATATAGATATAATAAAACAAACAAACTACATAAAAACTAAACCTTAGTACTAAAATTATAACTAAAATAAATCAAAAAAATACTTAAATACATATAACATCCAATACTCGGGTACGAACATTCGTATTCATCATACAGACATTTGTCCCTCCCGGGAATCGAACCCGGAACCTCAAGCTTTGCAGTCAGGGTCGCTAAGCACTAGGCTATCCGGTCGTCTATTATACTACCACTAGTTTTTTGTCGCGAATTTTTTAGTGTAAGTACTATTTGAGCTTCGAGTCCTGACAGATCGTAGAGATTTTTTTAAGTTAAGTCATTGCGTGTATTATAATTAATCTTTTTTTTATTTCAAGATTAGAATTGCCATAGGCAGAGAATGAGCGGAAGGCTTCTGTTGCATCACAAAATCAAACGTATTATCTGAGTTTGCAGAAGCGTTGCCTACCCATGCTTAGATGGTATACTCTTGTACCAGTAATTTAACCGGCAGTCTTGCTCTCCACGCCGGAACACAACAGTGCAAGCACTGTTGCTTAGCGGCTGGCACATATTTATTTATATTTATATTTATTTACGCATTTTAAGTCACGTTCATTACATAATTAGGTGTTACATAGTTAGGTCGTACCTACCACATGACACCCTGACCGGGTATACAATGCCGAAGCTTAATCTATCTTATAAGAACAATAATCATATTTCATAACACAACAAACTGGAACAAATTACCTTGCTACTCCGCGAAACCAGTGCCGGGCTCGTGCAAAATAGCTGCGTCTGTGCGACACATTTATGTTCATGCAAAAACCCACCCTCCTCCGCTTCCACACGAAACAACATATATCACACAGACTCAACTACACACCACCACCACTAAACACTAAAACTACACGATCGACGCGCGTTTCGCCTCTATACGGGGCATCATCAAGATCGAACAGTACGACCGTTCGCTACTTGAACGAATGGCGTACAAAACCAGTGGTTTGTCGCACAGACGCAGCTATTTTGCACGAGCCCGGCACTGGTTTCGAGGAGTAGCAAAGTAATTTGTTCCAGTATGTTGATATTGACCTCCGCAAAGTAACGCCTGAATCTATTAATTGTTTCATAACACATTCAATTCATTAAAATATTTTGATATTGAAAAAAAATATACGAGATAAATGTCGAAAAGAAGAGGAAAGATCTAAGTAAGAAGAAGTACAAAGAAGAAAATGTATAAATTAGTTTTACAGTAACTACACAAAAATTTAAAATTTAACAAGCATTTTTAACTTTATCATGTCCTAAACCTACAGAAGACTTAACTTGTAAAATAAACTGGGAGTTTTTCCAGGGGAAAAATGTAAACATTCTTTTATTAAAATGGTCCTCAGAAGGGAGGCACTAAATTAGATTAGTATGGAGATTTTGAAGGAAAACGTTTGCTGTTTTAGGGCGTGATACGGTTATAAGATACGGTTCATTTCGTGTTTTTGAAACTTTTTTTGTAATGAAGTAAAGCTATAAGGTAGAGTAACCTTTTTTTAAGATTGTATAGTCGACCAAGTAATTGCTTGACCACTTTTGAACCTTACCTCTTTGTAATACGGTTGAAAAGTGGTCAAGCAATTTCTTGGTCGACTATACTTGGTTAAAACTTGGAAATGCTGATTACCTGGCGCATTGGTTAGCATATTTACCTGATGTTTAGTCAAATTCAAAATATCTTTATTTAGATCAGGCTTACAGGAAGCACTTATGAATGTCAGAAAATTAACCACAGAAAACCCTCTGATGAGAAGACACCGACAATAAATGAAATGAGGTGTAATTTTTTAAATTAACCAAAATAACAATGTCATTTTAAAATCGTCAATATTTGTTAAATCGCACGCTTAGTATTAAAGTGACCCATTTCTGAAAAATACACGTCCCAAAATATCACCTTAATTAAAAGACATAGGGTTTAATTTTGGGAAATATCAAATTCAGAATTGAGTCACTTTAATACTAAGCGTGCGAAATATTTAACTCCGTAGGATTTGGAGCTAGTGATCGCCAGTACAATTGTCTATATTTTGTATGAATTTGAAAATATGTACAAACTGACACGTTTTATTTTAACGAAGATTTATTTGTGTTATTAATCGCTGTTATCAGAACAGTCAGGTTTATTAATAACACCTAACAGGAATTTAATACGATGAAATCACTATTAATTTACCCCGAAGTTTCAACCATATCTGGTCACAAATAGAGTGAAGAGTGGTAAACCCACTGTGGCCATTGTGGTTTCGATAATAATTAAAAATGTACCAAGCAAAATACTACTTTTCTACTTTCAACTTTTAACTTTCGCGTTTCCTCCCTCAATGTTGACAAAAGCTTTCGCAATCAGAGTTGACACAAGTACTCTAACAATGAGTGAATGGAACGACCGAATGAGACTGGCTGTCGAGAACTGTCCGTCTACACGAACCATTCAATTAATTAAAAACCTACTTTTCGACTCCCTCAATTTTACAACAGCCTATGTTTGAGTGGTACAGTATTTGAAATTGAACCTTCTGTGTAAAAGGGCTAGATTTAGTTTTGAATAGGCACCGTAATAATGAAGAAAAAACTGTCACTGGGAAGAACAGTGATTCGGTAAATGTTCAGGAATCTGCTGAAAACGGAAAAGCGAAGGTAGTTTATGAATTGTATTTCTCAATAGGTTTTTTCTAAAATGAAAATGAAACAGTAATTAAGAACAAACATATGAGACGTTTCTTGATTTTAATCATTATAACATAGAAATACTATAGCATAGAAAGAGTAATAAAATTGAAAGTGATATTTTAATAGCTTATCTGTTTACTTTTAATGGCAATACAATGTGCCAAAAAGAGACGACTACATACTTTTAACCTCCACATCAAATGACACCCTGTACACACTGGAATAGACAAAATGGTTGCCTTTGGTGTATATTAAGGTAGTATACTATAATCAACATTGTTCTTATTACTTTACAGGGTTTACTAACTTGACGCACACCGAAGGTAACCATTTTGACAGTTTCAGGTGTGTACGCTTGACATGTAAGTACTGAGGCTATTTCCATGATTTAGTTATTCTTCCAAAATTGCGATGAAATTTTACATCGTTTTCAGCTGTACCTATACGATTATGCCTTGGTTTAAAAAAAAATTACTTCATTTAAACATCATTAACGAACTGTCAAGAAATTTTTAAAAAGAGCTTGATAGGAGTGTGAACCTAGCGCTCTCCATACAAACGGCGATGACGTTTTCCACCCTCTAAACCTTAACCTATAGCCATGACTTTGTTGTATGTTGTCATTATACCCTAGAACTAGGTCTGCATGTTTTGGTTTTTTAAATATTCTTAATAGTTTCAAAAATAGTGTCAAATCTATGAATCATATTTAAAAAATCAAAACATACAAACCTAGTTCTAAGGCATAATGACAACATTCCAAAAAATTATTGCCATTGGTTAAAGTTTAGAGGGTGGAAAACGTTATCGCCGTTTGTATGGGGAGCGCTTTTTGGGGCTTGAGTTCACACTCCTCTTAATAAAGCTACATTCAACAGAATGCTGCGCAAGCTTTGAGCAGTGTCAAGCTTACAGTTTTTAGCAAACCAGCGAAGCTTGCGAGAATTCAATTTTAGTAACAAATGGTCGCTTTACAGTGGATGCGTCTCGACAATTTTGCAAGCTCGCGTTACGGAGCTTTAAGCGATGACGTAAATAACGACGGCTGGTGACGTTTTAATAACTCTTTTTATGGCTTGACATTTGCAAAAGCCTGTCACTTTTTTACACATCCACGGACACATTCTATGCCATTTGAATTTGCGTCATTGTAGTACCATCTTTCTACGCACCCGCTCCGTGCATACGCGCGACAAGGCGGGGCACACTTAAAACTTCATAAATTTTGATAGTTAGCAGCGTCTCCTGAAATGCAAAAAAAAAACTATCAGTCACTGCTAGTCACTCGTGTCGTAGGCGGCCATTGTCAACTCTGGCTTTCGTTTGCTTGGATGTTGATGCGCTCTTGGTTATCTCTTTTTGTTTACCCATCAAGGTTTTTGTTCTAGTAAATTTTACGCAAAAAGAGATAACCATGTTCTATCAAATGATGTTCTAGCAAATTGTATGAAACTTATATAAGTTCTTACTTATACATATAAGTTTTCATAAAATTTGCTAGAACAAAACTTTGATTGAGTACATTCGATTCTAAAAATAACACGCACACACGCGCAAGTGCGCATACACACGTACATGTATATATGCCTATCTATAGCTATACGAGTTAACTCCATTAGTTCAGTTCCTTGACACTAACAGCAGCACTTTCCATACATGCAAGTTAAAACCCAGAGTTGCCACTCTTCTCATTCTATATTACAATACTCTTTGTCGCCGGGCAAGTGGACGAGTCTTCTCCGAGCCAGCTCCCATCATGCCACTGGGCGCTGCCTGTGTGTGTGCGAGGACGTCGGTATGCGTCTCTGTCAAATAATAGTATAAATAATTAATAGATTCAGGCGTTACTTTGCGGAGGTCCATATCAACAAACTGGAACCAATTACCTTGCTACTCCGCGAAACCAGTGCCGGGCTCGTGCAAAATAGCTGCGTCTGTGCGACACATATATGTTCATGCAAAAACCCACCCTCCTCCGCTTCCACACGAAACAACATATATCACACAGACTCAACTACACACCACCACCACTAAACACTAAAACTACACGATCGACGCGCGTTTCGCCTCTATACGAGGCATCATCAAGATCTAAGAAACAGTACGACCGTTCGCTACTTGAACGAATGGCGAATGGCTTGATAGTATAAAGTAAAGTGGCTATCCGGTCCTGTCTGTCCAGTTGCCACTCTTCTCATTCTATATTACAATACTCTTTGCGCGCGACTTAGTGGAGGCCCTGAGGGCCTGTGCAGGCCTATCGAACAATAGTATGAGCACCCGCTCGAGTTAGCGGACGATCTCATACTAATTTTCAATTGGCGTGCACCCGCTCCGTGCATACGCGCGTCTTAGCTGACGCCCTATATGATGATTTTCATAGCGGTAGAGCTATACTGTACTGTAGTGTAGGTAGCTAGTTGCAGTTGCAATACCGGTGTGACGTAGTAACAAAACAAATAAACCTAGCGCGATAGTGTTGAAAATCTTCTGTACATTGACAACTATTCAAATATTTGTTTTGATTCTAGCGACAATTCCGGCAAACATGCCCTGCTTTAGTGGCAGGCATTACGCATCCATCCCTTCGCACACGGTAACTGGTTAGAAAGGGATATTTTTTTATATTAAAGATGACAAACGGGCAAGTGGTTCACCTGATGTTAAGTGATCACCGCCGCCCATGGACACTTACAGCACCATTAGGACCACTAGTGCGATTTGCAAAAGCCCTTAACAAAAGCTAGCTCGCCAAGACTTCTCATAGTAGCGCGGGAAGCTTTTAAGCGCGCCATCTCCGAGTGGCTTCAGCCTAAGAGGCGCATTGAGTGAAGAGGTGCTATGTGAAAATTTAATTAAAGCCCTTAGCGTAAATACTCCAATTGAAGTCATATTGAATTACCCAGGCTTCTTTGTTTGTTATTGGCTCCCTCGGTACTTTGCTGCCTTGTTCGTGGAATTATGTAACTAATTGGCGAAGGCATGGAAACATTTTTCGCTGCGCTGCTATTTGCATCATCGCGCGTTTGTTTTTTAATTGTACCCTGGAGCACTGATTGTTTTTTTAACGCAGTAGTTTGTATGAACAACTTATGTTAAGGACTTTTTGATAGTCAAGTATAGTAGACTATGTCAGCTAGTAAACATGAACACGGAAATAGCAATGGAGCTCTTGATGTTTGAAGTCTAGAAAGAGTCTATAATTAGCGCCTTTCGCTTTGACCATTATGCGGTCGACAGCGGGCAGTTCCTAGTAGCAGGTTGATGACGAGCCTTCTGATAATGCGAAAGGTCATACTAAAGCAGGCATACTTATGCAGACTTTGGATGAAGAATTAAAGCATGGATATAGGCCCAGTACGGCCAGTACATGTCACGCGTACATAACCATAACTGTCAAAATGGTTACCTTTGGTGTGCGTCAAGGTAGTAAAACCTGCAAATTAATAAGAGAAACGTAGATTATACTAACACCACAGTTACATCTTGTCTATTCATGTATAGTCGACCAAGAAGTTGCTTGACCACTTTTCGACTGTATTACAAAGGGATAAGATTCAAAAGTGGTCAAGCAATTACTTGGTCGACTATACAGTGTGTTAACTTAAATTTAAAGTAAAGAAATCAGCTATTAATGAATTAATTAGTTTTCAATTTTAAAACTCTTTCTATGCTATACTATTTCTATGAGGCTGACCTATCATTCAAAAGAGGTAACAATGCAATAACTTTGTCTTCTGTTTCTTATTTATGGAACTCTCTAATACATTTCTGTATCTCTCATTTCTCATTTCCGTATTTCTGTATCTTTTCTGTATCTCTTTTTTTAATTTATGTTTTTTGTACAATAAAGAATTTACATAAATACATACATACATTTCTTTGCCATTACTCAGTACTATTAAAAGTTCTTGCCATTTATATCAAGTTTCATAAACTTAACCCACAATGTTTTCGCTTCGTCCGTCATACAGTTCTGAAAATAGCACGCCTTGTTGCCGTGTTGTGTTTATATATTTTGTTCTAATTTTAGAACAGCGCTTAAACTAGGTTAGTAACTTCACTGTTGTTTTTAAGATAACAAAACTAAGATGGATTAACTGCTGGGTACAAGTATTTGAATCGAGTATTTGATTGAGTATTGTAAACTAGACTTAATCATTTCTCTGTAAGGAGTTATTCAATCATCATCATCATCAATATTTTAATTTAAAAACATATACGGGGATAGTAAAAAATCATTTTATCAAATAAATAAAATGATGGCGTTCGCAAATAATATATTTTTTAAAAGGAGACAAACGAGCATGAAAGTAAGGAACCACCGCCGCCCATTTGAATCGGTGACCTCAAGAATCGCTGGTCTGCTTAGGTAAGTGGGCCTCTGGATCTCATCACTTACCGTATGAAATGCAGTAGTCGGCTACTACTTCACACTGGTATTCGGTATGGTACTACCCTGGTCGAGCCAGCCCATACGTACTGCAACTGGTAACAGTGTCACTCTACCACAATAAAAAACCGATAAAAAAAATTACTTAACAAAATCATTTTCAATGATAGTATAAAATAGATTTACAAAACAAGACTAAGGTAAAACGAAATTTAAATTAGAAATGCTATCGAAATAGAAATAACCTGTTTAGTACGTTTCAATGATTAAACAAGAAATAGCTTACGGAAAAATGTTTCTCATTACAAACGCAAACAGACCGATTTCCAATTAAATTAAAATGCGTGCTATAAATAGCCTGCTGCAATATTGTCCCAGTACTTGCCAAAAGCTTAGTTAAGAAATATGAATTTAATATACTGCTAGGGCGGGAGACTCGGCGTATGTCATGGTGAATGATCTTATCTTATCTTATTTATAAGGGGTCCTTTCGAATACACTTCGACCCAGCAGGATCTTTTTCATGGATCCACGTAATATCAGCGTCGTGCCACCCTGGGTGACTCGACATATGCTGAGTGGACTCCGTTTCCACGTTTTGTATACTTATAAGCACTTAGTGTTAACTTTAAGTCCTTTCTTTTTGTGTATGTATACTATTATGTGGAATAAAGCTTTCTATCCTATTCTATTCTATTCTTTTGTGTATTTACCCCTCCTTCGCACTTAGTCCATCGCTTTTTCCACTTCCTCCATAAAGTGGATGATGTGGTTTAGCGGTAGTGCCTTGAATTCTCCTGGTTCGGGGTATCCGTTACCTATCATGGTGAATGATAGGAAACCACGAATAAACTTGTAACAATATTAGATATTACTCTCATTTGGATAGTGAACCCCACCTCAAAAATCACTTCCCAAACAAACGGCGATAACGTTTTCCATCTAAACCTTAACCTATGGCAATAATTTGGTGGTGTGTTGTCATTACGCCTTAGAGTTTAGGCGTCTAGGTTTGTATTTTTTAATTTTATTAATATTCTTCATAGATTTGACAATTTTTGCGTTTTAGGAGTTACATACAAAACTATAAAACATAAATATTTTTGAATCTATAAGGAATTAAAAAAAATGGAAATATACAAGCCTAGTTTTAAGTTAAGGATTAGAGGGTGGAAAACGTTATTGCCGTTTGTATAAAGAGCGCTGGGTGCAGAATCGTTTTAAGGCACATAATAAAACAAGTACAAAAATTTATGTTGCTTATAAAAAATTTAACGATGATTCTTAAATTATTTATATCGGTAAGTATTGAACTTATTGCTTCAATTTAGAAAGATATAATGTAACTATCTTTTATGACTGAATGTTAAGTGGTTTGCACTTGTCTAGCTGAAACTTAAATTTACGAGACATACAAGTTTTATTTTGTAAAGCAGTTGTTTCAAAATATTTATAATGTTTATCGTGCCTTAAACGCGGTATGTCTGAAAACCAGGAAAGTTTAAAACAGTGGATTCCACTCAAGTTATTAGTTGATTAAATAATAAGGAGCAAAAAGTACCTATCCATTTCCTTTTCCTGAAAATCGCGCTGAACTGAGTGAAATTATAAAAACTCCTGGAACTAGGGACCCTAATAAAAAAGCTAATAAAATCTCGTATCCCTGTAAGTGAAGAAATATAGTCGTTGATGCCGGGACTGACACAGATTATAGGGTAAAGATGGCTCACTTCTTAAAAAATGGTGTTATAAGTACAAAAATCTAGCATAATGTGAAAGAAAGAAGATTGTAAGATACTAAAGTAGAAATTATTCATTAGAACTAAGTGAGCTTGCTCTGGCAACAGATGTAAAAATTATTTACAAATTTCAAATTAGATGGTCGGTTCATTAAATTCTTTGAAGAATTTTCGCTATCTTATCTTATCTTATCTTATCTTATATATATGTGGGAATGCTAGCAATACTGAATGAACGACTGACGTAAGCGAGCGAATGACTGGAAGAGATCTTTGCGAATGAATGTGTATGACCGAAAGACTGGGAGTGCGTTGGACGATCGATTGATAGCTGCTTGTGTATTTTGTTTTTTTTCCTTGATTTTATTTTTATTAAACTCTTTTAATTTCGTTTTTAAAAGTTGTTTTCCTTCTGCGATCCCACATTTTGGGGGCTCGTACCGGGATTCGAAGGATTAAGTAAAATCACGGGAACGACGAAAGAAGTGTACGACGGACGACGTGTAACGAGGCGGTTACATTTGATTCGATTTCGGTTGTTATTTACGACGGGCGGCCGAAATCAAGACGACGACGTGTTTCTGGTGTCTTCTTGAGTAAGACGTTAGCTCTTGAAGCACCGAGAAACAGTATATCAAGCAGATGTTGACGGATGACGGTCGGTGAATGACGACGCGGCAGCTAATCAGCGACGACGAAGACGAACGACGAACGACGAAATCGCCAACCTCTCCACAACACCACCACGACGATGACGGCGCACGAAAGTCTCCAATACTTAGACGATTTGATTGAGAAATACAGCGCTCAAGATGACACGTACAGTGTGAGTGAATTCGTCCGAAACGTGGACGAAAATACGGAGATTTTCGGTTGGACGCCTGCACAGCAGCTGATCGCCGCGAGGCGCAGTTTGACGGGGACCGCAGCGCTGTGGGTTAAAGCCGAACAACCGTTTAAGTCGTGGGATGACTTAAAAACAGCGCTAAGACGAGAATTCCCCGACACGGTAGATCAAAAGACGATTCACGAATTAATGGCGGCACGTAAGAAGAAAGATGACGAAAGTTGCATGGATTACGTCTACACAATGCGCGCATTAAGTAAACGGGGTAAGATGCCCGACCACGTAACTCTTCAGTACATTGTCGACGGAATAGACGATCTAGAGGCAAACAAAATTATTTTTTACGGCGTGACGACGTACGACGAGCTAAAGGGAAAACTTAAAATCTATGAAGTTATAAAAGATAAGATAAAAACAACGAATTTACATTACTACGAGAAAGAAAACCGACCGAAACCAGTTTACACCAACCACGACGAAAAGTGCTACAGCTGTGGGGAGAAAAAGGCATCCAGTAAGTGCACGCTCAAAGAAAACTGTAAGAAACCAGCTGATAAGAGTTTTAATCGCGGCCATGATGGTGCAAGCGCAGCCGAGAGCGCATCGAGCGGATTGCCTGGAGCGGCGCGAAGTTCGCCGCGAACGAATTCATGGGTTCGGACTGAAGTTCGTTCGCAAGAATCGAACGAAACGCATGAGAAAGACAGAAGCAATATGGCGGTCTATGACGTCACGACGAAGATGGCGCCACCAGCGAAGACAGCTGTCAGAGATGACAGCTGTGACACTGACAGTTCTTGTCAAGCTTGCGATGACGGCGTAAACATTGCGGATCGGAAGCCAGTGAAGACGAACTATTTGTATAATCGAAAGGATGACGGGAAAGTGGACTTCAGTAGCGATCTTGTGTCGGAAGATTGCTACTCGTTGCCAAACACGACGGACGATACGAAGTGCGGAACGGCGCCTGTTATGGAAGTTCGTACGACGCAAGCGCAAGTGTTATCGCCGGGTCACAACACAACGAACGCTGATGTTTATGGAGGAGGTTTTGAGAACACCTACCAGCGTAGTAAAACGATTATGTGGAAAGATGACGTACCAACGGCTCAGCAACCACGAAGGCGGGCTAAGCAACCATTAAAGGTGCAAGAAGAATGTTGGTGGATGTACCACAAAAGCCAGAAGACAGGCCTATGTGACAAAGTAAGAAAGCACATGGCTACAAAAAGGACGCCCTACGGGCCATGCTTTAAACTTAAAGTATAGTTTTTTTTAATGATGTTTGTATTTTTTTTGTTCTGCAAAGTTGATGTAAGGATGAGTGATGCTTATAAGTTGTTTAATGTTATAAAGATGGTTTCCTGATGTTTATGAAAGGTTTGTTTGGTCTGTTTAGATGTAAAGATGTTTTGTTGTTATTACTTGTTTATATTAAGATGTTGTTTTTATAAAACGATTGTTTCATGTAGTGTAAAGTGTACCTGGAGTAAAGACGTTATGATGTTATGTGTTTGAGGTATGCCTGAGGACAGACATAGATGTAGGATGGCCGAGTGTGGGAATGCTAGCAATACTGAATGAACGACTGACGTAAGCGAGCGAATGACTGGAAGAGATCTTTGTGAATGAATGTGTATGACCGAAAGACTGGGAGTGCGTTGGACGATCGATTGATAGCTGCTTGTGTATTTTGTTTTTTTTCCTTGATTTTATTTTTATTAAACTCTTTTAATTTCGTTTTTAAAAGTTGTTTTCCTTCTGCGATCCCACACATATATATATATATTACAACACTTATAACTCGAGAACGGCTGGACCGATTGCCATGGTTTTTGATTTGTTGGATTTGTTTCCGTCCCGAATAGCAGAATACATCTTAAAAACAAAGAAAACTCGATATGTGTAATGAATACTTAATCATTTCAATACATGCTGATTTGTTTATTACATGTCAAACATTTGTTGTCCAATCCTGTCAAATAGTGTAACAACAATTTTTTTTTTGGAGCTTATGGCCTGGTTGCTGAGACCTTTAAGCCACGACTTTATTTTTTTCTGAAGACATCATTACATGTCAAACATTTGTTGTCCAATCCTGTCAAATAGTGTAACAACTATTTTTTTTTTGGAGCTTATTGCCTGGTTGCTGAGACCTTTAAGCTACAACTTTATTTTTGACTGGGAAGACATTCCTCATGTCATTGATTTTGGCCACTGTACGTGCGAGATCCGAAATTGCGGTAGCAATTGCTTCTTCTGGAATAGCGGCCACATTGTTAGACGGATGCCGTACGGCTCACTCAGCGTTAAAATTGCCATTAAACCTTCAAACTACTGAACAACCGACATGTAACATTTCGAAACACTCCGCAATGGCCAAAGTTTTAGTAGCATCAAAAATCATCATATGGGACGAATGCACAATGGCGCACAAACGCGCATTGGAAGCACTAGACCGAACATTAAAAGATCTGCGCAATGACTCGAGATGTTTTGGTGGTGCAATGATTTTATTATCTGGCGATTTCCGACAAACACTACCAGTCATTCCAGTAATTCCAACAAACGAAATAAACGCTTGCCTCAAAGCATCAAATCTGTGGCGATATGTAAAGAAACTTCAACTGTCTGTAAATATGAGAGTTGCATTGTTGAACGATCTATCTGCTGATGATTTCTCGAAGCAATTGCTGACTATCGGTAATGGCCGTGTTCCTGTAGACAAATCGAGCGGTTTGATTTCATTTCCTCCAAATTTTTGCAATTTCGTATCATCAAAAGACGAGCTTATCAACAAAGTATTCCCGGATATCATTGCTAACCACAAAAATACTAAATGGTTAAGTGAGCGAGCAATTTTGGCCGCTAAAAATAAAGATGTAGATGACCTCAATTTTATAATTCAAAATCAAATCGTAGGTACTCTGTATTCATTCAAATCTATCGACTGTGTAACAAACGAAGAAGAAGCCACTAATTATCCAACTGAATTTTTAAACTCCTTGGATGTGCCTGGTTTACCACCGCACAATTTAAAACTTAAAGTTGGCTCGGTAGTCATCATGCTTAGAAATTTAAACCAACCAAAACTGTGTAATGGAACGCGTTTGGTGATAAGAAAACTGATGAGCAATGTGATTCACGCGTCGATACTTAAAGGAAAATTTAAAGATGAGGAAGTTCTTATTCCAAGGATTCCGATGATCCCAACGGATATGCCCTTTGAGTTTAAACGAATTCAATTCCCGATTCGTCTTGCCTTCGCCATGACGATCAACAAATCACAGGGCCAATCCTTGACTATTTGTGGCCTCAATCTAGAAAATGCATGTTTTTCTCATGGTCAATTGTACGTGGCATGCTCACGTGTCGGCAAACCATCCGCTTTATTTGTTCTTGCGCCTGACCAAAAAACAAAGAATGTCGTTTACCACAAAGTGCTTGAATGAAAATCCTATTAATGAATTAATCCGAGTTTTTTTTTTCCCAATCTGCACAACACAGTTTTCAATCATTTTTTTCTGACATGAGTTTGAAGTACTTAATTATTATTTTTTATATTTTTTATTTTTATTCTCATTCTGTATGTATGTTTTCATCATCATTCATCATAATAAAATACTTTTTTGTTTCTATCTATATAAATATATTATTTTGTATCATTGTTTTACGTTCATCAAAGCCTAAATTAGTTCAGCTAAAAAGTAACACGACATTCATTGACTGTTAGGCGGTACGAAGTTCGCCGGGTCAGCTAGTTTACATATATAGTTGTATTTTTTGTATATCGTCTTTCGTTTATACGTTTGCGCAAAGGTCTTGAAGAGATCCCTTTAAGGGTTAAGTTCGATTTTCTCTGTCCGTGACTGTACCTGTTGGTCTGTGTATTTGTAATTGATTAAGTTTAGTGTAAAGAGTTTAAGTGCAATTTAACAAAAAAAATCGTAATTATTTTTGCTTAAAATTATCTTTCTTAGTTATATTATTAGTTAAATTCGAGGTTAATAGTTTTAATTAGATCTGATTACATGGATTTATATTAGGTCCGTTTTCATATCAACCCTAAAGGGTTTGGGCTACCCAGAAAGAGAACAGTCGTAGCAGAACTCCGTCGACTCTATGGCAAAAAATTAAATTGGCAACAGGATAAAGTGCGAGTTAAGAAAAAGGAATAGGAAGAATCAGGACTCAAAAAATTACAAAAATGGAAAAATACGAACGGAAATTTAGTTTAAAGAAAAATGAATTCTGGGAAAATCATTTATGAAATCCTCCACTGAATATCATTTAGGTTGTGGGTCGTGCAGTACGCAGCATCCGCAGCAGTCTGATTCTTTTAGATGAAGCAGAAACTATCATAGTAAGAATCTATCAATTAACAGTCACGCTCAGAAGTAGCTAAACACTTAAGAGCCCTTTCGTAGTAACGTATGAAATGAGAGTTGCTCAAATGTGTGACATTATTGACAGCGGCAAAGTACTAAAATGCTCAGCTAGTTCTGAGGCTAGCCGTAAATGGATATATTGTGATTCCTCTGTAATTTCCAAGCTATGCTCACGCTTGTATGAAGGGTTCCCAACAAATTACTCTTCTCGTACTTTACGGTCCGCAATTTGTCTTGTCTTTGAGACAGGACAGACGGACTAACAGATTTTAGTACAGATGACAGTAAACCCAGCAAAGGTAGATTGGAAGGCGGATTGGAATTTAATTTAGAAGCAATCACTACAAATGAAGGTTCTTACGTAGGCAGCAAATTCTCAAAGTACTAGTACTACGGTGAAATGAAATTTCCTTTAGGCGTTTCTGGTGTAAAAACCACTTGAGTTATTTTTGTGGCATTGAAATATCGTCTACGAATAAAAGCTTTTTCGTTTGAAATGATTTACAGATAACTCTAAATTTAAACACCGTCGTTGAACATTGAATTTTTTTTTAATTTTAATAAATAATGCCTAAATACGCGGTTACCCAGCTCGAAAGATTCGTCAAATTTTGGGACAGATTTTATATTTATAAATGTGATTTCTAATTAGAACGGTTCTTAGATAGGTTCACTAATGGGAGCTGCCAAGGAAAATGTATGAAACTGCCATTTATTTCTTAGACACTTGATTGTAGTTATTTTGAAATGACCTATAACAGTGTTTTCTTCGCACCCCCTGCCCGGTGGAGCGATGATACTCGGTGGAGCGATGATCTTCGCAAGGCGGCTGGCAAGAGCTGGATGAGAGTGGCCGAGGATTAGTAGCAATGTTAGAATCTGAATTATGGTCCTTTTGTTCAGTCAAAGATGCACATAAATGATCATCAAAGACGGAACTGAGAAAGTGTCATTTTTCGAAGGGAATACATTTAGCATGCACTATGAAATTGATATATCTCTTTGATCTATCCCTTTTTATTGATCAGGTAACTTTTTTGCTGTTTGTACCGCACCAAAACATTCGAATTAAGCGCCGACAGCAATAATTTGGTTAGTCCAAAATATCAAACGCATTTTATCCATTTTTATCTTTCATCAATGGAATACTTCAGCCAGTCATTCTTATTTTGATGATTCCGCGCTTTTATAGAAAACTGTTTACAATGGATTTGACGGATAAGACATGTTTACGAGTTCAGATTGACGTTGATTACGTTTGACGGGAAAACGATAAACAGTCAAAGGGTACTGTAGTCGTTTATCAAGAAAATTTGCTGACGCCTAGTTAACTGGGTAGGGGGCTACAAGAATTTATTATATATTTTTGGGATATCAAAAGAATTATAAGGTTATTTTTGTTATTGTTATATGCTCACGCCTGTTTCGCTTTGGGCAGAGACCACAGAACGCCATTTGCTCCGGTCCTGGCATACTTCCCTCGCTTCCTCCTACTTAGGTACATTCCTCTCTTTATACGTGCTCGACGGTTTCGGGTACTTCGAATTTGGCCTGTCTTTGGGAATTATAAGGTTATATACAATTAAAGGACGTCCTGCAACATAGACAGCAGTATTCTCATCAAATTTGGGGTATATTTACTGTTTTCTAATGCTAATAAACCCAAAATAATCTCCCAAAATAATCCGATCTGCTTGAGACCCCGCGATGCCATAAATCAACATCCTCCCACACACTCGCACAGAGAATGAGAAAGATAAAAAAATAGATAAAGAGAGACCGAGAGAGACACAAACTTAACTTGTTGAAAAACATAACCTAAATCTTGTTGCAGTTTCACAAAACACAAAATAATGATGGCGCGCGGTCAACTCCTTATTGAGTCCTTATTCAATACTGTAGTTTACAAGTCTATAGTGCATTAAGAAACCTTCAAGTTTTTATTCAGTATTTTTTTATTTCTACTATGCTAGTTTTTTTGCTACTTTTTTAAGTTGGCAAATGGCGGATACTGGACCATAATGTCAGTAATGCTATCTATATAATACGTTCTCTTATGTTGTCTGTCCTTATGTAAAGGGCACAAGTTACGAACGGTATGAGGAAAATAGTATTTTCTGTACAGCTTCTTTGAATGCGTCCCAATGTTGTCAATGGTATCTTGTAATTAAAGAGACTTGCTTTATGAGCTCATGTGAGACCATTAGGGACATGAGATTTCGCTCATACACAGGATTTTTTATTGCTTTTTGTATTCTATTAAAACTGTTCTCATACAGTTGTTTCATCTCAGTCAGCCCGTGAACATGTGATCTGAATACAACAGGAATTAGATTCGTTGTAATATGCGAGTATGCAAAACATTTAAATTGCTTTATTTTAATGTATATAAGTCACGATTTTTTTCATTAAGTTGTCCTTTTCAAAACTTCCAAGTTTATTTTGGCTTATTTGTAGTGGTCTGGTTGTTTCCAAGTTTGACATCGACAGTGGAAATCTCAAATGACGTAAGGGACATTAAGGGACATTTCCTTTACGACATTTCAGATTTCTAGTGTCGATATGTATGTGTACAATCGTTAAGAATGCAATAAAGATGGCCACAAAACTAAAGGGATCAAATCCTGCAATAAATGATTTTGATTTTGATTTTTTTTGAAAAGACTAGTATTGAAAATGAAACTTTTAACAAAATCGTTCTGTTTGTCTTTTGTTATTCGGCGGAAACACGTCCCTTTGACCAGCGCCAAAATAATACCACAACAAAGAAATAAGCCAGACTTTTGCGAAACAGTCTCACCAAATGGCGCTCTCTAGGCAAGGATTCTTTACGAGTGTGTGGTAATGCTTTTCGGGCTAGCTTCAACTCGAAATAAGCACTAAGAGCAGCAATATTACTGTTATTTGGAGTCCAATACGCAGAATATGGCGTTAAGGGCTATCATCGAAATGAGAAAACTATAGAACTGTGTACAACGCAGTGGCAGAGTAGCCGACCATAGTCTATTTGGTAGACTATGTTGGAAAGCCTGAATGAAACTGTATGTGCCAATTGTCAAGTAAACAGCTCTGCGTTTTGTACGTTTTAAATTGGCGTCATATTGTTAGTTCTGCTATCCGACGCCTGTGTCGCTGCTAGTTAGAAAACTTAGAAGCACTTTATTAACTTACGATAAGATTGAAAGTTGAACCAATGGCTAAATATTGAAAGCCCCTCTTCACCTGCTTCACCCCGTCGCAAAGTGGTGACGCTAGGCTTGTAACAATCTGAACAAGTAAGCAGATCTATTGTCTTCTTATATCGATGAGGGCTATTGACCCGGTAAGTACTATGGGACACTCGGTAAGGGATTTGAAACCTATAGGGTAGGTACTTCCCGTTAACCAAGGATCATGACATTTGACAAGAAACAATGTTTCTTCTTCAATCTTTTTTCTTTGTGTTGTCATTAACATTTTAAGAAACAATGTCTTATAGCATAGGTAGGAAAAATTTTGAACACCATTAATGTACATTAAGCTACATCACTTTTTTTGTGATTATAAATTTATTTGCGGATGGTAAACTGACCGCAGCTTATGTCAAAGTATGGGGACAGCGGTTTTCCAACGGCAAAGTTAAGTTTGTCCTTTTTCTAGTTTATCCTTTCGTTACGACAATGTTCGGTGCTTATTAAGTTTGTACGAAACCTTTGATGCGCTCCGACTCATTCATTGTCGATTTTATGTTTATGCGTATAGCGCGTTTGTAAGTGACTGTGCACCTAGCACGAACCTTCTCGACATGCGTTAAGTTATTGGATCTCGTTCTAGCTAGCTCAGTAGGAGGAACACGCCCTGAGTTACATAGGCAACTGCGAGTTTACGAGTGTCGAGAAGGTTCGTGCTAGGTATTCTGAGCGTCAGTAGGGGGGTTCCACTCCACACTGTAGGTGCGCTCGCCGCATTACCTATGGCATAGGTTAATCGCAGTAGGTTGCCGGCTTGCCGCGCGTGTCACTCACTCTGTGTCGCATGAGATAGTATTATAGTAAGCGGCCCACCCTAGCGGTGCGCCACGGCATTGCGGGTGGAAGGCGGGCGCGGGCGGCGGCTTCCTTATGACGCATGCCGCCTGGCGAATGTTTTTGAAGTAATACGAACTTTTTGAACTTGATCATAAAGTTGGAATTCGTTTAATGGTGGTCGAAAAAAAGAAGTTTCTGTACGTTAGGACTATTATTTATTCTGTGGCGTCAGGTAAGACTCACCCGTTTTGCCGGTGGTAGGATCTTGTGCAAAGTCCATCCGTATAGCTACCACCATCTTGCTCGTTAATCCTACAGCTAAGCAGTAGTGCTTGAGTTGTGTTCCGGCGTGGAGAGCAAGACAGTTGGTGCAATTACTGGCACAAGAGGTATTCCATCTTAGCCCTCTAGGTTGGCAACGCATCTGCAATCTCCTTGGTGTTGCGGGTGTCTATAGGGGATGGTGATCACTTACCATCAGGTGATCCATTTGCTTTTTTCCTTCCTATTTTATAAAAAAAGACTAAATACAGAAATCATGCTAGTTACTCGAGTGTATGTAAAATGTTGTCTCAAGAAAAAACATGGTATCCCGGTAACTCAATATTTTCCCAATGCTCTGTAAATTACAGAGATTACGAATAGAACACGTGGCTCGCGTGAAAATAAATAAATTCTAAATTTATTCCCGTTGGTCTATTAACCTTCCAAATAACATACATCAAACAACCAAACTGCATGATCGTAAAAACTTGTTAGTTTTATTCTTATCTCGTTGGAGAAATTCAAACTTTAAACTGTATGGGTTTGAGTTAGATCTACAATGCAGAGTTCTCTGAAGATTTTGATGCTAATGAAAGAACTGTATTTAGTTCGCTGAAGTTTTCAGAAGTAAGTAAACTTTATATTTATACTGAACTAGTACCGGGGCTGAAAAAAAGCAAGACGCAAAGTCTATGGAAAGTAACACTTTTGTATGTAGAGTTGTTAGTTGAGTAATACCCTAATTTTTATAGTCGACCAAGTAATTGCTCGACCCCTTTTGAACCTTACTCCTTTGTAATACGGTCGCAAAGGGATTAAGCAATTTCTTGGTCGACTATACAGTACGTAAACGAGCAGGTAATGAATTCGTTACCTGCTCGTTTACGTACTGTACTAATGAAGGTATAGTCGACCAAGAAATTGCTTGACAACTTTTCGACCGTATCTCAAAGAGATAAGGTTCAAAAGTTGTCAAGCAATTACTTTAATTTTAATAGTTTTTTTTATTTTGTATGTTTATTAAACATTATTTTGTTATTTTGTACGCCTATTATTATGTAAAAAGTGGAAAGTCAGCACAATTTTGAAACCATTTTGTACACCCGCTTCTAAGAAATAAATTATTATTTCTGTTTATTTATTTAAAATCTTAGGCTAGATTTTTACATTATTTTTATAAAAGAAAGAAAGCTACACTAATAATTTCACGTGAACGAAGTCGCGCGCGTGCGCTTCTATGAAATATACAACGTTTATATTCAGTTAATTTCCAAAAGGGATCGAAACGCACCCTTACACTCGAAAGAATCTGCTGAACAACCTGTTTACAACTTCCATCCTAAAGGAATGAGGTACAATATAACTGAAGTTGTGATTTAGTTTGGACGAGGGGCAGCCAGCAATAATGGAGTAAGAGGTAAAAACAAACGCTGCCTTACCTGACAAAACCTTTTGGAATCAATTCAAGTGGTCGGCGTGAGTCGACTGGTATTTCAAATGTTCTGTATTTAAATTTAAATGGTATGCGATGACAACGCAAATAAGAGGTTTGTAGGTTTGAGGGTGGTAGAACCACAGAATAAACAATAGTACTCGTTAGTACTATTGTGTACAGAAACTTCTCTTCTACGACCACGAAATTCCAACTACAACCCTACAACCATCTTGCTCGAATCCAACCGCTAAGCAGCAGTGCTTGTGTTCCGGCGTGAAGAGCAAGACAGCTGGTGAAATTACTGGCACAAGAGGTGTTCCTTATTAGCTCTCTATGGTGTTGCGAGTATCTATGGGCAATGGTGATCACAAACCATCACGTGCCTCACTTGGTCGTACATTATCTTATTTTTATAAAAAAACCTTCACAACAATTGTTAGTAAGTATTTTAAGTTAATGTTAGTCACTAGACTGCTCTACTGAGCTAGGTAAGGGGATCTAGCACAAAACATGTATAACACTGTACTGTACTGTGTACTGTTCAGTACTATACTGATAGAAAAACGCCAGTTTTTGCCTGTTTTTTGGACCTGTCAAAGGCATTCGATCTTGTAACTTATGACGTGTTGTGGCAGAAGCTACAAAACGAAACCACAGTGCCTTCTGAGGTCATCGCATTGCTACGCTGTTGGTACTCTAAGCAAGTTAATATTGTGAGGTGGGGATCTTCGCAGTCAGATGAGTACAGATTGGAGTGCGGGGTGAGACAAGGGGGGCTGAGCTCGCCTCGGCTCTTCAATCTTTATATGAACCGCCTGATTGGTGAGCTCAGCAGTACCAAGATCGGTTGTCATATAGACAACGTATGTATTAATAATATCAGTTATGCTGACGATATGGTGTTGCTGAGCCCATCAATTGGGGCCTTGAGAAACCTTTTGGCTGTCTGTGAGTCTTATGCAGTGACCCATGGACTCAAATATAATGCCAAAAAAACCGAGTTGTTAATTTTTAAGGCAGGATCTAAAACCTACACGGATATTCCTGGCATCTCGCTTGGTGGTACACCCATAAATAGGGTCAATAAATTTAAATATTTGGGTCATTGGGTCACTGACGACTTGAAAGACAATTTGGATATTGAGAGGGAACGCAGGGCGTTGGCTGTCCGATGCAATATGTTGGCCCGCCGATTTGCTCGCTGTACACAACCAGTAAAAACGACGCTTTTTAAAGCCTATTGTCAGTCATTTTACACGTGCGGTTTGTGGGTCAACTTCACGCGGCGGGCATACGGCGACCTGCGAGTCCAGTATAATAACGCGTTCAGGGTGCTGCTGGGGCTGCCGTGGCGCTGCAGCGCGTCGGGCATGTTCGCGGCGGCGCGCACCGACGGCTTCGCAGCCATCATGAGGAAGCGGTGCGCGTCGGGGCTCGCGAGGCTCCGCGGCAGCACTAACAGCATCCTGAGTGTGTTTGCTGATCGCTGGGACTCCCCTTTATTTCGGTGGTGGATGCAGATCCAGACAGGGCGTAGTCCGTAAATTTTTATATATATTTTTTTTTTTTCCTCTTTTTTGTTTTGTATTGTTGTACTAATATTATTATAAGTCTCCATTGTTACTAACACTATGGGCTATGCCTGAAATAAATAATTTGAATTTGAATTTGAATTTGAATTTGAATAACATAATATGAATTACGTAATGTATGAATCACAGTTATTCGAGATAAAAAGTATTGAATAAAATTGTCTTGTATCACTAGGTGTTTGTTGTAATACGGAACGCTGAAACGTCTGAAACTACGAACGTCCGACCCGAGTCTTACAAAGTTGTTAGGACAAGCCCACTGCTCGCAACGTATCGTCGCCCATAAAAACGTCGAGGGTTAGGGTTGCCACGAGTTGCGGATTGATACTTAATTTGTAAAAGGATAAGTCAAAAGCAAAGGATACTAGATACTTTACGTAAGTAGGCCTCTTTTGGACTTCAAGGTAAGCTTCTCTTTTTAGATCCGTGTGAAGTTCGTTCGTTTCACAATACTATTAGGTTGTAGGCCTACAAAGTAAAAAGGGTAATGTTTTACTCTGATGAGTACTTAAAGAAAAGACTGCAAATCGTCTAATTTCTTTCTTTCGTTTTGTTTCTCTAGATATTAAAAAAAAACCTAGACACTTAAAATTGAAACAAAAAATTTTGTCTCAAAACGACTAGCTCGCAATGAACTTAATTTTGAGATTAAAGTCTAATTTAAAAAAGGTGACTAGGCATGTTCTTTCCGTGTACCCTTTATTTGTCTAATTTGTTTAATTTCTATTGCAATTCTTCTGGTGGGTTAAGCAGGTAAATAAACATTTTAAAAAAATTAAACGTAAAGTTAAAAAATAGCCCTGGAAAACTCTTAATAGAATTATATTTTTTGCAACAAAAACTGACAACCCTATCCCTTCTATAGACCTTTCTAGAAAGATTTCCAAGGACCCACACAGTCCTTTTTGCCGACTGGCGCGTAGTACAATCGAGGAATGTGACGTGTCTCTTTTGCACCTTATTGCAATGTCATAAGGTGCACAACTACCAAACTTTTACAGTCAAACCAGCAGAATCGCTATCCATTGCGGAACTTTTCCACAATAAATGTCACACTGACATTCCAGTGCCTATTGAGGAAAGTCAATAGGCGGTTATTGTGAAAAGGTTTTACAGTGGGCCACGGTTAGCAAAGTCGGTTATTAAGAATGTACCGATCGATATTATTGATAGTATCGAAAAGCAATACTGTCGAAAGTAGCAATAGTTTTTTATTACTATCGATAATACTATCGATATTGTGACTATTTTTCAAGGTCACGAAACTATCAAACAATACTATCGATACTTAGATATATTGCCGCAACGCTAGTACTTTGTAAATAATATGAACGATATGTAAATTTAAACAGCGTAGAGTACCTATATGAGTAAGATAAACATTGAATGCTTTCACACGTCCCCAGTTGAGTGACACCTAAGAGTGCAACCTCCCAGCTCGGCGATGTCACCGTGAGAGTAGAGTTGAGTGACTCATGAGCGATACAAACTACAATATGAGTGATAAAAAATATTTTGAGGGCGTTAGAACCTTGTGCAAGGTCCGTCCGGATCGCTACCCCATTTTGCTCGCAAATCCAGCCGCTAAGCAGCAGTGCTTGCATTGTTGTGTTCCGGCATGGAGAGTAGAAACAGCCGGTGAAATTACTGGCATAAGAGGTAGTCCATCGTAACCCTGCATCTGCAGTCTCCTTAGTGTTGCGGTTTTTTTCAAATACGAAGGCAATAGTGCAAGTGAGTCACCACTGCTTATAGACACCCGTGACACCAGGGACTTTGCGGATGAGTTGCCAGCCCACAGGGCTAAGATGGAATACCTCTTGTGCCAGTAATTTCACGCGCTGTCTTGTTCTCCACGACGGAACTCAACAGTGCAAGCCAAAAGCAATGAAAGGTTGTAAGCTTTAGTGTGGGTAGCAAAGAACTGTCTTACTAGCTACACTACACATCATCTGAAGGAACTTTAGACAAAGAAATATATTTATTTAATATTCCAATTTACAGAAACTTATTTGGCTAAGATTTTGTGGAAAACTGAAGTCCTTTTTCAAACGTGCAGACCAATTAAAGTCTGCGTTATATTATATCTCTCATAAAAATATTTTGAGGAAAAAAAAAGTCACATAATACATCTTGAGAAGCGAGAAATACATATGTCGGAGATAACAGTAATTAAGCGATACAAGATCGTCATTTGACTAACGTAGTATTAAAGAAGATCTAAAATGGCGGCGAACGCCGTGTGACGTAACTACCGGTTGCGGTGCACGAGGATTGGGCTGGTGGTAGATTAACATCATGTCATTGTGATTTAATTCAGTATAGTTTCGTTAAATACAACGCCGCATTGTAACAAGTTATTTCCTTTATTCACCAGCGAGTACCTACGCCTTGGACTCCGTAGAACCGGATTCTGACGATGAGAACGAAGCGACTACGACACATATGAATATTTTCCTTCAGTGATACATTCTGTACATCACTAGCTAAAAGTAATATTGTGCAAGTGGCAGCTCCGAGTTGATATCTCAACGAGGGCGACGTATTTAACTGCAAGATATCTATTTTCAGGAGTTGGTAGGGAGAGTTTTATTTATTTCAAAGCAAAGTTCAGCTTAATTTTGTAATCGAAATTTCTTTCGATTTTTTTAAAATGTTTACAACATTCAAATTATTAAATTAAAATGCTATGTAATGACAAAACAAAGAAAAATTAGGATAATAGAATAGAATAGAATAGAACCATTTATTTCAGGCTATTATATTATAGGCCCATAATGGCAGGTCGCTGCCATACCCTGCGAATTTTCCAATGTGCTTCGTCTTACGGTTATTACATTATTGATTTTAAGGGTACAACTACCCTCGGTGTCATCTATATCTATATGTAAGAAAATTCGCAGGGTATGGTTATGTTATTATTTAATTGATTTAAACAGTAATTTACCATTTGGAGTGAAATCTAAAGTAAACTTCAACGCCCTTCAAACGCCATATGGAAATATTTTGCTTTTAAAGTACCTAATACAATTCAAATCATTATAGTACATTTAACATTAATCAACTCTTTAAACATGCGAGTTAAAATGAAAGTATGGCGTGACGCTAAGATCACAAACCATAAATATCTGTATATCAAATCTGATTTTGCCGGTGAAATTACTGGCACAAGACGTATTCCTTCTTAGCCTTCTGGTTGGCAATGCATCTGCAATCTCTTTGGTGTTGCGGGTGTTTATGGGCGGTCATGATCACTCACCATCAGTAGCTTTCCTGTTGATAGTCCCCGCTGGTCCCTGAAATATTGCCGTCCTTGCTTTTCCCGAACACTAACGTATCGATCCAAATATAGATATTTGACTTTATTTTATTTGATATTGTAATTACCTTTTCCATTACGTTTTCGCTCAATCCCCAATCGAAAGAATTCTAGTATGATATGAATTAATTAACAAGCAACACAAACCTCCACATTTCTTTCTTTTCTCGCGTGTTCTTTTGTTCTACCAAAAGTAATTATTCCCCAAAAACAACTGATTAATAATTTTTTTCTACCCTGATTGCGGCATTGTTATGGTAAATTTTCGTTCAGTTTTTACGGCTTCCTTTTATCAGGGCAAAGAAATTCTGTCCTTTTCTTTCTTCAGCTAAAGCACCGAGATGAAAAAGAGAGGTGTTCAATTTTTACAGCGTACTTTGTGCTTGGTTTTTTCCGGTAACGTGACTTTGTTTAACCAAAATAGCTAACTCGAATGGTGGTTCGTTTTGAAAGACAATGGGAAAGAAACGGGTTTTAAGTGAAAACGGAAAAAAATAAGAAGCTGTTATGAGCTGGTTAAAAGAAACAATGATTAAAAAAAAAAATATTGTCTCTTTGTTTTCTAAGCAAGTGGATATTAAACACCAAATATTTCGTTGATTTATGCCGCGTTCCTATATTCAAACAAAGTTTTATCTACAAAAAGAAAGATTTTGACACTTTTTTTTTAATGGAATCTGTCAAAATATGACAGCTGCTACAAAAAGTGATCAGTTGTTGAATATAGGAACTGGCCATTAGCGGTGACTTAAGTATATTCGCATCGATATTTGGATGGCTCGATTGTTTGGATTTTAAGATCGGCAGTGGGTTATAATATAATAATTCATTAATTAACAATATAATTACATAATATCATCCATCAGGATCACTTACCTTTGGTTTTTATATGTTTAAACCGTGTGTAATAAACTCGTATTTAACACTAGCGGATGCTCGCCACTTTGTTCGCCCATTTCTGTCTTTCTACTATTAGTGCAAGATTTTTTGGAATCGGTTCATTAGTTCCAAAATTTACCCCCTACATATACACAAACAAAAAAACAAAGGTTACCTCTTTACTAAATTAGTGTAGGTACATAATAAGACTTTTTGCAAATATCAGCCGTAACTTTTAGTTTTAAAATTAGTGATTTAAAAAATTAAGACAGTCAGCCCAAGCGCACAGTTGGGAGGATCTAAATCTAAAGGATGGCAACACCAGCGATTCGCTTAGAGTTGCTAGTTTCCATGGATATCAGTGATTACTTCTCAGTAACTAACCCGTTTGCTCGTTTCCTTCCTTTTACATAAAAAGTAAACTTTTGTTTTAGGTAACCATCATAAACAGAAGTTCTCACCAAAACACCACTTGCAGTCATTTCCATACAGATGACGTTTTTCCTTTGAACTATATCAGAATTAATGCGGCTGCCTGAAGTCGAGCAGATTGAAAACTTTTCTTCATAAATCATTGGAGACAGAAGATGTTTTAGGGTTGCCACACTATTAAACTTTAACACACTAAACTCTAACCCCCTTATTCATAAACGCTTCGTAAACGTTTCTTAGTTAACATGTTTTATGCCTTTATCTGTCATTGTGACGTTTGTCCTCGAGTGAATGGGACAAAAAATTTGTTAGCTTAAAAAGATTGTTAACTTTTTATGAATAAGGGGGTAACTAACTAACTATTTGACTTTAAAATACGTGAGTGATCCGTTTGTATTATTTGCCACATCATATTTTCACTAATTGAAGGATTACTAAAAGTACGTCGATGGTAGGTCGCCGTTTGATTAAGTTTTGGAGATCGAACTTATTTAAATAATAAGCACAAAGACAATATAAAAAAACTTAGTCATCTGGCAGGACTTCAATCAGCAATTTCTGGGCCGTGCCTCATTCTTGACAACTTAGCCACTGGGAAACACACTGAACTATGTAGCGAGCTTTGTGTGTGGCACGGATTCATGCTAGGAGCTATGACGTAGTTAAACATCTGGTCAGTTAAAAGCCTTTTTCACCAGATATAGAAAAAACCGAGTCACTTAATTTACTTACCAAACAAAACCACTTTGCAACCGGTTCATTGCATTTAGAATTATAATACCACAGAGACAGACGGACAGTCGAACGTCGAGGTAAATCAACAATATATTTTTATCGCGCTAAAGTCCCGATAACGTTATAAATATGAAGACGGACACAGTCTTTGAACTTTGAACGCTTAAAAATAAAGTGACTGGTATAGCCCATTTTTTTTCTGTGAGCTGAATAAGTGTTTTCTTTACTCCTAGAGAACAACGAAGATTAAGGAGTAGGCGGAGCTTACACATAAAACTGATGGCCGTTGCAGCAGGAAACTCAGGAATGGCGTACATCGTCTCAATGATTAATTATGTCATTATTTTTGACGACCCAAATGACTCCCTAACTGCGCTATAGCTGAGTAAGGGTAGGAATAAACCAGTGTTTGAAGCGAAGCCCCTCGCGTTGCGTCGAGGTTAACAATACTACACATGACAAAAATCCGTTAATGCTTCTTTTTCTTGCTTCTGCTTCTTTCTGTCTTCTGTTAACTGCTGAAAATAAAAACATAAAATTTGGAACATGTGCTCTTTAGAGTATAGGTGTACTAAAAAAGAATGTAGGTGGTAGTACATGTGCAAGGTCCGTCCAAATTACTACCACCATCTTACTCGCTAATCCAGCTGCTAAGCAACAGTGCTTGCACTGGTATTTCCCGGCGGGAAGAGCAAGACAGCTGGTGAAATTACTGGCACAAGAGGTGTTCCATCTTAGCTTTCTGGGCTAGGAATACACGTGCAAACTTCTTGGTGTTGCGGGTGTCTATAGGCGATGATGATCACTTACCATCAGGTGACTCAGTTGCTCGTTTTTCTTTCTATTTTATAAAAAAAAATAAAGATTTCACTATTAAGAGGATGGAAGGGGGGTGGAAGTTAGTAAACCAAAATCTACGCGGACGAAGTCACGAGCTAAAGCTAGTAAGAAATATTCAATTTATAATTATAACAAAACAGTACTTAACCATAGTTAAGTTAAAAATTGTTGTAGTTTATTAAAAACAAATTGCTTTTGAAACTCGATTGTAGTAAAACTATTTTTAAACTTAATCCATCGCAGACATCGCTCTTTTAACTAAAGCTTACTTTTGACAGCCCTGTTACCGGAGCTTTAAAAGCTTGTAAAGCACTCTTTCTTGTTTCAGGCGAACAGTTGATTAAATTGTTTTACAAAAGCTTCATTCGACAAACCTTAAGAAAAATGTTCAGTTTAAAACACACGTTTCGCTCACCAATCATCATTCAAGATATTTCAAAGATAAATTTACATATTTGAAATTTTACTGGAATGCTTCTTTCTTTCTTTATTCTTTATTCCATCCATAAAATAACAAATAAAACCTTAATGCACGGACATGGACCCTGTTAGGTTAGCAATGTAATAGTTTCTTAAAACCTACTCGTACTTCTAAATTACAATTACAACTGTTATAACAATTATGTATGCTAGCGTGTGTATGTGTGTGTGTGTGTCTGTGTGTGTGTGTTTGTGTGTGTGGGTGTTGTACTACTTTAATTCTGACAATGACGTGTAATTTAGCTTATGGGCTGCTCTATTATTTTGATATTGGTTTTAGAGACATAACAATTAATAAAATCGGGGGGCAAGGCAGTGACCCCGCCAAGTCGAGCACGAAGCAAATACTGCTGTACCATCCTTTACTGGAACCATTTATATTTTCAGGCTACAATTGGCATACAAACAAACATACGTAAAAAAATACATAACAAAAGAAAAACATTAAAACTATCACGTTATTTCGGCAACGAGTGACCTAATTTCTGGGTGTCTAACAACCGTCCGCGATACCGATGGAAAGCAACTCCCTTTGGCCAGAATTCCTGATCCCGATTCCTGATTAAAGTTAATAATTTCCGACCAGTTGAACGTTACGTGAAACTTTCCGAAATGCATAAAACACCAGTAAAAACCGATCCGTGATAACTTATCAAGGATTTTTGAATGTTTTACGGTAGCCCGAGCAATATCTGCTTTATTTTATGACCGTAATAAAGTTGATTTTTGGATGACAATCCGGCGCGATAAAACATAACTGGGAGATAACTTTTGTCTCAAACCGCTATCTGATATTTATAGGGGGGACCCCCGTTTCACCCGATTTTACATACATGTACAGATATAGATTCACATATATGATAGAATGTACAAACTTCAGTCACTATCTGTCTTACTGTGATACGAAAATACTGTCATACAGTGTGAAATGAAAAATCCGGGCTGGAATAGTATTTTATGCAACTGTTGCATAATGAGGGGTCTTAAAACACGAGTGTGGCTTTATGAAATGAGCGTCAACGAGTTTCATAATAGGATCACACGAGTGTTTTAAGACCTAATTATGTACAGTTGCATACATTACTTTATCTACACACATATCATAAGTACCTTATGATGGGTTCAGAAGCCATAGGGCAATGGCCTGCATTGCTACTAGCTACTAATGCTAGGTACTTATTAAATATCTATAGATATTAAAATAATGTAATAAAAAAATAATTTGAACAAATATAGAAACAAATTACTACTTAATTGGTTGTTATAATGCTGGTCATTGCCTACGGTTTCTGAACGCATTATAGAGCATTTATGATATATGTGTAGATAAACTAACGTAACGGTTCCAGTTGTAACGTGGCAGCTATGCTGGCCTGAAAACCTGTTTTTTAACCTTTTTCTTTTACATTTAAAAATATTATGGTTCCAAATTCGAAATTTAAAATTTCAAATATTTTCTGGATATTTTTTTTTACATTACTATTGATCTCTTAGTTTTGGTCCTAATGCGTGTGACCTTTCAGCCGCTATTGTCTCATATATAAGACACACTATGTCCAGCTCATTTCGCCGCAGTCTTAGAATTAAGACAAACGTCATATAGTTTTTGTATAGATGGCCACACAGACATATCCGATGAAAATGACTCGGCGGTTAAAGGGTTTAGTGCACCCTTCCAGTTCATTTTTAAGTTCTCCATTAATTAATTCTTTTTTTCAATTTTTCAGGTACGAGTAAGCGGCAACTTGAATACCTAAGAGTTGGTACGACAAACTACATACACAGTAAGTCATACACGCAAAACTAGTGTGTTTTGTGTCTGTCCGTTTGTGGCAGTACAGTTTTCACGATTTCAATAGTGTTAATCAATAGTTTGGGGCCTAGGGATTGCAAAAGCGAATCTTTCAAGACATTTAATTTTTTTTTCTCTCTACAATTCTTTTAATTGTTTTTTTGAGCATAATTTTACTTGTTGACTGTGAACCAATCATTAACGAGAAGATCCGAGAGCATAACGAGTAAAAATGAGAGACAAAATTATTAGCTACTGGTAAAGACAATGCCCTACCCTAGGCATACGCCTAGTGTAGGGCATAAAAAAAAGGAAGGCAAACGAGCAAGTGCTTCATCTGATTGCAAGTAATCTTCACCGCCTATAGACACCCACAACTCCAAGGAGATTGCAAGTGCGTTACCAACTCAGAGGGCTAAGGTGGAATCGCTCTTGTGCAAGTAATTGCACCGGCTGTCTTGCTCTCCACGCCGGAACACAGCAGTGCAAGCACTGCTGCTTAGCGACTGGATTGGCGAGCAAGATGGTAGTAGCGATTTGTACGGACCTTGCATACTACCACCCGCAAACATAGTACTTAACTTACCGTTAACAAAAACTCATTAGTTAATTATCATTAGATAGCATTTTCTTACGTTTTCGCGACTTTTAGACATCAAATCGTCATTTCTTGTAGGTACCAACAAAAACAAATACTCATTCACACAAGTAAACAAAAATAAAAGAACACATACAGGTAAAGGGTCTTATCGCTAAGCAGCGATCTCTTCCACATCATTAGATATTAAAGTTTTTTTTAAATATCTGTATTGTTTGGGCCCAAATAAACATCAAAATATAAACTTGGTTGGCCATGCTAATGACGCAGTAACCCCTTTTCAACCAAACAAAATCATCAACTTTCCCTAAATACCTTATCCAAGGAATCGATCGTCCGACAAAGCAATCAACAGATTCTGCAGCGGAGCGATAAATTTGTCTACCGGCTGTCTTTGACGACAAAGGAGCCATTGTGCCAGCACTGATCAGCCCAAGTTTATTCTATTAAGAAGTCCAGCCAGCCTTAGTTTTAAATGTTTTTGAGAACAGGGTGTAATGGAGCTTAAATATGTTGAATAGATAGGATAGCATATATTTTTATTAACAATTACAACTGTGCAGTCTTAGATTAATAACGCCCAGATTGATAGTCTCAAACAAAACTTCACGTCAAAAGTGTCGTCAGAACGCGATTGATGTGAGCGTGAGCGGCTTGTATTTACGTTCGCTGTCACGCACACTAATGCGCCCGTAATATTGCAAGTAAAATATCAGTTCCCCCAAAGTTGGGGGATTTTTATAACATTTTACTAGCTTATTGGCTTAGCAGGCTTATCGCATGATGATGATGTGAGTCATTATAGCATATTTAAATTGTCAATGTTAGCATTTCCTTTTATGCAGATCCTAAAATTTATGAGCAATCAAGGAAACATTTGTAACTATGGTAGCTCAAATATTCTAGAATTTCTAGGACATTAACCCTAGAATATTTGATTTTTGTGTCATAATCTGCACAAACCTCGTTTAGTTGTCTATTTTTGAGCGTCTTCAAAATGTAGAGAATATTTTTTAGCATCTTTCGTTGGTTTCTAGAATACTTTCCCACGGTTCAGCCAATTTTTTTCATTCTTGAATGAAATGGCCTTTCGGATAGCAGTCAGATATTGGGTAATAAGCCCTCTTAATTGCCTCAAAAAAAAATATTTATATAAACATCGCTCGACTATGTGCCAAAAAGTTGAACTTGGGGAATTTTCATCCCTAAACGGGCAATATTTGACTTTAAATATGGGCGTTCAAAATAAGGAAATAAATTGTCGATTTAAGCAATAAAATATTCGTTTAAAGTCTGTATTTACCTATGATATGAAATCCTATTAAGTTTTTTGTGTTTTTTGGATGCATTTTGACAACCTTTGATGGCACAGGCCGCCATAATTTAATTAAAATTGGGAGCTGTCAACAGGAGCGTGTGACGTTTGGTACTATTGAGCCGGCCGAGAGGGTTAGCCGGTTCCGGCTACCTTTTTCTGGCGACATTTTTCGTGCGTGGACTCGGTTTCTGGGCGTTATTATTCTAAGTGTGCAGTGATACTCATCAACTCCAGCGGCCCTAATATGACAGCCCAGGTTTAGTTTAACCCCTCCCTGTGTCTCTGTCTAACTAGTGTCATAAGAAAGGGACGCAGATAGAGATAAACTAACCTTGGCCATTCATGTTAGGGCCACAGGGGTGCAATTTTTGAATCTCACCAAGTGACTAAAGCTCACCAAAATGGCCGCATTTCTATGAAAAACGGCCATTTTGGCGAGCTTTAGTCACCTGGTGAGATTCAAAAATCGCACCCCAGAGCGTCTAGTGTAAGTTTTTCATACAATAAACGCAACGAACGCGTTAGAGTTTAGTTCGTTTGTTTTGAAAAGAGAAGAAAAAAAAGATAAACTGCTGAGTTTCTTGCGGCGTTTCTTCTCAGTAGTATCTTCCATTTTCCGAAGAGCTAGTAGATTCAGACATGTAAAAGAGCCTATATGGCTTACTTGCAAAATATTTTTTTCAGTTTCATTTTCATTTTCAATCTAATTCTTTTCAAGCAAAGACAGCGCCTCTTGCGGCGCGTATTTGCAACAAAATGTTTCCATACAATTTAAAAGTTAACGCTAATGCGTTTGAGACGTTTTTTACCCGACTACAGCAAAGCCAAAAGGAAGGGTTATGTTTTTAGCAGCCTATGTATGTATGTTTTGACAGAAAACTTACACTAAGGGCTGAGAAAATTTTAGCTAGTGTATCGTTCGAAATATTTATCCTTATCTTTACAGTCTACACAGTATAAAACAGACTGTCTATCCATTCCAGTCTGTCTCATATCTTCGACCGCTCATTCCTACTAAACCACGCAACTGATATTGATGTAGTTTTTACATTTATTCTGTTGTAACCATTTCATTAAGCAATCCAAATAAACTGCTCAAAACAAAACGGCCCACTTGGCTTTTCTCTGTAAAATTAAAATTAAAAAATAAGTATGTTTCTAACAATGCACGTTTTGAAAGAAGGGTTTTATTTCGTTAATTTGATGTGTAAGCAATTAATAAACCCCTACTACATAAATATTGAAGAGCAAGACAGCCGGTGTTATTACTGGCACAAGAGGTATTCCATCTTAGCCCTCTGGGTTGGCAACGCATCTGCAATCTTCTAGGTGTGGGAGGTGTCTATAGGCGATAGTAATCACTTACCATCAGGTGACCCACTTGCTTGTTTTCCTTCCTATTTCATTAAAAAAAATGTCTTATTATATTTTTGTTTTAGTAAAAAAAGTCGAGTGGGGACCCTCTTTTATTTTGAATAGTATAAATTAATTTCAAACTGTTAAGTCTGAAAGCTAAACACAACACAAGTCATTTTGAATAAAACGTCAACTTGTTTTAATTAAATCCAGCACATCTCGAGTGGGAGAAGCAATTTGTAAAAACGTCGCTAAATATAAGTTTGAAGAGAGTTCAAAATTACTTGAGTCTTCAAACAAAAAGGCACTTTTTGTGAGCACCCATTAAGTTCTATCTTTATATGTAAAAGGGATCAAAACGTGCCACCTAAGGAAACCAGTAAACCTAAGGAAATCGCTAATTTTTTTTATTTATTTCATAAATTGGGAAAATGTCACGAAATCTGTACCACTGCTAGTTTGGAAAGAACCTCTAAGAAGCTGACAAAAATACTTTTTTCAAGTATTTGTACTGGGTTTAAAAAATTAAAACAATTGAACCGAGGACCTACTCTTTTTTTGAAGTTGGTTAAAAACATATCAGCAATATTTAATGTTTGATATAATAAATTTAAAAGTATTGTTTATAATTAAGATGATTACATGCAATGAATAATGAAGAAGATTGCTATCAAAATTAAAAGTTTAATACTAAAATAAAAACTACACTAAAACTACACGTACCTATCATAAAGCTAAAATAAAACATACTTACAAAAAAAAGTATGTTTGAATGATTCTTCCCCGATAATGCGTTAACAGCTAAACGGATTCGAATGAAACTTGGCAAACAGATACAGCATGTCCTGGATTGAAAAAAAAGATTTATGTTTTCGAGGAAAATGCTCATAGAATGCCAAAGAGAAATCTTTTAAAAATACTTATTAACTTTAGCACGATCGCAAATATTTTTAGTTCATTATCTTAACGCAAAAAGTTAGAAACATCGACATACATACATATCTTACAATAACAATTCCAACTTAGTTCGCAAAAAGTGCTCGTGAAAAAACAGCCGAGTTCCTAAATTGAATTAGAGTGGCGAAAACGTGCGCGTGACTAGAAACTAAAGAAACTTGCTCAAGAAAAATTAATTCACTAGAGTTAGGACGGACTTAGTTGGATGTTATTGTTGTCTGAGTACTGCTATGTGATTCTCTGAGCTACATTTCAACGTTACTAACATCAGTTGATTCGTGGATGCAGCATATCACAAATCATCGATGAAATTGACGTCGTCATGTTTGGTCTTCTCTAAGAACCGATGTTCGCCGGTATTTTCTTCGATATATTGAACGAAACTATATTGTCATCAATATTATAGGGACGTACCCATTTTATCTCGATTGATTCAATTATTCTCGATTAATTAAATTTTGTTTTATCGGCGTATCCAAAATCAAGGAATCGTGGTAAGGAAGAACTATGTAAGGCTTGTAAAGTCTGTTCATCTATATATTATCTTATGTATGTAAGTAAAATCTTTATTATACAAAAATAACAAAAATGACAAGAAGAAATACAGTGATGTACAAAGACGAACTTACCCCTTTAAGGGATCTCTTCCAGTTAACCTTTGAGTGGGTGTAAAGTTCTAACCTAAAACCTCACTTTATGTCACCAAAAAAGCACTTATCGCACAAATAAAAAAATTGAGGTTGTAAACAGAAGAAGTGATTTATAATTTGTTGCTTTGGAATGTTTTATGTAAACAAAATACCTATTAACGGCAAAAAGTGAAATTTTAGGTTAGAAAGTTGTTTAATACTTAAAACAAATAAGGATGAATATAGTAGTCTAATCGTGACCACGACCTAAACGTCTACGAAAATAAACTTAATATTACGTAATAAAAAATAATTAAATACACGTTTATATTAGCCCAATAATTAATGTTTGATAAAAAAAACAGAACATGACCATGACTAAGATTGGCTGAAAAGGACAATATTCCAGGGCCGTTAAAAACATAAAAAAAAACACATTAGTTCGATTCCAATGAATACTCGTTTGTTTGTAGATTGATTTATGATTGACGATTAACCCGTAACATGTTTCTCGTCACTTCCCATTACAGAATCGAATAAACTGTTAGTTGTTTCAACACGCAATAAATAGTGCATTATAAATATTTCATACTATCATGATTGCCGATTTCAAAATTAAAAGTCTTCGATCCACATAGGTGGGCTCTATTTTATCGAAATGATGGCAAGTGATTACCACCGTCCATTGGAACAAGAGATCCCAAGAATATAGTTGATACGTTGCCTGCCTTTAGAATAGAATAGTTATTTATTGTCACACACATTATACAGACACAAAAAACAGACTTATACAACTACATTATTCTCAATTTATAACTACCAGAAATAGTGGAAAGAACTGGATGAGAGTGGCCGAGGATCGTGCTCAGTGGCGTGCCATGGGAGAGGCCTATGTCTAGCAGTGGACGAACATAGGCTGATGATGATGATGATGATGAAATAGTGTTAGTGGCACGTGCTGTGACAATGGGATTGTGCGTGTGCTATGCGCTTGCGCTCCATTGGAGTCTCACTGCCACAGCACACCCCAATTCTTAGTCTTCTTTAGTCACATCCAGCCCTTACCGTACAAAACCCAATAGCAAGCTACAACTACACGCCAATTTTCTGTGTAAGTTTACACGATTTTTTTTTATGAAATAGGAAGGCAAATAAGCAAGTGGGTCACCTGATGGTAAGTGATCACTACCGCCTATATACACCCGCAAGACCAAAGAGATTGCAGATACGTTGCCAACCCAGAGGGCTAAGATGGAATACCTCTATTGCCAGTAATTACACCGGCCGTCTTGCTCTCCACGCCGGAACACAACAGTGCAAGCACTGTTGTTTAGCGGCAGGATTAGCGAGCAAGATGGAACTTCTATTATTTAGCGTAAAATAAATAAAAAGCATATTACTTTCTAGAGCCTAGGGTCCGTAAAAGCTTTAAAAGGACGTTAACTTACGATATAAACCCGTTGACTTGTGAAAAATATCGCCGTTACCGCAAGAATGTGACCATATTTATAAAAACGTCGCCTTTTCCGTAACAAATTGCTACAGAGTGGTCTGGTGGGCGCCGGGGCTGATTTACGGCGACCCTTACAATGACTTAGTCGAATCAAAAATATCTGAAGCGATGTACCGAATAATAGAAGTGACAATAATACAACGTAGGTACGATCGGTAAATCTGGATTAGAACTAATGTAAATAGTATGGATGCCAGGATCGAACAAATGCCCGTCGTTTTCAAAACATAACCCTTATAACGTCACGATATTATATTTTATGTTATTTATTTATTAACACGTTTACACAAAATATCTAGTAAGTGTAGTTTAACCCATTTATCGATGAATTACTTATACTAAACATCATCACATCAGATAAATTCATACATACTCATACTTCATTTCAATGACTTTGTTTACTACTGGCCATTGTCGCTGAAAAAAAATAAATTATAGTATAATATATCTATAAAAAACACCTAATAATATTTTTTTTAATATCATAAAGAAGTCTCAGCTGGCCGGAATAGGGTTATGTTTTGAAAATGGCGGGCGTTCGTCCAATCCTTGGATGACGCTACATTCATCATAGGAGAACTGGCACCTTGGATGAAGGACTAAAGCATGGATATACCCAAAACTGTCAAAATGGTTACCCTTGATACACGTCAAAGTAGTAAAAGATGCAAATTAATAAGAAAAACGTAGTTTATACTACCTTAATGTACACCAAAGGTAACCATTTTGTCTGTTTATTATGTACAGAGTGTCAATTGAAGACGATTTTAGAGTATGTAGTCGTCACTCTTCGGCACGTTTTATTGCCATTTCAAGTAAAGAGATCAGCTAATAAATACAGCTTTCAATTGTATTACTCTTTCTATGCTATACCATTTCTATGGCTGGCACCGTATTGCAATGGAATTAATTAATGACAGTTTCATACATTTTTCTATTTCATGACATAATGTGGAAACGGACAGCATCTATGATGTTTCCTGTTCACCAACAGCCTCCTAGAGAGATAAACGGAATCTTTTCATCTCCCAAAGCACAGTGACAAATGGCTTATAATCTATAGAGGATAACATACTTAGCAGTGTAAGTTTACACTTGTTACTAAATAAAATAAACTTTTTTCTGATATGCTACAAATTTAAGAAGCCAATTTTGACTTTAACTTATAATCTATGGCAAGAACATGCACATTGCACAGACACAAAGTACTAATAGTGGGCTAGCTAGGATTTTTCGGAACGGTCTTCTTAAATCCGATGTGCCTATAATTTACCGTACTATAAAAAAGTATATGTAACACAACAAGAATCACGCACACTGCTGCACGTCATGTGTGTACCCGGAGAGTATGGTTCGAATTTTAAAAATTTTGATTTATCTCGTATGACGCTGTGTAGTTGTGTGTATAATGGTTTACCTCAACTCTCGTTATAAACAAAACACTAGCGCCTGTTGTTCAAAATGGTCATGCTACGCTTTACTGGAATCAATCTGTTATCATGGACTGAGCTATTGTTGCCAATAAGCCGGGTATCGTGCTAACAGATCGATCCCAAAGCCGGGCAGTACTCGTCGACCTTACCATTCCCCATGACGAGAACCTTTTGAAGGCCGAGAAGGATCAACTGAGCAAGTGCCTTGACTTGGCTCACGAGGTAACAGCCATGTGGGATGAGAACTCGCGGATCGTTACATTTATAACGTTATCGGGACTTAAACGCGATAAAAATATATTGATAATTTACCTCGACGTTTCGGCCATGTTTCAACGGCCGTGGTCACGAGTAGACCACGGAGTAGTTTGTGCGAAAAGCGCGAAGGTTTTAAAACAATTTATCGCGGATCATTGTTTCGATTAAGTTAGCCTATTTGTAGTTTTAAATGTTTTTATAAAAA
Organism: Ditula angustiorana; assembly: GCA_963691745.1. Taxonomy (NCBI): domain Eukaryota; kingdom Metazoa; phylum Arthropoda; class Insecta; order Lepidoptera; family Tortricidae; genus Ditula; species Ditula angustiorana. The sequence continues at coordinate 6,784,228 of OY829496.1, read as the reverse complement.
TAGTAAGCAAACTTTTTGTTTGCCAGCCAATATTAAACCTGTCCGATTGGCCAGTGGTTAATACTGGCCAAGTGCAAACCTCGTAAAAGCCTATTTGAATTTTTGATCAAAGCCATTCCAAATTCAAATTGTTAACAAAGCCACAAAAAAACAAACGCACCATCGTCATAAATTTAAAATATGGCGGCGTATTTTCAGCCAGTACGCAACAGTTTACGTAGAGACTCGTAAATCTCTAGCTTTTAACTAATGCATGGATGAAACATAGTTTTGTAGTTCTGTGGTTACAAGCGTCTGTCGTAGTTCTTGTTTCCTAGGGAGTAAGGTCGAAATTTGAAAGGCGTTTGCTGTTTAGTTTTTAGGTACACTGTTGCTTAAAATACATGATTTTACACTTTAGAATGACGGTTATTTTCACTGAAACTTGAACAAAGATCAATGAAAAACAGACGTTTGATGTTTGAACAGTTAATTAATATTGTCCTACGCAAAAACCGCCATATATTAATCACCAATAAAAAAATGTTTTTATCAGGTTTAAAAATACTGGCAAGACCGTTACTATTTGAGTGTGGGTTGCAGGTTCGAGTCCTGCCATTGCACTAGATTTTTCTTTTTGTTATGCATGTAAATTTAGTAATACGTTTAATCTTTAAGATATTTATCTACGGACTTATGCAGCATAAATCGATTCCATTATATTCTAACCTAATCTAACTTTCGTTTACCTATTATACAATAAAGTGACTATTATAACACCCTAACTCTTCGTTTATAAATAAATCATCAAATGTTTATCACCAGCGAATTGTTTTGCTAATTTAAATGAACTTTGATTACTATTAACCAGAATCACGAGTAACCAAACTAGTTCGGTTGTCCCTTTTTTTCATTGTAGTCTTAAGAGTATTATGTATAGTCGACCAAGAAATTGCTTAACCATGTTTCAATCGTATTACAAGGTGATTAAGTTCAAAAGTGACTAAGCAATTACTTGGTCGAGTATACCCAGTGCTCTCCATACAAACGACGATGACGTTTTCCACCCTCTAAACATTAACCTATAGCTATGATATTTTTGTATGGTGTCATTATGCCCTAGAACTAGTTTTGTATGTTTTGATTTTTTTATATTCTTCATAGTTTCAAAAATATTCACTCTTTACTGTCTTCAATTAAACTTCTAAAATGCTAATATTGTCAAATTTATGAAGAATATTTAAAAAATCAAAACATACAAACCTAGTTCTAGGGTGTAATGACAACATACCAAAAAATCATTGCCTAGGTTAAGATTTAGACTAGTTTAGAGGGTGGAAAACGTTATCGCCGTTTGTATGGGGAGCGCTTTTTGAGGATGGGTTCACACTCCTCTTATGGCGTCAGTGCCAGTAACCATAGGCACGAGCTTTGTTTTTTTTCTACGCCGTAAAATTGTGCGCGCGGGCGAGGCTGAATTTAATTTGGGCGGTGCATGAAAAACATGGCTTGTTTTTATTTTAGGTGCAATTTTTCGTGCGCTGCAATTTCAGGCTTTTCCGTGTAATATTTTGGTTCAGATATTCGATAGAATCGAGTTGGTAATAATCGAAAGCCTAGTAATCCTAGTTTCTTAATTTATCTCTGTAAGGCAAAGGAATTTTTGTTCATACAGTCTTCGTGAGCGTGGCGTCACCCCATAGGTATAGGTTTAAGGTTTCTTAGTTTTAGTTGTAGTTTTAGTTCTTTTTAAGTTCAGGGCCCCACTGAAGATCAGCGCTGCTGCTTGCAGCAGCATATGCTGAGTGGGATCCTTTTCAGCATCAACCGTTGTTATTTTTCATCTGTATTCTTTCAGTTTCTTATTCTTTGCTGAATTAAACATTTTCTTTCTTTCTTTCTTTCTTTCTCTTTTCTTATCTGTTTGTGAATAAATCTTCTCAATCTCGCGCGAACGAAGTCGCGGGCTTCCGCTAGTTGTTTATTATTAGAACGTAACTTAGTTCGTATGAAAAGTCGTACGTACTGGCTCTTAAGACCCGTATTTAAGACAATGGAGCTAGACGCGATTTATTTAAATATTCCGTACTCCGCGCACCTGCTCCCTCATTCTAGACTCAACTCCAGTAGGTCAGATAGAAATAGAATGTTCCTGTCTTAAAGGCCATTTTCTCTTTCCGAAGGTTGGCTGGAAGACATCGCTGCTTAGCGATAAGACCGCCTGTTGTATCTTATGTAAAATTTCCCTGTATGTGTTCCTTTTTGTTTACTTGTGTGAATCAATAAAGAGTATTTGTTATTGTTGTTGTTCTTGTTGTTGTTGTTGTTACATGGTAAGAGTTCTCGCATACAAGTTGCATTACATTGCGGGCTACTGAGGTACGATGTGACCAATTAGTTGATCGAGCCGCGTAATGTAATTCAACTCGCATATGAGAACTCGCTTCATGTAAATGAGCCCTAATCCACAAAGACCTGCTCCTTTTCTTCTCTTTTCTCGATCACATTAAGGTAATAGTCCCAGTCTTTAACACTGACCCAATAATAAACGCAAAGATACGGAAATGTATGGGTAACAATGGTGTCAACTACTAGTACATACAATTCCCTAAGCGTGTCAAGCACTGGTACAGTATTACCTTAACCTAGTAAGACCAGAGTCCTTCATATGGGACAAATGTCAAACTGACGTTCAGCTCACTGTCTCAAACGATATGGTTCAAAATTCATAGAACGAAATTTGACGTGGGCCTTACGAGGTTAAATATTTTTTAAACTGGGGCCACTAAATAGACAGGAGTACTAACTAGGAAGCGTGTTCAAGGTAACAGGGGAGTGTAAACCCAGCAAAAACGCTCCCCATACAAGGCGATAACGTTTTCCACCTTTAACATATGATTTTTTTGATTGTTGGGTAGTTCTTCTCAAGCGTTTTAACCGCTACCCCTCTGTCTCGGATTTATTAACAAAATACTTCTAGTGTACATTAAATCAACGGTTGATAAGAGATCTGCAACGAAACCAGCATCTAAATTTATCAGAATTTTCCGTTTTTCGTCTTCCATGGAGCCAGTTATGGCGTGACAGAGCGGTAGAGGTTCAAACGCTCGAGAAGAACAACCCTGTTGTCATTATGCCTCAGAACTAGGTTTGTGTCAGTAATTAAATAAGTCTATTTAGTTACTAATATGTCCGGACTTTTATTAAATGTCCGGCTTTCTGCACTGATTTACATAGCTAGTTAAGAGGAGTGTGAACCCAGTTCGAAAAAGCGCTCCCCATACCAACGGCGATAATGTTTTCCACCCTCTAAACTTAAACCTATGGCAATGAGTTTTTGGTATGTTGTCATTTAGCCCTAGTTCTTCATTTATTTGACAATATTTCCATTTTTGGAGTTTAATTCAAAACAATAAAGCGTGAATATTTTTGAAACCACAAAGAATATTTAAAAAATCAGAACAAACAAACCTAGTTCTGGGCATAATGGCAACATCCAAAAAAAAACATGGCTGTAGGTTATGGTTTAGAGGGAGGAAAAAGTTATCGCCGTTTGTATGGAAGGCGTTGGGCTGTTGGATACACAATAGTCTCAAGAAGTTACCGCGTTTCAGACGTTTATCGTAACACAAACATACACTTTCGCTTTTGAGTTGTCACATTAACTTGTTCTCAGCGTCTACTGTGTTTTGTTATTTACAAAGTTTAAAGTCTTACCTCGTATCCGATAAGGGTCTTCCGTTGTATGGAGCTCCCTTTCCCCAGTTTATAGGTATGCTTTGTGTCTCAGGTGTTCCGTGATACTTCTACTATTTTGTATGTTAAGAGTAGAGACAAAACAAATGAAATACGTAGGTATACAATAATTTTTTTTTATGTAATAGAAAGGCTGGATTGTTTCCAGTGGGTCACCTGATGGTGAGTGATCACCACCGCCTATAGACACCCGCAACACCTAAGGCGGCTAAGATGGAATACCTCTTGTGTCAGTAATTGCACTGGCTGTCTTGCTCTCCACGCCGGAACACAACAGTTCAAGCACTGCTGCTTAGCGGCAGGATTAGCGAGCAAAATGGTGGTAGCGATCCGGACGGACCTTGCACAAGGTCCTACCACCCGCAAAGCCAGTGAAATTACATTGCAACAACAACAAATATTCTTTGTTCTTCTTCGGCCAACAGCTCAGTTTGGCTATTCTAAGAACCACCCTATTAGACGATGAAAATGAAATGAAGATGAAAATGAAAATGAAAAAAATATTTTGCAAGTAGGCTATATAGGCTCTTTTACATGTCTGAATCTACTAGCGCTTCGGAAAATGGAAGATATTACTGAGAAGAAACGCCCCAAGAAACTCAGCAGTTAATTTTTTTCCTGTCTTTTCAAAAGATATTGAGAGCGTTTTTTTTTTAATCTGTTTGTAATTCTAATTTAGTTTAGTATAATTAGTTTTTCCTTATTTTTCTTTATTTACTTAGAATGTACTATTCAAGAATTTCAACCTAGTCTATCTTCTTAAGAGAAACTACGACGCAATTCATATGAATTCTTGATGATATAGAGTCTTGAAATTATTATGTGAACAGTGAAATGAACCAAGGGAAATGTAGTCCTACTTACTTACGAAATTTATACGTATTTAGTTAATATTATGAGATTAAACAGACTGCGTCTTTTCACGAAATTTTTTGGAGGTTAATGGAAAGGAAATTAAGCTAAGCTTTTCAATAAAATACTGTAACCAAACCCCAATGTCAAGAAGTTAGATTTTTTTGCGTCACCTTATAGATAGTTAATCGGATATTGCTAGTCGATTTTCACCCACTTTTTATTTCTCAACCGTTTCAAATCAATCCGCGTTTGGGATTGATTTGAAACGGTTGAGAAGTAAAACAAAATAACCGTACAACAATTTTGAACAAAACGACACTGATTTGTTTACTAGAGTTTTATTAGAATTCATTCACAGATAGAAGTCCTATAGCAAAAGTGACAAAATTTAACAAACAAACGATTTGTTGCTCAAATATAAGAAGTTAAAAGTAGCTATGAAACCGGTACAAAAAAAAACGATACGAAGATACACAACGACATTTTAATGAAAAATGCAAATATATTATAATCTTAAATAACCCAGCACGTTTAATCTAAGAAAATTGCATATCTAGTTATGAGCGGAGCATGAAAATTCAACACAGCAGAGCTCATATTTCAGATTATTAAAGACCTAACTAAATGTCGGTTCACTTTTGCATAACATCGTATTCAATCCGTATTAGTTGGAGCATAAATTAAGTTCCGTTCCCGAGTAAGATATGTGAGATATTTTCGGACTAAATCTTAGTGAGATTAATCGAATTCCAGTGAAGACGTTTATTTGCATTTATGTTCAAATCTGCATGTTGATTGTTGACTGCTTGTTGGGATTCACGGGTGTTCGGGATATGCTATCTGACAGATATATTTGGTTATTAAATAGATACCTCTCTTGGAATTTCTCGCGTCATCGCTTCAGAAATGAGGAGATACGCACAGAGTACATAATAGTACTAACGTACAGAAACTTCTCTTTTTCGACCGCGATTAAACGAATTCCAATATTATTAACTCGCACAAAAACTTCGTATTACTTCAAACACATTCGTCAGGCGGCTCGCGTCAAAAGGAACGCGCCGCCCGCGTCCGCCTTCCCATCGCAACTCCCGGTGACACATTAGGTTTGCGCTGCATTCGTTTTCAATTACACTGACACAGCGAGGGCGAGTGAGCAGACGCGCGGCGTGCCGACAACCTATTGCGATTTGACTACTCTGTAGGCAAGGCGGCCGAGCGTACCTACAGTGCGGAGTGGAACCTCCCTGACCAAAGTACAGTGCACATAGCATAGCACGAACCTTCTCTATACCGGTAAAGAGTACTGTGTACAGAGCCTTGAAAAGCGCTCTTCGTACAGAATAGAATAGAACAGGACAGAATAATTTATTCATCAAATCGTTGTCCGTTACACTAGTTAGTAACATAATGCACAACAGATTGATATATCAAAGTTACAATTACAATTTTACGAGTTAATTGTAAACTAAGTACACGTAAGATATATAAATAAATACATATAATGTAGGAGCGGTGTCTTCTGACCCAAGCTTTTTCAGGTTTAAAAGGAGATTCCAGTCACTAATATTGTTATGTACGAACACTTATGAAAATAAATCATTTTCGTTTTTTCATTTTCAGTTGTATTAGTAATTGATTCAAATAAATCATACATAAGAATTATTCTATATGTATTGTTAGACTGATTGTTAGTCATAAATTAATTAACATTATTCAAAGTTTGACCTAACAGCAAACGTTTTTAGTTGTGATTGGAACCTGGACTCTCCAGTTATATCTTTGTGTCCAGTGGTAACATAGATGTCGCTTCATCCCCAAAAAGTATCTTATATCCTTCTCCGAGTGTCAAACTATACCCGTACCAAATTTCATCGAAATCGGCGCAGCCATTTAAGCGTGAAAGCCGGACAGAGAGACTTTTACATTTATAGTTTGTAAGTTTGGATATCAACACGAAAATTATGAATGCAAATAAAGTGTGTGAGTGTGTTCATTCTATGTACGCTGTAATTAACTTCTTAGTGGACGAGGGCAGGTCGACAAACATTGATGAGGCATAAATATATAGCTTTGTGCAGCGTAGTCTTAAAGTTGTGGCTACGAAATGTGATACACGATCAAACGCGCCTTTAAAAGATCGCAGCCAAATTTTTACAGCTGCTTTATTAGTGAAATATACTTAGACAAGTTTTGGTCAAAACGGACATGTTTTTTTTATAGAAGGGGCAGAAATACTGGAAGAGATCCCTAAAAGAGGTAAACTCGCCTTTGTGCATCACTGTATCGGTTTTGTCATTTATGTTTTTTTGTACAATTAGGATTTACATACATAAAAGCAAGTAGGCGGTACTTTTAAGTAATACAATACAATAACTCTTTATTGAACACCACAAAACACAAAAAAGGTGCAATATAGAGAGACATAACAAAAGGCACACAATAGGCGGTCTTATCGCTTAAAGCTAATACATAATTATTTGCATGCTTATATGTGTTTATAGTTGCAAGCAATGAAACTGCAGCGATTTTCTGGCTTTGGCCAGTCAGACATACTCGTAGCGTCATTTACGGCGTAATAATTGCTCCGTTTCATCGCTTTCTACCTTGGTTTATAAATCCACCTTTAGACTTCTAATTATGCAACGATTATATAACATAGTAATAATTATTCACCGCGATCGAATAATTCTAGGGTAGAAAAGTTATAGATAGTACTCAAATTCCAATTGGTGTTGATCCAGTATCAAAGTCAAAAAGTCAAAGTTATTTATACATTTCTGACAACTAAGCACCGGCTCGGAAAAAACCTCTTAACGAGAAAAACGGGAAAAAACTCAACTAGGTTTAATTTTCAAACCAGAACACGCATAGTCGGCGAAACTGAAGAAGCTGTTCTCAAATCTGTGACCAAAATAACGATTGTTGGCGTTCAATTTGTAGTGTTTTCTTGTATCACGTTTCAGCCGAGATTACATTACAGTCTGTGCTAGCTTCCCGTTTACTATGTCGGTTCAGGGGAGAAATAAAGGGAAGAAAGGAAAACTCGAATATTTTTTTAGGGTTCCGTACCTTAAAAAGAAAATAAGAACCCGTATAGGACCACTTTGTTGTCTGTCTGTCTGTCAAGATCCTTTTTGTAGCAATGTTTAGAGATTTCGAAATGAAATTAATATTAAATATGCTAAGTCTGCAGTTCCTTCGAGATGTAAAATATCAAAGGTTTCAACACAGTCAAAAGATACGAGATATCTTTTACATCTACAAAGGACTACAAGAGCTCAGTATTTGCAACTAATTTCAATTTTTTGAGCAAAAGGGATCTTGACACACTGACAGACAGACAAACAAAGAAGTGCTCCTATAAGGGTTCCTTTTAGAATTCCGTACCCAAAGGGTAAAACGGGACCCTATTACTAAGACTCCGGTGTCCGTCCGTCCGTCCGTTACCAGGCTATATCTCATGAACCGTGATAGTCAAGACAGTTGAAATTTTCACAGATGATGTATTTACTATAATTGTATTCTATAATACATACTCGTACATATTGTACATGGACATATATAAAACTTAAACTAAAACTAGGGAAATTAAAACTAGGTGAGGTCCCCCAGGTCTGATCCCTGCGGTAGGGTCCCCACGATGCTGGCTGCGTTTCCCCTCTGGATTGATACACCAATCCGTTGAGCAAGAAACGAGCCAGCTGTAGGGTCCAATAGAATATTAGCGGGTTTGTGATGTATTTCTTTTGTCGCTGTAACAACAAATACTAAAAAACAGATTAAAATGAACATTTAAGGGGGCTCCCATACAGCAGATTGATTTTATTGCCGTTTTTATAGATAGTAATATGGAAACCTTTGTACGCGAGTCCGACTCGCAATTGGCCGGTTTTTTCCTTACCGTATGGAACCCTAAAAGGGGAAGTTTGTCATTCGTTCACCTGTTACAACACATAGCCAGACAAAATTAATTAAAGCCTGTTATTTATTCTAACCTATAAATAACAATAGGTTATTAGGGTCCGAAGGGTGTCGGGTTATATGACTTACATGCTACGCGAATAACTGCCTTATGACAAGGGTTTAGGGTTGGGCATTGATTGGCGACCAATCTTCATTACGGGTAATATTTAAGAGTATGTGACGTTAATAGGGAAAAGCTACGCCATTTTTTATCACTTTTTTCCATTTTCAACCTCTTGTGGTTATTAAATACTAGCTTTTGCCCGCGACTTCGTTTGTCTGAAATTAGTAGCCTATCGCCGTCAGGGGTAGTGTAGCTTTCTATTAGTGAAAGATTTTTATGGAATCGGTTCAGTAGGCCCAGAGATTACCCCCTACATACAAACAAACAAAAAACAAAGTTTACCTCTTTTTTTGTTAGCATAGATTAGCGTAGATGTAGATAGTGGGGATTAGTGTAGACTAGTGTTGATTACATACTAACTCCCCCTCCCCCCCCTTAAACCTCCTTCCTTTTTCAGGAATACAAATTCTAAATTTCATGTTTTTATCTTCTGTGGTTAGGGCTGTAAATTTTGTATTAGCCAGTCACTAACAGAAATATTTTAAATTATTATGTGTATGAATTAGAAGAAAGAATGAAAGAGTGATTTTCAGAAAAAAAACCTAAGTACCTACGTTAACTTCGTAAAAATATTTTTAGGAGAGCAACTTTATGTTACACCATTATCACAATAAATAATAATCCCTAATTTTTAAACACGTGTTTTGGAATTAAAAATAAATAACAGGTGATTTCGATATGGCCGCCATCACAATCAATGTTAAACCTTAAGACGTTTGTCCTAGAGTTTACATTCAAGTAAACTTAACTTCGAGAAACTTTTCAAATATATTCAAATGTATGAAAAATGAATAATTTCTCTTTTCAATAAAGTTCAAAGCCGTGTCGCGTTTGTTTAGGGCCTGATATGATAAATAACAATTTATGCAAATTGTATGAATGTTTCATACAACGCATAAATGATTCATACAATTCGCATAGTAGGTTATCCTAATGGATTTCACATAAATAATGCAGCTCAGGTTTGAGCTATCGCCTTTGAACGACTCCCTTTAAATAATTAATATTCAGGCGTTACGTTGCGGAGGTCCATAACAACAAACTGGAACAAATTACCTTGCTACTCTGCGAATGTGTGTTACCAGTGATGACTTATGGCACTGAAACGTGGCCGCTTACTATGGGCCTTATAAGAAAGCCCAAAGTCACGCAACGAGCTATGTAGAGGGCTATGCTTGGAGTTTCTCTGCGTAATCGAATCAGAAATGAGGAGATCCGCAGACGAACGAAAGTAACCGACGTAGCCCAGCGGATTAGCAAGTTGAAGTAGCAGTGGGCAGGGCACATAGCACGGAGAACTGATGGCCGATGAGGTCGAAAAGTCTCGAATGGCGGCCGCGTATTGGCAAGCGCCGCGTAGGACGACCGGCCACAAGATGGTCCGACGGCGCTGGTTGCATGCCGCTCCCAACCGGTCACTTTGGAAATCCATGGAGGAGGCCTATGTTCAACAGTTAACTTCTTGTGTCTGAGATGATGATGATGATGACTCCGCAAGTGTGTGTTTTTGCATGTGTCGGTACGGTTACTGTTAGCGCGGAGAATCTAATGAAGGTACAAAGAAACGAAGGTTTCTATAAGACCTAGGGTGAAAGACTGAGGAGAGCCACCAGCGATAAAGTGGACTGTATAGGTTTTGGGATTCGGTATGCTAGGCAATACAAGATGGCAGTCAGCGGGAATTAGAGCACGCCTACCTTTGATGATCCTCGAGGAGCTGGCAGCGCCACCAAGGCCAGGGCGTCGTTCCAGGGTCCAGGGTCGGACCAGAGCTAATTCCAAGAGCGGCGGTCTTCGCACACCACTAACAACACCACAAATGTTCTTGTACGGTCTAAAAATGGCCAACTCAGTGTCCTTTCACTAGGATTTGCACTCGCGACGTGTCGAGAGGCAGAAGACTTGATTTTAAGCCTTTTTTTCTAATTTTTCGGAAACAGCAAGCACGTGCGTGTCGGCTTGCTAAATAGTTCTCGAACTCTCCACCGGAGAGTCACGGCGGGCGCTGTTTGAACCCGCCAATCACAGGCGCGCTTGGATGGCGCGCGCGATAGACGATACGTAGGCGTGCAAGAGGGAAAGGGATAGGTATAGGACTGTAACTGACTGCCAACCTAACAAACTATTCATTTTTATAGATAAAGAAACGGCGCATCGAATATGAACCTATTTTGGCGTTACCAGTTACGGTCCTGGAATGATACGCCCTAGTATGAATTAGAATTAGAATTATTTATTTGTTTGTGAAACACAGGTGAGTTACATAAAGGTCTTATCCTATCACAGTTTCTCTGTGATCTGCCTTTCGGCGTACAAACGTTTCACTTAGATCTAAACTATTCTATTCTATTAACTAGGAGCATGCAAATAAGAACAGATAAAATTAAATTAAACCAATTATAAATCGATGTCAATTTTTATACAATTATTCTTTTTATTTCCACTGGGAACAACAAACAAATACAGTTAACATACGAATAAACCTATTTCATAGGTTTAGGCTCTGTCTTCAAAGAAATCATTTACAGTGTATTAATTAATTAATTAATTCTTCGATTTTTTTCTTAAACACGTCTAATTTTAGTTCTATGAGGGTCTTTGAGTAGTCGGAAACCTGAACTTAACCAGGGGGGTTCCACTCCGCACTGTAGGTGCGCTCGCCGCATAACCTATGGCATAGGTTAATCAGGTTGCCGGCATGCCGCGCGCGCGCCCGTTCACTCTGTGTCGCGCGTTGTGATAGTATTATAGTAAGCAGCCGAACCCTAGCGGTGCGCCAGGGCATTGCGGGTGGAAGGCGGACGCGGGCTGCGCCTTCCTTTTGACGCATGCCGCCTGGCGAATGTTTATGAAGTAATACGAACTTTTTGTGTCTGATCATAAAGTTGGAACACGTTTAATGGTGGTCGAAAAAGAGAAGTTTCTGTACGTTAGTACTATTATTTATTCTGTGACTTAACTTTATCTCGGTCATGTTGGGTGGCGCCGGTGTGTTTTCCATCGTGATACTCGTGATCGAACGTGAAGCCTCCAATTTGCCCAGCAAACTGCAATTTGTCGGGTGTGAATGCCCGCAAATTGGGGCTTTATTAGGACATTCTGTACGCGATGCAATTGCCACTTTCGTACAAATATTTCATCAGGGGTCTTATTGCGGGGTGGCCGTGTGTTTGTGTTTTGTGGGACAGTTTGTTTCGGTATTTTATTGTTTGTTATGCTGAGCGAGGAGCGTATTGGATACGTATATTTCCTAAATACTATTATAGTACTACTAGCAGACGTGTTTGACTTCGTTCGCATGAAATTAGTAGTAACCTATGCCCGTCAGGAATAGTGTAGCGTTCTATTAGTGAAAGAATTGTTGAAATCGGTTCAGTAATTTTCAGAGATTGCCCCCCTACATACAAACAAACAAAAAACAAAGTTAACCTCTTTTTTTGTTAGCATAGATTAGCGTAGATGTAGATAGTGGGGATTAGTGTAGACTAGTGTAGATTACATACTAACCCCCCCCCCCCCCCTTAAACCTCCTTAAACATACAAACAAAGGTTACCTCTTTGTTTTATTATAGTGTGTTTTTATGTATAGGTCCTATGATTATGATTTAAATGCTTAGTTGCCTATAACCAAAATTGAAAATGTGTGTATACTAACTGTTATTTTAATTGTAAACTCGTAATACTATTGTATTTAGGCAATTTGACTGCATTGAAAATAAAACAAAAAATCACCAAGAACATTTTTATTTATCTATCTATTATATATATTCGCCTTTGTACATCACTTTATGTCTTTTTGTCATTTATGATTTTTTTTGTACAATAAAGAATTTACATACATACATACATATATATATATTATACTATATATCTATCAATTAATAGATTCCGGACATTACTTTGCAAAGGTCCATATCAACAAAGTGGAACAAATAACCTTGATACTCCGCGAAACCAGTGTCGTTCACATACAACACATGCATAAACTGTAATAAAATGTTACGGTTACGTTATATCTAAGTCAATAGTAACACATTTACTGCCACGTAGCGCTACGAGCTACGGTCATAGCTCGTGGCAGCAGTTTTCCTCTTTGTAGCAAACATCCTCTACGAACAAAGAACCCGACTAGCGGGCTCTTTGCACTTAACGTGGTGGGTGAATTTAGGATGGTATCATTTTTGATTCCTATTGTAGCATCAGCCACGCGCAATTGTTACTTCTGGTCTTACGATTTAAATACACAGGTAATTTGTTTAATTTTTTAAATATGGATCTCAGTAAACTCACACCTGGGTCCATTAATTATTTAGGTATTATTATTAATACTACTTTGATAGTAAAACACTACATTATTAATAAAGACTGATTTTGACCGAAACAATTAGGGATATTACTAATTTCCTAGCAATTACGGGACATTGTGTTCCAATTTGTTTTGGTTATAAATATCTTGAAAGTACGTTTCATGTTTATTATAAATCTAGTGTCGACAAAGGGCAATCTGCTGTTTGATTTCAGCGCCACCTTGTAAAGACAACGTACAACTTTATTGGGAATATCCTGGTCACACGGCGATGTGGTCACCGTTGTTTGTAACGAGGCAAGCTTGATTAATAGTGAAGCCAGACGATCGTCGCCAACGCTGACATACCGACTTACTTTCTCAACGTCATATCTACCCGAATTACTACTTACAAAAACAACCTTATCGTAAATTTCACAGAGTTGGTTATCCAAATTTAACAATTCGGTAATTACGACGTTGACAAAGTAAGTGGACGATATATAGTCAAGAAATATAACGGTTTGTCACTTTTGCACTGTATTACAATGGTGATAAGGTGCAAAAGTGACAAACCTTTGGATTCTTGGACTGTGCTCGAATAGTGCTTTAGAAACTGAGGTATATTTTAGTGGACAGTATTATACAGGGTGTAAAAAAGTATTCGTCTTTTCCACTCTGTTTATTATATGGGATATATATAGTGTATCTCTACCAGCTCATAGAAATGGATTGTTTAAGGCATCAAATAAATAATGAAATAAAATATACTACCTACTCAATGCGGTTAAATTTGAAAACTCGGATAACATGGAGCCGCCTTACAAATAACATTAAACGTTCAAATACTTGTAACTGTCAAAGGAGAGATGATATTAAAGAACCAACGAATTCAAATATATTGCGGTAAAATACGTTACAAAACCTTCTTTTTATTTTAAAAATGGTCGTTTAAAATTTTAATTTTATTTGTTTAATCCCACGCGTTATTGGACCGAAGTACCAGGAACATGCCCTTTGACTTGAAATGTGAACAGAGTGACAAAACCGTCGACTGGACGACCGTTTCTTAGAAAAAACATTTTATTCTGTCTATGAATATGATATGGTAATTTTAAGTATTAATTTAATTTATATTTGGACAGTTTTCAGTCTTGACATTTTTATTTTTAATTTTATCTGTAACATTTGATTTGCATTTTAAATGTTTTGACAATCCTAAATGGAGATTATTTGCTACTAAAATAATAACTTTGTCATTGTTTTTCGATTTATTTTTACCTACTTTACGTTAATATTTTTTTCTTTTGACGATCTCAATGTACATAGATGTAGCTTTGGCAAGCACAATTTATAGGTAATGATATATTGAGAAATAAATAAACCTAAACCTATTTATTTTAAATGTGAATTTTCAATTCAGCTTTTTTTTACATTTACTTTTTATTTTAATAAAACTTTATAAAAAAGGAATACATAACTTAAAAACTAACCTTAAAATAAACTTAAGCTACGTACTAAAAAATCCCCCCCCCCCCCCCCGAATCGTGCCTGGCTCAAAGGTCCCCATTACGCCAGCCGCATTCCCCCGCTGGATAGCAATGGACACTTGCTGAATCAATTTAGCTTCTTTTATTTAGTTTTTCTTAACGCTTCTTTGCTTTTATGTTGTTTAAATAACACTGTATTTATATTTACATCAGCAAAACTAAAGTGAACATCGAAAACCCGCCACGTGCTCAGCGAATTCAGAATTCTCGACGAAATGGAAATAGGATTCGACAAAGCGATTTGATCAGAAATGCGTACCTGCAAAAAAAGCAATGCCCGAGTTATGTGCGCAATAAAGTTCCCGCAGTCGGCAGGTAAACAATCGGGAACGTAAAAAAAAAGATTTATTTCCAAGATTGTGCGTTCCGTAAATAAATGTGGCTTTGAACTATTTGTCTGGTATATGCTGGAGGGAAGGAACGTTACAAACTTCCTATGACCCTAAAATGACTGGCCAGAGGCGTCTCTAGCCCATGTAGTGCCCGTGTGCAAACATTACCCTAGCGCCCCCTAGTAAGCGCGCGGTCAAAATTGTATGGTCACAGAGTTCAAGTAACAGCGCCCCCTAGGACCGCTACGCTCTTGTGCAACGCACACTCTGCGGCATAGGTAAAGAAAGACGCCTCTGTGACCGGCCTTGGTTTAATTTATCTCCTTAGCGTCTGTGTCATACAGTAGGGGAAAAATATTCACGTACCACCTTAGAACCCTATCGCAATGACGCGACGCGTTAAACGCCAGGCTATGTCATACAAATGTCATGCGTATGTCTCTTCGACTAGGTTCTACGGTGGTACGTGTTTCAATTTCCTTGACTGTATACCTACATAAATACATTTGAAAAACATAACCCTACGTTCTGGTTAAAAGGTAGACACAAGAAAATGAACCTTGTTGATAGGCTTGAAATGTACCTAAAAGTTATCTAGACTGTAAAACGAGGATAGCGGTAATAAAACAACAGCGAATCATTAGGCATTTCAACTTTTCTCGTTACGCGCAACAATAAAGTACTATTATTACACAGTAGAAGTCAAAACAGCAACAACGGAGCACAAACTTAGTAAATAAGAGGCTGTTCATTTATTACGTAAGACAATTAAAGGGGGGCAAACAAGTCTTATTTTTATTACGTAGGGGTGGGAGGATGTCTAGATTATTCTTACGTAAGATCACACAGACGTTACTTTACAACACAAACGAACGCATTTTAATAGTTTTGTTATTTTTTTGTTCGCAATTTTAATAAATACTTACGAAAAACTGCAAGGGGCGAAGGAGAGTTAATCCAAGTCTTATTTTTTCTTACACAAGGGCTAGAGGGGAAAAGCGGGCAGAAAGGGGTTAAAATTGTCTTACCTACATCATCATCATCATCATCTCAGCCACAAGAAGTCCAATGTTGGACATAGGCCTCGTCCATGGACTTCCGAAGTGACCGGTTGGAAGCAGCATGCAACCAGCGCCTTCCTGCCACCTGTATGAGGTCATCGGACCATCTTGTGGCTGGTCGTCCTACGCTACGCTTGCCAATACGCGGCCGCCATTCGAGAACTTTTCAACCCCATCGGCCATCACTTCTCCGTGCTTAGCCCTGCCCACTGCCATTTCAACTTGCTAATCCACCTACATAATGAACACCCCCAAAACACAGAACTCATTCGTGTGTAACATGTAACCATTTTCCATTCGTCTCAAATTTTAAATACGCTATTAAAGTTCAAAAGTCAAATAATGCGAAAGTTTATTCTAGAACAGGTAGACGTCACATTTTGTCAGTCTTCGTAGACAAAACAATACAATACAATATCCTTCATTGAAACCCACATTACAATTTGACAGAATTACAGATAAATCTTTAACATAGGTGTCCAAAAGACGATCTTATCGCTTGAAAGCTATATCTTTCAGACAACCCTTGGATAGAGATAGAAATTAAAACTAAGATGATAGGTTGGTATGTGGTGCAGAAATAAATAAAACAGTGAAACTAGATTATATAACATAATAATATATCTGCCATTATCCTAATTCTTCTTAAACCCATTAAATATCAATTCACATTTATTTTAATTTTTAGTTTCCAAGCAAAATCATAACGTATTCCATTGACGCCGCCATTCTCGGGCCCTGACATTGCTACAAACATAGACCACAAATAGTTATTTTTTAATTTCCTACATATATTTATACACAAAGTGAACGGTCAAATCAATAAACCTCATTCCGTAATAGTATGTTGTGGTAAGTACTGCTCACAGCTTTCCTGTGACATTATCGTAATAAAATTCAACATTGTTTAGTTTTAACAGCATGTTTTGTTCATGGCTGAATGGAGGACGCTTATGACATACGTTTAACATCGTTTACCATTGAAATACCTAAAAACTTTTTATCAAATAATCTCTTCACCGAAATAAAATTTTATTTCACCAACGGTCGTTTTTGCTGAAACCGTTTGGACTTGGTCATAAATCTTACCTAATCTAACATACGTGTAGATTTATTAGATAGTCAGTTGCTGGGTGCAGTTTGAATCGGCCGGTTCGACCGGGGTAGCATCACATGCTCACAGCATACCGCCGTGAACTAGCCTTCTGTATCGTTTCGAGGGATGAGTATAGAGATGTAAAGGCCCACGGTGTGGGGTACTTAAAATAAATACACAAATAAATGTTCGAAATATTTAAAAACTTTGGTGGAATTTAGCTTTCCGTGTTGCCGAAAAGTTGTGCACAGTTTTAGGAGATCTTTTTAAATGGCTTCTGCCGTAGCTTAGTTTGTGTGTTTGATTAAGATCCAGTTTGTTTAATATAACTAAATATAGCGGCATTTTTAGTATGCACAATACCGGGATCCCGGGAGTGGTCATACTAGAAAAACCGGTACCGGTTAAAAGTCTTACTCGCGCCATACTGCTACAGTGGGTCCTTAAGGGTCCTAAAAAAAACAGTGTGGCAGGTATCAGCTGCAACATTAGGCTGTGTGTAGCGAATGCAAACCCGGTTATTTTTGTTAAGAAATAACCGATTAAAACCGGTTTTACTTAGAGGAAATAACCGATTAAACTGGTTTTACTTAGAGGAAATAACCGATTAAAACCGGTTTTGCTGAGAGGAAATAATCGGGCCTGCATTCCCTAGCTGTGTGGGGCCCATTTTACGCTGCTCGGCACAACTTTTTCTTCTTTCCTTTTTATAATATAATAATGTGTTTTGTAGCTAGGCTTTTAAGTATTTTGTTTTATTTTCTCTCTTGTGTTGTGTCGAAAGTGTAAATACAGGAATGTACCATTTCTTACAATATTTTAACCCCCCCCCCCCCCTCGGTGACCACACGAAATAAATGCTAAGGACCCCCCTTTAGTTTGCACGTAGTAGTTCATAAAATTTTGCCTAATATTTGTCTTTATTAATACGGCGTTTGTCGCTTGACACCGAGTGCGTGCATACCTATAGTTACGATATGAATATAGCTTGAAAAAAAAGTGACATTTCACTAGAGATATTGACTACGTGGCAAAAACCAAAAAGTGACCTACTGTGGTATTTTGAAGAAGTATTATGGGTACATTCCCAAAACGTATTCAGTATTCAGTATTATTTATTGCAACATTTTACATAAGCTTGTACAATGATACGCTTTTAGGGCGTAGCAAATTAGAACTTATAAACTAAAAAAAAAAAACTAAAAGTAACAATTCCACGTCCAAACAATATGAACAAAATAACATATTAAATTATTACAGTACGTAATCGAAAGTATTAATTTTTAATTTTTTTCGATTTTTCTTTTTGTATTTTTTTTACATTCAAATTAAATTTTAAATGCTATATAATGAATGACAACACAAAGAAAAATTAGGGTAATGGCAGGGTTCGAACCTGCAACATCAGCATTCCGTGCCTTGCGTATTCCAGTTTCCGGCACATTACCGCTAAACAGCTACGCTATTACAGTACAGTATCGTTATCATTTATCGAATACAATTGAGTTTATACTAAACTAGCTTCTGCCCGCGGCTTCGCCCGCGTGGCCTACAGGAAACAAATGACATCTACATTTGAAGCGCAAAAAATGTGTTTATTTTCGACTTCAAATTAGAAACCTTGAAATTATCAGTGGTTCTCTAATATATTAAGCATGTTATTATACATATAAACCTTCGTCTTAAATCACTCTATCTATTTAAAAAAACCGCATCAAAATCCGTTGTGTAGTTTTAAAGATCTAAGCATACATACGTACAGTAGTGATTACAATTAAGAGTTCAAATTAAAGTATCAGGTAGGTATGTATAGTCGACCAAGTAATTGCTTGACCACTTTTGAACTTTATCCCTTTGTAATACGGTCGAAAAGTGGTCAAGCAATTTCTTGGTCGACTATACATTTACAGTTGTTAAAACGTCTTTCTTTCCTTCCCTTAGAAGAACCGTCCGCAAAACTCGTTTTGTTCAAGTGTACCTGAATAATTGTCAAATACTAGAGAATCCCGATAAGCCTCCGGGCACTTAGACCAACAATATCCAGCAATATGTTCCCCTGGTAGTATTATGGCTTGTCAGACCCTTGTCAGGGAACACAGCGTTATATTATAAGCTACATTTAAGGGTGCTCAGTAGAACGGCTCACAATACAATTGGGAATGAAATACATATTTATTTCAAAACTCACAGAAATTAAGAACGTCTAGGTATTTAAAATGTCTAATGAGGCTTAAAGGCAACGACATTTATGTTACTACTAGACAAGGTCCTCAGTATAAACTGCGTCACCTTTCGGGAGCACACTAAGTACAGTAGAGGAAATATATTCAGGTACCACCTTAGAACCCTATCGCAATGACGCGACACGTTAAACGCCAGGCTACGTCATACAAATGTCATGCGTATGTCTCTTCGACTAGGTTCTACGTGGTACGTGTTTCAATTTCCTTGACTGTACATTGGTGAGAAGTGCTGACGCCGAATTACAATAAAGAAGAACATGGCGATGGTCCCTATTTATGTAGGTACAACGAATTTTGTTTCAAATACAAATATTGATTTCGTCATCACAGGTATAAAACATTCATTAATTTCGAAATCCTAGTTTAATTGGAAAATTGCAAGTAAATTAGTTACGTTAATTAAACCTCAAGTCCTATCTTTAATGTGCGTACTTAATTGTTAATCACTTTTACGTGTCACATCTAACCAAATATGCGAAAAATGTTCAATAAAACAGCTTTCGCGGATTCAAAGTACAGCGTCTGCTTCTTACGCTTGCACACAAGCGACTAAATGAGTTGCGCTACCGGTAGCGTAACGCAGTGGCAGTGTTTCTGTCCGTAGAGCGTGTCTAGTTGTAACTTAAATGTCGTTGCTTAAACGCGATCATAAATTGTTTATTTACCTCGATATTTCGACCGTATGAGTCGTAGCAGTGGCAAATACTGTCCATGGACAGACATCAGTCAGTCACCATTTTATTATATTATGAATATAACCTTACGAGTATATACCTTTAACGCTATGCTAAGTTTTTTTTTACTCAAAATTGAGTTCAGTTCCTTTTTAATTATTTTTAATTTATTGAAAACAAAATGGTTCATAATTTAAAAAAAGGCAAGCACAACGTTTATGGCAATTTAAATTTTGTAGTGACCACCTTAACGTATAAACAGAAATGATAGTGATATCACGATATAAGCTACCTACTAATTGGGGTCCAAATTGAATTATCCCAATGGTTAATAATAGCTGAAGCGGATATCGAATTTAATAAATGATACGTTTCATTTCCCCTATCAACTGACAGGGGCTTCATCTTCCATTATATCCGTTTCACCACTATTGCGGGTGGCAGGACCTTGTGCAAGGTCCGTCCGGATTGCTACAAACATCTTGCTCGCTAATCCTGCCACAAAGCTGCAGTGGAGTCCAAAACTGCCGGTGGTGGTGGTGGTGGTTGAGTTTGTATGATATAATTTTTTTCTGGTAGAAACGTTGGAGAGTGGGTTTTTGCATGAAAAATATATACGTCACACAGATGCAGCTATTTTGGACGTGCATAGCGGTGTAGTTTCGCGGAGTAGCAAGGTCTTTTGTTCCGGTTTGTTTCTACGCAAAACAATAACCCCGAAAACGATATTTTATCAACAACAAAGATATTTTCTTGTGAAAACACGGTATTACTCTTCATACAGGAAACGTATAACAATAAAACTCCCATTTCTTTTAAGTCACAGGCTATTATTTATGGTTAATTGAACTTACCTAAAGTGAACTTCAACCAAAATTATACGAGTTGCTGCATCCGTAGAGATTTAATAAACCATGTAGTCCGTTTTCCGTGGTACTGCATCTTCACACGATTTTTAGAAAACCTTTTTAGAAATCTAAAAAGAAAAAAGGCTGAATGCATATCAATTCCTTTACCCCTTTCCCAAGTGTCACGTAATAGAAAGTGCGGCTGTCATTCGTTTTAGAGTAATATCTTCTTAATTCTGCTATTTTTGGGGCAACTTAGCAAACCTAAGGGAGGGTAGGGACCTTAAATCTCTACGGATGCAGCAACTCGTATAATTTTGGTTGAAGTTCACTTTAGGTAAGTTCAATTAACCATAAATTATACTTCATTGCTGCATCCTAGGAGATTTAATAAACCATGTAGATGTTTAGCGCTCCAATGCAGAATTAAAGGCAGTTTTAAAGAAAGACATGTGTACTTAACTCAGTCAGGTTGTAAGAGGTAAAGTAACCCTTACTGAACATAGCTACGTTACACCATTAATTAAAACCTCAGCAAAAAAACTCACCCTCGCGTAGTGTCTACTAACGGTAAATCATATAATATAGTGAAGCAGACAGAAGACCTGGTCTAGCCAGCTGCGTGTTTGATGGCGTCTATGGAGACTCCGGTGCAGCGCAGCGCAGCGTTGCTGAACCATCGACAGTTTGACTATTTATAGTTGAACTCGAAACAAAAAATATATTGCAAATAAATAAAAAAGTATCACAATACCGATAGGCCCATCGATAGCATCGGTACCATCGATAGTTATTAAAATCCAATACCATCGCTAGATATGGTGTCGCAATGCTAGTGCAGCGAGCCGCCAACATTGCCGCATGCTGTTAGAGGAACAAAAAACCTCGACAAGGGGTTGACAATGAATCGGTCAGCGACTGTTAAAAAAGACGTGTTCAGTCTAAGTAGGCAGAGAGAGTTTTACTGGGCGAATGCTAGGATTTCCTAGAAAGTAAAGGAGTCTTCTTTGGATTAGCTCTATTAGCAGTTGATGTTTTGATTACATCGTCTATTGTGAGATTAATGTTTATCTTGTTTGTTACAAAACTTTTGATTTTAACAAACCACAGTGTCTGTATTCAAAGGCTTTGTACCTTCAGTTGATAAGCCCAGAAAAAAAAAAAAAAAAAAAAACAAATAACAAAAAATTTTTTGGTCATTAGTTCTAAAGACAATGACTCATTCGCTGAATGATTAGAAAGGTCAGATAATACAATGCCAAAATCCCAACCATTTTGATATCTTGGTACATTAGGCCTAATTAGAAAAAAAAAAACAAATCTGTTAACACTATTATGGGTACGGATTTCTTTAACAGGTACCTAATTTGAGCGATGATGCTGATCTAATATAAATGATTTCAATGTGACACATTTGGCCCCATTTTTAACAAACTTCAGTATTAGAAATTTTACATTTCTGGCCCAGTTGCTTTAAAAGGTGTCATGCTGGGAAAGAATGGATGTGATGTTCTAAAAGTGTGGGGGAACTATTATTTTCATTTGGTGTTAAAAGTAAAAATAATAATAATACCTTTGAAATACTTTAAAGGACATGAAGAAGCCATGGCTGGCCTGGCCAATAAAGAACTATTTATACTCCAGTTGTTTCATCATAATGATTTCTTAATACACAAAGATAGGGGATGGAAAAAAAAAAAAAACATAAGAGAAAGAAACTGTTGTTCCTGTCAAAAAAATTGAGGATTAAATGTATCAATTTTTAAAAGAAAAATACTTCTGGAGCTTACTGCCAACCTTGCTGCTTCCTAGTTTTTTCTGTGATCGTATGAATGACTTCGCAAATTACTATATAATATATATATATATATATATATTTTTATTTATTTTTTATTCATATATTATTATTATTTTATATTGATGGTCGAAATAAATAATTGCTCGACTTGGCGGGGGCACTACCGTGCCCCCCAGATTCTAATTTACTCTGTTCTATATTTATGGTATTAATGTAGGAATTGTCTCCCGCCCATCCTATTTATATGAATAACTAATACCAGTATGGTGTCGTCAATCCTTAATAAAATTTCTGAGCTGTTCACATTTTGACGGAAATACTTTAATGCTATAGAAGGTACTAACAACTCCAAATAGGTTAAGGTTATTTTTTTTTTATTTTTTTTTATTATTATTATCTTCTTAAAATTATTAGTATTATTATTTTCAATTTTTACTAACAATTTATTGTGATATAGAAACTTCCCCGTCTCGAAAGAGACTGGTCAGAGTAGTAGATTTCTAATTAGAAATGATCCTTCCGAACCGGGTTGTTGAGTAACTTTTCTTTTCCACTATATTAAATTATCTGCAATCACTGGGCTGACTTTTATCTCCGAGTCACATTTTTGATTTTTTAATAATGCAATGTTCTTGTTGCTTTCAAAAAGTTATGTATACATTGTATATATAGTTATGTATGGCTGGTTAGCCATTCACATAACTTTTTCCAGCTACATTATATGGTTATATAATGTAGCTGGACAAACAGCAGTGAGTGTTCCTATAAACTATCTAAATTTACATATTGTTCCTAAGGATTTTTATACCTATGGATATGTCTAGACCTATATATATATATATATACTTTCATAAATCTTGTTTCTTTCCTTTGTTGGTAATTCTAAGGCCATGTTTTGTGAAGGATAAAACCTAAAAACATATAAGTGCATATTAGGTATGAAAATACTTTTTTCCTAATTGATTTTAAAATTCCATGTTTTCTAGTGTCACTAGTTAATTTCATTGTGCCATCTTAACAGCCCCATAGTTTGTGCCCTTTGGCACGTAAGAAAGCAAGTGCAGGTTTTACCAATTTTGTAAATTTTTAATGGTGCGGAGCACAGACAAACCATAATTATTATGCAAGTGAATTCCAATGAATTATTATCCAATCTGAAACAGATATTTCTGCAAGATTTATGCATTGGCTTGAGAAAAATAAGCATCCTTAATATTGAGTGTTGTCATGTATAAAAACTTTGGATAGTAAATTAGCAGCAGTGTCAGTCTTCCATTTCAAAATAAGTATGCAAAATAAATTTGTTGAGTGCTTTTAAATTAAGAATAAATCGGAAATTTCCTTTACCTATTGGTGTTAGAAAAAATATAAATAAATTGACCTCTACAGTCCTTACATGACTTGATCCAACTTAAACACTTCAGTTTTTTAATAGACATCTACATTTTTGTGCAAAATGTAATTCACCTCCTTCAAACTATCTCCAGAATTTACGGTTATATGTAACCAATTATATAGATAAAACTGTATACGATTAACATGTACCTGTAGTACTGTATACAACTGGTATGTACCTCTAGCGGCAGCCTCAAAGGTCCTGAGGGCGGTTCGCCTGCGCTGTTGGGTGCCGGCGTGCGGGCGGCTGCCGCGGTGGCGGGGTAGGGCGGGTAGCAGCATGAGGACGCAGGACGCGCTCGCGCTGTTCCAGGCTGAGTCTTGGAGCTGGTTTTATAATTTGAAGACTGTCTTCGAAATTGACTTGGTAGTTTTGATGTTATCGCCTAAATTATTTCAAAAAATAAATTTATCCCGCATTACAGCTTGGATAATGTTAATGAAGCTTTTGTCCAGCATTGAAATTAAATCTTCTGCAGTTCATGGTCTTCTTATAGTGTAGGTCTTCTTTTAGTGTAGGTTGTATAAAGTCTAATTTGTTTTTGGAATGTTTTTAGTAATTCCAAATTTATTAAAATCTTTCTGATTATCAGTTACCATATCAGGTTGACCAGTTTAATATATCAACACCTAGCTGGTTCTGCCTTTTCCAACTTCTTATTTATGTTGCTGATAGCATTTACCTTTAGGGTCTTTGATGCTTTAAAAATTCTCAACGAACAATATTTTGGGTAGCAGTGCCTTTGTCTGCAATGTTTGCCTTGACGAGTATTGTTAATTTCAGAAGTCATTGGAGTAATGGTCGCTATTGATTGCGGCTGGTTGGTTGTTGTTAAACCAGAGAAAAAATTTAAGTTGAGTATTGTTAATATTTCAGAGAGAATTTTTTTCTTATTAAGTGGGACTTTAGGATCCGGTTGACGCAGTGATTCGACGTCGCCTTCTTCGTGATCGTGATCACCATTATCTTCGGCGAATGACCAGGCGAGTTAGTCGGGGATACCCCTGTGCTGTGGTCGCCGGCGGAAGTTTCGAATTACATGGCCTATAGAGGCTCACAATTCATCATACGTCATAGGACGTCGTAGGAATAGTCGTCAAAAAAAAAACAGAGTCGTCTTCGATTTCTGTTTGGGCAAAAAAGGCTGAGTAAGCCATAGCTAACTTTCAAGATGACATCTCGTGCCACCACTTGAAGAAAGTTAAAATTTTATTTCCGGATAACATCGTGTGTTACCACTTAGGAAATAAGAAAAATAAAGTCCCAGGACTTTAATTAGAGGGTTACAGGCCCAAAGTTGCACATTTTCGGATGGTATCTTGTACCATCACGGCATGAAAATGTAGGTTATGTTGTGTTGACAACTTGCGTCTTAATTGAAGAGATAGTGCGTATACGCAATAAAAAAATATACTTTTGTAGAAGAGTGCCCCGTTTTATATTCTATTGTCAACCTGTAACATTGTAAGAAGAATCCAGTTACGTACGTATCATTTTGCCGGTTTCTTGTTTTTAATTCCTTTTCTGATCGCTCGATTTTTCGGCTTGTTTCTTTATTTGTCATTTCACGACTTTGTTTACGCAATGCTTGCTAAAAAATTGAAAACATATTGAGCTTTTCACAAAAAAACACAATATTTATCACGCGAATTATGTGCAAGATGCAACACGAAAAGACGAATGACAGCCGCACTTTCTATTACGTGACACTTGGGAAAGGGGTAAAGGAATTGATATGCATTCAGCCTTTTTTCTTTTTAGATTTCTAAAAAGGTTTTCTAAAAATCGTGTGAAGATGCAGTACCACGGAAAACGGACTACATGGTTTATTAAATCTCCTAGGATGCAGCAATGAAGTATAATTTATTGGTATTTGCTGTTGAGCATATTAATAGCGCTGTTTTTGTCGCGAAGAAAACATTTTATATTTTTCAAGTATATAGTTATTCGGTACGTTTGGATACAAAAGGAACCAACCCCTTTATTTTTTATACAACACTAGTGGACGCCCGCGACTTCGTTTGCATGGAATTAGTAGCCTATGTCCGTCAGGGATAGTTTAGATTTCATTCGTGAAAGATTTTTTGTAATCGTTTCACTAGTTCCAGAGATTACCCCAACATTCATACAAACAAATAAACAATGTTTGCTTCTTTATGATATTATAGTGTAGAAGTGTAGATTAGTGTAGATGTAGATAGATAGTGTAGACAGGAAGTCAAATGAGCAAGTGTGTCACCCGATAGCAAGTGATCACCATCGCTCATAGGCAGCCGCAACACCAAGTAGACTGCAAATACGTTGCCAACCCAGAGGGCTAAGGTGGAATACCTCTTGGGCCAGGAATTTCACCGGCTGTGTTGCTCTCCACGCTGGAACACAACAGTGCAAGCACTGCTGCTTAGCGGCTGGATTAGTGAGCAAGATGGTAGTAGCGATTCGCACGAACTCCACACACACACTTTCACAAACTCCATGGTCAGCTTGTAACTAATTAGTCTCTGGTCCCATAATAAAAATTTCTAAGTTTTTTATCTACACAAGAATGTGCATATTTCAAAACAAAAAAAAATACCCTTTTCTTCGTCAAATTTATATCGCTGTAGCTGCAACTTCTAAAATATCAGATTTTTTAAACTGCTTCTTTGGACATAAATATATTTTTAATGGTCGCCTACGTCGCCTACAACAATTTTGCGCTTTTATGCCAATTAATTTGTGAGTGGAATACCGTATTCTGGTGATCAGACCTAAAAGGTCAAATGTCCTATTTTTACCAAAATCACTTTATGTTTAAAAAGTGCTGTTGGCTCTAATGTCCAGAATTGCTGACGCCAGAAACTTTTTGCCACTGGTTTTACAGATTTAATTGTTCATGCCTATTTTGTGTCTATTGGCAATACACGATTTAGCTTTCTTTCAAAAATAATTTATTACTATTTTGTCCTATAATTCGTAGGTACATAGTAATAATTAAAAATGCTGGGCCCTTTGATTATTATCGGTACTCAGTTCAAAGTTAATAGGCTCAGTAATTTGCTTGATTACCTAGAATCCAAAACAAAACGTAGGTCAAAGGCAAAAACTAATAATTGAAAGCGGTGGTAATTTGAATGTTGCTTCGGTAATTGGATTACAAAGCGGGCTTTAAGGTTGCCAACAAAACAGGAAAAAAGAAAATATAAATATTTTGAAGACGAAGAATTTTTAGGTGATGCTAGGACCTTGTGCGAGGTCCAACCGGATCGCTAGAACCATCTTGCTCACTAATCCAGCGCAGCAGCAGTACTTGCATTGTTGTGTTCCGGCATGGAGAGCAAGACAGCCGGCGAAATTACTGGCACAAGATGTATTCCATCTTAGCCCTCTGGGTTGGCATTGCGTCTACCATCTCCTTGGTATTGCGGGTATCTACAGGGGGTGGTTATCACTTACCATCAGGTGACCCACTTGCTTGTTTGCCTTACTATTTAAAAAATTAAATACAATTGGATAGCTAATTTATCTC
This sequence comes from Ditula angustiorana, assembly GCA_963691745.1. Lineage (NCBI taxonomy): Eukaryota > Metazoa > Arthropoda > Insecta > Lepidoptera > Tortricidae > Ditula > Ditula angustiorana. Next base: position 6,756,757 of record OY829496.1, on the reverse strand, counting down.
CACCCTCTTTATAAGTAGTCTCCTTGGTGTTGTGCGAGTCTATGAGCGGTGATTGTTTCGTATCGGCTGGCCCTCATGGTTCTTTGCCTTCCTATTCCGTAAAAAAAGGAGGCAGCCCTTAAACGTGTCAAATATTAATTATTACATAACAGTTGTTCGACTGGTCGTTCGGCTTTATTAAATGTCACGTATATTTATGATGCTAGTGTTAAAAATACCACAATATATAAATACTGCAGTACCGAAACTGGGCCCGTTTTTTGAGATAGATACCTACGCACCGGTGGAGCGTTAGGGTTGTCCTCTATTTTTTTGTAAAATTTATAAGTTATATTATTATTATTTTTAACAACGTTCACTTGGGTTCTATAACGATCAAATAATGAAAATGTCTTTTTTTTATTTTATTACAAAATGAATGATATAACTTTCAGTATACAAATCAATATAAATCGTCAATGGAGAGTAACGAAAACAGCACTTATTATTATTTTCTATGCATTTTCTAGGATAAAAAGTATCTTATGTTTTAATCCAGGATATTATCTATTTGTCTGCCAATTTTCATGTAAATACATTCAGGCGTTAATACGTGATTAGGGAAGAAACATCCAAGTAGCGAAACATCATCACTTTCTCATTTATAAAATTTGTAAGATTGTCCTTCTTTTATCTTACTTACTGTATAAATTATTTCGTGGTGTTTATTTGTTATGTCTTTCTCTCACTCCAATTTTAGACTTTTAGTCTTGTCAGTGCAGTGCTTTGCAAGCTTCGCTATCGACTGCCACTTCCTTGACTTCACTGTACGACATGACACAAACTTTCTCCTTCACTTGATCAATATAACTTGATTATTTGTTACGCTAGACTAATTTAGGCATTTGTAACAAATTACGGATAATCCTATTAATATTTATTTTTTAAAATACCTGATGGTAAGTGATCAGCACTGCTTAGACACCCGAAACGCCAAAGAGATTGTAGATGCATTGCTAAACCAGAGGGTTAAGATGTAATAGTAATTGACATTCATAAGTGCTACCTGTAAGCCTAATCTGAGTAAAATATTTTGACTTTGACTTTTATCGCCATCGCTTGCTCGTTAATCCAGTCGCTAAGCAGCAGTGCTTGCACTGTTGTGTTCTGGCGTGGAGAGCACGACATCCGACATTACTGGCACAAGAGGTGTGGAGGTTTCAATACAATGTCTCTTGTGCCAGTAATGTCGGATGTCGTGCTCTCCACGCCAGAACACAACAGTGCAAGCACTGCTGCTTAGCGACTGGATTAACGAGCAAGCGATGGCGATAAAATTCAAAGTCAAAGTCAAAATATTTTATTCAGATTAGGCTTACAGGTAGCACTTATGAATGTCAAAAAATTTACCACCGGTTCGGAAAAACCTCTGATGAGAAGATACCGGCAAGAAACTCAACGAGGTGTAAAAGACCCGGATAGACCTTGCACAAGGTCCTACCACCCGCAATATTAAACTCAAAACTAATAATAAAAATGGCTGCAGTGCTACAGTCATGAATTCATGATCATCATTCATCAGCAACTACAATCATGCCCTAGCTCACTCGAAGCACCCGTCAATGTATGTAAATCTAACTCAGAATTCTTTAGAAAAATTGCATATTTATTTGACATTTGCCTAACCAATCGAATGAGATAACTCCAGTTCCTGCAACGGGTTTATTTCCGACGAGAGATCTAACTTGCTTTTATTTGAATAAATGATGTTGTTTACTGTCGCGGGCGTTTGCTTTAACAAAGAAGAAAAATAACTTTCTACATTATATGAATCAACTGGAGAAAGGCCAGGTCAGGAGTAAGCTAAACCGACGAGCATGCATGAAGAATGTTATGAGAGTAAGTGAAGCAAAGGTTGTATAATAATAATAATATCTTGGGACAATTTACACCAATTGATCTAGGCCCAAGCTAAGTGTTATGGGTACTAGACAACGAATATACATACTTATATAGATAAATACATACTTACATACAAATAACATCCATGACTCAGGTACAAACATTTGTATTCGTCACACAAACATTTGCCCATACCAGGATTTGAACCCGGGACCTCTTGCACAGTAAGCAGACACAATATGTACCACTGTGCCATACAGGTCGTATGTCAGGATCGTAGCACAGTTTTGATTATTGTGATCGCGTATTGCGCGGCTAAGGCCGCTGCCTGTTATCGTCGCTATGCGTTCGCAAGAACTCATAGCGAATGAGCTGTTGGCGTTCATACAAAACGCCATCGACACCATGGACGAGGTCAGCATCGTGCAGATCTGCAAATCCAATTTCAAGGAGGATGAGATTTGCAGTGGCAAGGCGCTGCTCTTCCAGTCGCTCGGTAAAGCCGATCAGATGCCCTCCCGCCGAAGGGATGGCGGCATGAAGAGTCTCCAGGACATCATCACGATGTTCAAGGGGACCGACCCTGACGACGTGCCATCATTCGTGGCGAAGGAGCTGCGCAAGCTGCCCCCCGTCACGTTCGACCACGTCGATGTCACCAGACTGCTGAAAGACATTACTTCTCTTAAGGCTGGTCTGGCTGAGATGCAGTCCAAGTTAGAGGTGTCGAATAACACCATTAGTGAGTTGCGCTCCGAGGTAGTGTTACTACGTAATACTATATCGGAAAGTAGGTCACGCGAGGCCTCTAACATGAACTCGTGTCGTGGTGCGCAAAATGCAGCGAACAGCAGTTTTGAGTCGGCGAATTTCGATGCGTCGGCTGCTGTTGCGACAACACCCGCTGCCCCGCGCCCCACCGCCCCTCCCTCTGCCTCGGTAGAGGTGACGTCACGCGTGAGTGCGTCGACCCCTCGACGCGACTACGCTGCCGCTGCAAGCAGACCCGCTGCCACCTCGCAACCTCCGCGGGGATCAAAGGGTGGCAAACTGAATCCGATCGAGGACCGATGCGACGAGGAGGGCTTCATAACGGTGCGAAGGAAGAAGAAGCCCACCAGTCAGAACTTGTGCGGTACGGCACCGACGGGACCGAGACATCTGCTGCGTCCTGCTGTTCCTACGACGCAGCTATACGTGTCCCGGCTGCATTACTCTACGAAGGTTGAGGAGATCGTAGAGTATATACGGGTGAAGACCAGTTTTACCCTGAGGGCCGAGCGGTTGGAGTCCCGCCACAACGTCAATTTTACGTCCTTTGTGGTGCGGGTGCCGACCGATCATCTGTCGACCTTCATGAAGCAGGAATTCTGGCCGATGGGAGTCGCTTTCCGTCGTTTTCGCGGACGGTTGCTGGACACCCCGAAAATAGGTCACACGTCGCCGAAGTAACGTGCTAATTTTAATTGTATTTTAGTTTTTATATTTTTATGTATGTTAGTTTGTAAGGTATTTATCGATGGGCCCTTGTTGCCTGATAATAAATGATTTTGAATTTTAAATTTGTAGCAAATGGAAATCCGTGGTCTCTGCCTACCCCTCCGGGAAATAGTCGTGACTTTATGTATGTATGAATCATCTAATTATCTTCTAATGGTCAATGACTTCATTTTAAAATCACCCACATTTCGATGACTTTAAAATCAAGAAGTTGACAGCTAGAAGATGACCCGTATTATCTGAAAGGTTTTTTCTAACCAACCAACAAGTATTCTTTTAAATTAAAACGTTAAATAAAAATTAACTATACCAGTCCAAGACTTAACCTTTTCAGTGACTATTTAAAAATGTTTTAAATGTCAAACGTTAAGTCAAAATCATGAAAGTTAACTTATTCTATGTCCACGCTTCGATGAACAAAGAACCATTCAATACAGTGTATGATTCTCATCATAAAGCGCGTTGAAACCTTGTCGTTCCACTTCATCAAACACATTCATTCGTGAACACCAACACTCCATTGATACGACAGAGTTCCACGAGTCTCTGTATATTCGCACGTTTTTGTCCTCAAGCCCTTAATCAAGAGGTCTGTGATAAGAATTGATTTAGGATTACAACCTTTGTGTGATTAATCGATTTGGGAGGTTTAATAGCTGATAATACTGTGACTGGGGTATGTGGCATTGTTCTTACAACATCCTAGACTACAAGCCTCCCAATGCTGGGCATAGACCTCTTTATACAAGCCCGAAGAATTGGAATCCTCATGCACAATGTTAAATTGATCACATTTTGGTTAAATAAATGCAATCTGCTCGGTTTCAGCATTATTCCTTTTACCGAGAAAGTCATAGTAAATTGTTTTGTCTTGCACCTTTGTGATGATTTCATATCTGCTTTTAAATAGTGTATAACAAAGTCGCTATCGGTTCCCGTCTATCCTCAAAACATATCTTCGGCTCCTCCTTCTAAACCACACAAAGGATTTTGATACTGTTTTCACTGTCATTTAAATAATTAATAGATTCAGGCGTTACTTTGCGGAGGTCCATATCAACAAACTGGAACAAATTACCTTGCTACTCCGCGAAACCAGTGCCGGGCTCGTGCAAAATAGCTGCGTCTGTGCATCGAACAGTACGACCGTTCGCTACTTGAACGAATGGCGTACTACGCCAGTACGTATCTTGATGATGACTCGTATAGAGACGAAACGCGCGTCGATCGTGTAGTTTTAGTGTTTAGTGGTGGTGGTGTGTAGTTGAGTCTGTGTGATATATGTTGTTTCGTGTGGAAGGGAGGAGGGTGGGTTTTGCATGAACATATATGTGTCGCACAGACGCAGCTATTTTGCACGAGCCCGGCACTGGTTTCGCGGAGTAGCAAGGTAATTTGTTCCAGTTTGTTCACTGTCATTTAGACATTTTTAAGGAAGATTTATATTTAAATTACGTCTTAATTCTACTAGAGCGAAGTCGAAGAGGATCGCTAGTTATTTATTTCAGAAAATGGGACTCCATCGTAAAAAGTATGGTTTTGCATCGACCCTTTGATACTGTTCTCGCATTGCATGGGCCACGGTTACGAAAACGTAATTTATTAAATAGTAGCGTACGCGCACGACTTCGTTCACGTGAAATTAGTAAACCTATGTCTGTCAGGGATAGTGTAGCTTTCTATCTGTGACAGAATCTTTGAAATCGGTTCAGTAGTTCCAGAGATTACCCCCTACATACAAACAAACAAAGTTTACCTCTTTATTATATTAGTGTAGATGTATAAAATACCTCATGTAAAACATATGCTAAACATGAAAATGAAGAGGCCTTTTTGCCGCGGTTGGTGGATATATCGCCAATCTCAGTGACAACATTGCCAGTTAATGGTCTTATTAATGGCAATAGAACCATATACTCGCACATTACGGCACAGTACCAACCGTTTCTTGGCAGCTTTCAGCAAGCATTAGACTATCACACTCAGTCTCGTATCTGACAGTATATGTGTCAGTTCTGTTTCATATATACGTACGTGTTCCGCTTGCATCATCCACGAGGGTTGCGGAAATAGTGGAGTATGTGCGAGTGATCACTAAGCTTACTCTGAGGGTTGGAGTCCCGCCATAACGTGAATTGAAATTCATTTGTGATGAAAGTTCCAACTGACCAGCTGTCCACCTTTACAAGAGAAGAGTTTTGGCCGAAAGGTGTCACTTTCCGGTTTCGTTTCCCGTTAACTGACACCGCTAAAGTGCTCACGTTACAGACTTCACGTGCTAGTAATTAAGTCTATAAATTAAGTATAATCAATATTTTTATATTAGTCTTTAGTTTAGGGTATTTATCTACGAGCCTATGCAGCCGGAAAAAAACAATTATTATTTTATATTCTTTTCTATATGAACACGAAGCATGTCGTTAGCTATTAGGTAATATGGAATTCTATACAGTCGCCAATTTGACTCCGACTCGTTACATAATACAATTATAAAAATAACGAGAGAATACTGGATCCGTGTTCTCATTTTGATGCATCCATAAAACTATGGAGTTGTGTTGCAGCTTTGTTTTATACAATCGTTTGTAGACATTGTAATACAAAGGTTGCACTTGCACAGGCTGGTCCTTAATGCTTGGGAACAACGTATACAGAGCAGATTGAGGGGCTAATCGATTTATATTACTTGCTCTGGTGACATCCGGGTCAAGGTTGAAACGTGATCGACATCTGAGAACATTAATAAAAACCTAAAGATTTTCACCTGCGTAGCTGAGTACACTGAGAGAAAACGTGTCTAATAATAAGAAATAGTTCAACCACAATTCCTTTGGCAATTTTGGGCCACTGATGCTGTGGCTTTCCATTTTCGTTCGTGTCGTCCTTGCCCATTAGTTTTTAGTTTAGTAATAGGAAGTCCAAGCTGAAAATCAGCGTCTCGGTTTACCGAGGCAGTATGCTGAGTGGGGCCCTTTTTGATTCTGTTCAACATAATGTTGTTTTTTTTTTATTCTGTCCGTGTTGTGTGTATTTGAATGTTTTACGTTGAATAGTTTTAAATAAATGTTTTTTTTCTTACTAACTTAATAAAATGATTTAAATTTGAATGCGTTTTAGGTGATCATGTTTAATCCTATTAAATATGTCTTGTAGATTTCATGTGAACAAATCAGACACCTTAAGCATACAATATCTGAAAAGATGGAACTAATATTTTGCATACAAACATGTCTCTTCTCGATAGCAATGACTCCGCTATCATTCGTTTTTATCTGTTCACGTTACATGAATATCTTTTTTTTGTTGATATCAAAAGTTCGGTTAAAATACAGCCACACAGCCAGTGCGCCAGCCAGTAACTTTTAACCGTAGTAAATCCGGTAAATAAGCCGTGAAGCCGGATAAACCGGTTACCCGGGTCACGTGCCGGCCCGGAACGTACGGCGGGAACGTGAGGTTAAATTTTTAGCTCTGCACAGACTTAACTTACCTGTAGAAAAAAATCTCTCTCTTAGCATATCGACAGCGATAATCTGAAATGTCGTAAGGGACATTAAAGACCATGCCCCTTACGACATTTGATATTTCCACTGTCGATATGTATATGTAGACGTCCACAGCAGACGTTCAGGTGATAAGAAGTAAAATTTTAGGTTAGAATTTGGTTTCTATACATGATTATTATAAGTATGGATGAATAGACTTTACAGTCGGCGTTCATACTGACAGGTTCAATTTAGTATCTAAATTTCACACCAATAAAGATCCCTTTATTGGTGTCAAATTGTGTCACCATCGGTAGTTAGGTTATAAATATTCTGTAAGTTTGTTTTTGTAAATGGTGGTGGTAAATAAAAATGTTTTCTTTCTTTCTTTCTTTTTCTTTATTATTATTTTTTTAATTTATTGTGGGATTTCCTTATAAATTTGAGCAGTTTAGCACAAGTAAATCACTGTTCTGCAAGCCCACTATTTTAATTTTGGAAGTTAAAGCTACTAATTCCAAACAATGTTGCATTTGATAGGCGAAAGTCGTATATCATTGTAAGTATAGAATTAATATTTTTTTATAAAAATAGAATATGGGATGTGATGCCAGAATTTATTTAATACACCGTTTAGAATGAAATCCCGGTGACGAAAACCGGATTACGTGCATGAAAAATGTACAAAGTTTTTTGTCCGAGTTTCTTTATATAAATCTCGCTTTTTAAATTCTCTACAGACCGTCAGTGTGAAGTGCGGCTTATCACAGTTTACGCCGCGTTCACACTCGCCTCTTACTTTACAGCGTTAATAACTGCACGAACGCAGCCGTAGCCAGCGGTGTTCCAAAATACTGAATTCAAATTTTAAAAAATATGTCAAGTGGCATTCTGAAAGGTTAATTCATTGTTTAAGTGTAGCACTGTAAGTGGAGGAAATGGAATAATTATACCAGAAAGAACTGCTTAATTAGAACCAGAAATATTTATAAATTTATGGATTTTTATTTTTATTTATTATATCCTTAATCTGCGAGTACCTAAAATTGCATGCGTTAACAAATAATATTTATAGCCATAACATAGCACGTCATACTGTTTTGGCCCATGAAATTTAACAAAACTAGAGCCTTTTACTAGCCTATGCCATCAAATAATAACCAAAAGCAACAGCTTTTTTGTTAACCCTATTGGCAAGAGACACAAATCTACCTTGAAGACCAAAATAAAAATAAATAGGAAGACAGCAGGTGCATCTCAGATATCTACCTAAAACTGTAACGGCTCAAACCGTTTCAAAAATGAACTTTTAAATTTCGAACGGCAGTTTTGGCTTGTAAAATTTTATTACCAGCCAGTTGGGCGATGTCCAAAGTGAGGTCACGGAGTAAATTGGTGTTGTTTGCCAAGACCAACCTAATTTGGACACTTGTTGACTAACTGTAACAAGCTTATTAGGGGGAGTGTATACGTTTAATGTTTTTGGGGAGGTTTTATTGGCAATGAGCATTTAATATTGATTATCTTTAACATTACAAGCGTATACTGCGAGAGCTAGTTAAAATTCCCAGGGTTTTATTACATGTTCTTAAATTTTTGTAACCGAAATTCATTTCGATTTTTATTTTTAAATGTTAAACATTTAAATCATTAAATTAAAATTCTGTGCAATGACAACAAAACGAAAAATTAGGGTAATGGCAGGACTCGAACCTGCAACATCAGAGTTCCGTGCCTTGCGTTTGCCAGTTTCGCCACATTACCACTACCATACTACATTTTTCAATGTGCTTCGCATTTACGGTCGGTCTGCCATTAACCTAATATTTCTTTGTGTAGTCTTTGCATAGCATTTTAATTGTTCTTTTAATTATCTCTTGGCACAAAAACAATCTTAAACAATTGTGTAACTTAAAATATCACAAAATCCATAAAATACCTTAAAATCAATAATGTAATGACCTTAAAGACGAAGCACATTGAAAAATTCGCAGAATATGATAGCGGTAATGTGGCGAAACTGTAAAACGCAAGGCACGGAATGCTGATGTTGCAGGTTCGAGTCTTGCGCTTACCCAAATTTTTCTTTGTGTTGTCATTGCATAGCATTTTAATAAAATATCTCAGTAAATAATTATTCGCTATGTTTACCAAGTTACAATTTTTAAAATATATTTTTTTAAATAAACTCAAACTTTATATTCTAGAGTGTAGCCAATTCCCAGGTTTATGTAAAGAGTGGGGCGACCTAATATACAAATCGCACGCTTAGTATTAAAGTGACTAAATTCTGAATTTGATATTTCCCAAAATTAAACCCTATGTCTTTTAATTAAGGTGATATTTTGGGACGTGTATTATTCAGAAATAGGTCACTTTAATACTAAGCGTGCGAAATATTGCACGTGTAAATTTATTTAGAAAGGTGAAGGTTCACCCTTATTGACACTGGTGACAACTGAAATTATATTCTATTACAGTATTCATATTTTATATTAATATGATCCATCCATCCATTCACCTTGCTTGCTGATCCTACCGCTAAGCAGCAGTGCTTGCACCGTTGTGTTCCGGCGTGGAGAGCAAGACAGTCGGTGTAATCACTGGCACAAGAGGTATTCCATCTTAGCTCTTAGCTAGCAGCTTAGCTCTTAGCTAGCAGCTTAGCTCTTAAAGCTAGCTGTGTTATTTATTATTATCTTTTTTTTATGTAACCTGTGTATGCCATGTACTAATGTGATAATAATCTGTTTTGAAAAGAGAAGAAAAAAAATTAAACTGCTGAGTTTCTTGCGGCGTTTCTTCTCAGTAGTATCTTCCATTTTCCGAAGCGCTAGCAGATTCAGACATGTAAAAGAGCCTATATGGCCTACTTGCAGAATATTTTTTCATTTTCATTCATTTTCATTTTCATAGCCCTCTGGGTTGGCAACGCATCGCATCTGCAATCTCCTGGGTGTTGCGGGGGTGTCTATGGGCAGTGGTCATCACTTACCATCAGGGATCCACTTCCTTGTTTTCCTTCCTTTGTTGTATAAAATCTATGTTGTTTTAAATTATTTGCTAAGGTATGTTGTATAAGCAATTTTCACTCATACTTATGTTGTTTACCGGGACTTTCATGCAAACATAAAGTCTCACACCTGTTTCCCGGAGGGGTAGGCAGAGACCACGGATTTCCACTTGCTACGATCCTGACATACAACCTTTGCTTCTCTTAATCTCATAACGGGACTTTGACGCGATAAAATACTGTTTATTTATTTACCTTCACTTTTCGGCCGTATTGCAAGCGCAAAAAATCAAAACATACAAACCTAGTTCTAAGGCATAATAACAACATACAAAAAAACCATCGCTGTAAGTTAAAGTTTAGAGGGCGGAAAATGTTATCGCAGTTTGCAGGGAGAGTACACTGCAGTCTTAAGAATTTGGTTTCAAGTAAAAACAACACATTCAGACAAATCTATCCGTTTGAGGGGTACGTTTATACATACGGAAACACACACATGCTTCTATTTACGTCTGGGCTTAAAAACAAATGCTATCGCCCAAAAAAATAAAATCGCTTTTAAAAATAAAAATCGGAATTGGAACGTTTTGCGATCACCGATGTGCTGATAGTCAACTGTTCCATTCTGCCTTACTATCAGCATCTACTACTTACTATTCTCTTACAGTGCACCTAGCACGAATCTTCTCGATACGCGTTAACTCGCTACGTAAGTCAGTGTGTCTCGCTCTAACTAAAGTCTATTTTTTAAACCCCGAGACTTTATGACAACTAGAAATGTCAAAACCTCAGAAATGTCAGAAATGACCAGGCCCCCAATTCTGGCGCTCATCAAGATTCATCTGACGTTCGAGATGTGTCAAATATGACAGATTTTGAAGGGATTTGACAGCTCTTTTTGGCGTATCTCGAGTGTGACTTCATCTCTACTGATGCGAGAATTGCCCCGCAGCTTAATGTGAACAGTGTTGTCTCTATGATTCCGATTTTAGATTCAATTCAGATGAATCGTCAAAAAATAATATTTTAGTTAAAGCAAGGTAAGTGTATATTTAATTTGAAAAGTGTTTTTATGTCGGTTTACGATGTTTGATGGACGTTCAAGGATAAAACATTGTTATGAGTGCACTTTTCTTCGTGTTTGCGTCGCGCTTGTGGCGCATCACTATTTAAGAGGGTAAAACACAAGCGACACGTGAAACGTCATTTTGGTCTCGATAACTAAAAAACAGACTTTAGACCAATAGGGGAGAGACGCACTGAGTTACGTAGCGAGTTAACGCGTATCGAGAAGATTCGTGCTAGGTGCACGGCCATAAAGATATTTGGGTCGGTCACGAGCCGAGTTTCGTAATAAAAGTCTGTTCTGTTCGGGTCACCTGCCGAATATGGGACTGTTCGAGTACAGGATTATTTGGTCGATATGTCGTTGTGAGTGACGTTTCTGAGCCTGGTGTCTGGCAGTGTGGCCTTTGATACAAAAACCGAGGGGATTATGGGTAAATCTTTCTTATTTTTTGTTATATAAATAGGATTGCATTGGTAATTAACGTGATCACCACCGTTCATAGACACCTACAACACCACTTTACGTTTACTAATGGAAACTTAATTACGGGTATATTTTCAAAATCTGCATTTTGAAAATATACCTGTAATTAAATAATATAATAATATATATAATACCTTTGGTCAACCAACATTGGTGTAATTTGTATGGCGCATCTTTTGTTACTAAATGTTGGTAGCGATGATAGAGGGTTAGCGCATATGCGAAAATGAGTGTTCTTTAAGCGTGTACCGGCAGGTACACTCTTAAATTATCACCGTTTCCATGTTTTTTTTTGCCAAAAGAGTGCCATACGAATTACATCAAAGGTCTGCAGTTTGAAATACAATATAAATAAATAAATAAATAAATATCTCGGGACAATTTACACCAATTGACCTAGTCCCAAACTAAGCAAAGCCTGTACTATGGATACTAGACAACGGATAAACATACATATATAGATAAATACATACTTAAATACAAATAACATCCATGACTCAGGCACAAACATTCATATTCGTCACACAAATATTTGCCCATACCAGGATTTGAACCCGGGACCTCCTGCACAGTAGGCAGACACATGTGCCACTGTGCCATACAGGTCGTCAAGTTTTCATGCACAATATATTGTGCATGAAAACCTTTCGTTAAAATATCCCTAAATGACAGTGAAGACCGAATCAAAATCCGTAACGTGGTTTAGAGGAGTGAGTAGCCGAAGTGAAACAAAACTGTTTTATACTGTCCAAGATATTGTGACAGGCTAAAGCTGTGTGGATGGTGCAGCTCAATGGGGATCCTACCTGTTGGCTAATAACCAATTAAAGACTATCTCACACTCTTTATATTTATTTCGCGATTAAATAAATGTTGTCTCTCAGGCTCCTGTCTCGAGACTAATGTTTGGAACACTGCTGCTCTCTATTTAGTTTTATTTCAAATGAAACATTTACAAAAATGTACAGTGTTCCAAACCACTATAATATTGTAATAGGGCCTCCGCCCTACAATATCTAAAACAAAATGTAACATTCCTATATTTTACCAACTTACCAATATTTTCAGCTTCACTTTAATAAAACATACGTTTCCTCCTCTTTTCCGTTTCATCTGAAAATTCATTTCGTGTCTAAAATCCACAGTTGCCATTTCGACAACATTCCCTGAATGCTCCTTTCACCTTCCCATTTAGCTAAGTGTCTCAAACAGCCGCGTGCTAAGTGACTCGAATAGTCCTTTTAATTCTATACGTAAATGTTAACGACCAAACATTTGAGATAAAACCTCCGCATTTTGCTGGGAGGGGTACGCTTTGATATACATCAGACTGTATGTTTATAGATCAAAGGACAACCTGTGTTACGTTCTGCGAAAGATTTTTTGTTAAAATTCAACGTAACATAATTATGCAAGGGTATTAGGCACGAGGAATAAATAGTATTTTTCTACTGACTACAATTTTTAATTATTTGTGGCTGTAATTTATCTTTTTTAACGGAAAAACTTTTATTGTGTAGAAAACTGGCGTGTATTTTAGTAACAAAAACACACAGACAGAAGTAATTTTGTTATCTTTCTGGTTTTAAAACTATTTTTATAAATTTAGGGGCCTGTTTCGTCACTCTCTAATAATCTCCTGATATAATTTTTATCAGATATATGTGATACTGTCTCTGTGTCCATAGAATAAGCAGAAACGGCATCACAGATATCTGTTGAATAAATTACTAGTAACTAATAATCAGAGTGTGGTAAAACAGGCGCTGAGTTTTGGAACCAAAAGGAGACAACGAAACTTCAAACGTGCCAGGAATCAGTCGTTATTAGGACCGCAAACAGAACATGTGTAAATTATGTATAATATCTAGTGATCAATACAAGTATTTAGTGGAACCTCGGACTTTAATTCATCGACGCCAGCCCCTAAACCATCATTTGTCGTCAGCAGAGGTCGTCCTTGTGCTGAATAACAGTGACCATAGTGTTTATCTGTGTTTATCTTCATCTTTATGTTTTACATAGTAATGGAGGTGTCTTCGTACGTCAGGTATGGTCTGTTTACTGGTGCACTGAAGGATATACTCCATTCAATAAAAGACACATCGGTTGGGAGCTACAATGTTGTATTCACTCGGAGTAGTGACGGTTCTAATCTAATAAGAAAACTTAGCGTCTAGTCTCAATGACAGCCGGCCAATCAGCGTCGACCACCCCGAGCGCTGATTGGTCGGTTTGAGACGGGTTTGAGATTTACCACAGATTATGTACATAATACGATAGTGGTGGGATGATGCAATAGCGCTGTTGCTTTTAGCGCCACAGTATAAAACAAAGGCGCTAACCGCCTCTATCTGTTCTCATATCTTCGCCCGTTTACTTTTAAACCACGCAACGGATTTTGATTTTCATTATTATTTGGAGAATTTACGGAAGGTTTTTATAAACAATACATCCTAATTGTACCCGTGGAAAGCCGGGCCGTGTCACTCCCTTATAACACATTAAGCGCTATATGCACTGTATAGGACCTGTATAGAGGTGATCGCCTCTACACTGAAAATTGTTTTGTTACACGTAACCAAAGCTTTGTTTACCTATTACAGAACTTGCTAATCCGCTGGGCTACGTCGGTTACTTTCGTTCGTCTGCGGATCTCCTCATTTCTGATTCGATCACGCAGGGAAACTCCAAGCATAGCCCTCTCCATAGCTCGTTGCGTGAGTCACGCAGCGTGACTTTGAGCTTTCTTATAAGGCCCATAGTTGAAGTAGCAGTGGGCAGGGCGCATAGCACGGAGAACTGATGGCCGATGGGGTCGAAAAGTTCTCGAATGGCGGCCGCGTATTGGCAAGCGCAGCGTAGGCGACCAGCCACAAGATGGTCCGATGACCTCATACAGGTGGCAGGAAGGCGCTGGTTGCATGCTGCTTCTAACCGGTCACTTTGGAAATCCATGGAGGAGGCCTATGTTCAACAGTGGACTTCTTGTGGCTGAGATGATGATGATGATTACACAAAAGAGTGACTACCAAACTATTTGATACACCTCACCTAACTCTTGATTTGTAAATAAATCATCAAAGGTTTATCAGTAGCAAATAGTTGTGCTAATTTAAATGAACTTTGATTACCATTAACCAGAATCACGAGTAACCATACTAGGACGGTTGTCCTTTTTTTCATCGTATTATACTTCTTTTTAAACAGCTTCTTGGGCTAGTTCTGTATAAATCTGATGTTATTGGGTCCACAAGAGCCTGTGTTGCTATAAGCGTTGCCGGAAGCTTATTGTTTTGATCGTTAACTGTAAGACCGTTATAAGTGCTGTTGAGCATCTTCAGCGGCCAAATTAAATACATCTTATTCTCAGCATTCTGTAGGCATTTAATAACAAAGCGCTATCATTGTTCTGTGCCGGCTCAAAGCGAATTCCAGATCTAATGATAGGGGCTTTTGTTTCAGGAAGTATAGGGGCATCGGTGGAATTTCATTATACAGTGCGTATTAATAGAAAAGCTTAAATAATATAATAATAAATAAATAAATAATAAATCTGAATGAAGAGACATATTGTTTAATTATTGTAGAATTACAAACATGAGTAGATATTTGTATATTTGTTACTAGCGGATGCCCGCGACTTCGTTCACATCGAATTAGTAGCCTATGTCCGTCAGGGATAGTGTACCTTTCTATCTGTGAAAGAATTTTGGAAATCGGTTCAGTGGTTCCAGAGATTGCCCCCTACTAAACAAACAAACAAAGTTTACCTCTTTATTACATTAGTGTAGATTAGTGTAGATCGTCTTTTGTGAGTTTGTTTTTATATTTTTATATTCACATTTTCTAGACATATTTCTAGATATTTTTATTGATATGTTCATCGTTTTGACGAACCCTTTGTAAATTTGTTATATTTGACATCCTAAAAATGTTATTTTCAATAAGCAATAAAGGAATCTATCTAACTAACTATAAGCGGCCGAACGAATTTCAAATATTCAGACATAGGTAAGATTATCACCTAGATATATTTTTTTTCGCAAATACAACATTTTTTCTGACGGTTTTTTGCAAACACCTGCAAAGCCTTTTAAATGTAACTTAACAGGCATCCAAAAGGCTCGTCGACGTCACAGATGACAGGAGAGCTGGCAGCTATCTCGGTTAAAAACATAACCCTTCCTTTTGACTTTGCCGTAGTCGGGTAAAAAATATGTATAGTTTATACAGAGAGAGAATGCTGACAGCATCTTCGCCGCCCTGCCTAAAGGATCTAGTTTTTTTAATGATATATTTCAGTTTTTAAGTATAGATTTAGATGTGTATGTCTTATTTTATTTTAAGAAACTTGTAGTTTTAATTCAGTTTTATTTTATTGCTTCCTTAGTTTTTCATTTTATTTATTACTAGCGAACGCCCGCGACTGCGTTTGTGTAGAACAGGAGTGCGATTTTTGAATCTCATCGGGTGACTAAAGCTCGCCAAAATGGCCGTTTTTTCATAGAAATGCGGCCATTTTGGTGAGCTTTAGTCACCTCGTGAGATTCAAAAATTGCATTTGAATCTCACCGGGTAACTAAAGCTCACCAAAATAGCCGTTTTCATAGAGATTCGGCCATTTTGGTGAGCTCTAGTCACCAGGTGATATTCAAAAATTGCAACCCTGGTAGCCTTTGTCCGTCAGGGATAGTGCAGCTAGCTTCCTATTAGCGAAAAAAAATTCGGTATCGATTCAGTAGTTCTAGAGATTACCCCTTACATACAAACAAACAAAAGAAATAAGGTTTACCTCTTTAAATATTATATTAGTGTATATTAGTTTTATAAAAAATAACAAAACAAAAAAGGTAAAGGCATAAAACCATCACACCATCTACGTTGATTTTATACTTACCTATTTTTATTACTATTAAGAATACTGACTAGAACGGCATTTTTTTTTCAACAAAATAGGAAACAGTAAAACTTGAACAAGTGCTAGAGGCATAAAACCGTTGGTGTCTGTGCCAAAAAAAGTTGGCGGGTATAAAGGCATACGTTCGGGTTATGACACTCAGCTGTATTCTATGTGTTGGCAACACTGCAATGTTTTGATAGTGAAATATACTTATTTGTGAACAAAAGATACGGGTCAAATAAATAACATTTTACAAGTTTTATTTAACTTGCAACGCTTGTGTATAATAAAACACGCAAGAACTTTATTTGAACTTATTTATTTGAATACTCAAATGAATTGTTAACGAAAGAAAACTGCACTTGGTTTTTTAAAGTTTTTTTTTTTCAATATTTTATGGCCTGGAATCAAAGTCCTTTAAGCCAATTTTTAAAGTTTTTATAGTAAAAAGTGTTGCTATATGCAACGTGTATTTTTATATTATGTTAACAATGGTGGTAATATAACTTATCGATTTTTACTAAAATTTACAATACATGTACTGTGATGATTTAAATTATAATATTATTTTGTAAATTATATTAGGTTACAGATTTATTGATTTAACATTTTAATTGTCATGGATCATAATATTCGTCTTTAAAATAGTTTATAAAATAATTAATAAGCTTCTTTTGCAAGGAAAATTTTATGTTCATAGAAAATAGCAGTGCCAACGAGTAAGTGGTTCACCTCCGGCCATAGACACCCGCAACACCAAAAAGATTGCAGATCCGTTGCCAACCCAGAGGGCTAAGATGGAATACCTCTTGTGCCGGTAATTGCACCGGCTGTCTTGCTCTCCACGCCGAAACATAACAGTGCAAGCACTGCTGCTTAGCGGCAGGATTAGCGAGCAAGATGGTTTTAGCGAATAAAAACGATAGCTTAACTTTCTTTTATGCATAAATTTTTTATTTTCTGAACTTGAAGCTCAACCAAACAGCTTGGCCAGGAACGAGTCGTTACTTTCACTACAAAAACAAGTAGCCGATTAATTAATTAATACTTGAGCTTTGCAAACAATTAGCGGAGTGACAGACATTCCACCAATCCTCTTAGTGAGGATTTAGGGAGGGCTCGAGGCAAAATCAATCTCAATATGGCATATTTAAACTGAATAGCGCACAGAACAGATTTGTTTGTATTTGTCATAGAAATTAAAATATGACGTTATCCTAAGTTCAATTTTCAAACTTACTTACCTACCTTTTTACCCGACTGCGCGACGCAAAGGAGGGTAATGTGTTTATCAGCCTTTATATGTATGTATGTATGTTTGTTTGTTCCTTTGTGGCGATCTAGAGACCAAATGCGTGGGCCGATTTTGATGATTCTTGCGCCAATCGATTCGTCTTAATCTTGCGAGTATCACTAAAGACATGAGAAATTCAATATGGCGACAACCAGACGCCATATTGTGAAAAAGAAAAAAATGCAAGTCGACGAATTATGTTGAGTGGGGTATCATTGGATAGGTTTTTGAAAATCGTGTTTAGGTTTCTCATATCATTTTCCATGTTGAATGACCGTTTAGGATCTATAACGATTTAAAGATTGTTAGCAACCATTCTCACTTAATCCGAACTAAAAATTATAAAATAAAGAAAGTAAATTTAAAAAATCAAAAAACCCAACTGCTTAAAAAGTAAGTCAAAACTGAAAAGACTAAAACAAGTTCAGTTGTCTGAAGTTCTGTTAAGTACCTAATGTTGAATACCTACACCATTGCAATAGTTTCATTAACTTCAACAGCCGGGACCCATTTATAGGGAAGATTTAAGCCTGTCTACATTTTTCCTACTGCTACTTACTACTAGTTACCAGTTACTTTAGTATAAAAGTAGAACTTGAGTTCGGTTTAAAACTACGACCCAAATAGCCGGTTTGACATTAGTCCGCTCATGAAGTTCCGTTTAAATTACGTTCATCATCTCAGCCACATGAACTCCACTGTTGAACATAGGCCTCCTCCATGGATGGCCAAAGTGACCGGTTGGAAGCGGCATGCAACCAGCGCCTTCCTGCCACCTGTATGAGGTCATCGGACCATCTTGTGGCTGGTCGTCTTACGCTAAATTACGTTAACTAGCTACTATTTATTACGATCAACTACGCCAGTGGATTACGCGTAATATATGACATTCGTGGCACATCTAAAAGTCCGCCAAAACGTAGCCATGGCGGACTTTGTGGCATTTAAGGCGTGTGCCGTGTTTGAGTTTTGATACACTGATATTATAAAAAGGGACAACCGAACTAGTTTGGTTGCTCGTTATTTTAGTTAATGCTAATCAACATTCGTTTAAAATTAAATAAATAAATAAATATCTTGGGACAATTTAAACCAATTGCCCTAGTCTCAAGCTAAGCAAACCTTGTATTATGGGTACAAGACAACGGATAAACATACTTATATAAAGATAAATACGTACTTAAATACAAATAACATCCATGACTCAGGTACAAACATTCGTGTTCGTCAAACTGGAACAAATCACCTTGCTACTCCGCGAAACCAGTGCCGGGCTCGTGCAAAATAGCTGCGTCTGTGCGACACATATATGTTCATGCAAAAACCCACCCTCCTCCGCTTCCACACGAAACAACATATATCACACAGACTCAACTACACACCACCACCACTAAACACTAAAACTACACGATCGACGCGCGTTTCGCCTCTATACGAGGCATCATCAAGATCAAAGAAACAGTACGACCGTTCGCTACTTGAACGAATGGCGTACTGACAAACTAGCAAACTATTAATTATTCGTGTTCGTCACACAAATATTTGCCCATACCAGGATTTGAACCCGGTACCTCTTGCACAGGAAGCAAACACATGTGCCACTGTCAATTAACAAAACTATTTGCTACTGATAAACATTTGATGATTTATTTACAAATCAAGAGTTAGGTGTAACTAACAGTTCGTTAGTTACTTTTTTGTGTCATAGGCTACTAGGTAATAGGCAAACAAAACTTTGGTAACGTGTAACAAAACTGTTATTCAGTATATTGTATAGTCCAATAGTTTAGAAGGTTGTTGATTATCACATGGTTACAAAATTTTAATTTTTAAAATTTTCTGGAAGTTTTTTTCACTTTTTTTTTTTATCTTTTGATACAGTGTATTTAATTCTACCAGCCGTTTCTATCTATCAGCTTTTATTTTCCGTATTAATTTTTTGTATTTTTGTATTTTTCTACAAAATTACATACATGTCATATCTCCATAACTAAGCTGATAGATGAAAACGATTTTTATTTTCAGAATCAGGATGCCATACGTGTACATGAAAGCTAATTAACGGTCCGGAAAAAAATCATTGTAATTACGTGTTATTTATAATTCTACTTGAAACTCCAAAAATTTATAGATGCGACTCGCATAATTTTTTCAATAACAAATTGACTTATTTCACGTCACTATTGTTATGTGTCAAAAGAGCCACCATAGCGTGCCTTGCTTAATGTTTATCGAGCAGCAGAATTAACCTTGACCCGGCTGCGTTTCCACCAGAGATGTGCGAGGATGCGTAGCGAGGGATGTGTTTGTAAGAACCAATAGAACCGCTTCATTTACCTCGCCTCGGTCAGCACAGCTCTGGTGGAAACGGCTCACTGGTTCTTTACAAACACATCCCTCGCTACGCATCCTCGCACATCTCTGGTGGAAACGCAGCCTTATAGGGCCACAGGTGACCCACACGTAAATTTTCCTTTCTTTTCAATGAAAGATATGCACCATATTTTAGTATGTTAACTCTTTACATTGACCCAAACAGACACCAGCTTGTGTTGTAGATAATTCGCGTGCCCAACTAAGGCGAATGCTCGCTGGACCGTCAGGATATCTGACACGGGTTGATTTGGGTGCTCTACCTTATTACGTTTTACAAATTGCTATCGTTTCTAACAGGAAACTTTTATAGTACATTACGCACATAGGGCGGTAAAACAAAGAATACCTCCGATCGAATATATTTGACGAACGAGCCGAAGGCGAGGGCGATAAATATGCGATCGGAGGCTTTCTTTATTAACGCCCATGGTGTGTACAGAATTTTACGTGTTCCCTTGGCCGGGAAGTGGGATTTTGTGAGAGCCGTAAATGCCACTTACGGCCCGGGGTGACGTAAAGACTATTGTGTACCAAACGCTCTCCATACAAACGGCGGTTACGACCACCCTCTAAACCTTATCTAAAGCCATAGTTTTTTTAGTATGTTGTTATTATACCTTAGAACTATGTTTCTTTGATTTTTTTTAAATACAAGTGGTTAGTCAAACTTGGGTGATTATTTGCGACCACTGTATTTTTTAAACTATTAACGGCGGAATATGACCACGTGATGTATGATAACAATTCAGTGCGATTTTATTTTTCATTAATATAGTCGATTTATAATCAATCAAGAAATTACTTGACCACTTTTGAACCTTATACCTTTGTAATCGACCTTAAGTGGTCATGCAATTTCTTGGTCAATTATACCTAGTTATGTAGACACTTGTTTAAACTTATATCACGATCTCGTCACAATGTATTTTAGTTGCGACCGAAGCATGACTGTTTTACCTAACTACCTAATGTCACTTCTCCTTATTTCGCTTTACCTCGCTTCACCTCGCCGAACCTAGCCTCACTTCGCTACACCTCACCTCCCCTCGCCTCATCTCGCCTAACCTAGCCTCACTTCGCCTCACCTCGCGTCACCGCGTCTCACTTCACCTCACCTGACCTCAGCGATGGCGATAGGGAAGGCGTTATTATTTACGCAATTAAAGCGTACTGAGTTAGGCTCATGACATTGTACAATTGGTTGGTTAGCTGCCTTAGTCCTTGATAAATGTACAGTCAAGGAATTAAATTTCCAACCCACCTAAGGTTCAATAGCATATAGCAAACTGTCACCATAAGAGCTATAGAGCAAGACGTTAGTTTGACATATCGACCTTAATGCATTGTGAATGTCAGACGACATTTCAACGAAATGGGTAGGGAATTAAGTTCCTTGACTGTACTGACTGAAGTAAGTCTGGAAGTATAGTCGAATCTGAAATATCCTTGGTGTTGTGGGTGTCATGGACGGTAATGATCACTTACAATCAGGGACCAATTTCATAAACGCGACAGGCGACAGGTGACAGTGACAATTCGCTGTACATTACTATCGACAAGTAACGCTACAGACTTACAGACTAAATATCATAGTGGCCAAGCAATATATTGTATACCGAATTGTCATTGTCACTGTCACCTGTCGCCTGTCGCGTTTAAAACGCGTTCTGGCGTGAAGAGCAAGCCGGTGACATTACTGGCACCGAATAAACAGCGAATGACTAAATGTAGGTAATTGCCACATAGATAAAGCTATACTTAAATTGCTATTTTAATTATGAGTATGCTACCTGGCTTTTTTATTAAAGGCAATGTTTAGACATCATGAAAGAGGTAACCCAACACGTGCCAATTAAGCCGTGTGTGCTGCGGTTACGGTCCATTTCTGCACAACTCCGATTTGACATGTTCATAATAAATGTCTAATTTAAAAATACTTGTAAACCATAGACTCCAAACTATGACCTATGAAGATACAGAAAATTTGCTTGTTGTATTAAAGTAATTAATAGTTGTATTTTATTATAAGTTTTTATAGATTGGAAATTTTAGTTATTAAAATTAAAAAAACCAAAATGTTTACTGATGCGCCACTAGTATGGAATGTGTATTAATATGATTTTGTATGGTTTTTTTGTTAGCTCTTACAACTGTAGACTGTCGTAGACTGAAACACAGGATCTCCTAGTTCAGGCAAACGTGTTACATAGATTGTAAGTAAGTTTCTGTATTAATTATGTTTTCATGTAATTTAAAGTTTTTATGAATAAATTATCTTATCTATCTTATCTTATAGACTACTGGGGGGTCATTCTCTAAATTTAACAGCTACGACCTTGATTCAGGGCAATGTCCTGTCCTGCTCTAGCCCACTGGTACGACTGAGCGAAACAGTTATGTCTCAACTTCGAATTTGACGCTGATGCGCTTAGAGAATAACAGGACGACACAATATGAATGACTATTTAAAAAATAAGAAATATTTTTTTTAATATATCTACAATCTACACTATAATATAATAAAGAGAAAAACTTTGTTTGTTTGTTTTTTTGTTAGTTTGTTTGTATGTAGGGGCTAATCTCTGGAACTACTGAACCGATTTCAAAAATTCTTTCACAGATGGAAAGCTACACTATTCCTGTCGGACATAGGCTACTAATTTTACGTGAACGAAGTCGCGCGCGTCCGCTAGTAATATAATAAAGAGGTAAACTTTATTTGTTAGTTTGTTTGTATGTAGGGGGTAATCTCTGAAACTACTTAACCGATTTCAAAAATTCTTTCACTAATGGAAAGCTACACTATCGCTGACGGACATAGGCTACTAATTCCACGCGAACAACGTCCCACGCGTCCACTAGTCTGTAATAAACAAACAATCGTTTACAGCTTATGTATGTTCATTTTCTCGTAGCAACGTGTACTGCCAGCTTGTGATGAATTATGACAAATGAGCGATAATAACTAAAGTTCGTTATCCCAAGTTATAGTACAAGATCGACTGATAGTTAATTGTCGGTACATAGCTATAAATATGCTTATCTTTACATATAAGACGTCGGTTACACGCTCATTCTGTCGTCAGTTCAGTCCATCATCATTCTGGTCAGAATGACGGGAGAATTATCGTGTAACCTGTCGTGTCGTGTCAGTCTGAACTGATCGTAACCGTGTCCATTTGGCATCTTGTCATTCTGGCATCAGTCAAAACTATACCGGAATGATGGACTGAACTGACGCCAGAGTTTGCGTGTAACCGAAGTCTATAGTAAAGTTGCTATTCGTTCCTGTCTGTCCTAAATCCTTAAAGAATTTGTGTGTGCAACGGATTTTGATACGGTTTCCACTGTCATTTACAGAATTTTTTATCGAAGGTTTTCATGTGTGTTACATCCCAATTGTATAGTCGACCAAGTAATTGCTTGATCACTTTTGAACCTTATCCGTTTGTAATACGGTCGAAAAGTGGTCAAGCAATTTCTTGGTGGACTATACCCGTGTGAGGTCGAGCGGGGCGCTAATATTATATACCTAAGTACAGTATAGTTAACAAATAAACTTTGAACTAATAAGCTAAGTAAATTACGATCAAAGGGTGCAACGTTCTAGATGACTTTTGGTGGTGGTTCGAACTGCCGACCGGAGTCGTCGCACGGGCCGATGGATCCTTCGATCTTCATTATAACCCTTATGATGTATTTATTAATTGAATAATAAAATGAATAATAAATATCTTGGGACAGTTAACACCAATTGACCTAGTCCCAAAGTAAGCAACTAAA
Organism: Ditula angustiorana; assembly: GCA_963691745.1. Lineage (NCBI taxonomy): Eukaryota > Metazoa > Arthropoda > Insecta > Lepidoptera > Tortricidae > Ditula > Ditula angustiorana. The sequence continues at coordinate 6,732,970 of OY829496.1, read as the reverse complement.
GCTGCTTGTGTTATGAATACTAGACAACGGATATAAATACTTATATAGATAAATATATACTTAAATACATATAACATCCACGACTCGAATTTAAATTGCTAAGCAATCGTAGTCGCCCGTGCCACACGCGAGGACTACGATTTGAAACATTCAAGTCACAAAAAAAAACTATTGTAAGCTTTTCCAAATTCTTATAATCTCATCTTAACTATTCTAAACTAAAAAGATGGGCTTAATCTTTTTGTTGTATTACTTAGAGACCCAGAAGTAGAAAAGAACTGTTTAACGAATTTCTTGGTTGGTTTCTACTTCCCATCAAAGGACTCACCTGTTCATTTGCGTTATTTTGTCAATAAAAAATTCGCACGTAGGTGCACTTTTTACTGTTAGAAAACTGTCTCAACACGTATCGTGTTTAGAACTGGTTAAGGTAATATTGTTATGTCCTATTATACAGGGGTATATTACACATACATAAAAATGGTACTTACCTGCTACATCAATATCTACAGATACTTAAGTCTCAAAACATTGCACAACCAATACAACTGCAATAGACCTGAGTCTATTCACATGTAGGTATTCAGCTAACCCATTACGTAGCTTGGCAATAAACAGCGTCGTGTCCTAATTCTCACATTAATTGTTACATTACACCCAATGACCTATAAATAATGGACTTATAGTCAGCGTTTAAAAAATGACCTCAAAATTCGAATAATTCGACAATCGCTCGCACCGTCTGTCGGACCGACGGCGCTGCTGTCAATACTTTAAATTATTATTTTATGCAGTTAGACGTAAAATTGAAAATCCAATGACTATAAATGGTAATCTATTAATTTGCATTTGTAACATTGGCGTCAACCTGTATTCTCATGTCGGGCCGTTTTTCTGCTGTCATTTAGTATGACACTGTACGTACGTACATCCATCCATGCATTATAATATCATTGAGTATACCCATACTCGAAAATGAAATCCGGGATGAAATTCGAGTTTATAGATGACATTAGGTAACATTTCACAACATTAGGTAATGCATTATTATATCATTGATTACACCGTAGCTCGATAAGCCGTGAGTGTAGGTTCGAGTGCCTGCTCGCACGACCGAAAAACGAACGCTTTTAAAAACTTATTGCGACATATTTCTTCAAGTGATAAAATTGTCAAAGACTTGCAGAATTCTAGCGCATACTCGCTACAATTTCATAAAGACGCAATACAACGAGCTCTTCAGAATTCATGCGACCAAATTCGCACCGGAGTTGCTGGGTTCGGCCATTTTTCGTCTTTTAGGATACCTCGAATATTTTTGAAAAATCACACCTTCCATACAAAAATGTTATTTGGGGCGACATAAAAATACCCATTTGGCGATAGAACACAGTCATAAAGATAATCCATGATTTGGGCGACTTTAACTCAAAAATTAGGCGATTTGCATATAAAGACACCTGGCAACACTGAGCCTCGCACAGTGGCGTTGGTTGGACCAACCCTTTATGCTCTCGTCGAATCGCTGGTTTACCTAATGGGAACGACACTCATTACACTTCATGTAACAGCAAAAGTCATTCCAGTAATGTGTTCTGTACTCGTGTGACGATGTCTTTAGAAAGTAGAAAATGGCGGTACACTGTGTGTAGTGCTTTATTTGAGTTCCATGATGTTTGAATAAAAGGTACACTATATTTGAATGTGGTTTAGGTTTAGAAAGAAATTTTAGCAAGTATGTTTTTAATGCTAAGAGTATCGTTTAAATATTCGTTAATGTCAAAGGTCGACGTTGCCGAGCGTGTCGATGGCTACTCTTTTATGGTTTATTTAAACGGGGATTACCTGAAAGTTTTTAACGTCCCATTGGTCAAATCATAGACCAGATAGAGTGGTTTGTATCGCAGTGATTTGTACCGAAACCACATAACTACCTAATTAAATAAAGCATAAGCTACTTAAAGCATTATTTTATTTTGTTCAACAGATTGTTTTTCTTTTGTTTTTATATTCTACCCGTGTTGTGTGTGTGTGTGTGTGTGTATTGTGTTGAATAGTTTAAAATAATTGTATTTTCTTTCTTTGTTTCTTCTTTATCTTTTTTATTACATATGTAGTCTTTAATACAACAACGTCGGAATCTGTTCCTGTCTGCCCTCGTAACTTCGGCCGCTTATTCATCCTAAACCACGCAATGGATTTTGATACGGCATTCACTGTCATTTAGGGTTTTTTTACTTAAGGTTTTTACGGACAATATATGCTCATTCTACCCGTAACTACGAAGTCAGGGTAGGTCTGTAATTATTGAATAAAAGAGTTTCTAAACAGATTATAAAAAGGCGCACCCTTTTCCTGTGTCGTCAATGTCGTCATGTCATTGGAGTACATTTAAAAACCATTCAACATTGAACCGTCAACAAAAAGAACTTTTACTAACAAAACGTGTAAAATTCTTAGAGAGTCCGCTACGTCTGGCGGGTGCACGGAGCGGGTGCACGCCTATCGAACAAATAGAATGAGCTCGCACCCGCGCGGGTTAGCGGACGCTCTCATACTGTTTTTCTATAGGCGTGCACCCGTTCCGTGTGCCTACGCGACTTAGCGGAGGCACTTAAATAAACTGTTACCGTCATCATCATTCGTCATGGCAACCTGAAGTCAATTTCCTAAAAGCTCAAAACCACCAATATTACAGAACGGCTCGCATGCCAATACGGGACCCCGTTTTTCGCTCAGAACGGGGATGTCATCAGTCCGGGGGGAAATTTGAAAAACCCTTGGCGTCCCGTGGGAAGTGGGGACCATGCACCTGCAATAGGGTTACCATGCCGGTCCGGGACATGTCCGAGTTTGAAGCGTGGTGGTGTCCTTGTCCTAGTGATGGGTAATGGAAAAAAATAGTTCGGAAAAGAAAAGAAAAAATCCAATATGTTTTTCCAATTGTTGTCAAATTTTTCGAATGTTTTTCTGATATTTCTCCTAATCTTAGATTAGAAATAGAGATAATGGCACTGAAATAAAATCTCGAATCATTCTTTGAATAATATTGCCATGGGCCTAGTTTTCTGAATTGAATAAATGATTATGATTCTTGAACGACAAAAAATACTATCGGAGCTAACGAGGATTAGGAACATATATACAAGTGTACCTACTCTAGATCTTGGGTCTTGTCAATCGCTCAAAGGTTAACTGGAAGAGATTCTTTAAAGGGATAAGTTCGTCTTTGTACATCTGTTTTGTCCTGTTATCTGTTATTTTATGTGTTTAGTACAATAAAGACTCATACATACATACTAATTGTAAAATAAATTCTACTTATTCTAATCGAAATTTTTAACAACAGAGCAAATTCAAGTTTTGCAATGTTTGGCAGGTTAATTTGTAGCTCAAAGCAAAGGTTACAGACTCGAGTCTTACCAGATGATCAATATTTTTCATTGTGTTTCCATTGCGTTATTAATTTGAGTGAAATCAATGTTGTCCAAAAAGTTCTTATTGAACGGCGGTATTTTGTGATAATTACTTAAAATGTCTAAATATCATTTTGTCGCTTGAATTATAGCATAATTTAATCCCGTTGTGTTCGCCTTTCTCATTTATTTTATTTTTATTACAGATGACATATCCAGCCTTCTGAAACATCGTGTGTGACCGTAAGTAAAAACTATTTCATTATATTGTAGAGCAATTACAATTGTTGTAATGGATTTTGCTCTAACATCGTAGAGCTTTGTTCTTTGATCCTACACACCTATAGCTCGTAAATGACAGGCTTCAAACGCATCGCTCATGTATAGAATAAATAAATATCTTGGGACAATTTATACCAATTGACCTAGTTCCAAACTAAGCAAAGCTTGTACTATGAGTACTAGACAACGGATATACATACTTATATAGATAAATACAAACTTAAATACAAATAACATCCATGACTCAGAAACAAACATTCGTGTTCGTCACACAAATATTTCCGATACCAGGATTTGAACCCGGGACCTCTTGCACAGTAAGCAGACACATGTACCACTGTGCCATACAGGTCGTCAAATGTCTGTATTTATGTCTGTCTATATGTTAGCGACGGGATCATGCGACATCCTCGGAATACCTTAAATTGTCACAGCTTTTAGAAATTTGTTTTGCCTTTGTCAGTCAGTCGTATGTGTTCTTTTATATCGTCTTTCATTTTAGACATCATGTTTTATAAAGCCATTTACTGCTTAAGACCTACACAATCGATACCTAAATAGAAATAGTGCAAGTTGATTTCTTTCAAAACCGGGTTCGATTCCCGAGCTGAGTACAAGTTTTATAAAAAGTATGAATGCAGTTTTTCTTCTTATTAAAATCGATGACATGGTTCCTAAGAACAGATCTTCGTATGTCTTATAGTTTCAGACTTTCCCATACTGACCGATTTCAATGAGACACCCTGTTTATTCTAATTAGTTCACAAGTGTTATCTATTTCTGAGCCCGACCGTCAACAATATAACAAAATTCGAATCAAAGTCGGCCGAAGATTCACCAAGGACAGATAGAAGTGGATAGCGACTTTTTTTTACACCATGTAAAGATAAAGAAAAAGATTTGACCCGTTTATCTTTGCATCTTCTAAAGCGCCACCAATCAACCGTTCACACCAATCCACCCAATTCGTACCTCCCTAAATAACTCTAAATTCACAAAGAAGGGTTCAATTTTAGAGCCCCGATAGTCATTGTCAGAATATTTTATCCGGTTCCGAAGTTTATAGTCCAAGAGTTATAGTCTTGGGGATACCCTTTTCCCTTTAACCGGGTAACCGGATCTGATCAGACCGCGTGATAAATAAATAAGACCGCTTTCGGATAAAGGATCACGTTAGGTTTTAGGGGATTTTTTTAACGGTTTGTTCTGTTGCATCGGAGTTTCCGTTTTGTGTTTGATTGAGAACTGTGTAATTTTGTATAAAAAGATGTATGGTAAATTAGACAAGCATTCGTGAAAATGCATCAAGTTCGAACGTTTCACAAACATAAAACTTTTCAATTCGTAATTTTTGATTTTGATTTTAGTTGATTTGGTTGGTTGGTAGTTTGGTTGTCGGATTGCCACGCGCCCCCTCGCTTGCTCCCGCTGTGTCAGAGTATTTGAAAATGAAAGCAGCGCATCCCTACCGTCTCGCCAGGGAGTTGCGTGGGGAAGTCGGACGTAGGCGGCGCGTTCCTTTTGACGCGAGCCGCCTGGCGAAAATGTATGAAGTAATACTGACTTTTTGTGCGTGCCAACAAAGTTGGAAATCGTTTAACAGCGGTAAACTTGCTCGTTTGCCTTCCTGTGTTGTATAAAAAAATATACATTAAAAAAAGAAGTTTTTGTAGGATTGACCACCGTGGAAATCCTCGGGGAAGGCCTATAGGCCCAACAGTGGGCATTTTCCCACTGATATGATGTTGAAAAAGTACCTTATATACCTTATACACATGATAGAAACGCGGTAAAAAAATGTATGGAGGATACTGCGTCTCGAAAGCGCGTGAGAGTAGCAATCGAGAAAAATTGCCCCTCAACTCGATACCTGATGGATGCCGGAGTATCACCCTGAATAGAGACGGATCTCAATGCAAGGATATAAAGCTCTAGACGCGGTGAGACACAGTTTCTAAGAAGTATAGACCGAAATTACACTGTACGAGATGAAGCCGCTAGTTTTTTTTGTGAAAAAGGAAGGCAAACAAGCAAGTGGGCCACCTGATGGTAAGTGATCCACCACCGCCTATAGACACCTGCATCACCAAGAAGATTGCAGATGCATTGCCAATCCAGAGGGCTAAGATGGAATACCTCTTGTGCCAGTAATTGCACCGATTGTTTTGTTATTCACGCCAGAACACAACAGTGCAAGCACTGCTGCTTAGCGGCAGGATTAGCAAGGAAGATGGTGGAAGCGATCCAGACGGACTTTGCACAAGGGTGGAATCTTGTGCACCCGAAAAAATGCAGAAAATTGCTAAAAAGACGTCTAAAAGTCGGCAACGTACAAGCTACTCTATTAGGGTACCTGGTGACCATGGGCGGCGGTATCCACTTCACAAGACATGACCCGCCTGCTTGTTTCCCTCTCTCTTACATAAAAAGATGAAAACGTTCTTTAAAATTTTTAGCATTTAAAATGCCATTTTGCAAAGGACTCTACAAATACAAGTAACAACGAGGTAAGTTTTTTTGCGGCTTTGTATAGTCGACCAAGAAATTGCTTCACCCCTTTTCGACCGTATTACAAAGGGATAAGGTTCAAAAGTGGTCAAGCAATTTCTTGGTCAACTATACATGTGAAAGCACGTGTCGCGAATTCGCAAAAATTTGAAAATTATTTGCGTTTAGAATTTTTTTATACATCATAGGAAGGCAAACAAGCAAGTGGGTCACCTGATGGTAAGTGATCACCACCGCCTATAGACACCTGCAACAACAAAGAAAGCGCAGATGCGTTGCCAACCCAGAGGGCTAAGATGGAATACCTCTTGTGCCAGTAATTACACCGGCTGTCTTGCTCTCCACGCCGGAACACAACAGTGCAAGCACTGCTGCTTAGCGGCAGGATTAGCGAGCAAGAGTACAAAATCAGCTTATAGTAGAAAATACCTAATCTGTAAGCACTTTATGTAGGTAAATTGTTTTAAACTTTCGCGATTTTCACCCATATTTATGTAGGATGGTGCGTTAATTGAAACGCTTGTGAGAAAGTAAGAGAGAGAGAGAGAGAGAGAAAGGGAGAGAGAGGAACATGGCGGTTAGACTGGACTGTGTAACGGTGTGCGGTGTAGGTTTTAATTGAAATAAAACAGTATTAAAGTGTATTTGTGTTTCCTTCCTTTGCCACAATCCCACAACATTGGGGGCTCGACCGGGATTGGCAAAGAGAGGAAGAAGACGGAACTTTCATGAGACGACGGGCAAAAAACTTAACCTCAAAGGCAACCTCGCCGAAAACGTGGTCGGATTGCTCAAGACGGCTCTCTGCCAGCTTCGATACGACGATTCAAGACGGAAGCGACGGCAGCGACAGCGAATATCATTATTACGACGAAGAAGACGAAGAAATGACGGATAAGCAATCATTAAATCTTCTACTGTTAGACGACGCCATACCTAAATTCACCGGCACGGATAAAACCTACTCTGCCTCGAAATGGGCGCAAGACGTGGACGACAACGCAGAGATATTTGGTCTCACACCGCAACAGAAGCTGCTGATTGCCAGGCGATCTTTAATTGGCACCGCGGCAATGTGGCTGCGTACGGAGAAGCCTTTTAAAACCTTCGACGATCTGAAGGCCGCCATTCTTAAGGAATTCCCGGATACGACGAACACTAAGGAGATACACGAGCTGATGTCCCAAAGAAGAAAACGTAAAGATCAAACATGTTACGAGTATATGCTGGAAATGAAAGAATTGGGCAAGAAAGGAAAACTCGCCGATTACGTAGCAATTCAATATATAATTGATGGCATCGTCGATCACGAAGCTAACAAAACCCTACTTTACGGTGCCTCTACCTACTCCGATTTAAAAGAGAAATTCAAGCTGTACGAAGCATATAAACAGAATATTAAAAAACGTGAAGACCAGACACGAAAGATAAAGTTTGACACTCAGTCGCAGCCCGCGTCGAACGTGTCCAGTGGCAAGCAGCAATGTCCAACGAAGCGCTGTTATAACTGTGGAGAAATAAATCATATCTCATCTGCCTGTCCGAAACAGGGCCGCAAATGTTTCAATTGCAATACATTCGGCCATATTTCAGTGGAGTGCCCTGCAAAGAAAATGGCGTCAGCAACGACGGCACCTCGAGTTATCCCGAAGCCTGACCCGAGCAAGCCCGACAAAATACGAGCTTCAACATCGGGTAACATTTGGAACACATCGGCTCCACTCGGCAAGCAAAGTTTTTTCGGTACGACCACTCAAGACGACGGCGGCGCCACCGGCAACTACGATGTTCAGAACGAACCACTTCACGACGGTGTTTTCTTCGCAACGAGCGGTGTGAACTGCGCGACAAGTGTTACGCAAGATGTTGGCGTCATTGCACCGGACTTAGAAGCCGTGATTGGCTCTAGCGACAAGATGGCGTACATAATGCATGATGGCGGCGCGTGCGGCGGCCAATGTCAGTGCGGCCATACGTCAAGCGAAGCTAGCTTCAGTACGTACGATGTAAACAAACAAAGTTACGACTGCAAAACAAGGCGACTAAAACCTGTGAAATTGGTAAAAATTTGCAACAAAACAACGAATGCATTAATAGATTCCGGCAGCGACGTCAATTTAGTTTCAATCGAGTTCTACAACGAACTAAGTACGCGGCAGTGCGACAATAACAATGACATAACCTTGTGCGGCTTAGGGGGAGCTAAAGTGAAATCTATCGGTTCAATAATGACGCCGGTGTTAATCGATGAACTTACGTACGATGCAGTGTTGTTTTATGTGGTTCCTAAAGACTGTATGCCTTTTAAAATTATTCTGGGAAATGATTTTTTAAAGAATGTGACAATGTTTATGAGTGGAGGTTCGGTAAGATTGCGGCCGAGAGACGACGAATGGTTGAACTGTTTGTTGGGTGAGTATGACGAAGTATGTGTACCCCCTACAGATCACATCAAGGACCCACTGGTACAGGATGAGGTGCGACGTCTAGTCCAGACGTATAGGCCTAACCAGGTCAAGGACGCCCCGATGCAAATGAAAATCATTGTGAAGGATGACATCCCTGTCATGCAGCGCCCGCGGAGGGTGTCACTCAAGGAACAGCTGGAGGTGGAACAGCAGGTAGCAGAGTGGTTAGACGAAGGAATTATACGAGTAAGTACTTCAGAATATGCGAGTCCCTTAGTTCTGGTGCGTAAGAAAGATGGTTCATTGCGAGTATGTGTAGACTACAGAAGATTGAATAAAAAAATTGTCAAGGATGTTTTCCCTTTACCACTGATAGACGACTGTATTGATAAACTGTGTGATGCGAGAATTTTCAGTGTCATTGATTTGAAGAATGGATTTTTTCATTTGAGGGTCAGCGAGGAGTCGATCAAGTACACTGCATTTGTGACCCATAACGGGCATTATGAATTTATGAGAGCTCCATTCGGCCTCTCAATTTGCCCTAATCTTTTTATGAGATTTATCACAATAATATTCCGAGAACTGATATCTAATGGCTCTATAATGATATTTATTGATGACATTTTAATTCCAGCGAAAGATGAACAAGAAGGGCTTACCAAGCTGAAAAGGGTTTTGACGATCGCCTCCGAGTATGGACTTGAAATAAATTGGAAAAAAGCACATTTAATGAAGTCAAGCATTGAATATCTAGGACATGTTATCCAAGAGGGAGTGGTAGCACCATCTCCGGAGAAGACTGAGGCGGTTATGAAATTCCCTGAGCCAAGGAATCAGAAGCAACTACAAAGCTTTCTTGGGTTAAGTTCATATTTCCGAAAATTTATTCGAGATTATGCCACAATAGCACGACCTCTTACAGATTTAATGAAGAAAGATGCTAACTTTATATTTAATGATGAACAACAAGCAGCCTTTAAAATCCTCAAGGAGAAATTGACTTTGAAGCCTGTTTTAAAAATCTTTAAACCACAAGCAGAAACAGAACTACACACGGATGCTTCACTAACTGCATATTCAGCCATACTAATGCAGAAGGGTAACGATGGTGAACTCCATCCCGTGTACTATATGAGCCGGAAAACCTCAGATGCCGAGAAGAAGTATAGTAGTTATGAGCTCGAAGCGTTGGCTGTAATTGAAGGAGTGAAGAAATTTCGCCATTACCTGCATGGTAAGAAATTCACTATTATTACAGACTGTAAAGCATTTGAGATGACATTGAACAAGAAAGACTTGGCCATGTCAACAAGAGTTGCACGCTGGGTCATGCTATTACAAGATTACGATTTCGAGGTTAAACATCGTGAGGGATCGAAGATGAGACATGTTGACGCGTTAAGCAGGAATCCATATATGGTGTCAATGGTGATAACGTCTAACCTACACGATGATGTACGACGCGCTCAAGAAACAGATGAAGGGCTGAAAGCCATTACAGAGATACTTAAAGAAGGACCTTATAAAGACTTTACTTTAAATCATGGTCTGCTCTACAAGGGACCAGACCAACGATTATTTATTCCCCAGAAGATGGAGATTGAAATAATTAAAAGAGCTCATGAGAACGGCCATTTTGGTAGAAAGAAGACTATGGAGTTGGTGAGTAAAGATTTTTATATAGAAGGACTAACAAAGAAAGTTGATGAATACATAGCAACATGTGTGCCTTGCCTCCTAACTAACAAGAAGCTTGGAAAACAAGAGGGTTTCCTCAACCCAATAGAGAAGGGAGATACCCCACTGCATACACTTCATCTTGATCACATTGGAACTTTGTCACCAACACCGAAGCAGTACAACTATATTTTAACTATGATTGACGCGTTCACCAAGTTTGTGTGGCTATTCCCCACTAAGACGACATCTACTAGAGAAGTATTGAATAAACTGGAAATCCACCAACAGACTTTTGGTAACCCCGAAAGGATCATCACCGATAGAGGATCAGCCTTCACAAGTAACGAATTTACGGAGTACTGCAAAAATGAAGATATACAGCTTTTACATATTACCACGGGTGTGCCCAGAGGAAACGGACAAGTAGAACGGGTTCATCGTACCATTATACCAGTTTTAACTAAGCTCTGCTTACAGGATTCGTCGCTATGGTACAAACATGTGGGAAGGGTACAGAGAGCCCTTAATAGCACGTTTCAACGGAGCATAAACACTACCCCATTTGAGCTTCTTATGGGTAAGCGTATGAAGATGAAAGAAGATATAGAAATCTATCAACTGTTAGAGCAAGAAGAAAGAGAAAACTATGCTCAGAATAGAGACGAGCTAAGGGAAAGGGCTAAGCTCCAGATACTGAAAGTTCAGGAGGAAAACAAGCAAACATTTAATAAGAAGCGCAAAGAGAGTAGAAAGTATTCAGAAGGGGATCTAGTAGCGATCCAACGCACACAATTTGGACCAGGGCTTAAGCTAAAGCCGAAATTTTTGGGACCCTATGTTGTCACTAAAGTCAAGAGAAACGACCGGTACGAGGTTGAAAAAGCTGATAGCTATGCTGAAGGACCAAATAAAACGAGTACCTCAGCTGATCACATGAAAGCGTGGGCGGGTTCTCTATAGGTAATTTCGTTATCACTACTTTATTTTTTTCATTTTTTGTTCTTTCTATATTTCCGAATTTTTCCTATTCAAAGTATGAATGGCGATAGTATGGTATGTTGATACCCCACTCATAATTGTTGTACCATTCTAATTGTATGTCTTATGTTTAGATACTTACCCATACTTACTAATTAGTGCTCTCTGTTGTTGTTATCTCAACTCGTCAGCGTTAATACTCTATTACTGTTTAAGTTTGACCTGATTGGATAAAGGATACTTAATGACTTAAGTTAATTATTAAGTACTAGCTACAGCTGTCCCTTCCCGATGGCATTAGTCTATTAAAGTTTCACATTTATTTACAACTCAGTATTGTGGTATTGTTTTGTTAAGCCTATACTTTATTTTGTTGTGTAGTAGTCACACTGTCTTTAGTTTATTTTTATATTGTGGGATTATACATGGGCGTTGGGTGTCTGAGGACAGCCACTGACTCAGGACGGCCGAGCTGTAGGATGGTGCGTTAATTGAAACGCTTGTGAGAAAGTAAGAGAGAGAGAGAGAGAGAGAAAGGGAGAGAGAGGAACATGGCGGTTAGACTGGACTGTGTAACGGTGTGCGGTGTAGGTTTTAATTGAAATAAAACAGTATTAAAGTGTATTTGTGTTTCCTTCCTTTGCCACAATCCCACATTTATAACGTTATCGGGACTTTAACGCGATGAAAGATAATGTTAATTTATCTACACATATATCATAAATGCTCTATAATGAGTTCAGAAACCGTAGGCAATGACCAGCATTATAACAACCAATATTATTATGAGAATTTTTCTAATTTGTTCCTACATTTGTTCAAATTCATTTTTTATTACATTATTTTAATGTGTACAGTCTATAGATATTTAATAGTTACCTAGCACTAGTAGCTAGTAGCAATGCAGGTCATTGCCCTATGGCTTCTGAACCCATCATAAAGTACTTATGATATGTGTGTAGATAAAGTAATGTATGCAACTGTACAGAATTAGGTCTTAAAACACTCGTGTGATCCTATTATGAAACTCGCTGACGCTCGTTTCATAAAACCACACTCGTGTTTTAAGACCCCTCCTTATGCAACAGTTGCATAAAATACTATTACCTCGACGTTTCGGCCGTGGTCACGAGTAGATCACGGCCGTTGTAACATGGCCTAAACGTCGAGGTAAATTAACAATATACTTTAATCGCGTTAAAGTCCCGATAACGTTCTAAATACCTTAGGTAAAATTTAGAAAGTTTAATCAACTCAAGAAGTAATTATTATTCGTTTGCTTTTTGCATAGACTGATGTAAATTTTAAATGAAGCGCTATTTTTTCAGATAACATATGTAGATTAAATTAAACTTTAAAAATTATTTTAAATTCTTTTATGTTAATTTCTGTAACTACCTCTATAAGTACTTCGAGTATCTGGTGAAACTTGGCGTTCATTTAAGAGTCTATCTAAATTACTTTTCTTTTATAGGTAACGTCGGCAATACCGCATGTCCTTTTTACCAAACTCGGCTCCTATTACACATTTATGTTTAGGCCGGATCTTAATTTACAAAAAAACACAATCTTCTACATATTCCCACAAACTTACAAATGCTGTTCAGATAACGCCGCCATCAAAAGCTCATACTACGTTTTCACGCAGCGAAATAATTCCCTGTGCCTTCCGACGGCAAAGATAACCTTGTGTTATATTGTTTGAGGCGTATAGTAGTTATTTTTTATAGTTATTGCTTCGATCTTGTATAGGTTTAGCTGTCGGGATATTGTCTTTGATGGGGGTAGATCGTAAAAGTAATTGGTATTTTTATTGAGATGATATTGACGCAATATTCCGAGTCTATATCACTGGCCGTAATATTGTCACAAATGTAATATGGGAGGCGTCGCCTAAAATATTACCTTCGGTAAATTGTTGAAGGATATAATAACCTCAGGTTCAATAGATACGACCAACGTTGTAAACAGAGTCAACTATTAAACACAACTACTAAACACTTAAACTATCGCGATCTACGTGCGTTTTGCCTCGTGCGCATACGGTTCTGAACTTATATATTCATCATTATCATCATCATCATCATCATATCAGCCGGAAACGCCCACGGCTTGGCATAGCCTTCCCCAAGGATCTCCACGACGGTCGGTCTTGTGCTGCTCGCATCCACTGGTTTCCAGCGATCTTCACCAGATCGTCGGTCCACCTTGTGGGAGGCCTACCAACACTTCGTATTCCGGTACTTGGTCTCCACTCGAGAACCTTTCTGGCCTAACGACCATCGGCTCTACGAGCAATGTGCCCTACCCACTGCCACTTAAGGTTTGCAATTCGTAGAGCTATATCCGTGACTTTGGTTCTTCTGCGGAACTTATAATATTGTAAATGAATAATTAATATAATAACAATCAAACAAACGTATGTCCTCGTCTTCTTTATTTTCTTCTTTTTATTTATCATCATGTCTATCACTACATACTCGTAGTTTAAACTAAAGTCGCTATCTGTTCCTGTCTGTTATTAATCCTAAAATTATTAATAAAACGGATCACTCACGTATTTTTGCGTCGGGAAATGCCCGACATGTTTCGGACCAGTCCGTGGTCCTTAATCATAAGCCCCCGCGGCGGTGGCGCGACGACGACTGCGTACCGAAGCCCTGACAGCTCGGCTACTCGGCACAGACGGCGCGGGTGGCGGCGAAACCACGGACTGAAGGACCACGGACTGGTCCGAAACATGTCGGGCATTTCCCGACGCAAAAATACGTGAGTGATCCGTTTTATTAATATGTCCGAGTCTCACGGTAGTTTTATGTTAAAAATCCTAAAAGTGTATTTTCGGCCGCTTACTCTTGGCCCTTGTTTAACAAACTTTACAGGTTACTTACTTACTACAATTCGACAAAAATATATGCTTTTCGATACTAAAATGCTACAATTATGTCAACTTGTAGCACTTGTGCTCCTTATTAAATACGACTCGAACCACGCAACGGTGTTTGACACGGATTTTACTGTTATTTAGAGATTTTTACGGCAGGTTTTTTTTTATGAAATAGGAAGGCAAACAAACAAGTGGGTCACCTAATGGTCAGCATCACCCCGCTCTTACACACCCACAACACCAAAGAGATTGCAGATGCGTTTCCAACCTCTTGTGCCAGTATTTGCAGCGGCTGTCTTGCAATCCACGCCGGAACACAACAGTGCAAGCTCTGCTGCTTAGCGGTAGGATTAGCGAGCAAGATGGTGGACCTTGCACAAGGTCCTACCACCCGCTGAATGTTATGTTCTTTACATCTTTAAACCCGAGTGAAGCCGGAGTGAGTCAATAGTGAATAATATTCGGCATTTCCAGCGCCATAGCGCCACGTCAAACCCTTCAGGCGCGCGCGCGTAGGATCATTTTTCTTCAGCCCTCGATATAGAGCGCTAGTTAAAGTCCTCGTTTATATGGAGTGGGCCTGTTGTGCTACCCGAGACGGGTGAGGTGACTTGAGGTCAGTTGAGGTAAATGTGTTTATAATGATAATGTACCGGCCAATACTGAGAACTAAAAATAGATACAAGTATTATCTTCTCAGTGTCTCTTTTGTGTCCTAGTACGGTCGGCCTCAGAAGTAACTGAACATTTTAGTACCTTCTCGCTGTCAGTAATGTGACAAATTCGATCAACTCTCACTTCATACGTTACTACGACAAGGTTCTTAAGTGTTCAGCTACTTCTGAGGCCGATTGTACATGACAAAGACGTTTACTTTTTTTACTTGGCTTACTTCGCGAAGATACAAGAATAAGGGCGCACCACTGCACTGAGGCCGGTGCAGAGTAGCCGCGCTTGCAAATGAATACGAGCTATATGATAGACAGAGAGGCATCCAGTAGGACGCTTCTATTACCTAATCGCCGTTTTTGTTCGAAGTGAAACCTCTGGCGGTACTATTATTTTATTTTATTTTTGTGGTCACGGACGAAACCCAGTATTTCATATTAGTTAGGAAAATACAGATAAGTACTCGATATGGTATCAATGAATATTTTATTAATTGATGACCGTTATCAAGATAGGTAAATTTTATCATTCATTATCAATACAATACCTCTTTATAAAAATATCTTAATCGTTTAAGATTTCCTTTAAATATTATTTTATAATCCTGCCGCAAGCCGTGCTTGCACTGTTGTGTTCCGGCGTGGACAGCAAGACAGCCGGCGCAAGTACTGGCATAAGAGGTATTTCATCTTAGCCCTCTGGGTTGGCAACGCATTTGCAATCTCCTTGGTGTTGCGGGTGTCTATAGACGATGACAACGGTAAAAAACACTGTAAATGACAATGACAATATAGCACACGCTTTGCTTAATTTGGAACTAGGTCAATTGGTGTAAATTGCCCCAAGATATCTATTTATTTAAATAAATAATTATATGCCAAGAATTAAATTGTTCAGAAATAGCTTTACTCGTACATTTTGTAAAAATGTGCGCAGCCGGTCAACGATATCAGTTTAGTATCATATTGATTGTCTATAGAAATGCTCAGTAACTCACTATAATCAAGCATTAGCCTGAATCCAACTGGTAAACCTGGAGACTCTTGCATTAACACCAGGATACCTGACGTGGGCACATTCCTCTCCCCACGAACACACTCCTACCACTACCCCATTGTGTATCAGAGGGCCACCAGAATCTCCTGAACACTGGTCCCTGCCACCAACGTCGAACACTCCTGAACACAGCATGTTATTTGTGACCTCGTCATCTAATTCCATGTATCTGATCCTACAGAGAGCCTGGTTGATTGTGTACACCTGGACATCCCGGAGTTGCTCGGAGAGGGGTCCGTTAAACTGAAAAGGAAAATAATAAATAAGGAGCATTCAGCAGTGGACGTGACCAGGCTGAAAATGATGATGATGATGATGATGAACATCCAGTAGAGGCTAAAATAGCTAGTAAGATTCTCGAAACAAACTGGAACAAATTATCTTGCTACTCCGCGAAACCAAAGCACAAGCAAAAGCAAAACAAAGGAAAACACAAATAATAAACGCGAGTTTTCGCGGAGTAGCAAGGTGATTTGTTCCAGTTTGTTGATATGGACCTCCGCAAAGTAGCACCTGAATCTTTTAATAATTTGATTCTCCTAAGCCAATTCGCATTAATAAAGTGAACTCTAGGTAAACAAGTGATTGTTAAGTTATTAGCAACAACAGTCATTTGTTTATTCGTCACACAGCGACACTAATTAAATAAATCGGATGCTGATGTTGCAATCAAAATCACAACAAGAAAAACAGCAACTTATTGATGAGGATAACAACATAGGTCGGTGTGTTAACAATGTTGCTGTAAATAATAATTTTCCTGGAGAAAATGATTCTGAAACCAATATAAAGTACGTAAATGAATTTACCTATTGCGATGAAGACGCTAGCAGTATTAAAATATATAACATCAGTTAGACTAGATGTTAAATCGATAATGAAATAGGAAATGACAATGATAATAAAATTGACACTCAATTAAATACTAACATCGGTCCGTCCCCATCCTATCGCCCAGACTGGTTCGTGGTCTGCGAGGTTATAGCCAGGACCGGCGATCATGGCTGGCTGCACCAGCTCATTATGGACGATGATAGTAATGGTCCGGACGATGGCGATATCACTGTCCAGGTTGCTTGGGTTGTAGGACGGGTGGATGATAATTTGGCCAACGTTGTACTCGACGCCCCCGCTATTGGCAAAGCTTGAGCCGACTCGCATCCGGAAACGGATGGGATCCGTGAAGAACATGAAACAGTGTGCTGCTGTCAGGATGGATCTGGCGTTCAATATGGTCCCAGCGCATATTTGCTCAAAGAAGGAAAGGTTCCAAGTTTGCAGAAGAGCAGACTGGAACGGGTACTTATCAATAGTCGTCAGTTCACCGCCGACTATTCGCTCATTTTTGAACGCGTTTGGTGCCGCTGAAAAAAACAAGATGACTCATTGCTTTTGACTGTAATTCCTATTTACACACATTCACACACACACTCTCATCAGTGTTGCCACTTTAGCGATTTTGACACTAGACCTGGTGGTTTTTAGCATTACGCCAGCGACAATCTTTGCAAGGGTTCAGTACATTTGGCAGAGGGGGTTCCACTCCGCACTGTAGGTACGCTCGGCTACCTTGCCTACAGAGTACTTAGGCAAACACCAGTAGGTTATCTGCTCGCCGCGCGACCCGCTCGCACGCTCTCAGTGTCAGTCTCGTGTCAGTGTAATTGAAAACGAATGCAGCGCAACGCTAACGTGTCACCGAGAGTTAAGCTGCGTTTCCACCAGAGATGTGCGAGGATGCGTAGCGAGGGATGTGTTTATAAAGTACCAATGAGCCGTTTCCATCAGAGCTGTGCTGACCGAGGCGAAGTAAATGAAGCGATTCTGTATGTTAGTATTATTATTTATTCTGTGATTTAGGCCCATTATTGTGTTCTTTTCAACATTTCCAGCGAGCTTGTCTGGCAATCAGTCACTCTACAGGACACCGGCGTGAAGTAGAATGTTATTAAATCATTCGATTATAGAAAAACGGAATAGCTAAGTAATATGTTAAAATGATATTTTTAATCGTATACATCTTCGTTTGACAATCTAAGTGCTTTCATTAGCTATTCACGGATTCTTTTTAAATTCCTCGGCATAATAAATACAATTTAATTATTTAGTGTTATATGCCCAAAGTGAATATTTTTTCGTCTTATTTTATAAGTAGTTGATTTCTTTATGGAAAAGGGAGGGAACGAGCTTGCGGTTCACAGGGTGGAAAGCCATTACCGCTGGCTAAGGGAGCCAGCAACGTCAAGAGAATCGCTGATACGTTGCTAACCTTTAGCTCTCCCCGTTTCTCACCGTACAAAACGCAGTAGCAAGGCACTTCACTCCAGTTCACTAATGACCTCCTAATAACCCTTTTTTTATTTATTTAATCTCATCTTATTACTATTATAATCTTACTTCTTACTATAATTATAATAATTATGATCGATCGCTACCACCTTCTTGCTCGCTCATCCAGCCGCTAAGCACACTGTTTACATTTGTGTTCCGGCATGGAGAGCAAGACAGCCGGTGTAGTTACTGGTACAAGAAGTATTCCTTCTTAGCCCTCTGGGTTAGCAACGTATCTGCAATATCCTTGGTGTTGCGAAGTCCATCAGATGACCCACTTGCTTGTTTGCCTTTCTATGTGGTATAAAAAAATATTAACAAATGTAAGCAATAGGATCATACCCACAACGCTGGCCAAAACCATTGACAGTAACACCCAAGACGTGGACATGGCTGGACAATTAGACAAACTATGAAGTTGCTTCATTTACAAATAAGTTATACACCGTGATTATCAGAATTATCGTAATATCTCGATTTCCCACATAAAACCCTGATAAAGGGTTTTACCAAATAGAGTGTAATGTTTTCAATAATTGTATATATGCCATATTGATATGAAGATTTCAATGTTAAGACTTCGGTTACACGCTCATTCTGTCGTCAGTTCAGTCCATCATTCTGGTCAGAATGACAAGAGAATTATCGTGTAACCTGTCTCGTGTCGTGTTAGTCTGAACTGATCGTAACCGTGTCCATTTGTCATCATTCTGGCATCAGTCAAAACTATACCGGAATGATGGACTGAACTGACGCCAGAATTAGCGTGTAATCGAAGTCTAAATAATGAATTGTAACAAGTTCAAGAATATTTCTCATTTTTAAGCAATTAAACAATTATAGGTACAAGGAACAAAGAAAACCAGAACAGTAATAATAAAAGTAAATTTAAAAAATCAAAAACCCAACTGCATATAAAAAGTAAATCAAAACTGAAAAGACTAAAACAAGTCCAGAAGTCTGAAGTTCTGTTAAGTAATGTTTAATACCTACACCATTGCAATAGTTTCATGAACTTCAACAGTCGGGACCCATAACTGGGAAGATTTGAGCCGGTCTACAATTGGGCTGATAAACACATTACCCTCCTTTGCGTGGCGCAGTCGGGTAAAAAACACTCAGCAGCCCTGGCGAAGTTGTGTTAAGTAACTATAGAGGTATAGAGTTATTAGAGTTACGCGTATAGATGCGTCTCTTTCTTATGACACTAGTTAGACAGAAACGCAAGGAAGAATAAATTAAACCTAGACCGTTATGTTACGGCGGTTGTCTGGAAGAGATCGCTCTTAAGCGATAAGACCGCACATTGTCTACCTTTCTAATTTTTTTCTTTGTTTTCTTTGTATTTTTATGTGGTGTACAATTGTTGTTGTTACGGCCATCGCGGTTTTGTCTAACAGCTAGACTTTAATTAGAGTCAGAAGAAAGGGATGGGAAGACCAATTTAAAAACAAAGCTCTCGATTTTACTGGTATATTTTGATATCTTCTCGTCAACTATTCGGTCACAAACGGTGACTGTCAAGGACTGGGACCTTTACCTTACTCAATCGCCTTTTTTACAATACAAGATAAACTTTTTTTGCGTGTTATTTCAAACCTTTTTCGACCCTTTCGAAATTAACAATTTGGCTTATTTAGCGGGGGAAACGGGATAGCCGACAATAAATTAGATGCAAGTTTTTTTTCCATTAGTACAAATAAATTGAATTTGTAATGGGTTCGCGTTAACGGATAAAAAAGGTCAATAAGGATGTATGTTTTTAATAAAACGGATGAATCTGAACACAGAGTAGTGTGCCAAGCCAAGTTTGGAAAAAAAAAGTGGAGTACCTACATATTAG
Organism: Ditula angustiorana; assembly: GCA_963691745.1. NCBI lineage: Eukaryota > Metazoa > Arthropoda > Insecta > Lepidoptera > Tortricidae > Ditula > Ditula angustiorana. The sequence continues at coordinate 6,712,909 of OY829496.1, read as the reverse complement.
CTTGGGTATTGAGTATTATGTACAAATAATTCTACTGGCTCTAAATCATTGTACTCCGCAAAAGAGTACAATGAAAACAGTTGTGACATTTAATTTGGTTTAATTTAATTTGACTTATTATTATGCTTTCTCATTTATTGTTTTAAATTATTATTTTGTACCTGATTATTTTTGTTTCATTTTCATTTTATTTCATTTTTGCTTGTATTGACATTTTTAACGTTTGTGAGTTTATATTTTTGTTTTTATTGTGACATTAGAATTTTTTATTTTTGACATTTTGACATTTTTCTAGAAGTATTTTTAGATATTTTTATTTTATTATTTTGTTTAGCTTTTTGACGATCTTATTGTAAATTTGTTATGTTTCACATTCAAAATTTAATGTAATTTCCAATAAGTGACTGAGGACACTGGTGCTATTTAACTCCATTTTGAAGCTCGCTACCGAAGCGCTTGTAACCTATCTACCTTTTTTAATATCATTGCCCTCGCTACGCATCCTCGCACATCTTTGGTGGAAAAGCAGCCTAACAAGTATGAGGAATTCCTTCAGAACGAGGGGCTTCTAAAGTTTATCACGACTTTCTAACCGATGTTTACAGCGTTACAATTTCCGAGACTACTTTTATTAGTTTTTCTAGAAGAAAAGTTTTTAATGAAATTTTCCGAGAAAATTGAACCCCGCACGTTACCGCCAGCCTGTCTGCTGTTGACTGGAGATTGGAATCAATTTATATTAATTTAAAACTAAAGGGTTAGGTTAACACGGAGTAATAGTAACTATGAGGTTATTGTGACTAATGCATTAATCACAAACTAGAACTAATTACCTTGCTACCTCAAGAAATTGGTGCCGTGCATGTGCCAAACAGCTACGTCTGGGCGATATATATATATATATATATATATATATATTTCACTTGTGCAATAAAGAATATTTGCTGTTGTTTTTACTTCTAAATCGTGCTTACGTTTCTTTTCAAAAAGAAACCTCCGGATAGCTACCACCATCTTGCTCGTTAATCCTGCCGCTAAGCAGCAGTGCTTACACTGTTGTGTTCCGGCGTGGAGAGCAAGATAGCCGGTGCAACTACTAGCACAAGTGATATTCCATCTCAGCCCTCTAGGTTGGCAACGCATCTACAATCTCTTGGAGTTGCGGGTGTCTATAGGCGATGGTGATCACTTAAAATCATGTAACCCACTTGCTTGTTTGCCTTCCTATTTTATAAAAAGAAAACAGTCCACGCATTGACAGGGACCAAATGACAGACGAGAGACGTGACAGTGGTGTCAACCACTGGCAAAAATAATGTTCTACACGTGTCAAGCACTGGTATGGTTGCCTTATATTATTATAGTATACGAATCGCCTCGTAAAATACCGCAAAATTGTTTCGAAGACATAATAATATATTTCGAGGACGAATAAAACATTTATAGGTTCTCTGTTACCTATCAGAGGAAGTCGTGGAGATCAATTTAATAGTACATTGTTATGACGATCGCGGATACAATTTATTTTGTATCAAGTATTTTATAAAAATAGTGCCTTTCTGGGCACGATTCTTCCAAACTATCATTTTGTGTCGGAAATACAGGATGTTTCTTAAAGTAGGTACGTTACAAAATCATAACTTTAGTTGTACCACTAACATCAATTAAGGTTAAGGATAGTTTAGGTATAAAATTAATATTTAAATCTTTTTACAAGTTTACTTCACACATATAATTTTCAATCTTGACATGTGATGCTGCTCGCCTATAATATAATAATAATAATAATAATCGACCAGTGCTTGTCGACGTCACCATCCCCCATGACGAGAACCTCGTGAAGGCCGAGAAAGACAAGCTCAGCAAGTACCTTGACTTGGCCCACGAGGTAACCGCTTCGTGGGATATTGACTCGACAATCATTGTCCCGATAGTCGTCTCAGCGAACGGTCTTATAGCGAAGAGTCTTGAACCAACTCCTCAAGAGACTCTCACTAGAAGGTGGGATCAAGGGTCAGATTCAGAAGGCGATACTCCTGGACAGGACACAGCACGAATAGTAAGGAGATTCCTCACTCTGCGGCCCTAACCACCGGTAGCTTGAGCCTTCCCCCGCTGCCGGCGGCACTCTAGGTTAGGTTTTTATAATGTTTCTATATTTTGTATTGATATTACTTTTTATAAAAATATTGTAAAAACCTAGCCTAAGATTTGAAATAAATATACAGACATAATAATGTTCTCGTCATGCGGGATGGTGACGTCGACCAGCACTGCTTGGCGTTGTGATCGATCTGTTAGCACGATATCAGGCTTATTGGCCGCAATAGTCCTGTCCGTGATAACAGATCGATCCCAATAGAGCGTAGCACGACCATTTTCGAGAACAGGCGCCGGTGTGTACTTATAGTACGGCACTTCAGTCTCAACAAGGCCGTACCGAAGAGCAAGTTGCTGGTGAATAATCCTGGCTACTAGGTTATGTCTGTGCAAGTACTCGCCGTTAGCAAGATGAGAACAACCGGAAATGATATGCCTGAGTGACTCACCGGGACGGCGGCATGCTCGGCAAATGTCGACCGTACCGTCCTTCAGGATATATTTCCGGTAGTTATTCGTCATGATAACTTCATCTGCAATTGCACAGACAAAACCCTCGGTTTCCCCAAAAAGGTCACCGAAGCGTAACCAGTTCACCGACGCGAGCAGATCTACATCCGGCCCAGACAGGGCCCGATAGAACCGCCCGTGTAGCTCCTTGCTCTTCCATACGTTCTTGCGGTCCTCGGTGCTTAACACCGTAGGTTTGCGCCAGTTCCCGTTAGCCAAGGAGAGCGGCGTGAGGTTCCTGTCAACTGCCACCACATCGCGATGCATCCCGCACTCATTTTGAAGGAAATAGTCCCTGAGACTGCACACCTCGCGGTTGTGAAGGTTTTTGGCATTCAAGAAACCTCTACCTCCACACTTCCGCGGGATGTACAGTCTCATAACAGATGAGCGCGGGTGCAGCATACGATGCGTTGTTAGCAGATGACGGACCCTCCTGTCCAAGGCATCCAGCTCAGTCTGGGTCCATACTCTCTTCTTTTAACCAATTCTTCCGTACAACCGTTCCGTACTACCTGAATATCTAATTCATCAAACCCAGCAAATAAACTAAGCTAAAATAATTTTGAAAAGTTAATCGTTCATAGACTTAACATGAATTCCAACCCGGGTCCACTCACATAGTAACTAGGTCAACAACTGAACCAACTGTTCGTCATTCAATAGTTTTTTATTCAATATCTATTCTGTTATAAGAACTTTCTCACGCAATATCCTTCCGAGGCAAGTTTTCCGATACGTCAACTTATTTCCGCCACGGTTTCTGCGTAGCGACAAGTCAATAAAGAAATGCATTATTTCGCTATAAGTAACTTTGAGATATGTTTGTATAGAACAACTAGAATAGTAAATAAATGTATGTATGTATGACTCTTTATTGTACTAAACACATAAAATAACAGATAACAGGACAAAACAGATGTACAAAGACGAACTTATCCCTTTAAGGGATAAAAATGGGGGGGGAGGGATAAAAATTGTACTTAGGTTCTAAACTGAAGATACCTAGTAAGTATATATGACCTTTACTTAAAATCTTGTTAAACTATTAAATCTAGTATAACTTTTAAGTACTTATTAACATTAGTATTTAAATTTTCAGATCCTTAATCGTACAATGCAATACAATACAAACACAATGATTTACAAAAAAGAATACAAATTAAAAAAAAACCTCCCGAGTATTGGCAGTGTCATCGTAAAGTATCATTCTGTAGGTGAAAAGGAATCAATCAATCAAGGACGACATTGTAGAGTTTATTGAGGTATAGTCGACCAAGAAATTGCTTGACAACTTTCCTACCCTATTACAAACGGATAAAGTTTAAAACGTGGTCCAACAATTACTTGGTCGACTGTACATAAAAATTAAATGCTTAGTTTAAGAGCAACTTCAATGCAAAAAAAAATTGAGATTTAGTTTTAACTCCTCTAAGATTGTTAAGTCTCCAAAAACGGGCGAAAAATGTGTGAATTTTTTTGGGCCTTAATACATTCGGCCAAGAAAGTTTTCCTATTTTGAATGTTAACAACACGCAATAGAGTCGAAAAGTGTAGAGTAGACCAAGTTTATTTGCCTACTGTACCTTGTCTTTAATGACTGTATTAAAAATATTTCCAAAGATTCCCGAACCACTCCTACACAAGAAAACAGTGAATGACATAGCAACAACAAACGTGACCCAAACATGCCTTATTAAGGAAAAAGGGTCAAAAGAAAAGATTTACAATGGGACCGCAAAAGAATGTTCAACAAAAAATATTTCAGCTTTCAGTTATTAAAATGAAAATTGAAGCATTCGTGCGGTATTTTTCTAACAAAAACAGCCCATATTAGCCTTTGTAAGTACTGTTTGTGTTGAGTATTCATAAAACCGGTCGAATAATTGAAAACGTATAGGCACAGAATAAATAATAGTACTAACGTACAGAAACTTCTCTTTTTCGACCGCGATGAAAGAATTAAAACTTTATTGACACGCATGAAAAGTTGGTATTACTTCAGAATCACATTCACCAGGCGTCTCGCGTCAAAAGGAACGCGCCGCCCGCGTTTGCCTTTCCCCGCAACTCCCGACTACACGTTAGGGTTGCGCTGCATTCGTTTTCAATTACACTGTCACGCGAGGGCGAGCGAGCAGGCGCGCGGCAACCCGACAACCAACTGCATTTTGCCTACTCTGTAGGCGAGGCGGCCGAGCGTAGCTACAGAGCGGAGTGGAACCCCCATGCTATAGATACAGTTGACCAAGAAATTGCTTAACCATTTTTCGACCGTAATACAAGGCAATGACGTACAAAACTGGTTAAGCATTTACTATATAGACTCAATATGATTAGATTCAATGAAAAAATACAATCGCTCATTTTATTATCGAACCGCGATCAGAAAAGGATTGGAGAGTAACGTCAGCACACTCTCATTACATAGACTTGCGTCAAGCTTCATTGCTATACCTATGAAATGATGTGCTGACGTTACTAGTATCAAAATCCGGTTTAGTAGTAGAAGGCGGCCGAACATACGCCATTAGGAATTAGGACAGACAGCGGCCCTAACATGACAGCCCAGGTTTAGTTCAACCCCTCCCTGTGTCTCTGGCTAACTAGTGTCATAAGAAAGGGACAGTTGGCCAGTCATGTTAGGGCCACAGGAACGGATAGAGACCTTACTTTGTATAGTCGACCAAGAAATTGCTTGACCACTTTTCGACTGTGATACAAAGGGATAAGGTTCAAAAGTGGTCAAGTAATTACTTGGTCGACTATACGACCAAGAAATTGCTTGACCACTTTTCGACTGTGATACAAAGGGATAAGGTTCAAAAGTGGTCAAGCAATTACTTGGTCGACTATTCAGTGTAAAAATTAGTAAAACTTCCTAATTTTAACTCGCACAGAACCCTTCCGAAAAACGTCTCATTATAGAAAAGGCAAACTCTTTTCTTTATAAAGATCTGTTGTCTACGTAATTAAGCTTAATGGACGTTTCATCATATTAATTTAAATTTGTAAGTCATAATTCTCTTTAAAGTCTGTTTACCCTCCTTTTAGAATTATGTTTATTTTGTAAAAGTTTCACAACAGAGCGTATACAGGGCGAACTAAATAAATAATATATCTTTTATTTTATACAACATAGGAAGGCAAACAAGCAAGTTGGTCACCTGTTGTTAAGTGATCACCACCGCCTATAAACACCCGCAACACCAAGGACATTACAGATGCGTTGCCAACCCAGAGGGCTAAGATGGAATACTTCTTGAATAATTTCACCGGCTGTCTTGCTCTCCATACCACAACACAATAGTGCAAACATTGCTGCTTAACGGCTGGATTAGCGAGCAAGATGGTGGTAGCGATCCGGGCGGACCTTGCACAGTGTCCTACCACTCTTGCGATCATTTATACCATGGACACAGAATAAATTGACGGTCCACGGAAAGTACAAGTTTAGCCTTTTTTTTTAATGAGATTTATATCTCGAAATGTAGAACAATAGTGGAATCAACTCCCTTCAGCGGTGTTCCCTTGTGGCGGTGGCCACTGTAAATACTTTGCCTTTAATACTAACGCACCTCCACGCTGCAGCAGATGAAGAACCTCTTCGATGGAGAGGCTGACAAGGAGCTGTCTTAGCAACCGCTGTAACAGCGTTGTCAATTTATTATAGAGCAACTATTTTCTTTTCCGATTGTTCTTTCTAACGCCCACTGTGCTTTTTGATATATTAAAGCTGCTAAAATTAAAAAGCCTTATTAGTTTGGAGTCGCTCGGCTCGTTGAGACCAAAACATGCTTATTCTCTCCCACCTTTCGCACTCGTTCTAATTAAATCGTGAGCTCAAATTGATTACAAATACCTAATTGTGTTTATATTCCGCCGCAAGAAGCATTTCCATTCCTTTCAATTATAAAAGCAATATCGGAAAACGATACGTAAACATTCAAATGAATTTTAATTGGAGTCTCAGAAACACCGCACAACTTTATTTGCACGAACTGCTTAACGAACCCCATTCCATTTACAACTCTACGTTCCTCACAATAAGATCTGCGTCGATGCTTATCGGCGCACAATACCTTTGTTTTAAAACCAAGTTAATGCTGGTTTAATACGGTTCGAGAGTAGATTTCATTTGAAATTGAACTTTATTGTTCTGTGTTAAGGACTTGGTTGGTTGTGTAACTGGTTTAGGGTGTAATTTGAAAGTAGCGAAAGAATGGCAGTCATAAATAATTATAATGAAAATTCATGATGTCACGTGGCGTGTACACGACAATACAAGTCGGGTTGGGTCTGATAACGGCCCCTCTACACGATCTGATCGGAACACTTGATAAGCTGGACCAAATTAGAAAGAAGAAAGAAAAACAGTTATTCAAACTGTTCAACATAAAACATAGAAATATACACAACACGGGCAGAGTACAAAAACAAAACATTACGTTGAACAGAATTGAATTAGGAGTTGCTGTGAGAAGTTATAAATGTAGTTATAAAGTTAAAGACTTTTTTTATAAACTACTAGCGACTCGTCCCAGCTTCGCCCAGGAACCATTAGGACACAATTTACATAAAAATAATAGAAAAAACAGATGCTTTAAGTCTGTGATAAACACTACCCCCTTGTTCATAAACGCTTCGTAAACGTCTCTTAGTTAACATTTAACTAAGAGATTAGTTAACATTTTTTATGTCTTTATCTGTCATAGTGACGTTTGCCCTCCAATGAAGGGGACAAAACAATTGTTAACTTAAAAATATTGTTAAGTTTTTATGAATCAAGGGGGTATGCCGATGCAGAGCGGCTAAACTTTGTAAGCCTAAAATGGAAACCGATTTTTTTTTTAGTTCTTTCCCCTTTTTTTATATAACTTAGGAAATGGTGAATGTTATTAAATTCAATTCAATTCAAATATTTTATTTCAGACAACATTTTTAAACAAACTGGAACAAATTACCTTGCTACTCCGCGAAACCAGTGCTGGGCTCGTGCAAAATAGCTGCGTCTGTGCGACACATATATGTTCATGCAAAAACCCACCCTCCTCCGCTTCCACACGAAACAACATTTATCACACAGACTCAACTACACACCACCACCACTAAGCACTAAAACTACACGATCAAGATCATCAAAATCGAATCTTGATGATGCCTCGTATAGAGGCGAAACGCGCGTCGATCGTGTAGTTTTAGTGTTTAGTGGTGGTGGTGTGTAGTTGAGTCTGTGTGATATATGTTGTTTCGTGTGGAAGCGGAGGAGGGTGGGTTTTTGCATGAACATATATGTGTCGCACAGACGCAGCTATTTTGCACGATCCCGGCACTGGTTTCGCGGAGTAGCAAGGTAATTTGTTCCAGTTTGTTGATATGGACCTCCGCAAAGTAACGCCTGAATCTATTAATTTAACATTTTTAAAGAAAAAGGTCTATTATATTGTTAGCAGGACTTAGTGTAGGGGTTAGTACGTCTCTGTGAGAGTGTCCACATCAGCGGACCATCAGATCGGGAGCTATCATGTTGTGTGGAGGTTGTCACCTGAAATCTGTCGGACAACACAGATCAAGTCCCGACCACATCAGGCGTCAGCTGGAAAATTAAGTACCTGGCAGTTTTGGCCTTAACTTACAAAAAAAGTAAACAGCTGTTGTGCAAAAATAACCGAACAAGCCATATCAATTACGCAATTAATAGCGACGATGATTAAATTTGAACTTTACGGTTTCGGTGAAAAGTTTCGTGCTACGGGCGGACGATTTAACGAACTTGCCCAAAGATAACATCAAGTAATAACAGACTGAAATTATACAAACGAACCAACTTACAATTAATAATTATCAGTTAAATTAATTTTCGAACTGGGGCAGGGTTTCGGGTTAAGTATCCTGCGTTGTGTTATGTGTACCTTACCTTAGGCGGTTTGCATCAATGATAGCGGGTGGCAGGACCTTGTGCAAGGTCCATCCGGATCGCTACCAACATCTTGCTCGCTAATCCTGCCGATAAGCAGCAGTGCTTGCACTTTTGTGTTCCGGCGTGGAGAGCAAGATAGCCGGTGTAATTACTGGCACAAGAGGTATTCCATCTTAGCCCTCTGGATTGGCAACGCATCTGCAATCTCTTTGATGGTACGGGTGTCTATAGGCGGTGGTATACACTTACCATCAGGTGACCCACTTGCTTGTTTTCTTCGTATTTCATAAAAAAAATAGCGTCTGGCGTTACTATTTTCAGATTTGTTAATGGGTATAGAAATGACTAAATCGAAGACATTCTGGAGAAAGGCTAGGTCAGGAGTACTCTAAAACGACGAGCATGCATTAAGAATGTTATAAGAGTAAGTGAAGCAAAAGCTGTACGTCAGGATCGTACCAAATAAAAATCCGTAGTCTCTGCCTACCCCGCCGGGAAACAGGCGTGACTTTATGTATGTATACGGGTGATTTAGGTACTAATGGAAATATGAAATGATTAAGTATCTTGCTTCACTGCAATCTAGTTTCAGGTTAACGCTGGTGAAAAATGGGTTAGTAGAGACTAACTCTATAGCTAGTAATGTTAACCCAAATTATTTAGGTACTAGCTGACGCGCGCGACTTCGTTCACGTAAAATTAGTAGCCTATGTCCGTCAGGAATAGTGTAGCCATCTATCTGTAAAAGAATTTTTGAAATCGGTTCAGTAGTTCCAGAGATTACCCCCTACATACATACAAACTAACAAAAAAACAAACAAACAAAGTTTACCTCTTTATTATATTAGTGTAGATGTAGATTGACTATTCAATGTCTATATAATTTGGGTTAACATTACATCTACAGTCTCCTTGGTGTTCCGGGTGTCTATGAGCGGTGATGATCACTTACCATCGGCGATCCACTTGCCCGTTTTCCTTGCAATTAAAAAAAACATAATTACGCGCGCGTGCGCTATTCAGAGCGAAGCAATTACCACAATGTTTTTCGGAATTAGTTCAAACCAAAACCAGTATCAAAGAATCAAAGTTTCGTTATTAATGCTTTGACAACATCGATATAAGAAGACAATAGATCTGCTTACTTGTTCGGATTGTTACAAGCCCAGCGTCACCACTTTGCGACGGAGTGAAGCAGGTGAAGAGGGGCTTTCAATATTTAGCCATTGGTTGAACTTTGAATCTTATCGTAAGTGAACAAAGTGCTTCTAAGTTTTCTAACTAGCAGCGACACAGACGTCGGATAGCAGAACTAAAAATATGACGCCAGTTTAAAACGTACAAAACGCAGAGCTGTTTACTTGACAATGGGCACATACAGTTTTATTCAGGCTATCCAACATAGTCTACCAAATAGACTATGGTCGGCTACACTGCCACAGCGTTGTATACAGTTCTATAGTTTTCTCATTTCGATGTTTGACAATAACAACGAACAAAAAGAGGTTATTACAAATAATACAACGACAAAAATAATTACTTACATGCATAGTTTTTAAATATAATGCTTTTTCTCTTCAACGAAACGCGTACGCGACGCCACACCAGAATAAATAATAGTACTAACGTACAGAAACTTCTCTTTTTCGACCACCATTAAACGAATTCCAACTTTATGATCAGGCACAAAAAGTTCGTATTTCTTCATAAACATTCGCCAGGCGGCACGCGTCAAAAGGAAGGCGCAGCCCGCGCCCGCCTTCCACCCGCAATGCCCTGGCGCACCGCTAGGGTTGGGCTGCTTACTATAATACTATCTCATGCTACACAGAGTGAGCGGGCGCGCGCGCGGCAAGCCGGCAACCTACTGTAATTAACCTATGCCATAGGTAATGCGGCGAGCGCACCTACAGTGCGGAGTGGAACCCCCCTGGCCACACTCCCGGTAGCTGAGCGGGAGGAGATGACTGATTCTCACACCTAGTTGGCTGACGCAAGGCTTTCGCGTAGGTTGAGTTTTTGACAGTTAGTCAACCTATCCCTATAGTCTACCATCCCCGGTCTCCCCTACTGTTTCCTCTCTATTTAGTATGTGCAAAGCTAATGTCCTTGAGGCAAATTATACAGCACTTTACTCGGCAAAATCTGTCGCAGCGAAATACGAAACTGACTTAACTTTAAGGCTGAATCCTCACTTTGACAGTGATAATGAGGCTGTATGTGACATTGTATAATGAAGTGCGGAGGCTTCTAATTGGAATCATTTGGGTTTTGGATTGCGGGCCAAGTGCTTAAATGACTCATTACTGCTTGCTACGGTATAAGGAAAAACGTAATTTACTTATCATGTGTTAGAAAAGATTTGTTAGATCAAATTTCGATTAGTAAAGTCAAAGATTACCGAAACCTACTCTTTTTTTATAAAATAGGAAGGAAAACAAGCTAGTGGGTCACCTGATGGTAAGTGAGCATCACCGGGCCCATAGACACCCGAAATACTAAGGAGATTGCAGATGCGTTGCCAACCCAGAGGGCTAAGATGGAATACCTCTTTCTTCTGTTAGTAATTTCACCGCTGTCTTGCCCTTCACGCCGGATCAACATTGCAAGCACTGCTGCTTAGCGGCAGGGTTAGCGAGCAATGTGGTGGTAACGATTCGGACGTACCTTGCACAAGATCCTACCTTGCCAGTCATCCACCGTAATTTATAATATTTCGCAATCCACAAATATGCACAAACCGTCAATTATTCGCATTTTAAATTGTATATTGGTCAACCAAGTAAGAACAAACCCAACCTTGTCTATGCCTGCTAAATGGAATATTTTTTATATTGGTCAACCAAGTAAGAACAAACCCAACCTTGTCTATGCCTGCTAAATGGAATATTTTTTATATTGGTCAACCAAGTAAGAACAAACCCAACCTTGTCTATGCCTGCTAAATGGAATATTTTTCTGCCAATCACCGTGTCATATTTCACATTCACATTTAATAAAATATATAAATAAATATCTTGGGAAAATTTACACCAATTGCCCTAGTCCCAAGCTAAGCAAACCTTGTGTTATTGGTACTAGACAACGGATAAACAGATAAATACATACTTAAATACAAATAACATCCATGACTCAGGTTTAAACATTCGTGTTCGTCACACAAATATTTGCCCATACCAGGATTTGAACCCGGGACCTCTTGCACAGGAGGCAGACACATGTGCCACTGTGCCATACAGGTCGTCAGTAACAGTTGGATCAACCACGAACTATGCTTGTATCTTTCTTTTATAATAAAAACAACTTTCAATTTATAGTATATAAGGATGACGATGGGACAGAAAAAGGTTAAATTTTTATATGAACTTGCTGTCTCGGCTGAGCCCGTTTGAAAAATAAACGAGAAAAACTTTTTAATTAGTTAACAAAACTAATTATGTACGGATTAACTTCTTTCTGGGACCGGGGGAGTTGTTTTAAAAAGAAACTAGATACAATATTAAAATACAAAAAAGATAAAATGATAGGGTATCTCAGTGTGATTATTAACTTGTAGAAAAACATTTTTTGTTACTAAGCAACTTGCTATTTTTTATCTTTTTTATAAAATAGGAAGGCAAATAAGCAAGTAGACACCCGCAACACCAAGAAGATTGCAGATGCGTTGCCAACCCAGAGGGCTAAGATGGAATACCTCTTGTGCCAGTAATTACACCGATTATTATTATTAAATAATGATATGTCAAAAAACCGGCTAAATACGTGGCTATAAGTCCAAAATGAACTGCACTCCGCTAACAGTCAGTGTGCAGTTCTCACGACTGCACCTGCACACCGGCTGTAGGTATAAAATCTGCGCGCCTACTGCAGACTGATTGCACAGTTCGTTTGCAGTATTAATGCAGTTATGCCAACCGCATAAAAACTGCATCCAAACTGCAATTTGCAGGCTTGCAGTTTAAATGGATGCTGTAATGACCGAAGAAAGCATCAAATGTTCTGCAGCTCCACACACGTTAAAACGTGGACTAAAATCCTTCATCTAAGACATCATGGTACAGATTGGTCTTGACTGATGCGGAGAATTGCCCTACGATTGGAGTAACCAATTGTGGTTGCATCTAGCCAATGTTTTGAGATAAAGATTTAACAATTATAGACCTTATTTCGTAGCATTAGGGACGCACAGTTGTTACAAAAGTATCTTAATTTAATCAAAACAGTCGTAGTAAAGTTGGGGCGGCGCGGCGGCCATGTTTGCGGCGACGGAAGGGTCAATTCTGTAATTAAGCCCTTTCAGTTTCATTTTCGTCGCAACTTTTTTAATAAACTCCCCTTTTCAGGCTTGCCCCACTTTTACCACTAATATTTAAGCCCTGTTACAAAATCTGTGCGCGAAACGACGATATCTATTACTTACTAGATTGAGTTTTCTAAACCATCACTATGTTTCACACAATGTGTCTGTGTTAGGATCTTGTGCAAGGTCCATCCGGATCGCTATTGCCATCTTGCTCACTAAACCAGCCACTAAGCAGCAGTGCTTGCACTGTTGCGTTCCGGCATGGAGAGCAAAACAGCCGGTGCAATTACTGGCACAAGAGTAATTCCATCTAAGCCCTCTGGGTTGACAACGCATCTGCCATCTCCTTGGTGTTGTGGGTGTTTATGGGCGGTGGTGATCACTTACCCGGTGACCCGTCATTTGCTGTGTCGTATAAAAAAAATCTTATAATTCAATGGCTAGCAATGCTGCGTTTTTCTTTTTTTTATGAATTGTATTCCAAATTCAAATAATATAAATAATTGGCAGTTGGAAGAAGGTGAATAAGCATTTAGGCATTAATTGCCAAGACTAAAAACGAGCGAAAATAAGACAGAAGAGGCATCTAGGCTTAGGCCACCAAAAGTAAATAATTATGTCCCATTTTTAAATCAAATAAGCCAAAGTGACCCAAGGGCTGGCGCGTTCCTCACCTAATGTATTGGCATTGCCATTCAAAGAGGTAACGCCGCCAGCCTTTTGGGTACCCTACCCAGAAACAGCGGCTTATGTGACGTTTTTCATTTTAATTTAAATTATGTTTTAACTTTTCTATTTTATTTTCTGTGATAACTTTGTTTCTTTTTCTAAATAAAAATAATAAGCCAAAAGTCACCTTTCAATGCGAAAAGAAAACCCAAACAAAGTTATCACACGACCTTAAACTTCGTTTTCGTTACTAATAAATGCTTGTTAGAAATATATTTTTTTTTAGAACAAGTAGTCGTTCTGGAATTTCGCAAAGTTAGCTTGCTGCGTGAAAAGTTAGCGAGGCTAACGAATGAACAGACTGTTCAATAGTACTTAATTCTATGGGCGTTATTTCTAGGTAGACTTTGGGAATCAAGTTTAGCAAAGAAAATTGTGAAACTTAGAACTTTTCTTACAATCCGGCTGGCGGATTATCCTATTTTACATCTTGGGTTGAATTAATAGTTTTAGATGCCGAATCATAATGAAATGGGGCAATGGTAGTCAATGTCCAGTCTACAATAGCAGACGACCTGATACCCTACTATTTAGTGACCCTGACTACAAAGCTAGAGGTTCGGGGTTCGATTCCCGGGAGGGGCAAATGTTTGTATGATGAATACGAACGTTTGCATTCGAGTCTTGGATGTTATATGTATTTAAGTATATATTTATCTATATGTATAAGTATGTATGTCCGTTTTCTAGTACCTGTAACACAAGCAGCTTTAATTGCTGAGCTTGGGACTAGGTCAATTGGTGTTAATTGTCCCAAGATATTTATTTATTTATTATTATTTACAATCCTGTGTACCCGCCCAAGAAAGAGAAGAAAAATGTATCCTATTAAATAACTCTGTTTAGTTCAGGTGGACGTTTGCCTGTGCCCTAGACAAAATTCCTAGCTACGCCAATAAATTTCACATCTCATTTTCTGTAGGTAGGTACTTGAACTTTGTTTTTTTGTTTGTTTGTTTGTAGGTATGGTATCTACTGAAGCGACTCCGAAATTTCTTTCACTAATAGAAAGCTGAGATATCCCTGACGGACATCGGCTACTAATTCGACGTGAACGAAGTCGCGGGGAATTAGTTATGTACTTAGACCTAGGTATAAAGATTTCATGGACATGTATCAAAATTTAACTCTGTTCCTTTTACTACATGGTTCAAATTTCGTATATCCGAACATAACAAAGACCTCGAATAAGGAACTTATGTTATTTAAGTACGAGAACGTGACGTGCATGTGTGTGTTATCACCTCGGTGAACGTATATCGAAATTGCACCTACACCCATACAAAGAGGGTGCAGTTTAGAATGGTGAAGTTTGATTAAAAAGTTATGACGTCTAGACACCGTTATGACTGTCAAAACTTCAGGAAACATGGCCTTAAAAGTTTTCGCCCATAAAATATTTACGGGTGATACTTTCCCATAATATCTGAAGAAGAGTTATGGTGGAAGAATTCCTTCGAGTCTATGAATAAAATGGGAATCAACTGTTTTGTAAATAAACTAGCGACCCGCCCCGGCTTCGCCTGCTTAGAATAATGCATATAAAAGTTTCCCTAAGAAAATCTCTAAATAACAGTGAAAACCGTATCAAAATCCGATGCGTGGTTTAGGAGGAGAAGGCGGCCGCAGATACACTATAAAACTTCAGGACCCCAATTGTGGCACTCATCGAGATTCATCTCGCATTTGAGTGTGTCAAAAAATTACAGATTTTAAAGGGATCTGATTTGGGGCCGTTCAAGTATTACGTAAGCAGATTTACGACAATTATTTACCCCCCCGTCCCCCTTGTCAGCAAAAGTAATCAAAGCTCTTACCCCCCCCCCCCCCCCCCCATGCTTACGTAAACATTGGTACATTGGCATTTTTCTTTAAATTTATCGTTTTTTTTATTGATTCATGAGCAGCAGATATAATTCTAGAAATAAAAAAACAAACACCGTTAAATTTTTTGGTATACATATTAATTCCAATTAACAGTCTTCAGTCCATGATACCCGAATCCAAGATTCTAAGTTTTCAATGACATTGGATGTTTGCTGCTCAATTTATGTCTGCTCACTTTCATCCGATTTTAGAACGCCGCTACATCGCTCTGATCGAGCCATTCAACATCTTGGTGCTCTAAATTTTGAATAATGCACATCAGTTCCGTATGTGTAAAAATGGTGGAGTGCCATAGGTGTAAAAAAGTAAAAAACTACTGCTGACGTAATCACCATCTAGACCCCCCTACCCCCCATGTCATCAAAAATAAGCAAAGCAAAGACCCCCCCGCCCCCCTATAGTGCTTACGTAATACTTCAACGGCCCCTTTGGCATATGTCGAGTGTGACTTCATCTCTACTGACGCCAGAATTACCCCGTAGGACAGATAGGAAAAATAGCCACTTTACTTTATACTCGTGATAAAATAAATAAATAAAATAAATATCTCGGGACAATTTACACCAATTGACCTAGTCCCAAACTAAGCAAAGCTTGTACTATGGCTACTAGACAACGGATATACATACTTATATAGATAAATATATACTTAAATACAAATAACATCCATGACTCAGGTACAAACATTCGTGTTCATCACACAAATATTTGCCCATACCAGGATTTGAACCCGGGACCTCTTGCACAGTAAGCAGACACATGTGCCACTGTGCCATACAGGTCGTCAAAAATAAAAAAAGATATGTAAAAGATAAAGATAAATTTCCATTCTCCTTGCGCTTTTCCCGTTTCTTAATTCGGGGTACGCTTTGACCATGATCCCAGATTTAACGGTACATTGGAGCGACTGCCATCTGACCCCCATACCATTACCCCTGTTACAGGGAAACCGGACCGACAGAATCATGGTTACGCGTTCATTTACACGAATACACGAGTTTCTCCACGATGTTTCTCTCACCGTAAGAACATTGGTTACTGTTGAACGAAACGTTAACTTTCCTATCTGTGGTTTGTTTTAAAAAAATTAATGGATGTCTTAAAACCTACAACCTAACGAATTAAACATACCGCCTTGTTTCTCAATATTAGAACTATTTAATTGAGTGTAAAACCCAATTGGATGTACAGTGTCATACTAAATGACAGCGGAAAAACGGACTGACATAGGAATACAGGTTGACGCCAGTGTTACAAATACAAATTATTAGTTTACCATTTATAGTCATTGGATTTACAACTTAACGTCTAACTGCATACAACAATAATTTATTCAGTTTCGTTGCATATAGGTTTTTTTACAAAATAATAGTATGTTGTTGTTGTTGACGGCAGCGCCGTCCGTTGGTCCGACAGACTGACAGCGCGAGCGATTGTCGATTGTTGTTGTAGTTTTGTTCGACTTTTGATGCGGCCATATTTTAAACGCTGACTAGAAGTCCATTACTTATAGGTCAGTGGTGGTGGTGGTGGTGGTCTGTTACTGTAATGTTCATAAATTAGAAAAACTGACGAACGATGGGGATCGAACTCGGTAGTTCGGAATTTGAGACTGGCATGTTTTTTCACAGACACCAAATAAAAAAAAGAGGTCGTTAATTATCACCCTTTGTTTAGCTGATAATGGCTACCCACTTTCGAACTTAAGTCTCTATACCAACATTATGTATTTTAGTATGAAACGCGGCGAAGATACTCAGCGAAGGACAATTAATAATAACAATATTTTGATCTCTAACGCGGAGCAACCTCCATCCATCAAGTTTAAAACTTCGCCGTGACGAATAATTATTCAGTGTCAATTTGTGAATAATTAATTCAATATCATTTTGTGAATAATTTTGCAATTTTAGAAGGTGTCGCAAGCTGAAAGTATGCCCTGTTTGGACGT
This sequence comes from Ditula angustiorana, assembly GCA_963691745.1. NCBI lineage: Eukaryota > Metazoa > Arthropoda > Insecta > Lepidoptera > Tortricidae > Ditula > Ditula angustiorana. The sequence goes on along the minus strand of OY829496.1, from coordinate 6,695,509 downwards.
GAGGTTTCACTCAATTTGGGGAGTGGCAACTTACAAAATTGAAGTTGTTAATTCGCTGCCAATTTTAAAATTTACTGGCCCAATTAAAATTGTTTATGCTCTTGCATGACATTTAACATGGTGGTAGTTCAATTTTGTCATCGCGTACTACCTATAAAAAAGAAACATACATCAAAGCCAAATTAAGAACGGATTTTTTTTAAATGCACATTAGAGTTCCCTCCCTCCATCCGTTTGGGCACTAAAGCTGCCAGAAACCAGACAAAATCTTTAAATTCCAACACCATAACAAGATTTCCTAGATTCTCTTCCTTTACTTCAAATATTTCACAAGAACGTCGCTTGGCAACGTATGTAAAACTTAGAATAAACAAATCGCTGTGTGTATTTCTGCGCCTTTTCACCCAAGGTTTCACACAATTTTGTGAACATTTCCAATGCCTCGCCAGCCTTACCTTTATTACTTCGGCAATATTCGGGGAACTTCACGAAACAACGCGCTCCCGAAATGGAATATGTAATGGGTTTTTTTCCATTTTACAAGGTGCTTCTCGGGATGATATCCATGCCAATACATCTATAGATACACTCGAATTTACCATTATCTAGCGGGTGACTGAAACTTAGAAAATCAATGTTTCGGTCTTATTCGATACGGGAATATGACCTACAAATTCCATATCAAAATATTTATTGCTCATTTCCTATATAATAAAATAATAATAATAAATATCTTGGGACAGTTAACACCAATTGACCTAGTCCCAAAGTAAGCAACTAAAGCTGCTTGTGTTATGGGTACTAGACAACAGATATAAATACTTATATAGATAAATATATACTTAAATACAAATAACATCCACGGCTCGGGTACAAACATTCTAAAACTCCATCCTAAAACTTTGCAATACCTCACTATGAACAAACTGGAACAAATTACCTTGCTACTTCGTTAAATCAGTAGGTACTGTGCACGTAAAAAAAATCGCGCAAACGCAGCTGGTCTGTTTTGCACGTGCACAACACTGGTTTCGCGGAATAGCAAGGTAATTTGTTCCAGTTTGTTGATATGGAAGTAACGCCTGTATCTATTAATTATACCTCGATATTTCTAGACGGTGTAGTTGGAACTTTGGAAACTTTCCTTACTTTTTTAAAGATTGTTATCGCAATGAATTATGTGCCAACAGAATTATAAGCCTTGATGTTTTGTGATATACAAATGACATTCAGACCGGGGATAATATAAAAGAGTTTGTAAAAGTTGACCAACAATAATTTTTTTATAGAACAGCCATTAAATTAGCATTATTGCGTACTAGGCCAGTACTTATTTCTTGAATAGTACGAAAGAAAAATATATGTCTAGTGTATAAGCCAAATTATACACAACTTATATCTCTGACCCAAGATTCACATTGTAAAGCGAATTTCTTGTAGAATTTCCATGCCCTCTTTGTCCCCTTAGTTTACTAACTGTTCGGCTACCAGACCTTTTTAAATAGCTGTAATTATCATCATTGACTTACATTATTAGAATCCAGATAAAGCCTAGCGGACGTCAAGTCTCTTTCCCTGTAATTATGTCCTTACAACCTCAAATTGCCAGCCATTCGTTCTGTCGGCTAAACGAACATCATGCCCTTCACAGTGTTAAGAATAGAGCAGTATGGAAATGTGAGAGATCTTTAGAGAATCCTATCGACATCTATTTTTAAGTTAAGGAACTAATGTGACTATGACATCACAGTAAGCGCTTATTGGAGGTCTTAATTAAATGCATATTTATATCCAAACTAGCGGACGCGCGCGACTTCGTTCACGTAAAATTAGTAGCCTATGTCCGTCAGGAATAGTGTAGCTTTCTATCTGTGAAAGAATTTTTGAAATCGGTTCAGTAGTTCCAGAGATTACCCCCTACATACAAACAAACTAACAAAAAAACAAACTAACAAAAAAACAAACAAAAAAAGTTTACCTCTTTATTATATTAGTGTAGATGTAGATAAAAGAAACGCGTAGACAAAGATCTCTCTGTTGGTTTTTCCCTTGACAAGTCACTTTGCAATTTTCGTATGGAATTCTATTACATTCTATAATTTCATATGCCTAACTTACCAGAACTAATCCGCTGCCATCTATACCGCTAAGCGGGTTTTGGAGTGTAAACAAAATGCAATACAATGCGATACAAATAGTCTTTATTAGTCACAACACCAATAAACAACAGGAACAAATTGCACAGTAAGAAGATTGTTTAAATGGTTGGCAATCTCTTGCAGACAATCGTAAGACGATAAAGATGGAGTAAAGAATAAAGTAGAGCACGTGAAACATCAACTTCATCATACGGAAACAAAGCGATATATTAAAACTATTATAAACAGAAAACCAAATCTTAACTAACATACTTAGTTAATTACTACAAGCAGTTCTTTTTTTAATCCATATCTACCTAAAGTTGACTGTACGTCTCATCCTAATGCACGTGGTTTGCTTCTCAATTCTGAGCGCTTTTTTTGTTGCCCACAGAGATCACAATTTCGGGACTTCTAGTAGGTATGACCAATTTCGGGATCCCGGTATATGTACATGCATACCAAAACCTCAGTATTGCAATCCCGTCTCGCAGTCTTACTAAACTGGCCCTTTGCTTCGGCGATTCTGCCTGAGTCTCTAATCAACCACTTTGCGATCTGTTATCGGCAAATCTTTTTCTTTTTCTTCTTTACATAGTACAAAACAAATTCCCTATCCATTCCTGTCTGTTCATATATCTTCGGCCGCTTACACCTTCTGAACCACGCAACGGATTTTGATACGGATTACACTGTCATTTAGATATATTTTTTGTTTACTGTCAGCCAAATTGATTTATAGGCCACTGTAGAACGTTGTCGCAATGTGTCGTCGCCAGGATATTATGATATTTATACAGAAGTCATGATGACGTTTATTATGACAAGGCCTATGAATCAAGTTAGTTGACTGTACATTACATCCTAATTGTACGCGTTCAAAGCCGTGGCGAGTCACTAGTACTATAAAACACCTTTTAATTTTGGTTCGTTTACTGCTTCGACCCTGTCCCCTGTGCAACGCCGAGCTCGCTAACGAGAACAGGATTGCCACACTAAACGGTTTACGTCCGCGACGAATCCCGCCCGAATTTTCTAATCTGAATTTACAACAAATTTTGAAGACTAAATTTTATTACAGTTTAAACGTTTTCCGCCGAAATGAGACTAGGAACTGTTATACTATTTTTGATCAAACCGTCTTTGTCAAAGTCAATGTTGCAGACATTCATGTGCTTTTTCTATCCTTTTGAATGTGACTTTTATATGTTTCTATTGTTATTCTTTATTGACAAAATCAAATGGAACGAGATCCCGATCTGTTAATACCTAATTATGGTCATTAAATTTACCAACAGGTTTTATCATTCCACTGAGGACAGTAATTCACGCGTTTTCCTCCTTTTTAGTCAAAATATCTTTATAAGAATCATATTTACAAAAAACACTTATGAATGTTAGATTTACCTCCATAGAAGTTTGTAGAAGTTTCTCAGTTCAAGTGCTGCTTTTTTCTTCAAACCTTGTAAGTCGATCTTGACATAACCATTTCCAATGGAATTAACTGCATTTAGTACGAATGCGTAATTCCAAAAACATTGCAAGATTAAGTAAAAAAAACTCAAACATTTTTTTTATATAATAAAAGTAACATACTCACGTCAGTCGTTCATTTTTGGAAACCTAAAGAACATTTTTAAAAATTGCAGTAATGGTTGCAAAACTATGGGCCAGCTCGATCGAGGTAGAAACCATATTTCATAAAATACTGGAGGGAAGTAGTAGCTAGCTAATGCATTGCGTACGGTGAAAGACGAAATTAAGCGTCTCACTTTAGTCGGAATTCCGGCAAAGGCCTTGAAATTCTAACGGGGCTCTTTGTTCCCTTGCAGTAATCACTTATTTATCAACAAAACCGCCTGCCATAAAAAACCATAATTCTTTATTGTGACCAATATGAGAGTAAATCCCATAATTTCCAAGTTTGTTATCCTCATTTCAGAGCGATTTTCCTTTTCAAGTCATTTCCAACGCCTTTAACGTAATAAATTATCTATTAACAATTTCTGAATTAATTCGAGTGTTCACAAAGCCCCTTTGAAGTAATTTTGGGTATTACAACCCTCAACAAAGCCTTTCATTATGCTGTCCAAAAATTAAGTCGCTATATTCCAAGTATTTCGACGAATTAAAAATTCAATCTTAAAGGATTCGCAACTAAAATATAAAAGTTAAATGGTAAAATTCCAATTATTTTAAACTTTGATCACGATTTGATAAAGTATTTTAGTTTTCAGTTGAGATTGAAGACTTTGCTGTTGTTTGCTTTGGAATAAAACACAGCTAAAACCACTGCCGCAATACTACATTACATACTCGTTTGCATTTCTCTTCCATAATGAAGCTGCTATTGAAAAAATAGTTTAAAGACGGATAATAAACTCATCCTTTATTCCGTCAATTTTTTCCATTATGAGGTGCGGAAACTTTTCAAAGGTACAGTACATTGTTGAAATAAAAGATACAAATTATAAGCACAGTGATTGTCCCACAAATGGGCATAATTTCTTCTAAAAAAACCGGTTCAAAACTGATTAAAATCGCGCAACAACGACCGACGTTCTATTTTAACCCAACCCTAATATTTAAAACTTAAATGAATATCCCGGAAATATCTCAGGGATAAATCAGACTTTATTCATGCAAGAATGAATTATGTACAGATTAAGTAAGAGGAAGTGGGGTTGGGGCCCAAGTGGGCTGATAAGGGATACCTTTTGCCGGGTGTACGCGAAAAGGTGTTCAAACTGTTACAATTTAAAAGATAAAATGCAACTGACTTGATTTTTTTATCCAAGGCAGATCATAAGCAGATTTAAAACATTTTATTGAAAAAGGATGATAGATTTTTTTTTTCTCGCCATAATCTACCCCTCTTATTCATAAATGATGCGTAAACCTATGTTAGTTAACATGTTTTATGTTTTTACTGTCATTGTGACGTTTGCCCTCAAATGAAAGAAACAAAACATTTTTTAGTTAAAAAAGATTGTCAAACTTTTCACAAAAGTTAAACATATACCTCTGCCTGTTTGTCTGTCAAAACTCTTTTTCTCAGGAACGCGTGGATATGTCAAGTTAAAATCAATATAGAATACTCTAATCTGAAATCTCTTGGAGCATTCAAATTCAAATTTCTGAGTCAATGCAATTAAAAGATACGGCCATTTATTTTGCATATTTGTGGTTGACTGGTAGAGAATGCCTACTGGTATTTAGTCCGCCAATTGCAATTGTTTTGTAAACTGTGCAATGAACCATAAATAATATTTTAACACGCAAACGACCTAACCGACAGTGTTTTATGTCTTATGTCGATGTAGGGACAACAGTTTTCTATTGACAAAGTTAATATTGTCCCTCAATCCTTTATATTTTCGTTAGAGAAATGTTCAGTGCTTAAATTTGTACAAAACCCACGGTCCGACTTGCAGTTGAGCGGTTTTCTTATTACACTATGCTAATAATTTAATGAGAAAACACTATTATAGAAACAGTAGAAGGATTAGTTACCCACAAAACCGAATAAGGCGCTTTAAAGTTCGAGTTGAGATCAAACCCGAACATATCGTAGGATAGGATTACAACTACAAAGGTTTCCGTGCAAATTAATAATAACTACTAAAATATGAACAGTACAAAGTGTATGTTCATTAATAATTCAATATCAGTGTTGCCAATACAGCTACACTTAGTATTCACTAAATTCAACTTCTAAAACCAGAAAAAATTTACCCTTTTGTCAAAAAGTAAAAATTTTGCACTACACATTTTTTTAGGTATTACATAAGATAAAAATATTTTCAAATGAGTTAAGCACCATTATTGCAATTTTTCTCTACTAAATAGGGGGGGGGGGGTCAAAACCTCCAGTTTTAGTGGAAAATTCACTAAGTTGGCAACACTTTAATATTAAAAAATATTTACAACAGTGTTTCTGCTGGAAATATTTTATGTTCAATCGGCCAATTTGTATTATATGACACTGTAGAACGTTGTCGCAATGTGTCATCGATGAAATATTATGACATTTAGTCAGAAGTTATGATAACGTTTATTGTGAAAAGGTTCTACAGGGTCTGAATCAAATGAAAATAAATAAATAAATAAATATCTTGGGACGATTTACACCAATTGCCCTAGTCCCAAGCTAAGCAAACCTTGTGTTATGGGTACTAGACAACGGATAAACATACTTATATATAGATAAATACATACTTAAATACAAACAACATCCATGACTCAGGTACAAACATTCGTGTTCGTCACACAAATATTTGCCCATACCAGGATTTGAACCCGGGACCTCTTGCACAGGAAGCAGACACATGTGCCACTGTGCCATACAGGCCATTAAATAAATGTGTTGACTGTACCTCACACACTAATTGTATTCGTGCAAAGCCGGAGCGAATCGCTAGGTACTTTATAAAAAAAGTTATTTTTTTTTAAGTCTCTGAAGATTTCATGAAACACATTCTCTGAGGAAACCTAGACTAAACGTCTGGGGAAAATTCTTTGTGTGTTTATTAATGTACCAGAAAACGAGGTCGTCTTATAAATAGCTTATTTAGTAATTAACTGTAAGCACTAACACTACTTAATTAATTAACGATCAGAATAGACCGTGTTCAGTAAACTGGGTCATTTAATACACGCATGGGGTCCCAACTAATCCTAATAATATTATATTTGCAATGATGTTTGAATGTTCGGATTTTTGGATGTTTAAATGTTTGTCCCTTAATTACCATGACTCCCCCCCCCCTACTAAAGCAAGGACTAGTGCATCACACCGACGTGCTATCTCTAGCGTCGTATCTATTGGTAGCTGGAACCCCCCCCCCCCCCCCCAAAATGATTATAGCTGGAAACCCTATAAATATGATTATAGCTGTAATTCCCCCTCCTAGAATATGATGCAGTCTACACATCTACCAACTTTAAACATTATCTATCATTATTGTACGGGGTTGAACTCCACTCTTTATTAGAGCAGATTCAATGTGTAAGGTGTAATAGCAGTGGCCCGTTTCACTAAGCTACATGTTACAATTTTACAAGTCTAAACCGGCAACATTGGTCAATAATGACCAATGGCAATGGGCATAACGACCAATGTTGCCGGTTTAGACTTGTAAAATTGTAACTTGTAGCTTCGTGAAACGGGCCACTGGTGGCGACCAAATGAATAAAATAAAATAAACAGATTGAGCGAAATCTGAATCATTGTAACTCGATTAAAAGCATCGTTAGGAAAAACGAACGGCCTTATTATTATTTTCAAAGAAAGTAAAGATAAATTGAAACAAGAACAAAAAGAATCAAATAACGACCGCCAAAAGTGAACGCTCCTTCACCACAGTTAAGGCGATGCCTGGACCAATTACAACGAAGATATTTTTTCATCGTACGTGGATTTTTCATTTTGCACTTTCTTTATGGAAATATCAAGGATTTTTAGGAGAAATTAACATCAATTTGGTTGAGGCTTAAATCAAAAGTCTTTACAATACCTATGGAATTTTGGGTATATATACAGCGCAGATACATTATGACACGTTTGGAGGCAGAGTTACGACAAAATCTTATTTTCAGACGTACAATAGGCAAAGAAAGTGGTTTAACACTTTTGATTTTTTTTACATATAAGGTACAAACGCAGGTAGCAGACCACTTACTCGACTGACTATGCACAAATTAATAACTTATTATAGAACTACCGTGACATTCAGACACTGAAATAAATGGTTCACTCACGTATTTAAAGCCGGGTATTGCTCAACATGTTTCGGACCAGTCCGTGGGCCTTACTCATGAGACCCTGGGGCTCAATAAATATCTGAATCTCACGATAGTTTTATTTTTAACAATAATAAATGTGCATTAAGATGCATTAAATTAAAATAGTAATTAAAACTTGAATTAATTACGGCTAGGAAACAGCCATACACTTGAGGCGGCCGTAGAGATGCCACAGTTTTTAAGAAACTTGGTGTAGAGTTCGTTTTCATTTGAAAGGGCGGTCCCGCCGTGCGATCTAGCACTTTTGACAGTAACCACATAATATAAAAGAAACATAAAATGGCAAAAATCAAGATTTTAAAAAAGTACGTTAATTAAACTTAAATTTGTGGTTTAGCACAATTTGAATAAACTCGTTTTAGGCACAAGAAGCTCGCTTCTGTTGCCGCCTTAAACGACTCTATCAGATGCTTCTGGGAAAACAATGTCTTCTCTTAATAAGATTTAATGAGAATAATGAGTACTCCCACAAAGCGACTGGAATTCCACTCTTTGTACTTTTTAGAAACGTTTCTATTTAGTCTTTAATCTCTGATCTTAATTACCACCGAAATTAAAAGAAATTCATTCAAAGTCAAAGTCAAAATATCTTTATTCAGATTAGACTTACAGAAAGCGCTTATGAATGTTAGTAAATTAACCAACGGTTCGGAAAAACCTCTGTTGAGAAGATACCGGCAAGAAACTCAACGAGGTGTAAATTGTAATTATTAACAGATAAGATAAGATTCATATATTCATTATAGGAAATAACATTAAAGTGAGAATGTCAAAAAATAAAAAAATCAGAAAAAGATAAATAAATAAAAATTATATAAAGTAGGTATCTAGAAATAGTCTACAAAATGTCAACACAAATCATTAACCTCAACAATTAATTTGCCGTTGAAAGTATTCTAAAGGTTTTTGATTCCTTTACGAATGTATAAAATATGCAACCTAAACGGTCGTATCTTTTGATACTAGCGTTGACTTAAAAGTTAGATTTTTTCACAGCTCCAAGTGACTGACAAGACCTGAATTTTTTATAATCATTTCATCTAGATAACTCTACGCGTTCCTAAAAAAAGGGTCTTGACAGACAGATAGACAGACCGACAACAAAATAATCCAATTGAAAAGGTTACTTTTTTCCTTTTAAAGTAATATCGACTTTCTAGATTTGATTATTTAGTTAGAAAGTTAGTTACAAATGAAGTTCGTAATAATACAACAACTTTTTTGCAAACTTTAATGGAAACACCAGTCAGATCGTAAAGTTTGTTCCAACACTCATTATCTCTAGACTTTATATTTTTAATTGCACTTTCAGGACTCGGGCGATAGGGTACGGCCGAGCTGACAACTTTTTAATTATAAGAGTTCTCTAAAGAGTTTGGTTACAGGATGAAGGCTGCTCTTGTTACGAGGAAGTCCGTAAATAATTAAAGTTTAATGACTTGCGACTAAACATTTACTCCTTCTGTTTGATTGTTGTAAATTGGGGTTGGATAAGGAATAATGGAATTAGAAAAGGTCAAAACATACTTCATTACGTCACTTTAAAAGTTTACTCTTATGAGTTTGTTCCTTATCCGCCATTTTAAGAGAAAAAAATACATTGGCTGAAAAACACATTACCCTCCTTTGCGTCGCGCAGTCGAGTAAAAAGAACATATACACACACGTAAAGAAAGAAAGAAAAATCGTTTATTCAGCTTACAGAAATAAAACAAACATATTACAATTACTGGACAGCATTGTATAGCCGAAATGGCTTCCACTCGGCAATGCTGTCAGCACGGCAATGCCAACAGCGCTGGTTTTCAGTGGAGCCAGTGGGTTGTATGGGACAGCGTACTGTGGGGACACTAATCGTAAGACAGTACAGTAAGGGGAGCTACTCGCTACACGCTACGTTCGAAGCCGCTAGAATTTTGCATTGCACGTTTGCCTTTAAAAAAAACCGTTAACAGTAGCTGCAAGCGAAACAAAACTATCTGAACATGCATTGCCTTGTGTTACCGTCCTTATCTCGTTATATTGCCGTCAAATCGTAATAAAAACGTCAAGCTCGCTTCACACGTTATTTCCCGCGGGATTTATATAACACTTGCCGGGAACGGGGACAAAGTTAAATGACGAGTGCCAGAGTAGACTTTGTCGAAATCGATTGTTCTAGAGTCCAGATCGCAATCCCGGTTTTTTTTGTATGACCAATCCCGGGACTGCGACCCCTATGTTAGACCAAAGGTTCCTAAAGTTTTTTATATAGTAGACCTCTTGTCATTATTTTTTGTGTTGCATGGACCACATTTGACTTCCTTATATATTTTTACAATTCTGTGTTACTTTTCTATCCTTACTAATATTATAAATGCGAAAGTAACTCTGTCTGTCTGTCGCGTTTTCACACCAAAACCACTGAACCGATTTAAATGCAATTTGGTACACAGGTAGTCTAGAGCTTGAGAAAGGACATAGGCTACTTTTTAATGTGGAAAAAGGGTTGCGGACGAAGTCGCGGGCACAGCTAGTTGATCATATTTCAAAAAGTAATGACCTTACAAAATAAATTAGAACACAGTTGTTTTTCTTTTACCGACTTCTTTTTATTTCAATTTCATATTCTCAATTATAGAACTTTCTCAAGTATAGCTTCGTTCTCAAGGTCCCATTTGACGTTTCATTCTTATAGAAACGAAATATCTGCGACCTTGAGTTCACTGCTGTACTTGAAAACGATCTATAACTACAGGCCTTGGTTAGCCCCTGCTGAATAGAAGCCCTGATTCAAATTATCATCTCAAACTAAACTTGTAAACTGTGTTAACACCATAGTGACTCAATCGGCCATCTTCGATCTGTCTAAAAGCCTTAATAATGGGATCAGTGTACCTAACACGAATCTTCTCGATACGCGTTAACTCGCTACTTAACTCAGTCTGTCTCGTTCTTACCAGCCCAGTATGAGAGAGACGCACTGAGTTACGTAGCGAGTTAACGTACCGAGAAGATTCGTGCTAGGTGCACAGATACTTGGAGTCAGCTTTGTTTGAGGAAGACGTCCAAATTAATTTTGAACATCTTAATATTATCTTGGACTTTGTGATTGTCTTGTGTTAAAAAAATATTTAACTTAGTTATGTTAATGATCAAAATGAAAGTTTACTTTGATTAACGGAATAAAGTCTTCTATAATCGCGCTAATTTTATAGATGTGAAACTAACTTGGTAACATATCAATCGTTCGAGTAGCCTCGACGTACCTTTTACGATCCCTGATCCTGATCCTGATGATGACTCTTATAGAGGCGAAACGCTTCTTACAAACACATCCCTCGCTACGCATCCTCGCACATCTCTGGTGGAAACGCAGCCTAAACGTGTCAAACGTGTTCGGTTACTTTGTTTCTGTGACTTTGGATGCTTACCTACCTACTGTTCCCAATCGGACCTAATTTCTGGTGACACAGAAAATCTCCTCCGAAATTACAATATTTTACAGCTCATTTCTTAGAACGGAAAAAAGAAAATTGCCCATTATCCAACATCAGGTGTAAAATATTGGGGCGAGATGTCCTCTCACCTCGATTAGCCCTTAATTAGGGTCGTTAGGCTACCCGCTTGCAGATTAGTGACGTCATAATGATTAATGGCGATTAGCGTAAATTAATTATTATTAAGTAATTATGTGCCCGTGTTTTTGATGGAAAAGCTTTTTTTATTTAAGGAACATAGCTGAAGCAGACACGGCTTAAATAGCGGAGCTACAAGAATATCGGCAGACCTCTGCACTTGGGCCGCCGCAATTGAATTGCCACGCGTGCGAAATGCTAATGCATACGAGTTATACGAGAGACAGAGAGGCGTACAGTAGGTAGCTCCTTAGACCTAAACGCCGTTTTTGTTCAAAGTGAAACTTCTGTACTTTCATTACTACTTATTCTGTGACTGAGTCACAAAATAAATAATAGTTCTAACGTACAGAAACTTCTCTTTTTCGACCACCATAAAACGGATTCCAACTTTATGATCAGGCACAAAAAGTTCGTATTACTTCATAAACATTCGCCAGGCGGAATGCGTCAAAAGGAAGGGACGCCTGCGCCTGCCTTCCACCCGCACGCAATGCCCTTGCGCACCGCTAGGGTTGGGCTGCTTACTGTAATACTATCACAACGCGCGACACAGAGTGAGCGGGCGCGCGCACGGCAGCCGGCAACCTACTGCGATTAACCTATGCCATAGGTAATGCGGTGAGCGCACCCACAATGCGGAGTGGAACCCTGGCTGAGTCTCAAAACAAAGTAGCCAGCACCTCACCTCATGGAACTGCTCTAAGCTAAACGTTGGGTCAGCGAGCGCCCTGTCTCGCTCTAACACTAGCTCTAGTGCAAAACCTCTAGTTTTACAAACGAGAGGTTTTGAGATTGTTTCGATTGTCGCATCGTTCATTCGTCAGTCGGACTCAGTTGTTTACAAGCATCGACCCGAGGCATACAGGGCTGGCAAATCAAAACCACAAAGCCGAGTCAGAACGAGTCCAAGACGATAAAATCGAGAACCATCGAGATGTTCAAACAAGCAGACGATCGGAAAAAACCTCGCGCAATCGCCCATCGCTAGTACAGAAGCCGGACATTTAATAACTAAATCGACTTATTTTGTTACTGTCTGTGACAAAAACTGTGCCTAATTTCGATAGTGGGAAAACGTTCTGAATAACCGACCAATCTACATCTACATTAATATAATAAAGAGGTAAACTTTGTTTGTTTGTTTTTTTGTCAGTTTGTTTGTATGTAGGAGGTAATCTCTGGAACTACTGAACCGATTTCAAAAATTCTTTCACAGATAGAAATCTACACTATCCCTGACGGACATAGGGTACTCATTCCACGCGAACGAAGTCGCGGGCGTCCGCTAGTATAATATAATAAAGAGGTAAACTTCGTTTGTTTGTTTGTTTGTTTGTATGTAAGGGGCAATCTCTGGAACAACTGAACCGATTTCAAAAATTCTTTCACAGATAGAAAGCTACCTATTCCTGACGGACATAGGCTACTAATTTTACGTGAACAAAGTCGCGCGCGTCCGCTAGTACAGTATAATTTTACAGTATTTAATAACTGCACCTTACAAACCCGTCGGTAATACCGTTAAAGACTAGCAAAAGATCAAAGAGTCTGTAATGACATTAAAACGTCACAGTGTAAGGCAACAGGCTAACCGCATTACTCGACCGCACGGCAGACGTGACCGAATCCAAGCATTTTATAACTTAAATTCTGAAAAATACTTTCAAGGAATGAACACTCTGTATAAACAATGAAATTGTTTCTAAACTTTTAATGTTTGGAAGCTATAATGTCTTATGTTTTCGAGCCTTTTAAACATTGAAATAAAATAATTAAAATAGTTTACATCGCGTGTATTGTAAGGAATCTAATCCACGGTCATTCATTGTCTACAAATCGCAAAATATAAGAAATTTAAAGCATTGCAATTGTATTGTATAGAATTAGATAAGATAAAATAAGATAAGATAACACCAAGTATAAGATAAGTATAACACCAAGTCGCTGTCCAGTCTGTCTTCTTATCTTCGGCCGCTTACACCTTATAAACCACGCAAGTAATTTTGATACGGTTTTCACTATTGTAATCGAAATTATTTATTTTTTAAATTTTTAAAATTTTTCTTTTTGTATTTTTTTTTATTGCTGATGTTGCAGGTTCGAACCCTGCCATTACCCTAAGTTTTCTTTGTGTTATCATTCATTATATAGCATTTTAAATTTAACGGTTTTCACTGTCATTTAGATATTTTTTTACGGCGGTTTTTATGCACATTACATTCCCATTGTACAGTCAAGAAATTTAATTCCCTACCCATTTCGTTGAAATGTCGTCTGACATTCGCAATTCATTAAGGTCGATATGTCAAACCAACGTCTTGCTCTATAGCTCTTATGGTGACAGTTTGCTATATGCTATTGAACCTTAGGTGGGTTGGAAATTTAATTCCTTGACTGTACCCGCGTAAAGCCAGAGTGCTCGTTAAAACTAAAGCAAGTGCTTTTCAGTCAAGAAAGTAACTTTTAAGCCCCTAGAGACCAACGAGCATAATCGAAACAAAATACGGAACCCTAAAAAGTAGGTACGTAAAAATTCTAGAATGTGCCAAAAAGTGGTTTCTGCTTACCCCTCTGTGTAAAAATCGTGTTCATCTGTTTTTTTTTTAATGAAATAGGAAGGCGAACAAGCAAGTGGGTCATCTGATGGTAAGTGATCACCACCGCCCATAGACACCCGCAACACCAAAGAGATTGCAGATGCGTTGCCAACCCAGAGTGCTAAGATTGAATACCTCTTGTGCCAGTAATTACACCGGCTGTCTTGCTCTCCACGCCGGAAGCACTGCTGCTTAGCGGCAGGATTAGCGAGCAAGATGGTGGTAGCGATCCGGACGAACCTTGCACAAGGTCCTACCACCCGCAAAATCTGTAATAAAAAGCCAGCATAATATCATCCAGAAGTAACAACAGCCAATAATCTCACCGTGACAAGGTTGCATATAGACTCAACCAACGCCATCGGCATTTTGAACGTGTTCCTCATTCACCTTTAACCTGACAAGGTTCACAGAATATCACAACATTTGTTATGTAGACGACATAATTTGGGAGTAATAGGAGCGGGGGAAGACGCATAGAACGCCATTATGGGGGCCATCCATCATCTGTCGCACGCGGAGTGTTAGAGTAGCGTTTTTTTGAACGCCCGTGTGTTTGTACCCTGAGATTGCAACTATACTCTGTGCCATGATGCCGGGGGCTGATACGCTTTCCTATTGGCTAATTACTGACAATTGAACATCGATTAAGAACATGACGCATTAATTGAAATCAAAGTAACCAATCGCATACGTTCATTTTTACTAGTCTACAGTCTTATCAAAATATAACGACATGAGCTTACGAGTATACCCGCGGCTTCGCTCGCACGAATTAATGCATTTTATGGGATTTTTGCGGATTAAAAAGAATGCTATGTTGAAATCCAAGTCATGATCTATCTGTCTACCAAATTTCAAATAAATCCGATTACCGTTAATGCGTGATTGAGGGACAAACATCCAAACATCTAAATATCTAAACTTAATTACTTTCACATTTATAATTTTAGTAAGAATAATTACGTGTACTAGTGTATAAAATTACAGTGTAAAGGGAGCGGGGTGGTCTCTCCTCTTCCGTAACTCCTGGGGGGGGGGGGGGAGCAGCTTGACGTTCAAGCCCAGTAGACCATTAAGTTTGTGACAACCGCTGCGGTTTTCTTTGCGCTTTCGACTTTTTGTGGGCGAAAGTTTTCACTTAATTTCTTAAAGGAGAATGAGCAGGTGCGTCCCAAGAGCTGTATACAGTTCTGTTATATCTCATTTAAAAGCTCTCTAAAACAGCTTATTTTTTTTATATGACAGCAAAACCGAAATATTTGCAGGGAAAAAGCTACAGCCCATTTTATACCTCACTTTTGTACTAGCAGTTGTATGAAAAATATGCGCAAAATCATTTTCGAGATATAGCCGAAAGATTTTAACCACGCATTTCTGAGACCACTAGAAGCAAAAAACGTAATGTGAGCATAGGTCTAATTAGCTGTTTTAATTTTCTCTTTTTTCAAATGACAGACAGACACTTCAATTTTATTGAGTAATTGGTATAATTAAATAAGTTTTGGTTTTATTTCTAAGAAACTATAATCCAACGCGTCGTTAATCCTTTGATCTCTGATCTTTTTAACCGTTGATGTGCTCATGATTTCATTCACCAATATAGAGGATCAACCCAAACCCATCCATCCTGTACCTACGGGTATCTAAAAGGATTCCTTTCAGTTAATCCAATAACATTTCATTGACGCTTCATTTGACTGAATTTTCATTACACACATCAGTGAAAATCTTTTTTCAGTAGCAAACCTTCAAAGTTCAAATACACGTCAATCTCATGTAAACCATTTACACAGTTCTATTCTATTTCAATGTGTTAGTTCTTAGTTAATTAGTTCGTAGTTACTGATGGCCAATGGCGGCCGCCTATTGGCAAGCGCAGCGTATGACGACCAGCCACATGATGGTCCGATGACCTCATACAGGTGGCAGGAAGGCGCTGGTTGCATGCCGCTTCCAACCGGTCACTTTCGAAATCCATGGAAGAGGCCTATGTTCAACAGCGGACTTCTTGTGGCTGAGATGATGATGTCGTAACTAAGTACTCATCATGTACTTAGTTACGGTAAATAAAACATGAGGATCAAAATTTATTTTCTTGTAACAGTATAATGCTTTTGATTTTAACTCATAATCCTTTCTCCTGGCGTCGGAAAAAAACCGGCCAAGTGCGAGTTGAACTGGCGTAGAGAGGGTTCCGTACAGTCATCATCATCAACATCATCTCGGCCACAAGAAGTCCACTGTTGAACATAGGCCTCCTTCATGAATTTCCAAAGTGACCGGTTGGAAGCGGCATGCAATCAGCGCCTTCCTGCCACATATATGAGGACATCGGACCATCTTGTGGCTGGTCGTCCTACGCTGCGCTTGCCAATATGCGGCCGCCATTCGAGAACTTTTCGACCCCATCGGCTATCAGGTCTCCGTGCTATGTGCCCTGCCCACTGCCACTTCAACTTGCTAATCCGCTGGGCTACGTCGGTTACTTTCGTTCCGTACACTGCCAAAGTCAAATGTCTTTATAGGCTCAGGGATAGATAGAGATCAGGGGGAATGGTAAATTTTCGTCTTCTTTTATGAATAAAATCAAGCTATTTATTTCACAGTAATAACAAAAATATATTTGAGATCCTCATAACGAGCGCTACTATCTGATATACGACACAGTAAAGTTTGCAAAACTTTTTTTATTTCCTAGTTAGTTCGGATAGCATCGATTACAATGATCCCACATTGAAGGAACCAAACCCCAACTGCGCAACCTGTCTCTAATAGGC
Source organism: Ditula angustiorana (assembly GCA_963691745.1). Lineage (NCBI taxonomy): Eukaryota > Metazoa > Arthropoda > Insecta > Lepidoptera > Tortricidae > Ditula > Ditula angustiorana. The sequence continues at coordinate 6,678,569 of OY829496.1, read as the reverse complement.
TTGTGCCTGTTATAGTTGTAGTTATTTTCTCAGTGTATCACCCAGACAGTTATATTCCAAAAGGGAACTGTTTCGTTTTAGTTAGTAATATTGCAAAGCTCTCGCTTAGTCCCCGCTCCTTGGGGGCGGGGAATTACCAGAAATTGTAGTCAATTGTTTAAAGTTAGGGAAGTATTTGTTTAAAGGGTAACTTAGTTAAGGTGCTTAGTTTAATATTGTTTCTGTTTCAGTTAAGTTGGGCATTCGACATTTCGCCGTAATGCCGGCATGACTCGAAGTTTGTTGAACTTGATAACTGTAAGTCTGGGATGGACTATAGGAAAGTGAGGAGCTGTGGGATAGGGGCTTAAATTAAATAACAATACAATACAATGAATTTATTGATCGACAACAACATGACAAAGTACAACTTTGACGATATCTTGCTATTTTAAAATGATACATAGTTATGACTAAAGTTCTAGGTTTTTGTATTGTGACAATTTTAAGTTTAAAATTTGAAAAAGTAAGTTAAAAAAAAACTTCAAAAATAAAGGATGTTTTATAAAGAATCATAATCGTTATGTTGGCTTTGCCATAGTCAAAAAAGAATGGTCACAATTATACTTTTTTTTATAAAATATTAAGAAAAATGAATAAGAGGGTAACCTAATGGTACCTGCAACGCCAAGCAGACTACAGATGCGTTGTCAACCCAGAGGGCTAAGATGGTACATATAGCTCTTGTGCCAAAAAAAAAAAACTAAATGACAGTAAAAACCGTATCAAAATCCAATGCGTGGATTAGGATGAGAAGGTGGCCGAAAATACACACTATAAAAATTAAGGACAGACATGAAAATATAGAATAGAATAGAACCCTTTATTACAGGCTGCATAGACCCATAGAAAAAATACCTTAAAGACTGACATACATATTTATAAAGCAAAAACAACACAAAAAAATTAAAATTAGCACGTTACTTCGGCGACGTGTGACCTAGTTTCGGGATGTCCGGCAACCGTCCGCGAAAACGACGAATAGCGACTCCCTTCGGCCAGAATATAGTATCTAAAAGATTAAGTATAAGAAATGGTGCCTATTGTATTGCTCTTTAATTTTGTTTTTTAAACACACAAAAAAAACGGCGGCGCGTCTTCTCAGGAGAATATTTCATTTCCTGAAGCGCTGGCAGAAACAAGCTTGTTAAAGAGCCTACGCATACTTGCAGAATATTTTTTTCATTTTCATTTACATTTTCAAGGCCCAACTGTCCCTGGCACCTTTCGCATCAGAACACGCAATTCACAAGTGCTCTTAATATTTCCTCATTTTCCTCAAGCCATTACCACAAGTGTTTCACCTCTCACATCATCTTGTAAACCTCTCACACGGCGCACGCTCTCAAGATCGATATTGCTATACACCTGTGTGTCTGTTACAATATTAACATGTTCTGTGACTCATCACTTACGTAGCTAAAGTCGGATGCAATAGAAATGGCCAATGTTGTAAACAAATATGGCATTTGACACAATGACCTACAATTGCCAAGACAGTACGAGTTAGAGTCTATTGAAATGTTTATCTTTACATAGTAAATGTACCTATCTACATCTACACTATCTACACTAATATAATAAAGAGGAAACCTTTGTTTGTTTGTTTTTTTGTTAGTTTGTTTGTATGTAGGGGGTAATCTCTGGAACTACTGAACCGATTTCAAAAATTCTTTCACAGATAGAAAGCTAAACTATTCCTGACGGACATAGGCTACTAATTTTACGTGAACGAAGTCGCGCGTGTCCGCTAGTTACAAATACACAGAAAAATACAAGAAGTAGTTTTGATAATAAATTAAGTCTAGATCTTATTATTTAATTATAAGAATCGGTAACTATAAGTAAGTACTTACCTTTAAGGAAGAGCGGAGCCTCTTATCACAGGTATATTTCTTACCTAAAAAGAGACTCCAACCACTAACTTTTGTAAATCTTATGGTTTACTGAATAAAGCAATTTTAATTTTTTTTAATTTTTAATTTTTTTTAAAGTGGTACAAAGGCGAACTTATCTTAAAGAGATCTCTTCCAGCTAACCTTTGAGCAAAAGAAAGAGAAAAGTCACTATAATAAAGTTCCTGTCTGTCCCAAATTTTTATAGTGTACGTTCGGCCGCCTTCTCCTTCTAAACTACGGAACAGATTTTGATACAGTTGTCACTGTCATTTAGAGATTTTTTACGGAAGGTTGTTATGTACAATGCATCCCGATTCTAACCGCGCGAAGCCGCGGATTGCTAGTAACAAATAATATAAATAATTCATAGATATTTTTACTTATAACCACAAAAAAGTGAAAATATTAGGAGAAAATGTAATAAATTGGTAATATCAACAAACTGGAACAAATTACCTTGCTACTCCGCGAAACCAGTGCCGGGCTCGTGCAAAAAAGCTGCGTCTGTGCGACACATATATGTTCATGCAAAAACCCACCCTCCTCCGCTTCCACACGAAACAACATATATCACACAGACTCAACTACACACCACCACCACTAAACACTAAAACTACACGATTTCGCCTCTATACGAGGCATCATCAAGTTCGAACAGTACGACCATATAATTCGATACCTTGGGGCTCAAAGGGCGTAACCGCCATTTTGGCGAAAATGAGATTTCAAAGTCATCTTACTCAGTTTTTTTTTCTCTATCGATCTGTATACTCAAAGTTCTAAAATTCCGATAAAAGTTGTGTTTACGCCCCTTCATGTCGAGGCCTGTAAACACAATATTTTAAGTTTTTTGGTCGTATAAGCAAAGTAACTTCTTGTCAGAAATTTGAAGGGCGTAAAAGTCTTTTCGTTTTTAAAATTAACAACTCAAAGGCGTTTAGGCCCACATATATTTCAGTATTATAAAACAACTTGCCTGATACGCCCTATAATCTTTTCAATTTTGGTTTTTATGTGGCGTTTAAGCCCAGAGCACTTTTTTTGTTTTTAAGTTAGATGACTTATACGATTACTAAAATACTCGTGACCAAAACAGATAATTTATTTTACATCCTGGATGGAATCCTGTTATCAAAACTTTTGAAGTTGTAAGTTTTAAAATGATCGAGTTAAGGGCGTAAACGCCTAAATGCCAATACAAATTTTTGTTTTTTGACAACTTGACTCTTACGCCCCATTGAAATGGGGCGTATGAGTCAAGTTGGGTATAGTAAAAAGAAATTACTAAGACCCATAATTATCATGAATGTTAATTATGGGTCTTAGTAATTTCTTTTTACTATACCCAACGACTATATTTAGACCTAAGAAGGCTACGAAAAGTCCTTTTAATTACTGTTTATGTCTAAGTTTAAAATGTTGGTTATAGAAGTTTATTTTAATTATAAATATGGTATTTTTGTCATGCACTTTACTAAATTGCATTGTGGGAGTGGAAGAGGTCAGTTAAGTTACATTGCGGGGTTAACATTGGTTCCTAACCTGACATCATGAGGATGGTCAATGACAAACCCGCATAATTTTATGACTTAGGTTTTCCATTATTTCTAGTAAAATATATAAATTATTAAACAGAAATTCAGTTAATAATGAGTTAAGTACCCAAAATTTTTCTTAAGTAGTGCAATAACGTCATTTTACATGTTAACGCATACACCATTTCGGACGTTTTGCATAAAATTTAATTATTTGGAGTTTAATATTCTGTTCCGTTAGAATGTTATATTATAGTTTTATACAATCTATTTTTTTATTATGGTCATTGGAAACAGAAACACGAGTGACAGATTTCTTTTAAAAAATTATAATAATGGCAATCCGAGATCATAACAAAAATAAGATGGTATAAATTAATTTGAAACTTTTATGATGTTATAACAAAATATAGTAGGAAAAAAGCTATAAATATTAAGATTTTACATGAGATGTGACGGCTCATGGCGCTCCTAATGCGATCCTTGATTATTTTGTCAATATCAAAGTAATAACAATAAAATCATTTTTTGTAGCTAATGCTAAACAATAAAAACAAAGCATTTTAAGTACTAATTAGTCAGTCAACAACAAATTATACTTTAACTGTAGAGGTAGCTTCTTAAAAGGTGAACATTTTATTTAACTTCTGCCTCCTTTTGTGTTAATAATAGCCGGCTTATTTAATTTCCAAACTAAAAAAGGGTACTTAAAGTCAAAATTTTTAAAATTTACTTCAGTCTCTGCTAACGAGTATCTGGTTAACGAGCTAGATTTTGTTTACAAATTCTGGCCGCAATTGTTTTCTGTGTTTCTCAATTAAGAGAAATGAGAGGAAGATGGCTATGTAATTGCGCCTAGAAATTGCCAAAAAACAAGCCTGTTGACCAGAAGCTTAAAAAAAGAGTATCTAAATTACTATAAAAATACAAAACGCCAGAAACTGCTATAATTTTCTTGTGCATTGGCGGTTATGCCCTACAGTTCTTTCACAGTAGACATTTTTTGGGGTGTAAATGACATTAAATTGTATTTTTTAAGGGCGTATAGGGAACTTATCTTTTTAATAATCAAAGTTACGTAAATATTTATGAATTAGGATTATGCAGTAAAAAATTTGAAGTTTTTTGGTCTAAGATACATTTTTTTAGCATCAAAAACCAAAAAAATATACGAAGAAAAAATTTATTTTTTTAGTTTTTTGGCTGTACTGAAAAATCGCCTTTTGGCGTTTACGCCCTTTGAACCCCAAGGTATCGATATGTGTGTGTGTATGAACATATATGTGTCGCACAGACGCAGCTATTTTGCACGAGCCCGGCACTGGTTTCGCGGAGTAGCAAGGTAATTTGTTCCAGTTTGTTGATATGGACCTCCGCAAAGTAACGCCTGAATCTATTAGTTGGTAATATGACATACTCGTTGATGAAAAGTGCGTGATTACAGAGTGATAATCAAAAATTGGTTTGTTTACAACATTAGCCATTTCTGTTGATCCCGACTTTACAGATACATGTGAGGTTAGAGTGTGTAGGACTCGAACTTGCAACCTCAGCATTCCGCCACGCAGAACCTCAACTGTGAATCATTAAAGATGGAACTGAAAATGCTAGACTGTAGACATACAGCGGCCCTAACATGACAGCCCAGGTTTGTTTAACCCCTCCCTGCGTCTCTGTCTAACTAGTGTCATAAGAAAAGGACGCAGATAGAGATAAACTAAACTTGGCTAGTCATGTTAGGACCACTGTAGCGCCTAACGCTATGGACCGATGTTAGTACTGGCCGGTTAGATCCGTGACCGCCGCGCCGTTCTATGAAAAAGAAATGAAACAAGTGACGGTGTTTTTTTCCACGTCGCGGCTATTTGCACCTTGGATGAAGGACTAAAGCATGGATATAGCCTCAGTACTTGTCAAGTGTACACAGCCAAAACTGTCAAAATGGTCACCTTTGTGTGCGTCAAGGTAGTAAAACCTGCAAAATAAATAAGAAAAACTTGGAATACACTACCTTAATGTAAACATTACCATAGCCAAAGGTGACCAGTTTGTCTATTGGTCGTGTACAGGGTGTCAATTGAAGAGGAGTTTAGAGTATGTAGTCATCTCTTTTTGACACATTGTATTGCCATTTAAAGTAAAGAGATCAGATAGTAAAATATCGCTTTCAATTTTAACACTCCTTCTGTGCTGTACTATTTCTATGAATTGCACTGAACTACGAGATTTGATTGAATATAATTTTCTATTTTGCCATTTCGGAAACAATGCTGTCCAGTAATTGTAACATGTTTGTTTTATTTCTGTCTTGTTTTTTATTGTAAGCTGAATAAATGATTTTTCTTTCATTCTTTTGTTTTGTATTTTTTTATAATTGAGATTAGGCTTACGATTAGGTTATGCTGGAGCAACACAGGGCGCTGCCACAGCGTCGAGCTCGCCGATGCTGGCTTAAAGAATTTACTCTCAACATCGTCTCGCAGCATGCGGGCCACACAGATCGATAACACCTGGGTAGTTTTACAATATTAAAACGTCGGCGGGCTCATCAATCACGTGCTAAGGTGCTATTACGTGTAATAGAGGTTTAAGAACATACCATGCCAGTTGCTATGAGATACATACAGGGTGGTTAGCACGGCACACGACTCGCTTTGTAGCTTAGTGCGTCTCTTTCTAAGTAGCTGGATAGGAGAGTTATGCGTATTTGTTATACTTGAGAGTTGTAGTTAACGCATGACCACGGTATTTGATTTATTGCGTTATTAATGTGGCATTGCTGGAGAATATGATAGCAATCAGTCACAACTTATTTTTTACTTTAAGTTTATTTCCGTAGTCGGGTATTCGGGGTTCGGGAGTTCCGTATTTAAATTTTTAGTATTATTTTTAAACATTCCCTTTTTTTTTGTGGCAATGAACTCGTTCATATAGCGTTCGCTATACGTGTACGATTGTGCTAATGACAAAGTGAACATTCCGCTTTAACTAAACTATCGTCATCACCATCTTCGTAGAACTACCCTTTCTTTTAGGAACACTAGAGATATTCGTCTTCTAGTTTGCGGTTCCCACTAAAGAATATATCCATGGCGATTAACAATCGCTTTCGAATCCTCGTAATCGTTATCACACGTAATTAAGGTTGAATAAATATCGCAAACTTCCGCTTGAACGATAAAATATACGCGAAGTTATGAAATGAGTATGAGCCTCATAAAAATACCTACTTGCCTAATACAGTGAAGATTCATCCCTCATGTTTTTTTTGACTTCGCCTATGAATTCAAAATGGGAGGAACAAGTACAAACTGTAATTAAGTTAAGTGGCACCTTTATCGGGTGCAAAATGTTACATTAGTTCAAGTGCAAAGAAGTTGAAGAAGTAGAAGTTTTTTAAATAAAATGGTATATTAATCGAGCAAGTCAATGCTCGCTAATCCAGCCGCTAAGCAGCAGTGCTTAGGTCATTTCCGGCGTAGAGAGCAAGACAGCCGGTGACATTACTGGCACATGGGGTGGGGCTTAGTTTCTGAGGCAACGCATCGTCTTCTTGGTGTTGCGGATGTCTATGGGTGGTGACCACTTTTCATCAGGTGACCCACTTGCTCTTTGCCTTTCTATTTTGTATTAAACAAGTCTTATTTAGACTGGTTTGACAATGATTCTATATTCAAGCTAGTATATTGGTAAGCAATTTTCAATTGAATTTAAAACATCCATAAGCTTTGGGAATTTTGCTTCTTGGTCCTTCGAGCCGGATTTTCCTTAAATTTAGTCCCTCGAGCCGGATTTTGCGCTTATAACCGCTTTTAGAAAATTCACGTGACCCTTAGTCGAATTAAATTAGGAATATCGTCCGTGTCAGATGTTCAAATGGTTACTAGACGTTTCGTCTCTAGGGGGCTATTATTTAATATCCGACGTATGATGTGAGCTACCGAACTAAAGGAGCTTTAATAATGGATAAAAGAAGTTTTATAGCCGTATAAGTGACGCTTAAGGGAGTACAAATTGATTGATGATAAGTTTCAGGTAAAAAAGTGTATTTTGGTCTTACAAACTGTCGCTTAAGATAGGAAATATTTTGAATTTCTCACAATTCTCTCTTTTTATACAGAATTTAAGGCTAAGGCTTTGATGACTGGATAGGGCTTATTAGTGATCAGCAGCTAGAGGTTGCGGGTTCGAATGCCGTCAACCTCGTAAGGTCCACCACAAATTTCGTTCTATGAATTTTTAACCATATCGTTTGAGACAGTGAGTTCAACGTCAGTCTGTCAATTTGTCCTATTTGTAGGACGTGGGCCTTACGAGGTTAAGGCCAAATGTTTATACTGTGATGAATGTTAATGTTTACCACCAAATCCTATAAACAAAAAGAAACTATACAAGCTGTCATTTAACTTTTATCTAACAATGTTCATACGTAAGTTGTTCGTTTCAGAATTTACAAGTCAATTTCAACTCACTTCCAGTGGTCGAATTGGTTTCAAATTTGGTATATGTATGTAGCTCCAATGACAGTGTGATAATAAAGTACTGCCAGCAATAAAAATTGGTGTCAAAAATGTTTTTTTAAATAAAATATCTTTTTTGTTTCAATCCAAGACAAATTCGATCCTTTGCGAACACAAAGTAGGTCGTTTATACCGCAATCGATCGCAAATTCGCAGAACTCAGGTGCTTCCATACATCACCCTTGGAAAATAACATTATAAAAGATATTAGATAAACCTTTTAGCCGAACAAACCGGTTATAACCAGTGTTGCGACGAAGGCGGAAATAAATAAATAATAATAAAATCATTTATTTTCCGGCAACAAGGGCCCGTAGATAAATACCTTACAAACTAAAATAGATAAAAATATGTAGACTAAAATACAATTCAAAACAATTATTTCATGTTGGCGACAAAACGGCGTCCCCGTTGCGTCGTCACTTCCGATGTCGCGTTTGCCACCGGTAAGGTGCCCCGAAACCGTCGAAACACGACATCCTTCGGCCAAAAGGCTGCGCAAGCGACGGTTTTCAGCAGCGGCCGCGGGACGCGCACCACAAACGAACTGAAGTCCACGTAGTGCCGTGACCGCAGCTGGAAAACTCTCAGCAAACACCCAGTCTTCCGGCGGACATGCTCCACAACATCTGCGACTGCGACGGTGTGGCGAAGCATGCATAAAAGATCTACTTTTTGTGTTTTATTGCAATGGATTCGTTTTCTACTCGAATACCGCAACTAGGTCACGCAATAACATACTAATTTAGATCTACATCTACACTAATTTAATAAAGAGGTAAACTTTGTTTTTTTGTTTGTTTGTTTGCATTTAGGAGGTAATCTCTGGAACTAATGAACCGATTCCAAAAATTCTTTCACTATTAAAAAGCTAGACTATCCTTGACGGACATATATAACTAATTCCTTGTGAACGAAGTCACAGGCGTCCTCTAGTACATTACATTATGAATGCGTTGTGTTGAAATTAGCTTCGCCTTTCGATTTTTAACCTACGATTGGGTACGATACAACTGTCACCACCAAGATGGCTTGTGTTTGATGCGGATGCGAAATCAAAGATGCAGATGATCTGCAAATGCGGATGGAATTGAACATCCCTAGTTATAGCCAGTTTAATATTTGACACAAACGCTAAAACGGTCCCAGTGAACCTTTTGCTGTGTAAATAATAATAAAGATTGGATTTTCGGGGTAAAGAAGGGTTTAGAATTGTACGGGACGGGCTTTGCGAACACCTTTCGGTACTTGTTACATTAAATTTTTCGTTTTTAAATTTGAACCTTGGGTCAGAGAGTACAGGATATTTTTTCGGTATTCTGAAAATATATGATAAAACCTTTTCCAATTTGACCCTTGACTTGGCTCTTTGTTATTAGAAAAGTCGTTTGCTTATTCACTTTATGTGTTCGTCTCTAAATTAATAATTTAATTTTTATTACGAGCTTTTTCGACGATGCTTTTATTTTGTCATTGTAGTAGCGACACACACACAACAAAACTGGATAGAACTGGTTCTAAATTTAAATTTGCAAAGGCAGATTATCTAAAAACGCTTCTAAGAACGTCCTGCGTAATAAACGAGAAGCAATTCATTGTTCTGGTGTAGGCAAATTATCATTATCTATACACTTCTACATCTAAACCAAAGAAGATGTTTATCTTCTTTGATCTAAACTAATCTACATCTTTAAATAAATTCTTAATTATGAACAAAAACAATACAAACAATAATAACTAAACTAAAATAAATACAATATATACAAATAAAACTAAAGAAAACACACTTAATATCTACATCTTAAGTAATCTACATCTACACTATCCACATCTACACTAAAATAGAGAGGTAAGCTTTGTTTGTATGTAGGGGGTAATCTCTGAAACTACTGAACCGATTCCAAAAATTTTTTCACCAATAGAAAGCTACACTATCCCTGACACAGGCTACTAATTCCACGCGAAGGAAGTCACGGGCGTCCGCTAGTTAAGAATAAAACAAATTCGTTATCCGACTGTCTGCCCTCATATCTTCGGCCGCTTACTGCTAAGGCAGTTAGTTTTTTTTACGGAAGGTTTTATGTACAGTAGGGGACATATATTCAAGTACCACCTTAGAACCCTATCACAATGACGCGATGCGTTAAACGCCAGGCCATGTCATACAGATGTCATGCGTATGTCTCTTCGACTAGGTTCTACGGCGGTACTTGTTTCAATTTCCTTGACTATACATTACATGCTATTGTATTCGTGTAAAGCTGAGGTGGGCCGCTAGTAATACATAAATAGGTTCATATTTTGACTTAAGACATAAAATAGCTAAGTTATAAAATCGTCTATAAACCACATGATGTTCGTGCGATGTAAAAAAACCAAGCGATATCTCGTCCCTCCAACCATCGAGATCATCCGTGATTTTTTTCTGACGCCTCCCACCATCCCCTATTCTAGTGCCACATAATTAATGGACGACGCCTAACGTGTCAGGGTTTTTTTAAAGCAATTTAAGGTGGATCGCTTCTTATGAAGCGGGAATTTCAAAATGTTCGCAGTTTTTTTGCTTATTGTGGCGAATTGGTGCGACTTTTTCGATAGTAATACACTGTTTTTAAGACAAAACGTACACTTAAGGCGTGAAAGTCGGTTAAAAAATAAAATGTGTTATTATTTGAAATCACCAACTCGAACTTCTAAAATCAAAAACAAAATCAAAATCAATCCGCCTCAAACGATGCGCGTGCACCCTTTATAAAAAAGCAACTTTTATTCAAATAAACGGGTTATACGAGTATAGTTCCCGGCAAATATCTTGAGCACTGACCTTGACTGCGCAGTACCCGTTTCTAGTACAAATGTGTTTGCGCAACCGTACCCCCTCCACTCGATTTATGCTCAAGATGTTTGCCTGCAACCTTACCTGTCTCATAACTTATTCCTGTAACGAGAAACTATATTTGAATTTAGACATGACGGTCATCCGGCCAAATTTCTTTGAAGATAGTTTTGACGTAAAAAACTAAAACATGGATAGAGCCAAAAAACAGAATATCACAGTTATTATTTTACGTTAACTACACTCATCCTCACTTGTTTTAAGTAGTAACAATATTCTAACCTAAAATTTAGTTTTTGCCGTCACAATCAAGTCACAATACTGTGTTATAGTATTTTATGGAACTGTTGCATAATGAGGGGTCTTAAAACACGAGTGTGGTTTTATGAAACGAGCGTCAGCGAGTTTCATAATAGGATCACACGAGTGTTTTAAGACCTAATTATGACAGTTGCACACATTACTTTATCTACACACATATCATAAGTACTCTATGATGGGTTCAGAAGCCATAGGGCAATGACCTGCATTGCTACTAGCTACTAGTGCTAGGTACCTATTAAATATCTAAAGACTGTACACATTAAAATAATGTTATAAAAAATGAATTTGAACAAATATAAAAACAAATTAGAAAAATTCTTATAATAATATTGGTTGTTATAATGCTGGTCATTGCCTACGGTTTCTGAACGCATTATAGAGCATTTATGATATATGTGTAGATAAATTGTTTAAATAAAAATTAGTTGTTCGACACGTAAGCATAACGTTGGGTTTGTCGTTGGGTAGCGCTCCTTTTCTTAATTTATGTAAGTACACTGTAAGCCAAAGGAATTCATGACCATACGGTCTTAGTGGGTGTGGCGTCACCCCATAGGTTTAGGTTAAGGGTTTATTAGTGTTAGTTTCAGTTTAGTTTTTTAAGTTTGTATGTATGTATGTAAATTCTTTATTGTACAAAATAACATAAATGACAAGAAGAAATACAGTGATGTACAAAGGCGAACTTATCCCTTTAAGGGATCTCTTCCAGTTAACATTTGAGTGAGTGAAAGGAGTATCACATTAGGGACAGACAAAGAGCAAGATAGCAACAACAATGAAAAATTACCATACAACATGCTAATAAATACAATACATAAACTAGTAACAAATAATACAATAAAATATAATATATCAATATCTATATACTATATTTAATACATATACTTACGTATATGTAAGTTCAGGACCCCACTGAAATTGCCGCAGCATATGCTGAGTGGGGTTCCTTTCAGCATTAATAATGTTATTTTGTACATTTAGTCTTTTTTTCTGTTTTGCTAAATACATATTTTTTTACTATTTTCTTATGTTTTCGCGACTTGTAGACATTGAAATAAAACAATCACCAAAAAAGCTGAGGCTGAGTCAGCCTGGGACCCAGTACTACAGTTGGTTAAATCTCAAGCTCGACATTAGATTGTATGACTATTGGTATTTTTATTTTTGTATTCTAAACATTCAATTACCATTTCTGTAATTTTATCTCTATCTTTATGTAACTTCTTGTTTGTAAAAAACTTTTTTAAATGAATTGGTTGAAATAAGGCTTAATGCTGAGTTTCTTGCGGCGCATTCTTCTCAGCAGATGCCACTTCCGAAGTGCTGGTAGAGTCTGTAGTCTTATTGCGTTAATTGGAATGATTTCATATTTAGTTTTTTAAATCTTTTCAATTATTTTTTCAAAATTGGGTAGTTTGTATTCTAAAATTTTTTGTCAGTCTGTCCGTGAACATGGGACCTGTAAAGGGCTCGAAACGTCGGGAATTAGATTCGATATAAACCGTATAAATTGGTTTATTTCAAATATTTTCTTTCTTTATTTAAAACATTCTAAAGCAACATATTACAAATCAACTCTTCTATTTACTGCCTCGATTTGTTTCATTTAGGCGATAAACAATATTTTAATGGCAAAAACTAAAATTTTACGTTAAAATGTTGTTACCTCTTAAGACAAGTGCTATGCCTGACATCAAAGGTGACAGATAACCAATTTTGACAGTTCATGTCAGTACAAAGTGTCCTTATTTTGAAGGTTTCCAGAATCCTTCCATATTTTCGTAATTGTTCCGTGGTACAATCACAAAGCCACCTCTGCCGTTGACATCTCGTCGAGATAAAAAAAAAAGTAGGCTTTGTCCATGGTCCGCGGGTAAATGGAGCGAAAGGGCGGTTGTTAAAATGTCTCGAACAGCGCCATACATTATTTAGTGCTTATTGAGTGTTTTATTGAAAAAATTGGGGTTTTGAAGTTATTTTTGTTGCCTGTGTGCGAGCCATTGATGCCTATAACTTATTTCAGGGGTCTAGAAACAAAAATGGTTAAGTCCAAAAAGAATGTTTTTTAATATTTTTGAGAGAAACTATTTAGATCTAGGTTTTAGATTGAGAGAGTAATTCAGTCAATATAAAATTACATTACAAATTGCATAAAATGTCAAATTACAACTTTTTATATTGAGATCGTCAAAATTACATTTTTATTCAGAAAAAGAAACAAAGTTATCACAGAAAAGAAAATAGAAAAGTTAAAAATCTAATTAAAATTAAAATGAAAAATGTCACCTAATTACACAATTATAAAAAAGTACTAAACAATAAAACTGATAATGAATTAAAATTGGAATGTAAGCATAATAAAAAATAAGACGTATTTGACACTAGAACTAATATAAGTAGGTATGCTGTCTGTATACGCCTTTGCGTTAACAAAGGAGTCATGTTCATTCAGAATTCCGATTTGACGACTGTACCGGGGTAAGGTTTCTAAAGACCTTTTCTCGTTCTAAAAATAATCATCGATAACTAAGCTCCATTTTAGCGCCCGGTAGCTCAAGAGCCGTTGGCTCGGCTAAGATTATTTGTACCGTAAAAAATTATTTCCACTTTTTCCGAGAGATTTCTCATTTCACTTATTTATGATACTTGTTGTGATTTCATTTAGAAATGAAATAAATCTGTTCTGGCTCTAGGGGTTTAAAGGATTAAGACGTAATTATCAGGGTAAAGACTTGTTTAACCTCTAAGGTAAATTGACCTGCTTTGGGTTTACGATAAGGTAATTCATTCAAAACAGTATCAAGATAAGGTAACCATCCCAGTTCAGTGACATTGTTTATATCACTAGTTGACATCACTGTCTATTGTTATAACTCGTGTGTTTTGCGGGTGGTAGGACCTTGGGCAAGATCTGTCCGGATCGTTACCGACATCTTGCTCGCTAATCCAGCCGCTAAGCAGCAATGCTTGCACTGTTGTGTTCCGGCGTGAAGAGAAAGACAGCCAGTGCAATTACTGGCACAAGAGGTATTCCATCTTAGCCCTCTGGTTTGGCAACGCATCTGCAATATCCTTGGTGTCGCGGGTTTCTATGGGCGGTGGATATCTTACCATCAAGTGGCCCAGGTCGCTAACCTTGTTATCTTTATCTTTACATAGCACTAGCAGACGCGCGCGACTTCGCTCGCATGAAATTAGTAGCCTATGTCCGTCAAGGATAGTGTAGCTTTCTATCTGTGAAAGAATTTTAAAAATCGGTTCAGTAGTTTCAGAAATTACCCCCTAATTACAAACAAAATTTACCTCTTTATTATATTAGTGTAGATAAATTAACATCTCTATTTTTCCTGTTTGTCCGAAATTGCTAAAGTGTATCTTCAGTCGCCTACTCCTTCTAAACCACGCAACGGATTTTGATGTGGTTTTCACTGTCATTTAGAGATTTTTTACGGAAGCTTTTTATATACATAACATCCCGATTGTACCCGTGCCAGGGCGGGTCGCTAGATTTATATAAAAGAAAAAAGTACGTACCCATAGGTACTACAACCAGCATGTGGCTACGTATGGCTTTATGCTTTTCATTTTATTATTTTTTGCCTATTTTGACATTTTCACCGTTTGTGACTTTGAATTTATATTTGTATTTTTATTGTGACATTTAAATTTTTTATTTTTGAATTTTTGACATTTTTTTCTAGACGTATTTCTAGATATTTTTATTTTATTATTTTGTTTACCTTTTGACGATCTTATTGTGAATTTGTTATCTTTGACATTCTAAATTTAATGTAATTTCCAATAAGTAATAAACGAATCTATCTATCTATCTATCTACCGATGTCAAAACTTCTTACACATGCTCCGCTTAAGAGGAGTGTGAACACACCACTCTCCATTCAAACGGCGATAACGTTTCCCACCCTCTAAACTTTAACCTATAGCCACGATTTTTTTGGATGTTGTCATTATGCCCTAGAACTAGGTTTGTATGTTTTTATTTTTCAAATATTCTTAATAGTTTCAAAAATATTGACCCTTTTTGTTTTGTATGAAACTCCTAAAATGCAAATATTGTCAAATCTATAAAAAATATTTAAAAAATCAAAACATACAAACTTAGTTCTAAGGCATAATTACAACATACCAAAAAATCATTAACATGTACGAGTATTAAGATTTAGAGGGTGGAAAACGTATCGCCGTTTGTATGGGGAGCGTTTTTTGGGGCTGGGTTCACACTCCTCTTAAATGTAGATTTTTGTATTTTTTATTAGGTTAAATTATTCATACATCATTCAAACTAAAAAAATATCTAGAGACAAAACACACAAAATAAAACAGTGGCAGCCATTTGCATTATCAGTAAATAACTACTCATAAAGAAATTGTGATTGCGTTAATTTCAATTGACACTAGATTTAGGCGTTACTTTGTGAAGATGAACATCATCAATCTGCAACAAATAACCTTGCTCTACAGTTAGTTGCAAGGTAATTCCGATTGTTAATTTCAATCAATTAAAATATCGTCAAATTTTAAGATAATCGCGTCCATAAAAGCTTAACGACTTAATTCAGATATCGCCAGCACTTCGATCACTTCCCAACCTTAACTACAGTTTCTTATTGCTCAAATTTGCATTTATACTGCAAACTTAATCACCCGAAGCACAAAAGCTTTAAAAGCTCATTGTGATTCTCGACCAATCACGAAGCCGTCTGCAGCGGGTGACGTGATGTGACATTACGGCATATTTTACGAACCCAATCAATTTGGGTCGAGCCGTTTGGAGAATAACAAATGAGCTGCGAATATCCAGTGACTGTATTAAGCTTTCGACGCCAAAGACGGATGTATCCGTCACTATAGTTCAACGGATATATCCGACAACCGTGCACGCTACGTCTAAAAAGCTCATAAGGTCACTTATGTTTTGACGACCTGTATGGCACAGTGGCACATGTGTCTGCCTACTGTGCAAGAGGTCCCGGGTTGAAATCCTGGTATGGGCAAATATTTGTGTGACGAATATGAATGTTTGTACCTGAGTCATGGATGTTATTTGTATTTAAGTATGTATTTATCTATTTATGTATGTTTATCCGTTGTCAAGTATCCATAGTAAAAGCTTTGCTTAGTTTGGGACTAGGTCAATTGGTGTAAATTGTCCCGAGATATTTATTTTATTTATTTATTTAAGGTTGTATTCCGTTAGTTACAAAAAAACTTGGCGTTTTTTTTTGCGATTGGACTTACGCTGTTAGGCTTCGAAGGCTTTTATAGGTTACCGGAGAGTAGGCGAGCAGCCGGAAGGGCGCTCAGCAAGAGGTACACACATCAGTAAATCTTAAGATACTATACTCAGAACTTTCTTTTAAATTACATGATATTTAATTTGATATTCTGGGCCAATAAACGAAATACTTCGCGTCACAGGTGGCTCATAAAATATATTTGATGGTATTGAACCCTCAGTGAGCAAGTCTGCCGCATTTTGCTAGTTTTTATTTTTAATAGACATTAATGTTTCGTCCTTCTAGCTCTTTTTCCTGTTTCATCATTCGGGATACGCTTCGACTATTATATATTTTTTTATGAAATAGGAAGACAAACAAGCAAGTGGGTCACCTGATGGTAAGTGATCACCACCGCCTATAGATACCCGCAACACCAAGAAGATTGCAGATGCGTTGCCAACCCAGAGGTCAAAAATGGAATACCTCTTGTGCCAGTAATTACACCGGACGTCTTGCTCTCCACGCCGGAACACAACAGTGCAAGCACTGCTGCTTTTGGGCATGATTAGCGAGCAAGATGGTAGTAGCGATCCGGACGGACCTTGCACAAGGTCCTACCACCCGCAAATAATATTTAAAATCAGAGATTTGCAAAGTCAGGTTAATTACATTGAGTGACGGCCATCTGACTTCCGTAACCCCTGTGCTAGGCAAACCTAACTAATAGGAGCATAGTTACACATTCACTTTTATTTGAATGTTCAGTTTTCTTTAAACGTGTTAGTCAAGCAATACTGAGGTAACGAGCATTCCGCACTGTAGGTGCGCTCGCCGCATGACCTATGGCATAGGTTGATCGCAGTAGGTTGCTGGCTTGCCGCGCGTGCGCCCGCTCACTCTGTGTCGCGGTTTGTGATAGTATTACAGTAAGCAGCCCAACCCTAGCGGTGCGCCAGGGTATTGCGGGTGGAAGGCGGGCGCGGGCGGCGCCTTCCTTTTGACGCATGCCTCCTGGCGAATGTTTATGAAGTAATACGAACTTTTTGTACCTGATCATAATGTTGGAATTCGTTTAATGGTGGACGAAAAAGAGAAGTTTCTGTACGTTAGTACTATTATTTATTCTGTGGTAATACATAGGAGTTAGAAATACTCATCGGCGCATGGCGACCGCTTGGAATCGAACTCGGTATTTTACGATCATGTGTCTACCCCGTTAGGCACTAGGCCACCAACGCTTTCTGATGGATAATATACAACATAATCGAATTTATTAATATAAAAATTAGATATTCATGATTATTATTCAGTACTCCGACCAAATCGGAGACATTCTAGAGAAAGGCCAGGTTAGGAGTACCCTAAACCGACGAGCGTGCATGAAGAATGTTATGAGAGTATGTGAAGCAAAGGTTGTATGTCAGGATCGTAGCAAGTGGAAATCCGTGGTCTCTGCCTACCCGACCGGGAAACAGGCGTGGTTTTTTGGATGTATGTACTCGTATTATTCAGGCTAAGCCTCGCTATCCAGCGGGGTAATGTGGCTAGCGTTCTAGGGTCTTTTCCGCATGCCGCAGACGACAACACAGACGGCGTGCTTCCTGTTTAGATATTTTTATTGTTTTGTATTACAAATTGTTATTTTAGTTTAGGTTTGTTTTTAATGTTGCTATATCCATTTTGATATCAACTGTAAATTTTTGTTCATTTAATAAACGTGCTTCAAGTTTATTTTTAAATTACATTTAACTAAGGACATTTAAATCACAAAGAATACCCTTTAAAGTTTCATCAAGTCCATCCATTTGGTATTCACCAAAGGCACGGCTTCTTGTTAAAAATTTATTTCTTGTTTCAAGTTGAAACAAAAATTACTTTCAACTTCTAAAAAGTGAAACTCTGGTCTACAGACAAATTGTCTAGAGCTATATTTTTCCGGTATTGATTTATATACGCATTAAATTGATGATTTTTCTCGTTTCTTAATTCGGAGTATACTTTGACAATTTATAGACTCAATTTATACTTTGCGGAGGTCCATATTGATATTAATGAAATCAATTACTTTGCTAATCCACCAACTCAGAGTCGTCTTTCGTCGACTGAGCTTCCATAGATTCGTTAAAAATGCATTCAATTTTTCAAAAAAACCGACAAACTGAATAGTAATTTAAATCTTTTACATAATTTATTAATTTAGATTTAGATGTAAATGACCATAGTGTAGATTTCTGATTTCAAAGTACTGCAACAACGGTTGGACGGGCCTTAAAGTTCTTTACCATAAAATCCCTTAGCCAATCCGGGTTCCAAGCCGTTGAAACAATGCAAATTGTATTTCCGCTACAGAGTTCCGTAGCTTTTTAAAAAGTCTATTCAATTACGAAGGTTTTGGTATACATTATCATGAGAGGGTTAGGGGCTGTTTACGATTTCCTTTGTCATTTAAAAAGGGTTTTTTTTCGGTTACGAGCTTCTGAATGGAGGGCATAAAATGTTTTGTTGCTTATTTTTTAATATGGTCCGCTTCAATGACTTCCTTGATAACGTTCAGTAGGTTTTTCAGAGAGTACCTACGCATTATGACTTCCGATTGCCTATTCTGTATTATTATCTTCCCCTTGGTTGTAAATAGGTATATATAGGTTAAAAAAAGTTAAGTAAAGCCTCTTTTGCGTGTAGTGGTGTACAAAACTGATATGGAACTTACGTCATTTTTCGAATATGGAACGTAAACTTGTCTATACTGACGTTACTACTACATGCAAGAGAGGCTTTACTTAAGTTTTTTACCTAATAAACATTTCAACTGCAATTAGGTATAGAAAATTCCTTATTTTATTTATAAAATAGGAAGGCAGACGAGCATGTAGTCCACCTGATGGTAAGTGATCACCACCGTCTATAGACACTCGCAACACCAAGGAGATTACAGATGCGTTGCCAATCTAGTTGGCTAAGATGGAATACCACTTGTGTCAGTAATTGCACCGGCTGTCTTGCTCTCCAGGCCGGAACACAACGTTGCAAGCACTGCTGCTTAGCGACAGGATTAGCGAGCAAGATGGTGGTAGCTATCCGGACGGACCTTGCAAAAGGTCCTACCACCTGTATAATACAAGGTCCTACCACACGGATCAGTGACTCTTGGGTAGGGTTTCCAGGCCCAAAAATAGAAAAGCCGAACACAGGTTCCGTATTTAGCCGGACATTTTGCCCTAAAAGCCGGACGCAAATACTAACGTAGCCTGATACATTGGTTTTTAGCCTAACTCCGCCCACCTCACCACATCTCGCGCCTGCGAGATCGCGAGTCATGCTTATGCGTTGCGTGTCCGCTTGACTTTGGTCGCGTGCGGCGGGGTTGACCAAAAGCCTAACAAAAGCCGGACAGGCCGGACTTGTATTTACTTGGCCGGACACGACTGTAATAAATTTAAAAAATCAAAAATCCAACTGCGAAAAAAGTAACTCCACTGAACATAGTTATTATTATTTATTTACGCATTTTAAGTCACGTTCATTAACATAATTAGGTGTTACATAGTTAGGTGGTAGGTACATGACACCCTGACTTCGTTTCCTGAGTTCGTTGACTTTATTTTTTTTCTTTTTCACAATATGGCGTCTGGTGGTCGCCATATTGAATTTTGATTATTGTCATGTCTTTAGTGACACCCGCAAGATTAAGCCGAATCGATTGACGTAAGAATCATCAAAATCGGCCCACGCGTTTGGTCTCTAGATCGCCACAAAGGAACAAACATACATACATACATATATAGGCTGATAAACACATTACCCTCCGTTGCGTCGCGCAGTCGGGTAAAAAGCCGGACATGGCCGGCTAAAGCCGGACACTTGGCAACCCTACTCTTGGGACTCCGGTTCCTAAGTGCGGCAGTAGTAACGTCCCATTCTATAATCCGTAAGCTCGTTTGCCTACCCCTCCTTTTTCCGTATAAACAAACACATGCGGCCGGACAACTTTATTGCATACAATCTGAAAATATTATGCTACAAACTGAATTGCCAACAAAGAAAACAATAAACAACATACTTGCTCGAACTTCGGAGCTCAGCTGCGTTTGTTTGAAAACTCTGAAACGTGGGAACAGGACGTGATTCTCCAAGCACAACAGCGGCGAGCTCCTCGCTGTGGCAGCGCGTCTTGCTCTATAACGCTCGAATAAGCGAGGCAGAGCGATGCTTCGACGTCGAGTCCGACGCTTTGCGCTTCTAGAATTCTCTAGAGAGTCCCGCTTTCTCTGAAGTTAGATAAACGTAGAGATAGCTGGCTCTAGTGGTTTTATACTACTCTGTAGTTTCAACTTATTTAAATTTACGAGCAGTTCCGTGTTTTGATATTAAATTTCGCTGGAAAATGTTGAGGCGACGCCTCATTAATTTACAGCACAGCGTTGTTAATGTTATTCATTAGTAAATGAAAAAATTCATTCATTCATATTTTAGGATGGCTACATCGGAGGTGACACTAAGATACGCTGACACACTAAGATATTTCTTTTCGTAACAAAATGTAATCGTACCTTTTGTAAATTTTAATGTTTATTTCGTGCAATGAGGATTGAAATAAATAAAGTAGGTTTGCAGATTCCATAATCTACTTAGTAAGACGACGCGAATTGAATACGACGGAAACGTCGTAGTAATAATAAATAATTGTCAGAAAAAGACCCGTTATAGTATACAAGTAAGCTAGTTCTTAGCCCTCTGGATTGGCAACGCATCTGCAATCTCTTTGGTGTTGCGAGTATCTATAGGCGGCACTTGCTTGTTTTCCTTCACATTTCATAAAAAAAAGTTCGGATGTTACCATTTGCTAACTTTCCGTTCTATAAGCCAATATAACTTTCCACTCTGTCGGCATTCGGGTTAACCCTCCCTTTTGACGGCAATCGGTTAACTTCCCTTCTGATGGCAGTCAGGAATAGCTAGCTTGCTAGTGGCAGTCGGCTAATAGCTTCCTTCCTGTTGGCAGTCGCATTAACCCTCCTTTCTGACGACAACCGGGTAATAACCTCACTGCTGGCAACAGTGGGGTAATAACCTTCCTGCTAATGGCAGTCAGAAATAACCTGCCTACTGGTAGCAGTCGGGTAACATCCTCCTTCCTGTTGGCAGTCGCGTTAACCCTCCTATCTGACGGCGATCGGGTAATAGCCTCCCTGCTGGCAACAGTGGGGTAATAACCTTCCTGCTGATGGCAGTCAGGAATAACCTGCCCACTGATGACAGTCGGGTAATATCCTCCTTCCTGTTGGCAGTCGCGTTAACCCTCCTTCATGGTGGCAGTCAGGTAATAACCTCCCCACTGGCGGCAGTCGCGAAATAACCTACCTTGTGGCGGCAGTCGGTTAATAACATGTCTTTTGGCGGCAGTCGTATAATAACCTCCCTTCTGGCGGAAATTGCGTTATAAGTAATAACCACCCTTCTAGCGGAATTCGGGTAACAACCTCGGGAGCAGTCGGGAAGGAATCCCTCCCCCCTTCTGGCGGTAGTCGGGACCTCCCCTTTTACGGCAGTCCGGTAATAACCTACATTCTGGCGGCAGTCACGTAATAAGAATGTACGCGCGAATTCGATTATGTATTGCATACTGCAGCATTGTTTACTCAAGCGATTGCAGTGTGAAACTTTAAGCATTTGCGTTTCAGAAAAGATATCTCAGTTCAGAAGTTGTTACAGTTGTTAGTGGTTTTATCTTGTTTTGTTTATCTTGTTTCTCGTAAGCGAAACTTTTGCATAACTCGGATGGAATGTTAGGGATATGATATTTATTTTAATGGCCCTAGTTTTGGCATTAACTGAAGCAGGAGTACGTTTGAAATTTCCAATACAAAGAGCTTACGGGCAATATAATTTCTGGGAAAACGCGTTTTCTCCGTGTTTTTCCACATCTAAATTGTTTTAAACTTTAGCGCCTTTACTCGAATGTATAACGTCAAATTGTGTTTTTTACATCTGTCCTGGGTAGAGCTTGGTCGCCCAAAGTCAAAATCGAAATTCAGATTAGACTTACAGGACGTACTTATGAATGTCATAAAATTTACCACCGGTTCGAAAAAATCTCTGATGTGAAGATACCGGCAAGAAACTTAAAGAGGTGTATTTTTCAAATAAACCAAAAGACCATGAATAGGAAAGTTTATTATGAAGTTAACAGAAAAGACCACGGTTATCAAGGCACTTCATGTAAGGTACTAGTAACATAATACTCAGTTTCTTTAGTAATTCACTGAAGTACCCTCTTACTTTCGCGTCATACAGTAAGGTGTTTGTCACGTCCAACGAAAATCACCAGTTTTGCATTTAATTTGTAAAACGTCTTTATCGTTATGATTTAAGGCATAGATTACGTACGTTTGTTCAACTTAAACAGTTACTAAAGTTATGCTCGTGAATTGGACTTTATCCGAGCTCTTATAAGACTCACGTACTTTTAGGGTGATCAACCTCGTGCGCTCATTTTACACGAAATTGTGTCAGTGCTCATCTATATATTTAATTAATTGGAAGGTAAACGAGCAACTGGGTCACCTGATGGTAAGTAATCACCAAGGAGTCTGCAGATGTGATGGCAATCTAGAGGGCTAAGATGTATATGTCGGAGAAGGGCACAGGGATGGCTTGCTTATCAGAGCGAAGGGCGAGCTAAGGAAATCGAGTAATGAGACGACGAAGTTAATTAAGTCAACCTTATAACCAGCGAACAGTTTCAATCAGTAGGGACAGGGTAATGTGGACAGTTCCGATTTCGGAGCAATACGTCGAGTCTCTAGCGCAGCCAGCAAGAGAATGCCTGGGTCTTGGCCCACCCGGCTCCGTCCTAGCGCGCGATGCCAGGTCAACCGGTCCGGGGTGACGTCACAGATGGATCGGCCAATAATAATCAACCCCACGCTGCGCCAGGGGGGTTCCACTCCGCACTGTGGGTGCGCTTGCCGCATCACCCATGGCATAGGATAATCGCAGTAGGTTGCCGGCTTGCTGCGCGCGCGTCCGCTCACTCTGTGTCGCGCGTTGTGATAGTATTATAGTAAGCACCCAACCCTAGCGGTGCGCCAGAGCATTGCGGGTGGAAGGCGGGCGCGGGCGGCGCCTTCCTTTTGACGCATGCCGCCTGGCGAATGTTTATGAAGTAATAGGAATTTTTTGTGCCTGATCATAATGTTGGAATTCTGTACGTTAGTACTATTATTTATTCTGTGGCTGCGCTACAGTGGAGTGTCCGTACTCAAGACCGTCCTGTCTCCGACACCTCTTGTACCACTAATGTCACCGGCTGTCTTGCTCTCCAGGCCGAAACACAACAGCGCAAGCACTGCTGCTTAGTGGCTACATTAGCGAGCAAAAATGGTGGCAAAATGTGGCTGGCACGCTAATAAACTATTCAAAGATATACTCTATAGTTATTGAATACATCTCAGTGTTAATCAAAGCTTAAATATGTTTCCAGTCTCAACTAACCGTAACAATCTGCAAGTTTGACGTTAAATCCAATTGACTAACTATATAATTAATGATTGCATAAACTACCCTACTGACTGAACAAATTTAGTATAAACATAATGAACAAAACACAGTAGAAGCAACCAGATCAGGTTTAGACTTAAAACGCCGTAATAATTCATCAAATATATTAATTTACAGAATTTTCATTTCGCTAACTTCCGCTTTCTGCCGGATTTTAAAACAATCGCCCTTTTTTTAAGGTTCCTAGCTTAAAAAGGAAAAATAAAACCTTATAGAATCACTTTGTTGTACCTCTTCTGTCTGTCTGTCAAGATCCTTTTTCTCAGAAACGAGTTGAAATATATATCAACTACTCTGATCTGCAGTTCCTTGGATCTGTGAAAAAAACAAACCCCTAAGTCAACTCAATTTAAAGACACGGCCGTTTATGTCGCATATTTCATACGTTCACAGGGGAATCAAAAACATAAAGTAGGACATCCATTCTAGATTTTTTAACGCCAAAATTAATATATTTTTTTAAACTGGTATTTACCCTTGTGTGAGTACATTAAAATATGCAACTCTCCTCACCCCTCCGCGCGCCGCTTCACCCCCTCCTCCCCTACAGTGTATATTATTTTACAGTTGTCAGTAATTTTCAAGAAAAGGTACATGCTAGGATGAAATGATCTATGAGTAAATTAATCTTCTCAATTGAGCTCTTATAAATCGACCTATACAGTATTTTAGATAAAAAACATTAGGTTTTTCGAGCATTTTCAAGACTACCTGAATTGCGGGTGGTAGGACCTTGTGCAAGGTCTGTTCGGATCGCTACCACCATCTTGCTCGCTAATCCTGCCGCTAAGCAGCAGTGCTTGCACTGTTGCGTTCCGGCGTGGAGAGCAAGACAGCCGGTGCAATTACTGTCACAATCCATTCCATCTTAGCCCTCTGAGTTGGCAATGCATCTGCAATCTCTTTGGTGTTGAGGGTGTTTATAGGCGGTGGTAATCACTTACCATCAGGTGACCCACTTGTTTGTTTGCCTTCCTATTTCATAAAAAAATGTAACCCACTGTAGGTATGTTATCCACTACGCTACTGACCAACTGCAAACTAACTGTAAGTAATGAATTACAGAGTTAAGATGGCGGCTATTCGTTAGTGCGATTTAGCTAACTAGCGGTTAGCGGCGGTGACGAATGGTTAGGGACTTAATGCCGCGGCGTCTGCAGGAGACGGGGCAAGACGGATGACGGGTTAAGTCTTAAATTAGGTTTAGGACAATACATATGCATGTTTAGTTCAGTTTTTTTATTCAGTTAATATAAAGTTACGCAGTTAAGGTACAGTCAAGGAATTAAATTTCCAACCCACCTAAGGTTCAAAAGCATTTAGCAAACTGTCACCATAAGAGCTATAGAGCAAGACGTTAGTTTGACATATCGACCTTAATGGATTGCGAATGTCAGACGACATTTTAACGAAATGGGTAGGGAATTAAGTTCCTTGACTGTACAGTCAGCAACGAAAGTCGCCGAACACAATAACGTTACAAAAGTCACTAAACAGGTCATTTGTCCATAAGTCGTTGAACTGCGTTAAGAGCAAAATTACATTTACACCATGAAATACCAAAAGTCGCTGAACAGGTTTATTCCAAAAATTACAGGACAGCATAATTCCATAAATTGCTAAACAGCATAATTACAAAAGTCGCTGAATAGCGTAATTTCAAAAATTACGTTACAGCATAATTCCAAAAGTTGCTGAACAGTTTAATTACAAAAGTCGCTGAACACTACCATTGTTTAAATATTTGGAATAGTCGCTGAATAGTATATGTATAATTACACACACACAAAGAAAAATTAGGGTAATGGCAGGACTCGAACCTGAAACCTAAGCATTCCGTGCCTTGCGTTTGCCAGTTTCGACACATTACCATTACCATACCCTGCAAATTTTTCTATGTGCTTTGTCTTAACGGTCATTACATTATTGATTTTAAAAGTTTTAAGGTAAACTGAGCTTTATTTTAAATGACATAGGATTTTATTTTATCTCGGGTTAATGAATATGTTACTTACAACAGGTAAAGTGAGAAATTGACATAATAGAACCAGTGTGACATTGACGATACGCGATAAGATTCAATTTAGCCTGACCTATTTTTCTTTTCACTGAGAATTACGCTCATCTCTTCGAATTTTGAATTTTGACAATCACTGAGAAGAGTACTCACTTGTCAGTGAGCGTTTCATCTCTTTCATTTGGCGTGTAACCTTAAACTATTTAATCAATCGGACATGTTCAGCAACTATTGATAATTTAGAGATCAGCTAATTCTGTAGTCAGACATGTTCAGCGACTATTGATATTGTACATATCAGCTAATTACGTAGTCAGACATGTTCAGCAACTATTAAAAAATCGATGTTTATTGACTTTTGTTATTCTCAAATGTCCACAGACATTTGTATATCTTCCTGTTCAGTAACATATGGAACTTTATACTGTGCAGGTGTTTTGGAAATTAGGATGTGTTCATGGACTTTCGTTGCTGACTGTACGTAGTTATTAAGGTTGTATGTCAGGATCTTAGAAAATGGAAATCCGTGGTCTCCGCCTACAACTCTGGGAAACAGGCGTGACTTTATGTATGTATGTACAAAGTTACATTGTAAATTGCATAAAAAATCACATTAAATGAATTTATTTTAAGATTGTTAAAACTGAATAGTTATAAAATTTTAAATCCAATTAAAAATATTATAACTGGAAGAGATCCCTTAAAGGGATAAGTTCGCCTTTGTACATCACTGTATCTCTTTTTTTTAATTTATGTTTTTGTACAATAAAGAATTTGAATACATACATACACACATACATTATAACACCGTAACTGAGGCAAAACTCTTTAATATACCAAAAGCTTTTACTCGCTATTTCGCCCGCGTGATATAATGTTATATGCATTTTACGGTATTAAAAGTATTATTATGTTTTAATCCAGAACACTACCAATCTGCCTGCCAAATTTCATCTAAATCCGTCCAGCCGTTAGTGCGTGATTGGTGGATAAGACTTCCAAATTTTCAATGAATATTAGTAGAATTACTTTTTTTTAAGTTCTTTAAAAAATAAAAAGACTCCTTTATATTGCTTGGAGAAGCCGAAGAGAATATGCCGGTGTGACAGACAAACCGACGGATGGTTCTCCAACCATCCGTCGGTTTGTCTGTCACACCGGCATACTTCACGAGTCCGACTCGCGTTCGACCGGTTTTTACAGATTTTTTTAAGCCAGAGTGAATAATAACAATGCCGTTGTTATACCGGTAATAACCGGTTTTAAGGGATGTATGTGAGCGACAAATCGATTAATGTCACACATCTGACACATTTCAGGTTATAAATCTGAATACCTTTAGGATTATACTCATAAGCATACCAGATTAAATCGACTGTCTCCCCGACACAATGATTAAGATGACAGGCCTGCGCAAATGAACAACAATACATTACAATACTCTAAATGCCAAATCACCCAACATAGTTTGTGAAAATTCAGAAACAATTTTCAATCTTATCGCTTAAGAGAGTTATGTTATGAGATTAAGGTTGTATGTCAAGATTATAGCAAGTGAAAATCTCACTCACTTTCGCTTCACTTCCTCTGAGATCTGTTCCCTTCGATCTCTTCTAATTGACTGACTCTGCCGGCCGCGGCGCGCGCTTATATACCCTATAATTTCCTTCTAGAACCTTCCAGTATGCTCGATTTCTCGATAATTTTCCAATTTCATTTATAGGAATTCTTCTTTTCGAGAAATACACTTCAGGACATACAGAAAAGGTCTAGAAAAACCCTCATAAACAAAGAAAAGCGCTTTTGCATTGCGGCCGGTATGGGATTTGAACTCCGGTTATTCGGAATGTCATCTACGTCACAATACAATTCACATTAAGATCATCATAACAATTTAAATGATACGAGACAAAAATATATAATACAAGCAGGTATAAACCTGCGACTTTGCCCACGCTCTAAGGTATCCTATTGTTTTAATCTAGAATATAATCAATCGTCAGCCGAATTTCATCTAAATCCGTCCAGCCGTTAAAATGAGATTGAGGAACAACTTTCATATTTATAATATTATTAGCGACCCGCCCCAGATCTCCACGGGTACAATTAAATTGTATTTTTTTCTTTGCAAAATCCGAAACGAGTGCAAACCGTATTAAAATTCGTCGCATGATAGAAGAAATAGGCGGCCGAAGAAATAAGGACAGACAGGTATAACACTTTATTACTATGTAAAGATGTATAAAGCAAACTCAATTCCAGTTTTTATTCACATCGTTGATTGCCTGATCTGCACAGACCAGTCTCCTAGGGCCACGCACCAACCCATCCATCTCAACTATTAACTCTATGACAAATTATTCAAAATGGACCCCAACGAATACTGCCGGGATGTCCGACGATTAGTTTCTATGAATTATTCACAAGTTACAAAACTGGTGTACAAAAACAAGATAGATAGGTTTCAGGCGGGACGAGTAAGCAGGTTGGATTCCCTCGTGGACATTGTCACAGAATAAATAATAGTACTAAACGTACAGAAACTTCTCTTTTACGACCGCGATTAAAGGAATTCCGACTTTAATAACACGCTCAAAAAGTTCGTATTACTTCATACACCATGCGCCAGGCGGCGCGAATCAAAAGGAACGCGCCGCCCGCGCCCGCCTTCACCCCGCTACTCGCGGCGACACGTTAGGGTTGCGCGGCATTCGTTTTTAATGCCACTGACACGGCGGGAGCGAGGGAGCGGGCGCGCGGCAAGCCCACAACCTACCGCGATATGCCTATGCCATAGGAAAGGCGGTCGAGCGTACCAACAGTGCGGAGTGGAACCCCCCTGGTACTAGTACAGAAGTCTCACTTCGAACAAAAACATAAACACACATAAAGTGCTCCCTGCAGTAAACTGTTCGTAAAGATTTCGTTTCAAAAATTTCGCACGCCCTTTATAAAATCTATATTAACATATCTGAAGCTCAGAAACCGACAGGCCTCATGAATTCATAATTGAACGAACGTACGTCAATTGACAATTAGGGACAGAAGCCGGATTTTAAAGAATATGGTAACAAAGGTCTTTTCGTATTTCGAAGGAAACGTAATTTCCTTGTCACGTGAATTCTTTTGTTACTTGCTACGTTCCGGGGCACTTATTGTTAACGGTCTTGATTATTATTTTGTGAGGACAAAATAAATATAGCCTAGGGAGTTCTGAGTATTATGTAATACTTACAGGTGGTTGGTTTTTTTAAAGGTTGACAGATGATGGGCCAAAATTCTTTTTGATGCCTATAAAAACGTCCCTTGTACATTTTAACGCATATCTTTTACTTATTCTGATATTCTTAAAAGAATATTTTATTTTTAAATTCAGAATGCATACCTACGCATACCCGAATGATGACTGTTATATAAATATTTGGGGTCGGAATAAGAAAAAAACTATTGTTTGGTAACGCAGTGGACACTATTTTTGAGGAGTCACGGGGACTGGTAACGCAGTGGTAATTTGGGTACCAAATGAGACTTTTCTGTAATAAAAAACCCAGGATGGTGGGAAAATTCATAATAAAAATTGGGGCCCGGTTGAGAACTAACGTAATATTACAAGGAAAATATTTCGAGACATCTACAATTTTGTAAAAGTGTTTATACATTTTCATCTTTATTTTAGGCACTAAAAAGAATTTTGGCCCAGATAATGATGATTATTCAGTTGTAACATTTTGTTCCGATTTTATCAAAGTGAAAAGTCAAAGTCTGAAAGCCTTTTTCAGATTAATCTTACAAGAAGCACTCGTGAATGTCAGAAAAGTTACTACCGATTCGAGAATAATCTTTGAGATGATATAATTTTTTCAAAACAAAGTTACACAGTTATTATTGTTTAGATTACGCAGTAGTGATACCACAGTGATACTGTAGCGATACTGTCGCATTCTATCGCGTCGCTGATTGACACCTAGCCCAGCCAATCACGATTCTCTACAACGCTGGTTATAAAAAGATTCTCATTAAGCGTCTCGTTTGTTACTAAAGACAATAATAATAAATATACGTTTTGCTACCTCTAAGTATGTGTAGCGATACTAAGTTAAGATAACATGCCGTTAGACGCTAGTAATAGGGAATTCGATCCCGGGATTCATAGTATGAGTACTATGAATCCCGGGATCGAATTCCCTGGCTAGTAATAGCAACCTTAAGAAAAGCATAAATGCAGTCGCGCGTGCACAGAAATTGCTACAGTATCGTCACACAACGTCGCCGCGTGTCACTTACAGTTTGTCACAAGAAAATATGCAGTTTGTTTCGTGTTTTTTGGACACCCTGTGTAGCTCTTTAAGGTTTTGTTTAATATCCTGCAGAATTCCGAAGCTCGCAGCTGCCAACAAAAACAGTACACGACCGTGCACGACGCGGGGGAATGATTAAATTAAATTTCCTACGAAGTTAAATAAAACAGCCTGCTCTTGTTTGCCAGGACAAGGAGCCCTCACTTTTCGTAATTAACTTTGCGTCGACTGACTTTAAAAAAAGAGAATCAAGTGTGATCTGATGACTGCCGTATGGAGACATTGTTAATAAAAATACTACGAGAAGTAAATATTTTAAATTATTTTTATTATTATAAGCCCACGCCTCTTTACCTTTGGGGTAGGCAGAGACCACAGAACGCCATTTGCCCCGGTCCTGGCATACTTCTCTCGCTTCCTCCACACACATTCCTTTCTTCATATATGCTCGGCGGTTCCGGGTACTTCTGATTTGATTTTTAAATCTAGAGAAGATACTCTTCATCATCACTGCTGAGGATCGCGACCAGATGTGGTTTCCTTCCACAGACTGCGATCGTATGATGTGTGGACCGCACGATGCATGCCGCCGCCCACCGCCCTCTTCACTGTGTCCGACCATCTCGCTGGCGCCCTACCCTGAGCACGTCTGCCTTCTACTTGGCCCAAGATGATTTGCCTCTCAAGGCAATGCTTCGGAGACCGCATAATGTGTCCGAAAAAACTGAGGGCACGTTTTCGACATAATAATAATAGAGAAGAGAAGAGAAGACAAGATAAATACTCTTTATTGTAAATACACGGAAAACGGTTTATTAAAATGCTATTTTAAATAACTAACCAGGTAAAAACGATCTTATCGTTTAAAAGGAATCGGGGCCAGGTAGCCATTTGGCATCAGATACACCTAAACTAACAAAATAAAGCCGGTGGTGCAGGTGACATAATTAGATGCGAGTATCTAAAAAAATTGCTACAATAAATGAAACAAAAAAATATATCCTATCACAAATTTAAACAGATAAGAAATAACCTTACATTGACTAATATATGACTCAATATTTACGAAATTAATAAATAAAACTATTTATTAACAATTTCTTTCTTTCGAAATTCACATTTAATTTAATTTAAGAAAGAAATACTTAAATAAAGACTGATTTTTCAAAAAAAGAATGGGGATTTCTGCGCTAATGACATGTCCACATTATTTATGTTATTTTTAATGTAATTTAGTAAGTAGATAATTTATTCTAAATCTATATTAATTCTCCTTTTTCTATTGTCCACAGGTCCAATGCCAGAACACCATGCCAGCTAGATAACGTACCCATAATGGCGGACAAAGAATGGGTCGACTATCTACCTTATAACAATACGAAGAATTACAAATCCGGAACATTCGATGAGCCATCTTACGGAACAAATGACGTCATCGACGTAGCGGCCTCAAAAGTGAACTTTAGTTTTTTCGACAATCAGACTGTGTACCCAGACTACTCTAACTTTACTACAGACGACTATTGCACGTCGAATTATAGTCATTATTACCTGAATGTGACGTGTGAGATACCTATTAATTATGCGGAGCCTATGTATGGGTAAGTGTTCAAGCTTTGTAATAAACCTAAATCGTATACACGGGTGCGATTTAAATGTGGTTTACCCTTGAAATCCCGACAAACACATCGTTTCACCGAATTTCATTACGCTGAATTTTATTTCATCGAAAGTATGCACGAATTTACTTTTCTATAGATGAAACACATCGCTAATCTAATCTAGGTGATAAATACGAATATACATATGAGACATATTTAAACTCGGCTTCAGCAAGAAACTGCGTCGATGAAATTAAAATTCTGTGAAATGATACATTCGATAAAATTTTTGTCGATATTTTAAGGGTATCTCGATGCTAATGTATGTATTTCCGCGTATTTAAATTGTCTAAATTTGTGCGTAATCAAGTCCCGTTTTTAAATTGTAGATTTAAAAACAACAAATCAGCAAAATTCAGCTTGAACCAATATTCCTCTTAACACCCGTAATGAAAAAATAACATTCCACAATTTTTACTTCCTGTAATTTCTTAAAATAACATTTCGTTCGTAATTAAATTTATCAGTACGGTAATTCATTTACTCTCTTTTTTTGTGTATTTAAAATAAATTCCAAGCTTCTGTATCGATAGCTAATTCTTGAGTTTCTCTGTACTACATAACATCAATATTTTTCGTCACTTGTATCCTTTTTCTCTTCCTTGTTACTATTTGTTTGCTGTCGTATAAATATTTCATATAGTACTATAAGTTTTATGTTGTGTTGCAATATTGCTGTCGCACTTCATTATAGAAAAAATAATAACTTTGCAACATGGTGTCACTTTCCCGATTTTCATTTCACAGAATGCTTGTTTCACCGAATATTGTTGAAATGTCTATAAGATTAGGCTTGATTTATAACCTTGCTGAAACATTTACAACTTCAACATAAAACTAGCTGTTGAAATAACAAAAATTCGGTGAAATGACAATTCGGCGAAAACTTTTTCTCATCCATTATTTCCTTTGGCAGATACATCGCTCCATTCCTCCTAGCCACAACGACGGTCGCCAACACCCTCATAGTTGTCGTTCTGTCGCGACGCCACATGCGCACGCCCACTAACGTGGTGCTAATGGCGATGGCGCTCTGCGACATGTTCACCATGCTGTTCCCAGCCCCATGGTTATTCTACATGTACACATTCGGAAACCACTACAAGCCGTTGAGTCCTGTCGCTGCTTGCAAGGCGTGGAACTATATGAATGAGGTAAGTCCAAGTAGATCGAGTTTATGCAGTTTGTTGCTGTTAATGATAGTCATTATCAACATCATATCAGTTGAAAGACGTCCACTGCTAAACATAGATCGCGCAGCCATCAGGTCTAGGTTCAGATCTTCGGTCCACCTCGTGACGGGTTAAGATGGTAACATTTTGTTTAAAGAGAGCTGAACACTTGAAAAAGAGCAAGAGACGTGCGGTCCTAGAGCTTGAATCGGCACTGTTCGGGCTTTTTTGGTAATGCAATATGACTGCACGCATACCCTGCACCACTCTCTTCTTACACTTTCATTCGAAAATTCTTCGCGAACGCAGCTCTACTCTACAGGTTTTGTAGGTCTTTTGTACTTCCTGGTTTAAGAGTATTTGGCTGCGTTTCCACCAGAGATGTGCGAGGATGCGTAGCGAGGGATGTGTTTGTAAGAACCAATAAAATCGCTTCCTTTACCTCGCCTTGGTCAGCACAGATCTGGTGGAAACGGCTCATTGGTTCTTTACAAACACATCCCACGCTACGCATCCTCGTACATATCTACCGGAAAAGCAGCCTTAAAGGACTATAAGAGGCCTGGGGTATGTTATCCAAAGCCATGGCAAGCTGTGAAGATGTACTCGCCGACGGTCCAGGTCCTAAAAAAACCGGCCAAGTGCGTATGGGGTTCGACCACAGAGGGTTCCGTACAAACTTAATAAGCACCGAACATTGCTCTAACAAAGATATAAACTGAGTTGACAGACTTAATTTAACTTTGCCCTTGGCAAGCTGTTGTCGCAAATATAAGTTTCTTATCGTAGAATGTTTTCTTTAATTTGTGCTGTAACTACAAATTTACGGTTTTCGGATTTTATCCTATATTTGAACTGGAAGACATTGCTTCTTGCCAAAATTTCATGGTTCTAGGTCAACGGGAAGTACTCTATAGATTTTTGAGTCCTTTGCGACTATATGCAATATGAGACATAAACGGCCATATCTTTTGATTGCGTTGTCTTAGAAGTTTGTTTGTTTCGCAGTTCCAAGAGACTGCGTATTCGAGTATTTGATATTAATTTTAACTCGATACCTCTCTCGACGTGTTCCTGAGAAAAAGGGCCAGACAGACAGACACAACAATCGGACAACGAAGTGATCCTATAAGGGTTTCTTTTTCCTTTTCAGATACGGAACCATACAAACAATTACGAACCTCTATTTAAGACTTTACTAGAGAGGGCAAACAAGCAAGGGAGTTACGCGATGGTACGCAATGGAAACCAATTTAAAATAACGCGTACCTTCACGTATTAGAAACTTTATGTTATTTAAAAGTTTTCAATTATTAGGTACATGTGTTTCACGTGCTAAGGATTTCATAAAAAATCTTTGTAGTCATCGAAGTGCCTGTATTAAACTTGTTTAGCCTATTTAAATTATTGTTTGTTATCAGCACGAAAAACAATGAAACGTTAAATAAAAGATAAATTAGTTCGTACCTCTGATAACTAAAGGGCTGGCGCGTTACCCCATACTGAAACTCTATATATTTATTGCTATCATAAAGATACATTTTGAAATCCTGTAAGGGCACTGCCTTTGGGGCACCCTGGCCAGAAACAGCGGTTTTGGTGATATTTTCCCCAATAATCTTTACTTTTTTTCTTTGTTTCTTATTCTAAATAAATGTAAAAAAATATATCAAAATGTCTTGAAAACTTTTAACCTTTCACAAAAATCAAGGGCTACGTTTTCTTTTTTCTTAACAGGCTAAATACGGTATTCAGTTCAGGGATTATCGGGATTATCCGGTAATTGCCTAACACCCTGTAGATTGCTTGTAGGGTGAACACATTTGATCTCAGCCAAAAAACAATTGGTGTATTTTCGTTTTGCAACCAAGCTAATGACTTGCAATAGAATAAACCTATTCAAATAGTTTGTTTACCGCTTAATAATCAAACAACATCAAACAACAACTGTATACAGCGGTAAACTTTGTTTGTTTGTATGTAGCGTAGAATTTAAATAAAACCAGTTGATGGCCGAAACTGTTGTATATTTACATAAAAACACCGCAAACACAATCGAATTAAATTATTATAAAATCACACGTCTTTCTGCTTTCACGTCGTACGTCTTTCTCCACTCTTCCATTCGCTCAATTCTCTATGTTTCATCTTCTCGTTCGATCGTCATTCACCAAGTACATTCACTCCCACACTCGGCCATCCTGCATCCTTGTCTGTCCTCAGGCAAATCTTAACCTAACCACAAAACATTATCGCCAACTACACATAGTAGACACACCATCATCACACAAAACATCATCACTCATACTTACAACGTCATCAATGGCTTGTCACAAACAATAACAAACTCTTAAACTTAAACAATTCTAACATCTTAGCATCACATAACATATTATAACCAAATCTAAAACATCTACTCTATATATTTATATCTAGTTCCTTTCTTCCTATAAAATCCTTCACTTTTCTTCTTTACATGCTTTGCATAAACGCCTTTCTGTCTTCTTGAACAATACCCAATCTCATCCACAGAGGAATTTTCGAGCAATGGTACGTTCGGACTTCGGTTGCGTACATCTGCATGTCTTATCTTGCTTCTTTTCCGTTGTTGACTCTTGTTTCGGTCTTGAGACATCTTCGGATCCATCTTCCATATCTTTCGAGCCATGTGGCTCCGTTGCTGAGCCACCGTAGGCGCCATCTTTACCTTACACAGCTCCAACACACTATCCCCTTGATCTTGGTTATACTGACTTGGCCGCGGCCATTTCACCAACTTTGGCACGCCTGACATGGTGTTAACATGATCATCGGATTTTTCTAACGTCAATATAGTCTTTTCAATTATTTTTCCGTGTTTTGCAAGCTTTGTGCCGGTTTCAATGCGATTGTTTACATCTTTCAAATCCAACGTGACAATTATTGACGTTGTTGTCAACAACTGACTTGTGGACTTGCGCACTTCGTCAATCACGTCATTCTTTGCATCGTGATCGCGACTGTAGTAAGCATTAAGGTAGTAAGCCTTCTTGTCTGTGTCTAAAATCTGTTCGCTTTGACCGCATGAAATTTCCGCTGTCACCGGCCGCGACACTGACATCTCGCACTTCAGTGAAACATGGCTAACTCCGTTACATTTAATGCACCTTCCTTCTTCGCTTTTAAAATCGCATGCATTTACTTCTTTTCCAGATGAAACCGTTATGCTATCACCTTCGCATTTCTCCGTCATAATTTCGTCTTCACTATCGTCAAACCATTCCAATAGCCCAGTCTTCATTTCAGCCCACGAAATAAACGCTTCGGACCGAACCCATAGCTTTGCTGTATTGCAAAGTCTCTGTTGGGCAATAAGCAGTTTTCGCCGCTGCGTCCAACCATACTTTTCAGCTATGTCTTCAACATATCCAATGAAACTTTTCACGGACTCACCTTTTCGTCCGCTATATCTCGGCACTTCTTCAATTTCATTACAAAGTCTTCTTCCGTCATTACTAAACATCTTCTTACGTCTTTACGTCTTTTCTTTTTTCTTAGATAGAATTTGCTGTCTTCACGTCTTTTGGTTTATTTCAAATTCATCCCAGCCTTTTCCCGTCACAAATTTTATTAATTTTATTTGCAGTCGTCGTTCGTCGTCTGCACAGCTTCCATGTCAGAAAAAAACTGTTGTCCGTCGTCTTCTCTTCGTTTCTTTGTTTTTTCGAACACGTCGTTGTCCGAACAAAAACTAATCCGAAAGGATCGCGTCACATCCCGGACGAGCCCCCAAAATTGTAGCGTAGAATTTAAATAAAACCAGTTGATGGCCGAAACTGTTGTATATTTACATAAAAACACCGCAAACACAATCGAATTAAATTATTATAAAATCACACGTCTTTCTGCTTTCACGTCGTACGTCTTTCTCCACTCTTCCATTCGCTCAATTCTCTATGTTTCATCTTCTCGTTCGATCATCATTCACCAAGTACATTCACTCCCACGTGTATGTAGGGGGTAATCTCTGGCACTACTGAACGGATTTCAAAAATTCTTTCACAGGTAGAAAGCTATAGTATCCCTGACGGACATAGGCTACTAATTCCATGCGAATAAAGTTGCGGGCGTCTGATAGTAATGAAATATAAAGGAAACTTCGAAATAATAGCAAATTTAATAAAACATCACCCTTCCTTTTGGCTATGCCGTAGTCGGGTAAAAGGTATCCGACTGTGGGCATTTTATGCTACTAACCCTCTTATTCATAAAAAAAACAATATTTTTAAACTAACAAATGTTTCATCCCTTTCATTTGAGGGTAAACGTCTCAATGACAGATAAAGACAATTTAAACACATGCTAACTAACATAGATTTACGCAACGTTTAAGACATTAAATTCATTATGATTTTTCTATTTTCTTAACATGCTAAGTGCAGTATCGCATTTACATGTTATTCACTAATTCTCTAACACCTAACACATAAAAGTGAAAACATTTTATCCCAAAACAAACAAATTGCTTGAGGATGGTGTTTAACAAAGCTCAAAAACCGCTCTCCATACAAACGCTGATAACGTTTTCCACCCTCTAAAGTTTAGAGATGAGTTCAGTGATTCCCAAAGTGGTCCAGGTGGACCCCTAGGGGTCCACGGGAGACTTGCTGGGGGTAGAAATGTAGCAGCAGGGGGTCCACCGAAACCAGTAAAATTTTGAAAGTGGTCCACGAGAAAAATAAGTTTGGGAACTACTGCTCTAAACCTTAACATACAGTCAATGATTTTTTAGGATGCTGTTATTATATGCCTTAGAGGTAGGTTTGTATGTTTTGATTGTTTTAATATTCTACATAGAATCTTCTTTCTTCATTAAAGTACAATATTATATGAGGTTATTTAAACTTTAGATATATTTTTGTGATCAGATAAAAGCTTTGAAATAATAAAAAACCAATAATCAATATTTACTTTGTTCAACATCTGCATGGTAACGCGTGAACTCTCGCCGTCATAAAAATAATCCTGTTCGAATCAATACGTCTCTATCTAAACGTATGCATACTTGTTTGTTCGAGATAGACTCAAAGTGTTCAAAAGTTGCTGCGCACAACAGGCCTCATGTTTTTTTTTATGAAATAGAAACGCAAACAAGCAAGTGGGTCACCTGATGGTTAGTGATCACCACCGCCTATAGATATGCGCAACACCAAAGATATAGCAGATGCGTTGCCAACCTAGAGGGCTAAGATGGAATACCTTGTGCCAGTAATTACACCGGCTGTCTTGATCTCCACGCCGGAACACAACAGTGCAAGCACTGCTGCTTAGCGGCAGGATTAGCGAGCAAGATGGTGGTAGCGATCCGAACGGACCTTGCACAAGGTCCTACCACCCGCAAAGCATTGATGAAAACACAGCTTAAATTTGAGCTATGTGCTCATTGTTGCTTTATTATTATTAGTATTCTATAAAATAGGAAGGCAAACCAGCAAGTGGGTCACCTGATGGTTAATGATCACCACCGCTCATAACCACCGGCAACACCAAGGAGATTGAAGATGCTTTACCAACTCAGCGGCCCTAACATGACAGCCCAGGTTTAGTTCAACCCCTCCCTGTGTCTCTGTCTAACAAGTGTCATAAGAAAGAGACGCAGATAGAGATAAACTAACCTTGGCCAGTCATGTTAGGGCCACTGAGGGCTAATATCTCTTGCGCCAGTTATGTCACCAGCTGTGTTGTTCTCCACGCCGCGCCAGAACACAACAGTGCAAGCACTGCTGCTTATAGCGGCTGGATCAGCGAGCAAGATGGCGGCGGCTTGCAGTCAGGCTCATCGTAAGCAGGCGTGCAAGGCGTGCACCGCACGCGAGCGACAAATCCAGGGGGGCGGCAATTCTTTTCTTTTATCACACTCTTATGCCACGAAAATAAACAGCCTTTCTGACAAGCTCAGCGTGGGTAGTCGTAGATAAACAGGGCGGCAGAATCGATATTGCACACGGGCATTCAAATAGCTAGCGGCGGGCCGGCTTGCAGTCGTATTGGTTTGAACAGAGGGAATTCTCCCCCAAGATTAAAACACAATCCATTTCCTGATTATTTTCTTGCGTAGCCGCAGATTGAGGAAAATGCAGAAACAAGCTACTTTGAGGAAACATTTGGGAGAACGTTGTTTGGAGATCCCCACTAATATTGTAAATGTGAAAGTATGTGATATCCTTTTTAAATTACCCAATTCTTCATATTTCGTATCATCTTTTGGTTGCCTAGATACCTTTGTTTTTGTATGTCATCTGCCACTTAATAAAATTACTATCTTTAGATATCTAATGGACTTATCAGTACCCTGTGTATTATTAAACCAAGAATAGTAAATCCAGGCCCCTAATTCTGGCGCTCATCGAGATTCACCTGACGTTCGAGATGTATCAAAATATGACTGATTTTTAAGGGATTTGAGAGCTCTTTTTGGCTTATCTCGAGTGTGACTTCATCTCTACTGACGCGAGAATGACCCCGCAGTTTCTTAATAGCTATCGGTAATCTTCGTGTTCCTAAGAAATATTAGTGACAAATATACTATCAGACGCAACGACGAGTGAGATGTACGAAGATTTTCGAAAGCCATTAATTAATTTCTTTATTTTATTTATGAAATAGGAAGGCAAACAAGCTAGTGGGTCACCTGATGGTAAGCGATCACCACCGCCTATAGACACCCGCAACACCAAGAAGCTTGCAGATGCCTTGCCAACCCAGAGGGCTAAGACGCAACTGAAAGTACTGTATTAACGTATACACAGATTTAGATGAAATTTTCCCATCAAAAAATTAATGACCCGGTGCATTGTTTACCGAAAATTGTGACACTTTTATGAAATAAAAATAGTATTGTTTATCAGGCTTATTAAATCACTAAAATTGCCAATATAGAGTAACAAAAATATTTTTTTGAAAATGGCATTTGACAGACTGTACATCCTGTATCCAAAGCGGGTAGCTAATATTTACTACAAATATAAATAAGAAATATAAGGTAATAAACGGATACAAAACATATTACATTTCAAATACTCTATAAGGAAACCACACAAAAACAACCCGACAGTCTAATTAGGAAATACAACCAACAACAAGACAAAAGGCTACCTTATTTAAGAAAGAAAATACGTTTTCCCTTATCCATACATATGACTATCTTTCTTACAGGTTCCTTTATTTAGGCAAAAAGCATCTCTTTGTTCAATGTTCATGCTCAACTACAATACAATATATTGGCCTGATGGTTGACTGGTTGTGAATGCCTTACGCCATTAAGTCCGCCATTGTACATTATTTAAATAAAAAATAATAAATAACTCTGGGCAATTCACACCAATTGACCTAGTCCCAAACTAAGCAAAGCTTGTGCTATTACTAGACAACGGATATACATACGTATATATATATATTACATACTTAAATACATATAACATCCAAGACTCGGGTACAAATATTCATATTCATCATACAAACATTTGCCCCTCCCGGGAATCGAACCCGGTACCTCAAGCTTTATAGTCAGGGTCACTAACCACTAGGCTATCCGGTCGTCCGTTTGTTTGTATTGTGTAATAAAGTTTAAATAAATAAATAAATATATTGACTGCGGGCTTCTTCCATCAAGTACTTCCCAAGTCGCGCTCAGGAGCTATAATAGTGTGAGAGCCCGCTATAAAATTCTGCACCTATCTGTTATTTGATGAAATGTGATTTAACATTTTCAACGCCACCGTGGGTAAAACGATCCGCTGTTTGAATATGGAACGCGACATTATGCTCGGTTGCTACAAACAAACTCTTTTAGAGCAATTCTTCCAAATTCTGATTCCCCTGGAGCATGTTTTATCATAATTTACTTAATATTTACTAAGCACAAAGTGAATAAATCTAGAAAATACTGATTCCCCTGGCGTCGTGCTGTCAGATGTTTACACATTATGCTTAGTATTAGGTAAGTATGCTAAAACATGTGCCGGAGTAATCAGAACTACGAAGAATTACCCGTTAACTAAATTATCAACAAACTGGAACAAATTACCTTGCTACTCCGCGAAACCAGTGCCGTGCTCGTGCAAGTTAGCTACGAAAATATATATATATGTACATGTTGTTTCGTGCGGAAGTTGAGGAGGGTGGGTTTTTGCATGAACATATGTCGCACAGACGCGGCTAACTTGCACGAGCACGGTACTGGTTTCGCGGAGCAGCAAGGTAATTAGTTCCAATTTGTTGAAATTCACCTCCGCCTCCGCCAGAACGCCTGAATCTATTAATTATAAACTAAATTATCATTTGCGTGCGTTTACCGATAGCTAACCACACGGAATGACATGTTAAATTCGATGGCACGAAAACACGAATTATCATATCGCAATAAATATTCAATACATACGTTATCTTATGTATTTACGCACGAGTACACACGATCCGAATATTAAACGTATGCATAATGTAATATAATATTGTAAATATGTATTTAAGTTTATTACGTCGTAACCTGAGACCAATATACGATAGTCGGTAAACTACAGAAGTGATATAAAGACAAACAAATTGATATGCAAAGATTAAGTTTTAAAATAAACTTGTATTTGCGGGTGGTAGGGCCTTGTGCAAGGTCCGTCCGGATCGCTACCACCATCTTGCTCGCTAATCCTGCCGCTAAGCAGCAGTGCTTGCACTGTTGTGTTCCGGCGTGGAGAGCAAGACAGCCGGTGTAATTACTGGCACAAGAGGTATTCCATCTTAGCCCTCTGGGTTGGCAACGCATCTGCACTCTCTTTGTTGTTGAAGGTGTCTATAGGCGGTGGTGATCACTTACCATCAGGTGACCCACTTGCTTGTTTGCCTTCCTGTTGTATAAAAAAAATTCGCTTTCTCCTGCGTTTTTGGAATTTTTAGTAGATATGTAGTTTTTTAGAGTTCATAGTCAACCAAAGAAGCCTTACAGTTTCGCAATAATAATAATAATAAATCGTTTATTATCAGGCTACAAAAGACCCATACATAAATACCTTACAGATAGGGTGACCAACCCGGAGGTCTCATTTTACAGGACATATGATCTAAAATTACAGGATTCATGGAAAAATAAGGGACCAAGTTGTTTTTGGCATGGTAATGGTCCTGTATTTAAAATACACGACACAGCCAAAATGATAGCTGAAAAACGGGACATCCTGTACAATACAAGACAGTTGGCCACTCTACTTACAGGCTAACATACATAATGATATTAATGATATAAAACACAACTAAATCTATATTATTTCGGGGACGATTTAGCGTGGCTCCGTCGCATCGTCGATTCTGGTGACAAGTTCTCTAGTGGCAGACTGCTGAATGTCTGTCCGTCTGTCCTCAGCGTAGCTTATAGACTCTAGGTACTAGACAGCTGTAATTTGGCG
Organism: Ditula angustiorana; assembly: GCA_963691745.1. Lineage (NCBI taxonomy): Eukaryota > Metazoa > Arthropoda > Insecta > Lepidoptera > Tortricidae > Ditula > Ditula angustiorana. The sequence continues at coordinate 6,636,032 of OY829496.1, read as the reverse complement.
TGGATATTCATAGGTCACGCCGAGAAACGGGTCGTCCGTAAATTACGTCACACAATTTTTAACATTTCAAGACCCGCCCCCCCTTCGTCACGCTTTTTCCTAATTAATAGATTCAGGCGTTACTTTGCGGAGGTCCATATCAACAAACTGGAACAAATTACCTTGCTACTCCGCGAAACCAGTGCCGGGCTCGTGCAAAATAGCTGCATCTGTGCGACACATATATGTTCATGCAAAAAGCCACCCTCCTCCGCTTCCACACGAAACAACATATATCACACAGACTCAACTACACACCACCACCACTAAACACTAAAACTACACGATCGACGCTCGTTTCGCCTCTATACGAGGCATCATCAAGATCGACCCGTACGACCGTTCGCTACTTGAACGAATAGCGTACTAATTGGAAGCGGAGGAGGGTGGGTTTTTGCATGAACATATATGTGTCGCACAGACGCAGCTATTTTGCACGAGCCCGGCACTGGTTTCGCGGAGTAGCAAGGTAATTTGTTCCAGTTTGACGCTTTTTCCTGTCTCTTTGACACTGGATGTCACGTTGGTTAACCCCCCAGCATGAGCGTGACGTCATTTATGGATGACCTAAAAGTGGTAAAGTAAACCACCATCGCTACCACCATCTTGCTCGCTAATCCTGCCGCTAAGCAGTAGTGCATGCACTATTATGTTCCGGCGTGGAGAGCAAGACAGCCGGTGTAATTACTGGCACAAGAGGTATTCCATCTTAGCCCTCTGGGTTGGCAACACATCTGCAATCTTCATGGTGTTGCGGGTGTCTATAGGCGGGCGTGATCACTTACCATCAGGTAACCCACTTGCTTGTTTGCCTTCCTAATTCATAAAAAAAAAAAAAAGTAAAATCTTCAAAATATAATTTTTAGGGCACCTTGACTTCACGGCAAGTGGTGATATTTTTTCTCGTCAACCCCATAGTGTTGAGGTTTGTTGGATTGATCTTTAAAAAATATTGCGGAGTTGTGATTTTTTTGTTAAAGTATTATGTACTTTGTGTTAAAGTCAAATGTCCGCAAATCAAATTATTGTTTTTGGATATGTAAAAAAACACTGTAGTAGTAAACAAAATGAAACGAGAATGGACATTTTTGTATGGGCGCTGTCCCAACCCTTGTATACACTAGTGAGTAGTATGGACGTGTAGTACTCGGTGTAAGGATCATCATAGGCCATGATTCGAAAGTTGTAATTAATAATTGTTTTGTTTAAAAAAATCGAAAAATAAAACAGCTAACTAGACCTATGCTCACATTACGTTTTTTACTCCTAGTGGTCTCAGAAATGCCTGGTTAAAATCTTTCGGCTATATCTCCAACATGATTTTACACATACTTTTCATTCAACTGCTAGTACAAAGTGAGGTATAAAATGGGCTGTAACTTTTTCCCTACAAACATTTCGGTTTTGCTGTCATATAAAAAAATTAAGCTCTTGTAGAGAGCTTTCAAATAAGATATAGCACAACTGTATACAGCACTTGGGACAATTTGCCCATTCTCCTTTAAAGAATACTATCACAGCTAAGTAGGCTGTACAAGTTTACGAGTAATAAGCTAACCCTACACCGAACATGGCCCGACATGCTCTTTTTAATTTCATCGTACGTGCTTTGGCATGCCTTCCGCGTAATACTCGTGCAAAACGGAACAAAGGAAGTAAAACACAATGGAGCCACTGCGATCTATAGCACTACCATTGGCCATAACATGACTGGCCAAGTTTAGTTAACTCTATCTGCGTCCCTTTCTTATGACACTAGTTAGACAGAGACACAGAGAGGAATTAAACTAAACCTGGGCTGTCATGTTAGGGCCGCATGAGTATAGCTATCGAAAATTCATTATAGTTACTACGACATAGGAGTTTTAATGGCACGAATAAAATTTAGCTAAGGACTTCCACACGATATTATTTTATCGATAAATTGTACTTTCTTATGAAGTTATCACAGTATCTTGCTCGCTAATCCTGCCGCTAAGCAGCTGTGCTTGCACTGTTGTGTTCCGGCGTGAAGAGCAAGACAGCCGGTGTAATTACTGGCACAAGAGGTATTCCACTTTAGCCCTCTGGGTTGGCAACGCATTTGCACTCTCTTTGTTGTTGCAGGTGTCTATAGGCGGTGGTGATCACTTATTATTATTTTATTATTAAACAGCGATAACGTTTTCCACCCTCTAAACATTAACTTATGGCAATGATTTTTCGGTATGTGGTCATTATGCTTTAGAACTAGGTTTAAATGTTTTGATTTTTTTAATATTCTTCATAGGTTTGACAATATTTGCATTTTAGGAGTTTCATACAAAACACAAAAGCGTCAGTATTTCTGAAACTATTAAGAATATTGAACAAATCAAAACACACAAACCTATTTCTAGGGCATGCAGACAACATACAAAAAAATCACGGTGGAAAACGTTACCGCCGTTTGTATGGACAGCGCTGGGTTCACAATCCTCTTAACAAAAATTAAATATTTTAAGTTGACATTCGGCTTTGTGACTCATGTTACTGATGTTCTACGCTAACAGCTTCGAAACGTTAGTCGGTACCGCTTAGATTTCGATAGTTAATATACCATTGGACACATTCCAGTGATCTTTAGTTCTATAAGTGACCGCTAGAGGCGCTGTACAATAGAAGAATAGAATAGAATTCATTTATTTTAGGCTGCATAGGCCCAGAGATAAATACCTTAAAGACTAACATAAATATTTATTACACAAAACTACTTAATAACTTAATGATACGTGAAGTCTGTAACGTGAGCACTTTCGCGGTGTCAGTTAACCGCCCACGGAACCGCCGGAATGTGACACCTTTCGGCCAAAACTCTTCTTTCGTGAAGGTCAACAGCTGGTCAGTCGGAACTCTCACCACAAATGAATTAAAATTCACATCATGGCGGGACTCCAACCGCTCGACCCTCAGAGTGAGCTTGGTCTTCACTCGCACATATTCCACGATGTCCGCGACCTTCGTGGAGTGACATTTCTCCATGCAAATCGTTTACGCCGTCGCTAGTGAGTTCGGTCGCCGTAAACTCGTGGTAAGGGTACTGTATCTCTTACAGTGGCTACACACACTCCCCCTAGGGTTTATTTTAATAAAACTCTTTCTAAGAAACTAGAAGTGTAAAGGAGCTTTAGTAAATGAAAAAAAAATAAAATTGAAAATTGTTTATTGAGAACAAAATACGAAAAATACAGTAGGTAATATCCTATGGACCCCAAACTAGGCTGAGCCTGTATCTTGGGACCCAGCGAGTCGGTTGACATTGTGAGACATTTTATTATTCTTGAGTACTTACAATATTACATGAAGCCAAAAAGAAAATAAAAATCCAAAATAAATAAAACAAAATTGTAAAGGAAAGAAAGAAAAGGTATCTTTCACGCAAGGATGTAAGGAGTAATTACTATAGCGCGATTTTCTATTCTACTTTTAAACCATATGCAATCTGATGTTTTAATTCGGTAACTAGTAAACATAAATGAGATAAAATGTCAATTTAGTCTCTAGATTTGATTAAAAAATTGTCTTTATTTTTCGTTACTGCGTGAAAGAAAGACAAAAAAATTACAATAATATTTACCTTATCTGCGTCTGTGCGACACATATATGTTCATGCAAAAACCCACCCTCCTCCGCTTCCACACGAAACAACATATATCACACAGACTCAACTACACACCACCACCACTAAACACTAAAACTACACGATCGACGCGCGTTTCGCCTCTATACGAGGCATCATCAAGATCGACCCGTACGACCGTTCGCTACTTGAACGAATGGCGATTGGTCATGATGTCGACGCAGCTATTTTGCACGAGCCCGGCACTGGTTTCGCGGAGTAGCAAGGTAATTTGTTCCACTTTGTTGATATGGACCTCCGCAAAGTAACGCCTGAATCTATTAATTATTTAATATTTACCTTTACTATTACTACATCCTGCCGCTAAGCAGCAGTGCTTGCACTGTTGTGTTCCTGCGTGGAGAGCAAGACAGCCGGTGTAATTACTGGCACAAGACGTATTCCTTCTTAGCACTCTAGGTTGACAACGCAACATGGTGGTAGCGATCTGGACGGACCTTGCACAAGGTTCTACCATCCGCAAATTATTTCTCTTTAGCTCAAAGGTTATGTTGAAGAGATCTTAATTTAAGGGATCATCTTTTCATGAGCATCCATATTTTTCTGTGCATGTGTAATTTGATTATGTAGAATAAAGAAGTTTCATTTTTATAAAATATTAGCGGACGCCCGTGACTTCGTTCGCGTAGAATTAGTAGCCTTTGTCCATCAGGAATAGTGTAGCTTTCTATCTGTGAAAGAATTTTTGAAATCAGTTCAGTAGGTCCAGAGATTATTCCCTAAATATAAACAAACAAAGTTAACCTCTTAAATTTTGTAACCGAAATTTTTTGTTTTCGTTTTTTATTTTAAATGTTTTTGACACCGAGGGTAGTTGTACCCTTAAAATCAATAATGTAATGACCGTAACACGAAGCACATTGAAAAATTCGCAGGGTAGGGCAGCGGCAGTATGGCGAAACTGGAAAACGCAAGGCACGGAATGCTGATGTTGCAGGTTCAAGTTCTGCCATTGCCCTAATTTTTCTTTGTGTTGTCATTACAATTTTAAAGTTTACCTCTTTATTGTATTATATATTATATAGTGTAGATGTAGATGTAGATTATTGTAGAAAAGGTACATACAAATACATACAAACGAACTCGCGCAATATGAGACATTAGTATAGATACATCTTGCGATGGTCCATATATTCCGTTCCTACTCACATCCTGTACCGGGAAATTGCTGTCTTGGCCACTGCATTTTACCTGAACCTCCCCTTTTAAAACCAATTTTACTCCCCTTATTTTAAAGTCCAAATCCCAAAGGCAACGTTTTACAATCGTTTAGTTTTAGACTATGGAATTACGATGTTATCGCGTGGGCAGAAGGGTTATTTTTAAATGAACGGTTAAATAAAACAGTGAGCTGTAATTTCCGGTTAAGTTAAATACTGTGGGTATACGTATTTACGTAAGAAATGTTCGTTTGAAAATGCAACATTTATACTTCAATATATTATTATCTTAAGTCGAGTAATTTAATTTTCAACCCACCTAAGATTCAATGTCATATAGCAAACTGCCACCATAAGGCTGCGTTTCCACCAGAGATGTGCGAGGATGCGTAGCGAGGGATGTGTTTGTAAAGAACCAATGAGCCGCTTCCACCAGAGCAGTGCTGACCGAGGCGAGGTAAATGAAGCGATTCTATTGGTTCTTACAAACACATCCCTCACTACGCATCCTCGCACATCTCTGGTGGAAAAGCAGCCTTAATAGGTACCCTTAGTGGTGGAATTTTAGAAAATAATTACTTATTGCACCATTACTAACACTTTTATCCTACTTCCTACAAAAATTAAGTATAAACGTGAAAGATTTTTTTTATATATACAACATAGGAAGGCCAACAAGCAAGTGGGTCACCTGATGGTAAGTGATCACCACCGCCTATAGACACCTGCGACAACAAAGAGAGTGCAGATGCGTTGCCAACCCAGAGGGCTAAGATGGAATACCTTTTGTGCCAGTAATTACACCGGCTGTCTTGCTCTCCACGCCGGAACACAACAGTGCAAGCACTGTTGCTTAGCGGCAGGATTAGCGAGCAAGATGGTGGTAGCGATCCGGACGGACCTTGCACAAGGCCCTACCACCCGCAAATACAAGTTTATTTTAAAAATTAATCTTTGCATATCAATTTGTTTGTCTTTATATCACTTCTGTAGTTTACCGACTATCGTATATTGGTCTCAGGTTACGACGTAATAAACTTAAATACATATTTACAATATTATATTACATTATGCATACGTTTAATATTCGGATCGTGTGTACTCGTGCGTAAATACATAAGATAACGTATGTATTGAATATTTATTGCGATATGATAATTCGTGTTTTCGTGCCATCGAATTTAACATGTCATTCCGTGTGGTTAGCTATCGGTAAACGCACGCAAATGATAATTTAGTTTATAATTAATAGATTCAGGCGTTCTGGCGGAGGCGGAGGTGAATTTCAACAAATTGGAACTAATTACCTTGCTGCTCCGCGAAACCAGTACCGTGCTCGTGCAAGTTAGCCGCGTCTGTGCGAGATATTTATGTTCATGCAAAAACCCACCCTAGTTTAGTAATAAAGTTTTGCTGTTTGTTCCTCAATCGCGCAGTAATGGCTGGACGGATTTGCATGAAATTTGGCAGACAGATCATGTACTGGACTAAAACATGGGATGCTTTTTATCTCGTAAACTGCATAGAAAACAATACCAGCGAAGCCGCGGATAAAAGCTCAAATAAGAACGGTATCATAAGACAACGGGATCCCAAAAGCCCAAGTTGTCGCCAATAATATTATAATGCATGGATGTACAGTGTCATACTGAATGACAGCAGAAAAACGGCCCGACATGAGATTACAGGTTGACGCCAATGTCACAAATGCAAATTATTAGTTTACTATTTATAGTCATTGGATTTACAACTTTACGTCTAACTGCATAAAATAATATTTTTTAAGTTTCGTTGCATTTGCAACCTATTTAGGTTTTTTTACTAAATAATAGTATTCACACCAGCGCCGTCGGTCCGACAGACTGACAGCGCGGGCGATTGTCGATTTGTTGTACTTTTGTTCGAGTCCCTTACTTATAGGTCAGTGGTTGTCGCACGTGTAACAGAGGCCACCTTGTGACACGTGTAACGAGCTTCAAGTTGCTTGTAAACACATCCGTTTCAAACTTGCGAGGAGATACTTGACTGTGCTAAATACTCTGAACCCTTACCATGAGTACGATGAATCCAGCCGTAACGTATTCGGTAGCGACGGCGTAAAATATTTGTGTGGGGAATAATACAGCGCCTCTAACACTCACTTAGAGAATTAAACATCGCTATTTATAACGTTATCGGGACTTTAGGGAGTAGGTCTACTCGTGACCACGGCCATCGAGGTAAATCAACAATATATTTTTATCGCGCTAAAATCCCGATAACGTTATAAATATGTGTGAAAATCGCGAAAGTTTAATAGTATTTTATGCAACTGCTATATAATGAGAGGCCTTAAAACACGAGTGTGGTTTTATGAAACGAGCGCCAGCGAGTTTCATAATAGAATCACACGAGTGTTTTAAGGCCTAATTATATACAGTTGCATACATTACTTTATCTACACACATATCATAACTGCAAAAAACCGTAACAGCAAAAAACCAACAAACAAGTATGGCGGCAATTCGATCTATCCGTCAAGACGAACGTTTTTTTTAAATCATAGACAAAAGAATGAAGTCCCTATTGTCATGTCACTCGAGATCAAATGTCGTGCGCTTAAATTAAAAAATCACACTGAATTGACGTTTCGTATCGATAACTGTTTTAATATCTGTGGATACTAGAATAGAGACCAACTTGAATTTTGACAGCTGTTCCAAATTTAAATTCGTAACGTCACGAGATATCGGTAATGTAATCACCAATAAACACAGACTACTAAGAGATACTACCCAATAAAGAACAGATTTACCTACTACCACAGACAAGAAAATTCTTATAATAACATTGGTTGTAATAATGCTGGTCATTTTCTATGGTTTTTGAACGCGTTAGTGAGCATTTATGATATGTGTGTAGATAAAACAATTTAAACATCGCTAGTATAAGTCCAGCGATAAATTACCTAGCGTAATCTAAGCGCTAGTGACTAAAGTTTTGTAGCTGTTGCCGTAGAATATTGGTACCATGAGTCACAAATTTGACACATGTCATCGAAAAATACCGTATCGACTATGATTAACTCTTTCACTGACATTTGTCAAAATGCGAGCGTATTTAACCGCTATCGATTGTAGTAACGTAATATGAATTTTCGATAGAAACTCATGGTAATGGTACTGCTATCTTTATTGATTGCTCGTTCCATTTGAATTTAATAAGCATGAACAAACCAATTTTGGAATACTGAGACAAGTTTTTTGTTTGCTCTTTATTTGTCCCTAATATGATACTACTTTCACACAAAGTTTAACGGAAGACATTTCTTAATCTTGTGACGATGATGTAAACAAAATTCTAAACAAAAACTTAAAATTTCACTTTTTGTCACCATCGGCATCTTATGAACATCGTTTATCGCCAAAAAAAACATCATCATCATCATCATCATCTCAGCCACAAGAAGTCCACTGTTGAACATAGGCCTCCTCCATGGATTTCCAAAGTGACCGGTTGGAAGCAGCATGCATCCAGCGCCTGCCACCTGTATGAGGTCATCGGACCATCTTGTGGCTGGTCGTCCTACGCTGCGCTTGCCAATACGCGGCCGCCATTCAAGAACTTTTCGACCCCATCGGCCATCAGTTCTCCAAAATAACAAATCGAGACTAATTCCTGTTTGACGTCATATCTTCGGCTTTCTACTCCTTCTGAACCACGCACGTAATGGATTTTGATACGGGTTTCACTGTCATTTAGAGATTTTTTACGGAAGGTACGTCCTAATTTTACCTGTGCAAAGCCAGAGCGGGACGCTAGTAAAAAATAATTGTACCGACAACGAGATAGATATTCTTACTATTATAAGCTCACACATGTTTCCCTTTGGGGTAGGCAGGGACCACAGAACGCCATTTGCTCCGGTCCCGTCATACTTCCCTCGCTTCCTCCACATACATACATTTCTCTCTTCATACGTTGCTCGGCGCGGCGGTTACGGGTACTTCTGAATTCTGATTATGGCGAGATAATTCTTCCTAGCATAACCGCTCTACTTGCAATGTGAGCTTCTACAAGCGAAAAGGCTCACTTATGCCATGAAAGATATTTCCGTGGAAATATATTCTGCATTCGTTGCACAAGTTAAACTTGACCGTGCTTCGGAAGCTCTAGTGCTTCAGAATCTAAAGTTTTCGAATTTTATCTCTCACCGTCGCAGCATCAAATCACTTACTTTGCACTAAAACTCCAACCACTTACAGTAAAACTATCTTTAAGTACTCCATTTGAAAGTCCATAATAATACCTTCGACTCTGTTCGAGATAGCAAAGATATGTTTTGCTGTTGGTCAACTGTTAAGTTCGTAGTGTTAGTTTTGATTTATGGCTTTCAGAGTTGCAAACTTATGTTTGTTAAATTCAGCTTTCTTGGACAGGAATCGGTGCTTTCGAGTGCTCTCCTCTGTTCACGGAGACGGCATTTCCTTCGATTTCTGAAATGCAATCCAAAAATAATGACTCTTTATATCGACCTAGTGCAATATAAATGTTATAAGGTTTTAGAAGGGAAGTTCCAATCCACACTGTAGGCAGTGGTGATCACGCACCATCAGGTAACCCACTTGCTCGCTTGCCTTCCTATATTGTATAAAAAAAAATGAAACAGATTACCTTGCTACTAGGCAATTTGTTCCAAATTGTTACCAAATGAACTGTTACCGTGGATCTTTATCCCTCGCTTGGTTTATAGCATTCTACCGAACCCAATAAGTGTGAGAGTCCGTTATTGGTTCCGAACAGGAATGCAATACCGATCCCGCACTTCACGGAAAAACTTGGCACGTTTAGTAGCTTTGCCTGCACTTGGTTAAAAACATATAGATAAACTAGCTTTCTCAAAGTATGGACCGTTTGACAAGAGCTGCCTCCGAAAAAATATGAAACTGCCATTAATTTCGTAGAAATTAGGCCCCAGCCCTTGTGAAATGACCTATACTGGTAAGATAGTAAACATTATATCATCACGGCTAGCATTGGTCTCTATTTTCTCGCTCGTCAGTCGGTCTGTCTTTCTCTATTTTGCTTACTGAGCCAAACAGACCGAGTGACTAAGCGTGTGGCGACCACTCGGGCTAGTCCTTTAAATCATACTCAAATTCATTTAATTATAAAGTAAAGTAAAGTAAATTACGATCGAAGGGTGCACCGTTCTAGATGACTTTTGGTGGTGGTTCGAACTGCCGACCGGAGTCGTCGCACGGGCCGATGGACCCTTCGATCTTCATTATAACCCTTACGATGCATCTATTCATTTTACTTGCTAAGCAATCGTAGTCGCCCGTACCTCTCGCGAGGACTACGATTTGAGACATTCAGACCACAAAAAAAAGCTTAGCTTAGCTTTTAAATTCGGAATGAGACGAACTTTTTTCTATAGGCGTGCACCCGCTCCGTGCACCCGCTCCGTCCACCCGCGCGACTTAGCGGTGGCCCTTAGAGCCACATGCATTTTTTCACGATTTAAATATACTTTCACTGTCTCATAACTTGGTGAAACTGTAAATCGATTTATCACTGTCGAATTGTTAAATATTTTTCTAGAAAACATTTTTACTAAAAATTGTAATGAAATTTAAACAATACAGACGACTGTGTCCAATATCGATTACACTCAAGTAGAGGTGAGAGATTCTTCGCCGGACACCGAGTATACATTTTCGGCTTTCGTCTTTAGTGAGAGGACTAATAACCACGCCGAATGTACTGGGACGCAACGTGGTTTGAACTCGAAATATGAACTCCTTTTCATTCGCAATTGCCACCGTATATTTCCCACAAATATCAATGGCAATCTGCCTGACGATTACAATGGTATATACACACACACTTACTGTGTCTATTTGTCATGGAGGTTAAACGGAAGAGAGAACGGAGAAGTCGGAATGACAGTTGTGACAGATTAATAAGTGATGCATGTATGTAAATTGTTAGTCTTTTTCGAGTAACAGTTAACAGCTTTACACAGTTATTTGTGCTTATCTACTTACCGTTTCGAAATTTAAGATAGATAGGTCCCGTATTATAATATGATCTAAAAAAACTTCCCAACACCTTAAACCACAGAATCTTAAACTCTACAAATTTAGCATACGTGTTAGTGACTTATTAGATTAATATCTATTTCCTCTGCGACGCCAGCAGGGGCCGGTTTAAACAACTTACGCAAACAGCTCGAAACGTCGGGAATTAGATTCGTTACAATACACGCGATATAAACCTTTTAAATTGTTTTATTTCAAAACTTACGCAAATTTAGCATGCGTCTTAGTTACTTATAAGGTTTATATGAATTTCCTCTGCAATGTCTGCGGGGGCCAGTTTTCAACTAAAACCGGGCAGTATAGGTATTGCAACGATAGTTGAGATGAACGATTACACAAACGACTACATAGCGCCATACAAACCAAAACAATTTTTTTTTAATTCCAATTAAACTCTCCGGTACACACATGAAATGCAGCAGTGTGCGTAGCCTAAACTCTCTACGTTACATATACTTTATAGTACGGCAAATTCTAGGCACATCGGAATCAACAAGACCGTGCCGAAGAATCCTAGCTAACCCACTACTAATACTTTGTACCTGGGTACATTTTCGAACTCCAAACCTTTGATGTAATTTGTATGTCATTTGGTAAAAAAAATCATGGAAACGGTGATAATTTAAGAGTGTACCTGCCGGTACACGCTTAAACAACACACATTTTCGCTGATGCGCTTACCCTCTATCATCGCTACCAACATTTAGTAAACAAAAGATGCGCCATACAAATTACACCAATGTTGACCAAAGGTCTACATTTTGAAAATATACCCATCTGTGCTTGTAGTCGCCATTTAATTTATTTTATACGCCCACCAACTTTTCGGCCTATTACAAAAAAACTACATTTACAAACTTACTTTTCGGCCTATTACAAACAGCCACTGGGGACCCTAGAGCTGGCTCGTTTCTTGCTCAACGGATTGGTGTATCAATCCAGAGGGGAAACGCAGCCAGCATCGTGGGGACCCTACCGCAGGGATCAGACCTGGGGGACCTCACTTAGTTTTAGTTTCCCTAGTTTTAGTGTTAGTTTAAGTTTTATATGTCTATGTCTAGTTTAGAATTTTTAAATGTCTATTATTGTATGTTAGTAACTTAACTTAGAGTATTTTACCAGTTATCTTTATTAATATTGTGACAATCATTACGTGTTTCTTAAAGCCGAACCACACAGAATGCGGATGGCAGCTTGCTGTACGCAACGCACGCGATGTGGCATTTCAACATATAATTTCATACATTACAGCCCGCGTCTGCACGCGCGTGTTTACGGAGCCGTGCTGCATACGCATCTGATGTGGCCTGGCCTTTATTAGGTGTTTCGCGCTGCATGCAACAAAAGGGATCTTGTGGTTTTCTTTGCAGTCATGTTTTACGTTGCTGCAAAGATCATTGTTATATCTAATAAATTATTATTCATTTAAATAAAACAATTTAAACGGTTTATATCTCGTGTATTGTAACGAATCTAATTCCCAACGTTTCAATTTCTACAAGTCGCGAGAAGAAAATACTAAATTTTTATTCGTTATAATCTTTTCTTGTAGACGAAAATCCACCATTTTAGTTTGTTCTTCGGCGAATCGTCCCACCTCTATTTAAACTTATTTCATAATAACGTTTCGTAAAATTGAACGATATTCTTTAACATTGAATTGTATCTTTCTAAATGAATTTGTCCGGTGAATTGGAAAAAGTTAATTTACTTTTGTTTGAAGAGGGATTGTATATTTTAAACCGTTTTATTATAAATAGATTAGGTACTGAGACAATATTCACAATGAATATTAACAAGTTTGCTTACTGCACTGAAAATTTGAAAGGTTACGCAAAAGCGACCCAGAGTATACAAGAACAAAATTATAATACCCTTCTATTGTTATTTGTACCGAAAACCTCTGTCTGCAAACGTCACAATGACAGATAAAGACATAAACATGTTAACTAACGAACGTTTACGAAGCGTTTATGAATAAGGTGGTTAGTATGTAACTGTTTACGTGTTTAGTTTTTAGTATGAAATACTTTATTATTACGATAGAAATTAATGTTATAACCACTTAGTTGCTCCTCAGAAGAGCATATACATAGTTTTTAGGTATCTGTGAAGCTCAAAAGCTGTTGAATATTTTATTTATAACTTCAACAGATAATGCACATTTACGTTATATGGGTGTTGTCATGTATCAAATGTTGGGTCTTACATAAATACTTCTATAGCTAACCATTTAGCCTCAACAAATTAAAAACTGAGGATTCGAAATTCAAACCTCAAATTCAGCGATTCACCTTAACGCCCTTCGCGAGTCAGTCTGAAGGCTGCTCACAAAAGAAAAAAAACACTAAATCAATCAATCAATCTTCGATTTTATCACGAACGCCACAGACTTCACTTTGGCCTCTCAGCGACTTACCCTCTTCAACGGATATTGGCAGTTGACGGACGGCGTCCTGTTTGAATTCAGAATCGGCAAATATTTTAAAATGAGTCTAGTGATATAGACTCGTGATGTTTATATCGACTGGAGTATAGTGATACTCCAGTCGATATAAACGTCACTTTACCTATAATTATTTTTATCTACACATATATCACAAATGCTCTATAATGCGTTTAGAAACCGTAGGCAATGACCAGCATTATAACACCCAATATTATTATGAGAATTTTTCTAATTTGTTTCTATATTTGTTCAAATTCATTTTTTATTACATTATTTTAATGTGTACAGTCAATAGATATTTAATGGGTACCTAGCACTAGTAGCTAGTAGCAATGCAGGTCATTGCCCTATGGCTTCTAAACCCATCATAGAGTACTTATGATACGTGTGTAGATAAAGTAATGTATGCAACTGTACATAATTAGGTCTTAAAACACTCGTGTGATTTTAAGACCCCTCATTATGCAACAGTTGCATAAAATACTATAAGAATTGACTTCAGCTGTCATTGGAAATACCATTATATTCCTGGATGCAGAACTAAAGCATGGATATAGCCTCAGTACATGTCAAGCGTACACGCCCAAAACTGTCAAAATGATTACCTATGGTGTACGTCAAGATAGTAAAACCTGTACATTAATAAGAAAAACGTATATTATACTGCAGTAGGTGGTACAGCTCGACGGGGATCGTACTTCTACTTGCAGGCAGTAAAACACTTACTTGATACTTTTTAGTTTTGAATTAGGACAAACAAAGTTATCTCTGAGGCTCCTGCCTCGACACCTATGTTTGGAACAGTACTGTCTTCTGTTTTGATCCATTCAAAATTATACAGTTATCGTTTTGGGACATTATATTGTCATTTTTAAAGTAAAGAAATCAGCTATTAAAAGATCACTTTCAATTTTATTACTCTGTCTATGCTATAATTTCTATGATCCTATCCTACTTCTTACTAAGATTAAAAATGCTATAGTAATGCGATAATACATAATACATACTGATATATTATGTAAAAGGAGTGTAATACTCGCCAACAAACTATCGCAAGATTGCAGTTTAACGAAAATAATCTTAAAATAATTTTAAAAAATTAAGTCAAAAAATAAAAAATGTTTAGAAATTTTAATATTTTACTCCTCAATTCGCGGGTGGTAGGACCTTGTGCAAGGTCTGTCCGGATTGCTACCAACATTTTGCTCGCTAATCCTGCCGCTAAACAGCAGTGCTTGCATTGTTGTGTTCCGGCGTGGAGAGCAAGACAGCCGGTGTAATTACTGGCAGAAGAGGTATTCCATCTTCATCATCATCTTTGGACGACCTGTATGGCACAGTGGCACATGTGTCTGCCTACTGTGCAAGAGGTCCCGGGTTCAAATCCTGGTATGGGCAAATATTTGTGTGACGAATATGAATGTTTGTACCTGAGTCATGGATGTTATTTGTATTTAAGTATGTATTTATCTATATATGTATGTTTATCCGTTGTCTAGTATCCATAGTACAAGCTTTGCTTAGTTTGGGACTAGGTCAATTGGTGTAAATTGTCCCGAGATATTTATTTATTTATTTTATTTATCTTAGCCCTCTGGGTTGACAACGCATCTGCAATCTCTTTGGTGTTGTGAGTGTCTATAGGCGGTGCTGATCACTTACCATCAGGTGACCCACTTGCTTGTTTGCCTTCCTATTTCATAAAAAAAATCACGCAATAACGGCTGAACGGATTAAGATAAAATTTGGCAAACAGATAGATTATATTTTAGATTAAAATATAGCCAACTTTTAACGCGGGCAATGCCACGGGTAGAAGCTGGGCACTTATAGCGTCCGCTACGTCGCACGGGTGCACGGAGCGGGTGCACGCCTATCGAACAAATAGTATGAGCCCGCACCCGTACCGCGCGAGTTAGCGGACGCTCTCATACTATTTTTCTATAGGCGTGCACCCGCTCCGTGCACCCGTGCGACTTAACGGAGACTCTTATAAAAGTGATGAAAGCCTCCATCAAAATTAAACTTCACGAAGTGTTCAAAATAATATCTTTTTAAATAAATATAATTTCAAATCACGGCTAGGCCGTCTTGCCTCCGGAACGACATTAAGTGAAATGAGGCTAATTTAAACACATTTTTGAGTTAAAATCTTCCACGATAACTTTCAGGCAATTGGGCTTTAAGCTCTGTGCTTTGGAGCGCGAACTTTTATAGTCTCCATAATAAATCCTCATTATGCTAAAGTTGGTAGGTATAGAACATACGCAGGATCACAGGAATAAACTGGTCATGGTTACTATTTGCGGGTGGTAGGACCTTGCGCAAGGACTGCCGCAAGGCCGCAGTGCTTGTACTGCCGTGTTCCGGCATGGAGAGCAAGACAGCCGGTGTAATTACTGGCACGAGAGGTATTCCATCTTAGCCCTCTGGGTTGGCAACGCATCTGCAATCTCCTTGATATTGCGGGTGTCTATAGGCGGTGGTATTCACTTACCATCAGGTGACCCACTTGCTTGTTTTCATTCCTATGTTGTATAAAAAATAAGTTAATATAAACGGATCACTCACGTATTTGAAGTCGAGTAACCGCCCGACCTGTTTCGGACCAGTCCGTGGTCCTTAATCATGAGCCCCGCGGTGGTGGCGTGATGACGACTGTGTACCGAAACCCTGATAGGTCGGCTGCTCGGTGCAGGCGGTCACGGACCACGGACTGGTCCGAAACATGTCGGGCAGTTACTCGACATCAAGTACGTGAGCGATCCGTTTGTATTAATATGTCCGACCTCGCGGTAGTTTTATGTAAAAAAAAGTTCTTAAATTTTCTTAATAGATATCATGGTATTGTCGCCAGGTGATCCCAGCGATGTTCCACACGGCCAGCATTTGGCTGACCCTGGCCCTGGCGGTGCAGCGGTACATCTACGTCTGCCACGCGCCCGTCGCCAGGACCTGGTGAGTAGCATATTCCATCTTGAAATGCAATAAATGTTTGAGTATGGGTAAGAGAGTGGGAGTGCATTTACACAGTTTATATCAGAGGGCCGCAAACTTTTTGCTAGAGAATGCCTACTGGTATTCTTCTTCTTCATGTGCCTCTTCAATCCTGAAGGTTGGCCGCTAGCTTCTTGTCCTCTTTCTTGTCCATAGCGAGCCGGAACAGCTGCTCGACGGAAGTGACATCGGTCCACTCTCGGATATTGCGCAGCCATGACTTCTTCCTGCGTCCAACGCGTCTCTTCCCTTCAATCTTGCTAATCATGATGAGTTGGAGCAGCATGTATCTATCGTGCCTAAGCACATGGCCCAGATATTCAATTTTGCGCTTCTTGATGGTTTGCATCATTTTACGGGGAATGCTGACGCGCTGGAGCACGGTTTCGTTTTTCTTTTTCTCTTTGTGTCCAGCTAATGCGCAACATACGACGGTAGCATGGGCGTACCCAGGGGGGGCCAGGGAGGTGCAGCTGCCCACCCCCCCTGGAAATCTCGCAGAACATGTATGAACTCGCCTAATTACTAATCAAAGTGTAAACGGGGCCTTATGCTCTAACTTTTAAATAAACCGCGCAGTAGACACTGGCAAAATGCACGGTGCAATTGCCAAAAAACCGTGCGCGACGATGGCGGACGAAGATTACCGAATCTAGCATCTGACTTGCCGCCCTTAGGTCAGAAGCTGGGTACGCCCATGGACGGTAGCACCACATTTCGAAGGCCTACTGGTATTGAGTCAGCCAATTGTATTTATTTTTGTAAGCTGTGCAATGAAGCTTAAATAAATAAAATAGTTGAGTGAACTTACGTCTCTATCAAGGTATCTATGGACGCGGACGGCCGCCATGCCAGCTTCTGTGGCATTTGAGCAATGCAGGAGTAAGCTGCGAACATTATGTGACACATTTAAGGAATGCCGGAGGGACAGTGATGTTGCTATTCAGGAAATCTCATAATACATGTACATAATGTGTACCTAATTACAAATACCAAGCGGACAAGCACGACTTTGTTCGCGTGAAATTAGTAGCCTAAATACGCCCATCAGTGGCCCTAACATGACTGGCCAAGTTTAGTTTATCTCTATCTGCGTCCCTTTCTTATGACACTAGTTAGACAGAGACACAGGGAGGGGTTAAACTAAACCTGGGCTGTCATGTTAGGGCCGCAGGGATAGTGTAGCTTTCTGTTAGTGAAAGAATTTTTGGAATCGGTTCAGTAGTTCCGGATATTACCCCTTGCATATAAACAAACAAACAACGTTTACATCTTTATTATTTCGTGTAGAAGTGTAGATGAAGACTAGCTGTTCCCCGCGACTTTGTCTGCGTAGAATTCGTTTATTCTTATCTGAGGGCACGGTCGAGCACAGTCGAGCAAAAAAAAGTAGCACGGCTGTACCATCCTTTTCTCAAAGCATTTTCGACCCCCTATAACTTCGTTGTGGATTAAACTTAGAAGCCTGTATTTTTAGTAACCAAGCAGGCATTGAATGTTACTCGAGACATCAACAGCATACAGATAATAACATGAAAACTTTCTTAAAAATCTCTAAATGACAGTGAAGACCGTATCGAAATCCGTTGCGTGGGATAGAAGTAATAAGTGGGATCGAAGTATGAATAATTGATAGAATCAGGCGTTACTTTGCGGAGGTCCATATCAACAAACTGGAACAAATTACCTTGCTACTCCGCGAAACCAGTGCCGGGCTCGTGCAAAATAGAGGCGAAACGCGCGTCGATCGTGTAGTTTTAGTGTTTAGTGGTGGTGGTGTGTAGTTGAGTCTGTGTGATATATGTTGTTTCGTGTGGAAGCGGAGGAGGGTGGTTTTTTGCATGAACATATATGTGTCGCACAGACGCAGCTATTTTGCACGAGCCCGGCACTGGTTTCGCGGAGTAGCAAGGTAATTTGTTCCAGTTTATTGAAGTATGAGACAGAAACAGATACCGACTTTGTTTTTTTTTTACTTTTTTTTCTACTATGTAAAGACAATGAACCTATGAAACGCTGGATCGCCTACAGCTTTGGCTCCACCCTTAGATCGACGGAAGACTGTCGATTTTTGATACAGGAGGTAAATTTCAATTGTGATCAATATTAGTATTAGTCTTAAATATACAGAGTGATTAGAAACGTAACTTCCCCGAGCGCGCATGCGTCACGCGGCGCAATAAAACCGGCCACAGTAAACAGGATGTTACACTGATATTTTATTTGGCCAAATTTTTATTACGGTCATAAAGGATTTCTAGTCCGTGAAAGAGCCCCTACTATAAATTTCCAGGGAATTGCATTCGATTGCAATAGAGCTGTTAACTACACCAATAGTAAAAAATGGAGAGTGAGTTTTTTGTTTTCACAATTTTGTTCTTTAACTATTTTCTTCGTACGTCGGTGGAAAACTGGTGCGAGGCTTTTTTTTTACAACATAGGAAGGCAAACAAGCAAGTGGGTCACCTCGTGGTAAGTGATCACCACCGCCTATAGACACCTGCAACAACAAAGAGAGTGCAGATGCGTGGCCAACCCAGAGGGCTAAGATGGAATACCTCTTGCTTACGGCTTATCTGTTGGTAAGCAATTATCACCATCATCATCTATTATCTCTGTGCCAAACACTATTGCGCGAAGGCTTAATTCACGTAACATATATTAGCGGCGCACCCCGCGACTTTACACGGGTACAATTAAGATATAATTTACAGTGAAAACCGTATCAAAATCCATTGCGTAGTTTAAAAGGAGTTAGCAGCCGAAGATATGAGGACTAATAGGAACGGATAGCGACTTTGTTTAATACTTTTGCGGGTGGTAGGACCTTGTGCAAGGTCCGTCCGGATCGCTACCACCGTCTTGC
This sequence comes from Ditula angustiorana, assembly GCA_963691745.1. NCBI lineage: Eukaryota > Metazoa > Arthropoda > Insecta > Lepidoptera > Tortricidae > Ditula > Ditula angustiorana. The sequence goes on along the minus strand of OY829496.1, from coordinate 6,616,780 downwards.
TCGCTAATCCTGCCGCTAAGCAGCAGTGCTTGCACTGTTGTGTTCCGGCGTGGAGAGCAAGACAGCCGGTGTAATTACTGGCACAAGAGGTATTCCATCTTAGCCCTCTGGGTTGGCAACGCATCTGCACTCTCTTTGTTGTTGCAGGTGTCTATAGGCGGTGGTGATCACTTACCATCAGGTGACCCACTTGCTTGTTTTCCTTCCTATGTTGTATAAAAAAAAACTATGTAAAGATGAAGACGTATTTTAAATACAGAAAAACTTTTAAGGACAAAGCTTAGCGTTTAGTGTTCATATTTTAGTATTAGCTCCAAGCGACGTCCTACTTATAATTCAAGGGCCAGACTCGCCGTCTGACATCCGATTGCTGTTCAGACATGATTTATTCAGCTTCTCGATTAGCACCCAGGAAATGCCTTCACAATCTGGTAACGGAAGCTGTATTATAGACGGCTTTTATATACTTTCTTCGATTCGAAAAGAAATGGCCACTTTTTACGTTCATAATAAAATCTGTTAAATTATTTCCATTTTGAGCGGTATCATTGAAATCCGTCCGTACGCCCTGAATCCAATACAGCTCCCTCGCAGTAAATACATCATTTTCTCCCTCGCGACGCAATTTACTATTTCGTCACTTTTGTGTAGTGTAAACTTACACAAAAGTAAGTGTTTGTACGACCTCAAGTCGGTAAATTATTTGCTAACAGCGCGGACATCACGTTGGCACGATCATCATCACTATCCTCCAGTGGTGATGCTTGGCGCAACGCCAAAAATAACCAACCTATTTTTTATACATTTCCTCGTAAGTATGATGAAAAGCGTACGCACGAGTGGTACAGAAATCACAAATATCAGGGGACTTAATGATTTTGCTTTTTACCGCTCTTGGAACACAAAGAACTATTTTAACTTGTTGTTAATCTTATTATTCACTGGCTGTGCACCTAGCATGAACCTTCTTGACACACTTTAAGGCTGCTTTTCCACCAGAGATGTGCGAGGATGCGTAGCGAGGGATGTGTTTGTAAGAACCAATAGAATCGCTGCATTTACCTCGCCTCGGCCAGCACAGCTCTGGTGGAAGCGGCTCATTGGTTCTTTACAAACACATCCCTTGCTACGCATCCTCGCACATCTCTGGTGGAAACGCATCCTAACTCGCTACGTAACTCAATCCGTCTCGTTTTAACGAGCCCAGTAGTAGAGAGGGAAAGAGAGAGAGAGACTCATTGAGTTACGTAGCGAGTTAACGCGTGTCAAGAATATTAATTCTAGGTGCACTGTCTTCGACAAGTTCTCAACAATCGTGCTTTCTAGTGAGTTCCAATGGTAGTGTAAGATGAATTCGAGTTAATTTCGGGAATGTGCGGCTTAGCGCGGTGGTATTTTATGGCGAGTGAGTGAATGAACTACGTCATGGGTCCTGAGAGGTAAGAATGTTGTTCTAATTAAATCTATTACATAAAGAATATGGGAAACCAAGACAAAATGAATATTCAAAAAAAATTTAAAGTTTATTGTATAAAAATATTACAATAACATAAATCAATCATTAACAACCATCTTCCTTGGTAATACAGCCGCTAAGCAGCAGTGCTTGCACTGTTGTGTTCCAGCGTGGATAGCAAGACAGCCGGTGTCATTACTGGCGCAAGAGGTATCCCATCTTGGCCCTCTGGGTTAGCAAAGCATTTGCAATATTTTTAATGTTGCGAGTGTCTATAGGCGATGGTAATCACTTACTATAAGATCCAACTTGCTCGTTGTATAAAACCTTCCTATATTGTATAAAAAAAGACAGAATACGCTACTGGGTACCTAATTACTAATTACATACGTAAAGTCACGCCTGTTTCCTAGAGAGGTTTTTTTTTATAAAATAAGAAGGCAAACGAGCAAGTGGGTCACCTGATGGTAAGTGATCACCACCGCCCATAGACACCGACAACACCAAGGAGATTGCGATGCCACCTTAGAGGGCTAAGTTGGAATAAATACCTCTTGTGCCAGTAATTGCGCCGGCTGTCTTGCTCTCCACACCGGAACACAAGCGTGCAAGCACTGCTGCTTAGTGGCAGAATTAGCAGGCAAGATGGTGGTAGTGATCCGGACGGACATTGCACAAGGTCCAACCACCCGCAAAACCGTTGACAGAAACCACAAATTTCTCCTTGCTTCGATCACATACCTGCGCTCCACTTACTCTCATAACATTCTTCATACATGCTCGTCGGTTTAGGGTACTCCTGACCTGGCCTTTCTCCAGAATGTCTTACTTATTAATTAAACGCTATTAATCGGCTTAGATAATATCGGCGGGGAAGCCTTAACCCCGAAACAAAAGGGAATTAATTAATAATCGCTTGCAACACGTCGATAAATCTTAAGATCAAAGTATACCTGAAACAAAGGCTTTTGATGTTATATATAACAAACAAGCAACCCGCCCCAGCTTCGCACGGCTACAATCTGAAAGTAACGTACCTACATTTTTTATTTTTTTTATTATTTATTTATTTAATCAAATATAATTTTACAGCATTACAGTTAAAACCAATGCGCTATAAAATTCAAAACAATAAAAATTAAAACTATTGGGTAGGCGATAACACGACGGGGCTCCTTCGAGTCGCCATCGCCGGTGCCATGTTGGCGTTGGCAGGCTGCCCTGGAACCTCCGGAACACAACACCCTTTGGCCAAAATTCCGTTCAATCGATGGTCTCCCTCAACGGCCGCGGCACGCGTACGGCAAATGAACTGAAGTGTTCATAAAAACCTTCCGTAAGAAATTCTCTTATTGACGATGAAAACTGTATTAAAATCCATTCCGTGGTTTTAAAGAAGGAGGCCGCCGAACATAATCTACAAATAAAGATTTAGGACAGACAGGAACGGATAGCGACTTTACTTTAAGTAAACTATGTATAGATAAACCTGACCTTCACAAAAGAAGAGTTTTGGCCGAAAGGTGTCACATTCCGGCGGTTCCGTGGCCGGTTAACTGACACCGCGAAACTGCTCACGTTACAGACTTCACGTGCTAGTAATTAAGTTATTAAGTAGATTTGTATAATAATTATTTATGTTAGTCTTTAAGGTATTTACCTCTGGGCCTATGCAGCCTGAAATAAATGAATTCTATTCTATTCTATTCTATAGATAAAGATAGAAAAAGATAAGGTTTACAAGAGTGAAACGTTTATGTGCTCCAAGAAATAACCGCCGCCGCTAAGCAGCAGTGCTTGCACTGTTGTGTGTTGTGTTCTGGCTTGGAGAGCAAGACAGCCGGTGCAATTACTGGCACAATAGGCAATAGTATTATAATGCATGATGTACAGTGTCATACTAAATGACAGCAGAAAAACGGCCCGACATGAGAATACAGGCTGACGCCAATGTTATACTCGTAAATGCAAATTATTAGTTTACCATTTATAGTCATTGGATTTACAATTTTACGTATAACTGCAAAAAATATAATTTATTAAGTTTCGTTGTAAATAGGTTTTTTTTACAAAATAATAATATTGACAGCAGCGCCGTCGGTCTATGGTCGCCGTAGGGCTATGTAAGATGAAATACCAGATTACCAATTACACACACACAAACACACCACTAATAAATTTCCTTTGCTCCCGAACGTAAACAACACATTTTTCTAATAAGTCTTACAAAGTGCTCGTACATTATTAACTACCTATTTAAATTTAAAAGTGACTGTTCATTTAAAGAAAAATAATTCCTTACAAGTATATATAAGACAGATCAAACACATAATTTGCATTTACATTTCATTATAAAAACTTTGTAGACATCGAGACATCGTCTCTAAGACACTTAAATTCGTTCTAAGTCAAAATAAAAACATACCAACCTGCATTACAAAAATCTACACCGCCTTCAATATTGATTAAAGCATTTACATTTTACTTGCCCAAAGCACACAGTTAAGTGAATTTTGAGGCTTGTTTTAGTGGTAACTGAGTGCTAAAACCTACTCGAGGCGTTAAATATTTGATTTAAGCCGCCCGCACAGATCGTTTGATTTGTTTTTAATATTCCAGACGCTTTGGGCGCGGCTGTAAATCCTCTTGAGTGTCTGGCGTTCACATTTTACGTGCCAAAGTGAGAATAAGGACGAATTGAACATGCAAAATGCTGACGAAATATTTTGTTAATGGAATAAACTTCAAATTGTTATACTGATAGTCTGATACTAAATTTTAAGGACTTAGACAAGCGTAGCGCACTTTGCTAAGCTACAAGTCATTCGGCGCACCTCAGTACTGAGGTCACCGCAATTGAGTTGCTTCGCGTGCGAACGAATATGAGTTATACCTACGATAAAGGGAGAGGCATAAAGCAGGTCGCTTCTTACGCCGAACCAAACCTAAACGCCGTTTTTGTTCGAAGAGAGACTTCTTTATCGCGCGCATCATATCTCTACATTGTCGTTTACTTTTTGGTCACTAAGTGATCAAAAGGAATGTCAGGACTTATTTATAAATAATTTTATATAGAATAAACTTAACTATAATATTATAGCTCAAGTACCTGTGGCCCTGTGTAATATGACCGGCCAAGTTTAGTTTATCTAGGATTATATCTATACTCGTCTCTTTCTTATGACACTAGTCAGTTTGACAGAGACAGGGAGAAATAAATTAAACCTAGGCCGGTTATTTCACGGCCACTGAAGTGAGTTGGCCTTAGACACTGATTTATAAGCCAGGCTTCAAACTTACGCAGATTGATAACATCACTCCATCGATAACTAGGGTACTGCAGATACGATGCACCGAAGGGATACAATAAATACAGAGTCAATGTTGAGCCTTAAGTAGGTCCCATATTCCAGAGAAGGTTTTTTATTGATGATGGGTTTTCGCTTGACTCCACAAACACACCCGATAGAAAGTGTAAATAAGGCCAAAGGTGACGTGATTAACCAAACAAATTCCTAACCACTCTCCTTTTAAAAGTATCCAGTTCGTATATGTCCGGTATTATTGAAACAAGGGGATTGTTCTATTCCCTGGAAGTGCGTAACAAGAAAGATAAAGCGAAACGCTTCGTACGACAAGAAGGAAAGACAATCCTATAGGGAAGAAACGACTCCGTACATCTAGTGGACCGGGGGTAAAAAGTTGATGGAGATAGTAACTAAAATAACTTATGTATTATTTAGATTTTCAATGAGCCCTTCTTTTGTTTAGGTGCACGATGCCCCGTGTGACCAAGTGTCTGATCTACATCGGTGTGGCTGCCTTCCTGCACCAACTGCCGCGCTTCTTTGACCGCCAGTTTGTCCCGCACGTGACTGTGTGGCGTGGGCACTTCGAAGAAGTCTGCCGGGTAAGATATTTCTGTCGCTAAGTTCTTTATCTTTGTTCCATGTGGTTAAATGTTGAGGTCATGCTATGTACGGCCAAGTGTCTGTGGTCTGGCGAGTAAAATTCTTTATGTGTGATCGAGTTCCTGAGGTGTGCGGGTAAGAGGCTCTATTTTGTGGCCAAGATCGGGAGATATAATGCATAAATCAAATGCTTAGGGGCTACTAGATAAGTTTATGGTCAAGGGTTAGGTCTGTTAACGTATGACCAAGTATGTCTATGCTATGGACCAAATACTGAAATTAAGTTTCATGTGTCAAAACCACACTTAAAATAGTTACAAGAAAACCACTTATAAATAATTTAGAAGATAATCAATACGATACTGATACATGTGCTGGATGTATTTCGAATGCCACCAAATAGCTAATTCTTGTTTCGCTGACTCTGACCAATGTCAGAGTCTATGTTTGTAATAGTAGTAGAAATACGGACCCAGGTTTAAATTCAAGATAATTGGCTTAATAGGTACTCGTAGGAGTAACCATCGATCACTAGAAACCGGATGTTTACCAAATTATGACCCAAACTTTTTTTCTATTTCAGATGGAGATGGCTCCGTGGCTGCAAACGCTCTCCATGGACGCCTATTTCATCTCGTACTTCGGTTTCCGTGTCCTCTTCGTCCACCTTATCCCCTGCACCTCCCTCGTAGTCCTAAATGTCCTGCTCTTTAGAGCAATGAGAACTGCCCAGCTCAACCGGCAGAAGCTGTTCAAGGAGAATCGAAAATCGGAGTGCAAAAGGCTCAGAGACTCCAACTGCACTACGCTGATGTTGATAGTTGTTGTCACTGTCTTTTTGTTGGTGGAAATACCAGTAGCTGTAGTCACGGTACTACACATTATATCTAGTACTATTGTCGAGATTTTGGATTACCATATTGCCAACACACTCATTCTGATAACCAATTTCTTTATCATCGTCTCCTACCCTATCAATTTCGCTATCTATTGCGGCATGTCACGACAGTTTAGGGAGACGTTCAAGGAGTTGTTTATCAGAGGGGCTGTTACTAGTAGAAAAAATGGGGGATCCAGTAGATATTCACTAGTGAACGGCCCTAGGACGTGCACAAACGAAACAGTACTTTAGGGACTTAAATGAGTTTTTTTGTAAATAAACTGTGCTATTTTCACTGATAGATAGTAGTTTATGTTTGTCTATTTTATATAGTTATATAGACATATCATAATGATATATGAAATTATAAATGTAGGCGGTCTGATCGAGAATATTTGTTTACAAAGCCTTCACATTGTTTTTTTATGAAAAATATTAAATTGTAGTGCGTAAATTTTATTAGATGTTGTAAATCTATTTTATACTTTTTTCGCTACTTTTTCGTGGCCATGGTCGTCACCTGATCTTAAAAATGTTTATCTTATTTTTTCTTTATGATCAGCTGGCTCCATGGCCCTTAAATGGTGAGCCCCCATTTAGAAAAAGTAACGGATTCATAGTTTATTGTAAAGTATCGATGTGCATAAAAAAAGTATTTGTTTACTGTTGTAAATACAATCGTTTAAATTTACTTAACTCAATTTTGTATGTATTTAAAATGTGTTATCATGTAAAATAGGTAAATACTTAGATGTCTTATTTGTACGAAAAAACTATGCACTTAATTTGTGTTGTATTTATACGTAAACATATTTATTGATTATTGTGATTTCTGTGCTTTATTTGAAAAATGCATTGTTTGAAGTTGTATGAATTTTGTATGGAACTAAGGACCATGGCGAATTAAATCATCATTTTAGGTTCATTATAACTGAATAAAGAAATGTAATTAAAACAAAATTGTTTCATTTTTACAATTACGATGGGTAGCTCTGAACTCTCTGACTTATCGCCATCGATGTAGTCAAGTTATAAATAAATAAATAAATAAATATCACTGGACAATTCACACCAATTGACCTAGTCCCAAACTAAGCAAAGCTTGTGCTATGGGTACTAGACAACGGATATACATACTTATATAGACAAATACATACTTAAAAACATATAACATCGAAGACTCGGGTACAAACATTAATATTCATCATACAAACATTTGCCCCTCCCGGGAATCGAACCCGGTACCTCAAGCTTTATAGTCAGGGTCACTAACCACTAGGCTATCCGATCGTCGTAATAGGCACTGGTTCATTTCGTGTGAGTAGAAAAATCACTTTTTTTTCTGAAATAGGAAGGAAAACAAGCAAGTGGGTCACCTAATGGTAAGTGGTCACCACCGCCCATTAACACCTGCAACACCGAAAGGATTGCAGATGCGTTGCCAACCCAGAGGGCTAAGATGGAATACCTCTAGTGCCAGTAATTACACCGGCTGTCTTGCTCTCCACGCCGGAACTCAACAGTGCAAGCACTGCTGCTTAGCGGCAGCATTAGCGAGCAAGACGGTGGTAGCGGTCCGGACGGACCTCGCACAAGGTCCTACCACCCGCATCACTGAATTCGCACATTATAAGTTTATTGAAGAAGGCACATTAATTTTAGTTACATGATAAGTTTTAGAAGAGAGAGAGAGTCCGTGTTGCTTGAGTAATTAAATATAACAGTAATAATATTAATTGGTATTGATAACATAATGTTAAAAATTTACCATTTTGTTGATGCCAATATACTTGGCGGAAAGTTGAAAAGGGGTGAGATTAACGAACGTATGAATCTATACATAAAGAGAGAAGTTCCATTACTTACTGATTGACAGACAGGCTAAGGCGCTGAAGATAGAAACATGGAATTTGGAACAAGTAATCCTGGGGGCTTATAGAGCAGCACCATTAAAGTATTTTTGGAAATTCCATCACTAGGTAGGTTAAATAGAGGACAAAATTAACGCGGACGAAATCGCTGACGATTACTGGTGTTTTTCAATAAAATTAGGTTATATTTTCTGTTAGGTTGGAAGCAGAGTTAACAACATGGTGGCTGGCTTAATTGGGTTCGTTAACGGGTGTTTCTGAGAGTTACGGTTTTACACCAACTCATTAAATAAATAAAGCACTAAAAGCCCTGTTTCAAAGCTGAACTAGCAACGCCATTGGTCGGTTTTCTTAATTATTTAAGAGGAGTGTGAACCTAGCCCCAAAATGCGCTCCCCATACAAACGGCGATAACGTTTTCCACCCTCTAAACCCTAACCTGTGGCAATGATTTTTTGGTATGTTGTCATTATGCCTTAGAACTAGGGTAGTATGTTTTGGTTTTTTTTATATTCTACATAGATTTGACAATATTTACATTTTAGGAATTTCATACAAAACACAAAAGCGTCAATATTTTTGAAACTATCAAGAATATTTAAAAAATCAAAACATACAAACCTAGTTCTAGGGCAAAATAATAACATACAAAAAAAAACATGGCTATAGGTTAAGGTTTATAGAGGGTGGAAAACGTTAGCGCCCTTTGTATGGAGAGCGCTGGGTTCACACTCCTCTTAAGTGAATACTACAGCGTTCAGAGTAGCAGCTACAATGCCACTTTTAATGTTAGTAAATTATAGTTGCAGGAAAACAACTTGAGCATAAATCGAGAGGAGGAGGCAAAGTTTGCGCATACATTTTTGTACTAGAAAAGGCTACTGCGCACTCAAGGTCAATACTAAAGTTGTTTGCCGGGATCTGTAATGTTTCTGTTGAACTTTTAACATGAAAAAGTGAAATTTTCTGACAATTGAAAAAAGTAAATATAAATTTGCGTCTTAATAAAGCATCCTTGCTCAGTGGCGTAGCTTAGTGAACATAGGCCCTGGGGTAAAAAAGGGCCCTATAGTTGTATTATAATAAAAAATAATCAAACTAAATTAAATCAACATCAACAGACTAAACCAATAGAATCAATAAATGAATAATACATATTTATGTATATCCATCTACATAACATCTTAGACTCACATATAAACATTCATATTTATCATACAAAAATTTGCTCCTTGCGGTAATCGAACCCATAACCTCTAGCTTTGTAGTCAGGGTCATTAGTTATCCGATCGTTAACGATCAGACACTCACACATATACACACAATAATTTCAATGTATGTTGATTAAAGTACAAATTAATTAATAGTAATACGATTAAATTCGCTATCAAAGCAAAGTATTACCTTTGAAAATAGTCACAATTTAATCAGTTAGCTGAATTTTAAGCCATTCCTTGTTAATTCATTGGAATTCTACTCATTCCAGTCTAGGATAGAGACTTGAGCTTACTGAGCACCGGCTTTTATGTCATAGCACAGAATAAATAATCGTACTAACATATAGAAACTTTTCTTTACGACGGCTATTAAACGAATTCCAACGTTATTGACAGGCACAAGAAGTTAGTATTACTTCATTCGCGGGCGGCTCGTGTCAAAAGGAACGCGTTGCCTGCGTCCGTCTTCGCCTCAACTCCCGACGACACATTAGGGTTGCGCTGCATTCGTTTTCATTTACAGAGACACAGCGAGACCGAGCGAGCGAGCGCAGCAAGCCGACAACCTACTGCGATTTGCCTACTCTGTAGGCAAGGCGGCAGAGCGTGCTACATTGCGGAGTGGAACCCCCCTGGTCATAGTTAAACTTTACTGTTAGTTGGTAACCACGATAATCACGTAACAGGCCGCGGTCCGAATCAGTTTACATCGCTCAGAGCGCTCACGCGGTCGAACCGAATCGTGCTCGCATCGACCTCAAGACATGACATCATTGATGACGTTACGTCGCTAACACGGTCAGGCATAAGCAGCACTGTAAACGTTTACTTGGCAGCGACAGCGATGTAAGCCAAATCTATAAAGTAGTCAACATGTTGTAGTCAATGACGTTACGATAGTCTTGTAAGCGTGAATCCGACCGCGTGAGCGCTCTGAGCGATGTATTACACTGTCAATTTCATAGATATAGGAATGAAACTTGATGCAAGTCTTTGAAATAAATAATAATAATAATAAATAAGTAAATCTTTACTCAAAAATACTTTTTAAAATATAACATCTATAGTCTAAACATACAAAAGGTAAGAAACGCTTATGCCTGAACTAGAATGTTCCTGTTGTTCAGGCGAAAAGGACTTATATAACTGTCTTAAATTATAACTTGCAAAAAACAGTTGTTCTCAATAGCTAAGCTAAATTACAAAACACTATAAATAAACGATCAATAACAAAATATGCCTCTATAAAAACAATGTTCGTTTCGAAATAAGTAGTTAGAAATGACGGTGTGCTGACGTTACTTTCCAATGCTATTCTAATTGCGGTTTGATAATAAACTGATTTGGACCGCGGCCATAATGTCGTCAAATGTCCCCATCTGGGCGGGATGTTCCGATTTACAGGAATCTGGTGACACGTCACGATTCACGCTTGACCAGCGTCGAATATCCCGATTTATTTCTCACTAACCTCATTAATTCAAAACATACAAGTCTAGTTCTAAAGCAATACAACAACATACAAACATGACTAAATGAGGGTTTAGAGCGTGGAAAACGTTATCGCCGTTTGTATGAAAAGCGCTGAGTACACAATATAAATGATATTAAAATAAAATCAAAAAGAATAAGAACTTCACAATTTTTCCCCTAAAACCCGACGTTTCAACCACGTTGCAAAATCCGTAACCAGTAACAGAATAAAATTTAAAAAATATTGTCAAAATTTTACTTCTAGAATCAACAACCTTCTAAACTTTGGACTATGCACGCTATGCAATAGCAAAACTCAAACATGGCACACACCTCTAGTGTCACAAAGTCCGCCTTAGCATTTTGGCGGAGTTTAAGATGTGCCACGAATGTCATGTATACGCATTATCCACTGGTGTCTAGAACTAGTGTCGAGGTCTAGAATAAATAACCTGAAAACGTGCCAAGCAATACGAACGGATGCAAAGCCAGTACGGTACATCATTTCGGGTTCCAAACCTAAATTTAAATAAATAATCTAAGGGAACCCTCCATTATGTATGTATTGGAGCCGCCCCTTGAGACGGTCGAGGGTTCGAATCAAGTACGTGTCAGAAGTGGTGGAAAAAGTTCAGGAGATACGTGCTCGCACCGCAACTTCAGAATTGATCGAGTGGGGAATTATACCAGTCATTTACAGACAGACGCTTACGCGAGATACGTTATAAGTTACTTTTAATATTTAACTTTTACGTTTATATCCCTCCGCTAAGCAGCAGTGCTTGCACTGTGTGTTCCAGCGTGGAAAGCAAGACAGCCGGTGCAATTACTGGCACAAGAGGTATTCCATCTTAGCCCTCTGGGTTGGCAACACATCTCCTTGGTGTTGCGGGTGTCTATCACCATCAGGTAACCCACTTGTATGCCTTCCTATTTAAAAAAAAAATCTGAAAATTACACTAAGTTTTCTGAAGTGTAAGTTGTGTAAGTTTTCTGTCACAAAAACGCCTCGAACGCGTAAGTGTTAACTTCTAACTATGGAAACAATTTGTTGCAGATACGCGCCGCTAGAGGCGCTGTCTTTATTTTCATACGAATTGAAAAGTTAACGCTGAAGCGTTGGAGGTATATTATATTGTGACATAAACTTGCACTAGACGCTCAGACCAAAGGATGGTACCTACTCAAAAATATGTGAACACAACTCCATTGTAAAGAGTATCAGTACAAGCTGACACTAGAATAGAATAGAATAGAACCATTTAATTTATTTCAGGCTGCATAGGCCCATAGAAAAATATCTTAAAGACTAACATACATACATATTTACTACATACATTGGTACTATAGCGTACTAGTGTCCCACGGATGAACAAAACCCTAAAGGCTATCTCAGTACCAAGCATTAAGTAATGCCGTCATATAAAAACGAGAAAAAATATCGACAGCAAGATAAAATTCGGCAATACCGCTTACAATTTATTAATTAATTTCAAAGGGTTTTCGCTCTGAGGAACAAAAGGTAACTAACAAACCTACCCTAACTTCCCACGTTCAAACTATCGATAATTAATGCGTTATATTGTAAGCAATATGGTACAGTTTACAATTTATCGACAAATTGTTTTAAACTTTCGCGACTTTCACACATATTTATAACATTATCGGGACTTAAGCGCGATAGAAATATATTGTTGATTTACCTCGACGTTTCGGCCGTGTTTCAATGGCTGTGGTCACGAGACCCGCTTTTTTCGTAAAGATTCTAGATGACGAATTTTGTTTGATATTTTCGGCCCGTACCGGTTTACGATAAATTGTTTTAAACTTTCGCGACTTTCACACATATTTATAACATTATCGGGACTTAAGCGCGATAGAAATATATTGTTGATTTACCTCGACGTTTCGGCCATGTTTCAATGGTCACGTGGCCATTGAAACATGGCCGAAACGTCGAGGTAAATCAACAATATATTTCTATCGCGCTTAAGTCCCGATAATGTTATAAATTTATCGACAGTTCACAATCTCGCTAGATAGATCATAACTTACGGCTTTCACAATCATATACGGTGACATACGCACAATATTTGAGCTCGAAACTATGACTGTATTTTCCTGGACTCAGCTATCTGCCGCTCAAATATAAACACTAAACAATAAACAAGGAATGTCATTAAGTTGTAATTTAACAAGACTTCATATCCCTCACCAAGTTACTGTGTAATTTTGTCTTACTTAGCAGAGTTAATCAAAACTTGGAAACAATTTGTAGGAACGCTGTAATTTAACGTCATGGAAATCTTTGTGATTCTCATAAAGCTAGAGGGTAACATATTAGAGCAACAGTCTAGCTGCTAGACTGTTGCTAAATCAAATCAAAAGTAATATTTGTCGGCTTATGCCAAGTGGCAAACTTTAAGTAATTGTACTGTACCATTGTTTTAAACTTTCGCGATTTGCACACAAACTTATTACGTATTATGCCGGTTAAAATAAACAAGACGAAGTGTGGGTAGTTAGTGAAACTCGCGCGGCTAAACAGCAGTGACACCCTCCCCTTTAGTCTACTCGTACCACGGCCTTTGCAATGCGGCTGAAACGTCGAGGTAAATAAAAAAAACAGTATATTATCGCGTTAAAACCCCGTAAAACGTAATAAGTATGCACACACAGTTCAGTACAATTATTTTAAAAATTCAATCATAAATCCATAGTAAATTAAATTAAGCGAAGTACAGTCAAGGAATTAAATTTCCAACCCACCTAAGGTTCAATAGCATGTAGCAAACTGTCACCATAAGAGCTATAGAGCAAGACGTTAGTTTGACATATCGACCTTAATGCATTGCGTATGTCAGACGACATTTCAACGAAATGGGTAGGGAATTAAGTTCCTTGACTGTACATTACTGACTGAAGATAGAACATCAAGTATCATGTAATAGTCTAAAGAGGCAATATAAATTTAAAAAAAATTGTCAACTTATGCCAAGTGGCAAACTTTAAGTAATTATACTGTAGGTACTACGCACACACAGTTGTTTTAAACTTTCGCGATTTTCACACATAATTACTATGTTTTATATGCTGTACAATGACAACACAAATAAAAAATTTGGGTAATGGCTGGACTCGAATCTGAAACATCAGCATTCCTACCTTGCATTTTGCTAGTTTCGCCACACTACTGCTACCATACCCTGCGAATGCCATGCCCTGCCATTACCTTAATTTTTCTTTGTGTTGTCATTAAAAATCACGTTTGTTATATGGGAGCCCCCTTCAATATTTATTTTATTCTGTTTTTTAGTATTTGTTAGCACAGCGGCAACAGAAATACATCATCTCTAAAAATTTCAACTGTCCATCTACCACGGTTCTTGAGATACAGCCTGGTGACAGACGGACGGACGGACAGCAGAGTCTTAGTAATAGGTTCCCGTTTAACCCTTTGGGTACGGAACCCTAAAAACGATCAAAGTCAAAGTCAAAGTCAAAATATTTTATTGCATAAGAGCACATGTCAAAAATAAAATAATACATTAAAATTTATACAATTATTAATTGTGTCGTAGATCTGTGTAGACTATGCCAAGTGGCAAACTTTACGTAATCGTGGTGTGCACGTAGCTGTTACGTTCGTCACTCCATTACACTCTCACCAGGGCGCGCCTTCCCTCATAAAAATAATAACAATTCACTTTATTGGCTCCCATACAAGATAATACAATGTGTATTACTGCAGGGCGATAATGGTATTAATGTCGTCATACGGTAAGGCTGTGTTACGCAATCGATAACGAAATAAAAATAATGTGAGTTTTTTTTGCACTACGACCGGGTTCGATTCTCGTACTGAGTAAGTTTTTTTTTGTTATGAGTTTTTTCTTATGAATGCAATTTTTCTTGTCGCTATAATCTATGACGTGGTTTTTAAGAACAGATCTTTGTATGTCTTATAGTTTCAGACTTGCCCATACTACCTATAAATGAACCACCCTGTCTATACACTCTCTAGACTCTAAATGAACAAGGTTCTAGTGCCTTATTATTATTATTATTTATTTTTTTATGAAATATACATCAAAAAACTTAATTCTAAGAAAAAAAGTCCCGCAAAACTGTACATACAGTTTGTCTGCGGGAAGGCTTTATATTATCATGGTATTGGCTGAATTATCCATCACAGCGGCTGGAAGGCTGTTAGGGTTGCCGCACAGGCTGGACATCAGGACATAAAACATACAAAAGACTTATGTACACATACATACATTCAAAAGAGTTCCGTTACTAACTGATTACGCACAACCTGAAGGTCAAAAGAACGTGCCCCTTAGTTTGCACTAAGAATTTGGTGCAAGGTGCAAGAAGATTACAAATCCAATAATGATATTCATGATTCGCGATGGAGTTTTTACAATACAACGAAATGATACAAGTGTGGAAGATCCTTTAATGTTAATAATAAAATCGTTTATTACGGACAAAGTCCGTGTGTTAGTAGGTAATAGCAGTAACTAGTAGTCCAAAGAAACACATAAATATGTTACTAGCTACAAATTATCAAGTGTTTTTGAAAAAAAATATATATATATACATTTTCTAGACTGTAAATGAACACAGTTCCATTGCCTTATCATGGTATACATTAGAGTATATTGTTTTGGTTTCCATTGAATCAACTATTTTAAGTGTTGACTGAATCCTATGTTTTCTTCATAGAGCTTTCTTGGAATATGTTGTTTATATATATATTAGGGACAACAAAATCCCTTCTATATCGGGAGACGGCGAAGTGGACTTAAATTTTACATATCCAATAACAAAGCTTATGAAGTGAAAGAAAGACGACTTAGTCATTCTTATTTTAAAAAATATGTTTTTGTGCCAAAAAAAATATGTTGTGTTTGTATTAACAAATAAGTAGGTTCACCCTATGTTCTTCTGAGGGCCGCATAAAGTAATTTCTTTCTTTCTTATTTATCGAGCAAAAAGAAAGTGCTTTCTTTTTTATTTGTACATCTATATACTGGTGATGGTTGCGGGTACCCGCTGAAGCGGGTCGTAGGACCATGCGCTTCCGTTCGGATGGATACCACCATCTTACTCGCTAATCCAGCCACTAAGCAGTAGTGCTTGCATTGTTGTGTTTCGGCGTGGAGAGCAAGACAGCCGTTGCTGGCACTGGCACAGGAGGTAGTCCATCAGCCCTCTGGGTTGGCAACGCATCTGCAATATCCTTGGTGTTGCGGGTGTCTTAGGGCGGTAGTGATCACTTACCGTAGGTGACTCAATAGCTTGTTTGCCTTCCTATTTTTATGAAAACAATGCAAGCAGCGTTGGACCGGTTGTGGCGACCTTTGGGAGAGTCCTATGTCCAGCAGTGGTCGTCTTTTGACAGAGAGGATGATGATGATAAAAAATTAAATAGTGGATTATCTTGGGAGTATCTATTCTACGCTAACCCGAAGCGAATGGTCTCCTGAGTGCCTTTTTAACCAAATAAACTCTTTTCAATACTTATGCATATACTTACCGGCTAAGTATGCATGTATATTTTTACTGAGCCGTAATGTACATAAACCCTTACGTAATAAAGTCGCTAATACTATAAATGACTGTGAAAACTGCATCAAAATCTATTGCGTAGTTTAGAAGGAGTAAAAGGCCGAAGGTATAAAGACAGACAGAAATAGATAGAGACTTTATTTTATACTATGTAAAGAGACTATGACCTATAATGCCTGAAGGCACTGAGTCCGCCTGAACACTTGAATGTTTGACTCTGTCTTATAAAGATTACATAAATATTAATAAAAACGGATCACTCATGTATTTTTAAGTCGAGAAATGCCCGACATGTTTCGGACCAGTCCGTGATCCTTAATCATGGGCCCCCTCGGCATGATAGTGGATGGTCGGTGCCACCCAGCTGGAAAACGGTGTTGAGTCACTTACGTCGGGGACGGGTGTGTCCAAGCCTTTATAGAGTGATGTGGTTAGTGTAGTGTGCAACCCTATATTTGACATTAAAAATAATGTTGTAAACAAGGGTAGTTGTTCGCCGCCGGAGCCAGCTCCGCCCGCACCGAGCAGCCGAGCTGTCGTCGTCGCGCCATCGCCGCGGGGCTCATGATTAAGGACCACGGACTGGTCCGAAACATGTCGGGCATTTCTCGATGTAAAAATACGTGAGTGATCCGTTTTTATAAATATGTGTGTAGTTTTATGAAAAAATTACATAAATAAATAAACGTCTTTTACTTAACCAAAAAGATTTACTGCCAACTTCCTACTTTTAAACAGCTACTAACATGACTTCAAAAGAAACGAAAATAAAAAGCAGCGAAGATATTTCAAACACCATAATACAAACGATTCGAATAAAAACAACCTCCCAAAATCCCTCTTGCTCCTCCCGCAAAAATTCCACGAAAACATTTCCAAGCAAAACGCTAATCTTACATTATACACGGAATTCAATCACCGCTTCTATAAGGGGATTGGGTAATAAATACATTTTGTCCGCCATTTTATGTCGGCCATAATGAAATGGTGTCACTCGAGGGTGTGTTTGGCAAAGTTATTATTTGCGCGTAGAAAAAATTCGTAGGCTCCGGGATTTGATGATCTATGAGGATTTTCGGGTGAAAAACGTAAGTTTGTAAACCTGTATCGTGTTATTACTATTGTTTTCAGTATTTGTAGTTTTTAGGCGAATTTGTTTAATAAATATAACCTCGTGTTTATGTTTTAGTTGTGGATTTACGTTGTTTTTGCTATAAACTTACAATTATTAGTAGGCGTTCTGTGTGTGCGAAAGAGAGAATATAATATTAAGGCAGTTAGTTGCCCATGGAAGAAGGAGATAACAATCGAAATAACATTGTAACACCTTAAAGCGGATAGCTTCGTATGCGGCTGGAATTTTGAAATTTTCGCAGTTTTTAATTTATTGTAGCTAAATAGAGTGACTTTTTATCAATTCAAGTAGTTTTCCGATAATAAAACACTGTTTTCTACGCAATTGTGTTCTGATTTTGAGAATATGAAGTACTTATTTTCAATAACGATGCAGTTAATGTTTCAACCAAACCAACCTTTACGCATTTAATGCGTAATTATTTAAATTTGAACTTCAAAAAACACAACACAGCGCCTTAAAAAACAGTGTTTTACTACCGGAATGCTGCTTGAATTAATATAAAGTTACACCATTTAGCCACAATAAATTAACGTGACGTTTTTTGACTCAGAAAAAACGCGCATTGCTGCGACCTTGTGCGTGCTAGTTTTTAAGTTTATATACTTTGTTGCTACTTGTGAGATCCTGTAATTGGCTTTGTTAATGTTATTGAAGATGTTTATGTGTGTCTGTAAGCTGTTGGTTCTCCGAAAAAATATAAATAAATAAATAAAACTTACACTAAAGGTTCGGCTTTAGAATAGTACTTTTGCACTTGAAAACTTGTACCAAACTTTGCCAAATCAGATTTCTTTTCCTCAAATTTTCGCTATTATGTATAATTTCTAAAATATCGTTTTTTTTGGTGTTCTTTGGACATTTTATGATGATTTAAACATTAGTTTTTTCGATGGAAAATAATGGCTATCCCAAATCCGCAGTACACTTTTATATAAAAGCCTTGTGCCCAACAGTGGGTCATAAACGCCGCTATTTTTTCTATTACCTCGATCATATACATAGTATGTTTTACGACGTCCCACAAGCCGTATTATAGTCGTAGTATGACTGTCCTTAATTTAACGGCGTCGTTAAATTTGTCCTGTGTAAATGCGTATTCTTTGCCGTTTTATAACTTCTAGAAGTTATCGCTATGAAGCTACAGGTTCCGGGTTCGATTCCCGGGAAGGGCAAATGTTTGTATGACGAATATGAATATTTGTACCCGAGTCTTGGATGTTACATGTATTTATCTATTTAGGTATGTATATCCGTTGTCTAGTACCCATAACACAAGATTTACTTAGCTTGGGACTAGGTCAATTGGTGTGAATTGTCCTGCGATATTTATTTATTTATTTTATTTATTTATCTTTTTCATGTAAATATTCATATTTGAATGTACTCGTAGCTAATAGATTCAGCCATTACTTTGCGGAGGTCCCTATTACCAAACTGGAAAAATTTCCTTGCTACTCCGCAAAATTAGTGTTAAATGTAAATTAGACTACTACGACTACGTTCTACCTCGACGACTACGTTCGTGTGGAAGCGGAGGAGGGTGGGTTTTTGCAAAAGAAATGTGTATCACACAGACGCAGCTGTTTTGCACGTGCACAGCACTTTAGGGTGAAGCAAAGTAATTTATTCCAGTTTGTTTATTTGAAATGTTATTAATTTGAAATGTTTTGGATATTCACTCTCTCAATGAGCTGCAAAAAGCAAATAAAAATAACGTTCTTGGTACAGTCAATATCAAATATAACGGAACCGGATTGGTCCGGCCGGATAGCTACCATCATCTTGCTCGCTAATCCTGCCGCTAAGCAGCAGTGCACTGTTGTGTTCCGGCGTGGAGAGCAAGAGACCCGGTGCAATTACTGGCACAAGAGGTATTCCATCTTAGCCCTCTGGGTTGGCAACGCATCTGCAATCTCTTTGGTGTTACGGATGTCTATAGGAGGTGGTGATCACTTACCATCAAGTGACCCACTTGCTTGTTTGCCTTCGTTCGGCGTTTTACTCTTTGGGTACGGAACCCTAAAAATCATAAAGAATTTATAAATATACATCATCATCATCATCATCTCAGCCACAAGAAGTCCACTGTTGGACATAGGCCTCCTCCATGGATTTCCAAAGTGGCCGGTTGGAAGCAGAATGCAACCAGCGCCTTCCTGCCACCTGTACGAGGTCATCGGACCATCTTGTGGCTGGTCGTCCTACGCTGCGCTTGCCAATACGCGGCCGCCATTCGAGAACTTTCCGACCCCATCGGCCATCAGTTCTCCGTGCTATGTGCCCTGCCCACTGCCACTTCAACTTGCTAATCCGCTGGGCTATGTCGGTTACTTTCGTTCGTCTGCGGATCTCCTCATTTCTGATTCGATCACGCAAAGAAACTCCAAGCATAGCCCTCTCCATAGCTCGTTGCGTGACTTTGAGCTTTCTTATAAGGCCCATAGTAAGCGGCCACGTTTCAGTGCCATAAGTCATCACTGGTAACACACATTGATCATACACTCTCGATTTCAGACACTGAGGTATATTGGACAAGAAGACATTTCGCAGTTTCCCGAACGCTGCCCAGCCGAGTTGGATTCGACGATTGACCTCTTTCTCAAAGTTGGACCTGCCTAGTTGGACTGTTTGTCCTAGGTAGACGTATTCGTCAACAACTTTGAGAGTTGAGTTTCCTACTGCTATTGGGGTGGGCACTACATGGACATTCGACATGACTTTCGTTTTGTCCATGTTCATCTTAAGGCCCACCCGTTGGGAAACCCGATTGAGGTCTTCGAGCATCGTGCTAAGGTCTTCCATCGATTCTGCCATGACTACTATATCGTCGGCAAATCGAAGGTGAGTGATGTACTCGCCGTTGATATTGATGCCGAATCCTTTCCACTCCAGAAGCTTAAAGGCATCTTCCATTGTGTTGGTGAACAGTTTCGGAGAGATAACATCTCCCTGTCTCACACCTCTTTGCAATGGAATTTCCTCCGTCCTCTGGTCTTGTATTCGGACCGACATGGTGGCGTTATTGTACAAACACTTCAACACTTCGATATACCGATAGTCAATACGGCATCGCTGGAGAGACTCAAGCACCGCCCACGTCTCGATCGAATCAAAGGCCTTCTCATAGTCCACAAACGCTAAGCATAATGGCATGTTATACTCCTCGGTCTTCTGTATAACTTGCCGCAGCGTGTGGATGTGGTCTATGGTACTAAAGCCTTTTCGGAAGCCGGCTTGTTCGGGAGGCTGGAAGTCATCAAACCTGCGTTCGAGACGATTCGTGATGACCCTGGAAAACAGCTTATAAACATGGCTCAGAAGCGAGATGGGTCTATAATTCTTCAGAAAAGTGTTGTCCCCTTTCTTGAAGAACAGCGCCACCACCCCTCTGTTCCATGCTTCTGGCGTTGCACCTCCGAGCACCACGGAATTAAAGAGCCTCTGAAGGACTTTAAGTACTGGTGTTCCACCCGCTTTCAGAAGCTCTGATGTGATTCCGTCTTCGCCCGGCGCCTTGTTGTTTTTAAGCTGTTTCAGGGCCATCCTAATCTCGTACAGGCTGATGTCCGGGATATCTTCGGTATAGTGTCGGGTCAGCTTGGCTCTTGGATCTTTGGCCAGGCTGCTAACAGGTTTTGAGACCGAGGTGTATAACTGTCCATAGAACCTCTCAACCTCCCTCAGCACCTCTGCTTTGGTCGACGCTATACTACCGTCCTCCCTCTTCAGCTTCGTCAGCTGGCTCTGCCCAATAGACAAGTCTTTTGCGAACACTTTGGAGCCTTTATTCCGCTCAATCGTCTCTTTAATACGATTTGTATTAAAGGTTCGGATGTCGTGCCGCATGGAACTTGATATGCGTCTATTGAGCTGTCTATATGACTTCGCGTCGTGAGAGGACTGCAGTTGCAACAAGCGTCGTTCAGCCATGAGGTCGAGAGTATGGTCTGAGAGTTTTTGTGGTCTATTGGTACGATTGGGCTTATAAAACTTAGCGCCAACCATACGGACAGTTTCCACTAACCTGTTATTGATCTCGTCCACCGATGCATAGCTGTCTAGCGACTCAAAGCGATTTGCGAGTTCCAATTGAAAGCTTTCGGGGTTTTGGATATGGGCGCGAGAAGGACGGAGCGTGGACTTCATAAGACGAGACCTCTCAAGTTTAACATCGATATTCAATTTGCCTCTAACCATGCGGTGATCGCTTCCGGTTTTAACCATGTTGATCACGGAGACATCATTGAATATCTGTTTCTTAGTAGTCAATATGAAGTCGATCTCATTTCTCGTGGAACCATCAGGGCTTAACCAGGTCCATTTCCTATGAGGTGGCTTCTGGAAGAAAGAGTTCATCATAAAGAGTCCTTCTTTCTCCAGAAAGTCAGCCAACCTCTGACCCCTTTGGTTCCGTTGTCCATAACCAAATAGCCCCACTTTCAGGTCATTATCGCTTTTTTCGCCCAGCTTTGCATTAAAGTCCCCCATAACAACATTGAAATAGGTCTTAGAGGTATGTATGGCCCTACTAATGTCCTCATACATTGCCTCTACCTCTTCATCGGAGTGTGACGTGGTCGGCGCGTATACCTGAATGACCTTCAGCGAATACCTTTTAGATATTCTGAGTATCAAGTACGCTACCCTACTCGACACACTATCGATGGTGAGAATGTTGTTTACAAGGGACTTGTGAACGAGAAACCCAACACCACCTTGGGACCGCTTGTCACCCTCCCGGTAGAAGAGCAGGTTGCCGGATTTCAGAGTTATCGTGTCCTCACCCTCTCGACGGACTTCGGATAACCCCAAAATATCCCAGTGTAACCTACTCATCTCCTCTTCCAGCTCGATTAGCTTCTCGTCAGTTCTCAGTGTCCGAATGTTGTGTGTTACCAGGGCCAGTCGTCTTTTGGGTTGGGAGTGGTAGCCGGGCGTCTGCCGGGGATTCTTAGCACCCCCTGCTCCGCCGTTACCGAGGCTGCTACCGTGGCCCGGAATAGCGGAGCCGCCGGGGACTGGGGGCCTGGTCCTTTGTTGTGAAGTCATTTTAGTTTCCTTTGGAGGGGTTTTGCCATACTCACCACGCTTGGCAAGCGGGTTGGCGAGCGCAGTATTTACGTGTCGAGCAGAAGGCGCTGCTGCCCACCTTCTGGAGAAGAAACCCCTTAGCCGGTTTTTACGGCACCCATGGGAAGAGATGGGGAAGTACTATTCTAAGCCGGTACCCCACGGCGGGTAAATATACATATTGTAATTTAAAATAAACATCTTCCTTCTAAACATTTCCCTTAACAAAAGCCGTAAAGCCGTACATCTGCTTTCCGAACTTCCAAAACTTTTAATAATGATTCCTCCTGACTCCGTGTCAATCCGAAATCGTCGCAAAGTTTTCAAGATTTCCTTCCGGTTTATTACGCACCGTTACGTCTTTACGTAAACACGCGGAAGTAGAAATAAAAACATAATTTAGTTAATTATAAAGTTCAAAAAATCATTTTCATTACTCAATACTCAATACTTTATTTCTTTTCCACAATGTATGTTACAGTTGCTCCATGTTTTATGTCGGTTGTCCTTTAGCGGGTGGTAGGACCTTGTGAAAGGTCCTTCCGGATCGCTACAACCATCTTGCTCGCTAATCCTGCCGCTAAGCAGTAGTGCTTGCACTGTTGTGTTCCGGCATGGACAGCCGGTGTAATTACTGGCACAAGAGGTATTCCATCTTACCCCTTTGGGTTGGCAACGCATTTCCTTGGTGTTGCGGGTGTCTATATGCGGTGGTGATCACTTACCATCAGGTGACCCACTTGCTTGTTTTCCTTCCTGTTTCATAAAAAAAAACTACTGTTTCGGAACGCGACCATAGTGTGAGTTCACGCATGCGAGTTGCATTACTAATGCTAATTAACTAAACACTAATATTAATATACAAAAATTTTTAGCGAAGTAAATTTTTGTTGTAAATCGAAAAATTCCAAATGTTTTAGAAATACTTCCGAATACAGAAGTATTCCCGGGGAAAATTCAAAAAGATTCCCGCCAGAAATACTCCCCTACAAATGACGCTATTAATTCTCATTGTTATGTTGGTAACCCTGCAAAGCAAGTAAAAACAGTAGTACCAACCAACCGTAAAGCTGTTCAAAGGAGCTTCTAGGAGCTCCAATAAAGCATTCTGTCTGAAACTCTCCAGTCAGACTGAAACTAAATCCCACTTGAAAGTTGAGTGCAAAAAAGGCCAGTTGCGCGCGAGTGCTTAAGACGCGATTAAATGCTTTCAAATGTAGCCAAGGACGAGCTGCAACTTAATTATTGTTGTTTAAAAAATACAGTTTGACACCTCAGTAGTAGCATGGCGGGGAATTTTACTTTAGTAAGGCTGGGAAGAGGGTCGTTCGCTATAGAATGACGGATGAGTCAGGGTTAACGTAAAGATAAAAAAATGTATGACCGGCCAAGTTTAGTTGCAACAAAGTGCCTAATGACATGAAATCGCATGAAACTAACCGATTTCAAAAAATATTGTTTGAATGGTTATAAGTGTTTTTATTCCATTGCTGACTTTTTAAATTATGATAATCCAATGAATTGACTAATATTGTTATGAGCTAAATGCATATTTTTTTCATTTTTTATTTTAATTTCTTTTTAAATTAACTAACTATAAAATTGTAACACTGACATATTAAATATTTTTGTAAAACATTGACATATTAATTTAAAATTTATTTGTACAAACATTTCTGCGCCAAATATGGCAGAATATGCTGAGTTAATATATAAATGTAACACCTACTGTATACCATATTCTGAGAAATAAATCATTTCTATTCTATTCTATTCTAGTTTATCTGCATGTTTGTCACTTTCTTGTGATACTAGTTTGACAGAGACGCAGAGAGGAATAAGTTAAACCTGGATCGGCCATGTTAGGCCCACTGTGGCTTTAACAATTTATTTATATAGGACGGCAAAGGTGCAAGTGGGTCGCCTGATGGTAAGTGATCCACCGCCTAAGACCCGCATAATCAAAGAGAATACAGATGCGTTGCCAAAACAGGGGGCTAAGATGTAATACCTCCTGTGCCAGTAATTGCACCGGCTGTCTTGCTCTTCTTGCATGCCGAAACACAACAGTGCAAGCAAAGCTGCTTAGCGGCAAGATTAGCGAGCAGGATGGTGGTAGCGATCCGGGCGGACCTTGCACAAGGTTCTACCACCCGCAGATATGTCAAAAAGTCTCCGAAAAAAGTTTTCAGAATTGGAAGGGATCTAATAGCGCTTTTTTACATTTGTCTGTGACTTATCGCTACGTTGCTACGAACCTGCTACGGCGTAGGCTTCGTAGACCTTCTACGCCAATACTCAACTTGGTAAGTCTATAAAATTTTCGCGACATAAACATTGAACCATAATTTTTTATACCACAGCGGCCTGTATTCCATCAAACTTACAATTATTAAATTTAAATGCTATGTAACGACAACACAGAAAAAAATTAGGGTACTGTCAGGACTCGAACCTGGAACCTCAGCATCCGTGACGTGCGTTTACCAGTTCCACACGGCATAGAATGCTAGGTCGCAGGTTCGGGTCCTGCCATTACCCTAGATTTTTCTTCGTATGGTCATTACATGGCATTTAAATTTAATAATTAGAACGTTAAACATTAAAAAATCAAAATAGAAAGTTTTGGCTAGAAAAAATCTATAGGTATCTTAAAGTTTCAAGTGCGAGAAGATTCTCTAAGCTTGGCCAGTGGTATTTTTTACAATTAATTTCGCAAAGTAGCGTCTATTGAAACAAACTCCACTGAATTAATAGCGAACCCTAATAACTAGCGCTTAACTGAACCCAGTTATATCTCTATATCTACTTCAGTTTCATTTTAGTTTTAATCCTCAGATTAAAGTTAGCCAGCAGAATATACGATACGTCTGTCGCATACTAAGCAGGGACTTTGATATAAAAGTACTTAATCGTGTTGGAAAATACTCGCAAGTACTTATACTAGCTAATCGTGTTTTGTATCAGTGATTGGATGTGTCTGTTTGGCACCGTTGTGAAAAAAACCTTCAGACATGGTTGTATGG
This sequence comes from Ditula angustiorana, assembly GCA_963691745.1. NCBI lineage: Eukaryota > Metazoa > Arthropoda > Insecta > Lepidoptera > Tortricidae > Ditula > Ditula angustiorana. The sequence goes on along the minus strand of OY829496.1, from coordinate 6,591,164 downwards.
TCTTAGTGCCTTTGCTTCCCAATAAGTGGCCGAAAAATAAAAGTATATCGGTTACTAGCAAATTGGCGCCATTAGTGTCTATTAGACTCAATTAATAGTCAATAGAGATATTGTTTAGTTAAGTTTTGTTATTTGAATAAAATTGATATTAGGGCCAAAATTCTTTTTAGTGCCTAAAAAATAATTTTAAATGTATAAGCACTTTTACAAAATTGTAGAAGTCTCGAAATATTTTCCTAGTAATATTACGTTAGTTCTCAACCGGGCCTCAATTTTTATTATGAATTTTCCCACCATCCTGGGTTTTTTATTACAGAAAATTCTCATTTGGTACCCAAATTACCACTGCGTTACCAGTCCCCATGACTCCTCAAGAATAGTGTCCACTGCGTTACCAAACAATAGTTTTTTTCTTATTCTGACCCCAATTTTTTTTATAACAGTCATCATTCGGGTATGCGTATGTCATTCCGAATTTAAAGATAACATATTATTTTAAGAATATCAGGATAAATAAAAAATATGCGTTAAAATGTACAAGGGACATTTTATTAGGCATCAAAAAGAATTTTGGCCCATTAACAAACAATGTTACACAACAGCAATCAAACAATGTTATGTACCTAATGTTGTAAACAATGCAATTAAAATACAAACATGTAAATGAAATAAATGTTAATATTTTATTTTATTTAATCGGCCTCAGAAAGGGTCATTAAACGGGGAAGGGGTTTCGCTCCCTACCGCACCCCATCATTGCTCTGTTGAATGACAGAATCTGAATACTTTCCCTAACTCTAAGGATTCATAATGGTGTCCCAACTCTACAAAAGAAAATGGTTGTTGTCGAACAGTGCCGTAATAACATCGCATCGGCAATAACGAGAACGTCTCTGACCCAGATATTATGCGAGTTTTTATCGCGTAGCTAACTAGTTTATGGTGAGGCACCTTTATTATGTTTTACTTGGAATGTTGCTGTATGCGATTGCTTTGTTCTTGTATTTTTATGAAAGGGAGTGTGGTATCTACGATTCTGACTCCAAATTAATAAGGCTTCTTTATTTTAGCAGCTTTAATATATCAGTAAATACAGTAGGCGTAAGAAAGAACAATCGGAAAAGAAATTAGTTGTTCTCCAATATATTGACAACGCTGTTACAGCGGTTGCTAAGACAGCTTCTTGTCAGCCTCTCCAACGAAGAGGTTCTTCATCTGCTGCAGCGCGGAGGTGCGTTAGCATTAAAGGCCACAGTGGCCACAGGAGTATCCCGTAGCCGACCTATTTCCGTGTAATTTATGTGTGATCGAATATTTCGAAAAGTGTAACTTTATAGATTGAACAAGGTGTCGCAATTTTGCTTGTCTGTAATATAAATATCACGCCATTTATATATATAATTGCAACAAACGAATGAATTAAATAAAATAAAAAAATACTAGCTTCTGCCCGCGGCTTCGCCCGAGTGGCCCACAGGAAACAAATTACATCTACATAGCGCAAAAAAATATGTTTATTTTCGACTTCACATTAGAAATCTGAAATTATCACTGGTTCTCTAATATATTAAGCATGTAATTATACATATAAACCTTTCTCTTAAATCACTCTATCTATTAAAAAAAACCGCATCAAAATCCGTTGTATAGTTTTAAAGATCTAAGCATACATACAGACAGACAGACGCGGGAAGCGACTTTGCTTTATACTATGTAGTGAAGTGTCTTGTGGCGTTACCTATAGTTGTAGTTGTACTTGGTAGGTATCACCACCCTATGACTAAATGAACATTCCACTATTTGCACTATCCTACACTCCCAACAAGGGCGAAGTGCTCTACATTTTTAACGCACATATCGTCTGCGTAAACGGCACACCCTGCACTAATGGCCCCGTGAAGGGTAGTTCACACGACGCGGCGCTAAGTGATATTAAAATTGCAGTTAACTTAAGGGCCTCTGGAGACAGGGCGATCTGTTGGTATAGGGCGATTCATAAGATCGTTCCATATAATAATGCGCATAGAATCTTGTTGCGGCTGCCCCGGTTCTGCTGGCGTCCGGCTTCCACGCCGCTATGCGCAAGAAAGCCGCCTCGATGGCGAGCGGAGCGTGGGACAGCGGTAACGGGCTCCTGGCGGAGGTGGCCGAAAGGCTCGACGGCCGTTTTATAAGGCACTGGCATTCTATGCATTCTCCATTGCCTCCTTTTTGTCGTCGTTTATAGTGTTTTTTTTACTAACATTGGTCAAGTGTTTATGTGTCTTTACTAACAAAATGGATGAAAGTCTGAACAAATGAATCTTATATAGTCTTACTTGGCTCTGGGATTTAATTATTCTTTGGAGGCGCAATTTCAGTTTGCTCGTTTTCCTATGTCGTTTGTTATAAAAGGATCGATTTTAAAGGAATTTAACAGCTATTTTTGACATATCTCGAATGCGACTTCGTCTCTACTAACGCAGACAGACTAAGAAAGACTAGGTCACTGCAAATTACTCCGCTTCAATTGGAGCTGCCTGCCTCGGGTGGAACCCCAGCCTTACAGAACACAATTGTCAAAAATCGGTTCCAATTTAAAACTTTTTTTTTACATGATATAAACTCAGTAGCTACATCACTAAATATATTAAAATAATGAAACTATATAAAAACTAAATATAAACTAAACATTAATACTAAAATTGTAACTAAAACATATCAAAAAAGAAGGTCCCCTTGGCATTGTACCGAAGATACTGACAGCATTACCTCTCTGTATAGCTAAGCTTAAACGTTGTGCGAGGTAGCTGCCAGCTCTTCGGTCGCCTATGACGCAAAGTCACTAACCACTGAGCTATCGATAGTCAAAAAATTAAAACATATCACGTAAATCTATTTTCGACCTAATCCATTTTGCAAATTCACCAATAACCTGCCTCCTCCGTGCAAAAAAGGAGGGTCCTTTTTAACGGTGCTTCCGTGCGCCGAATGGCAACAGAATCATCCATTTGTGGCGAGTCAATTCAAATTCACCCTGTACATGCCGTAAATGGATTACACTGTACTTGCGGTGGAAGATTATCGCGTGGGTAGATGCGGGGATTTAACAGTTTGTTCACTCTAATCGCTAATCTAAGTAGTTTTCCGAAAATGACACTTATCCCATTGGGGCGCTACTTCACTTTCACTTTTTACTTTTGTCAGTTTTAGTGTTCAATTTCCAATAAGTATTACATGGAACATAATTACGACGACCGGATAGCCTAGTGGTTAGTGACCCCTCACTAAGCTTAAAGTTCCGGGTTCGATTCCCGGGAGGGGCAAATTGATGTATGGTGAATACGAATGTTTATAGCCGAATCTTGGATGTGATATGTATTATGGTATATGTATTTTTATATAAGGTATATATTTATATATAAGTATTTCCTCAAAAGGATAAAACGGAACCCTAATAGGATCACTTCGTTGGCCGTCTGTCTGTTTGTTTTTAAATAACTTTAGTCTCATGCCTCGCGGCACAAACTTTGACGACGTGTTCCTGTTGTAAATATGTTTTTTAATTTATATTATAAATAAATAATGTTCTTAGCCTCATATCTATATTTTAAATGCAAGCCTCCGCGTGCCGGGGTCGCTTAGCGGGGCGTACAAATTCACTAATAGGGTTCTCATTCAAAGGTTTTTACAAAGCATCTCCATTGAGGTATACTTACAACGGCACTCGGGTTCCGTGAATAAGGTGATAAATTACATGGCATGGTATTATAACGTCAAATATCTGGGCAAGTGCAAGTCTGACTCGCGCACCAGGGGTTCCGTAGAAACTTGTGCGTAGATAGTTCGTCAGATTTAAAGACAAACTTAACTTTGTAGTTGAAGAAATGTTCGCCCATACATCGGTATACGTCACGGTTAATTAATCACCTGCAAATGTGAGTTTGTAATCGCACAAATACACGTACAACTGAACGATTTTAAGATTAAGATTTTTTTTATTTACTTGTGTTGTGAAACCTAATTTCAATATTCTAGGTCAATGACAAGTACAGTCAGCGTCAAATATACCAGAGCGGGCAAGGTGTCAATAATAACTGAACTCGACTCTATTGTCAAATACGCTCGGGCGTGTTCAGATATTTTTGACCACCTTGCCCGCTCTGGTATATTTGACGCTGACTGTACCCTATATGTTATGACTTTATTTTGCTTGATATATATAGACAGATGAAAACGAAGTATTCTTAGAAAGGTTCTTAGTAGATAATACGGAACCTTAAAAACTGTCGAATGTAGGATTAAACTATCATACCAATGCCTAATGCCATTAAAGGGGTATGAAAATAGCCAATTTTTCATACAAACTTTGTCACCTTCTTCCATCCTGTATTGTATCATGGCATATTAAACAGATATTTATTCATTCACCGAATCCACGACATTTTTGTGATATTTTTATGATCTAATAATTAATTACCTATAAGGTGACCCATTTAATAGCAAAAAATATTGGTATGTATGTATAAGCAAAATATATGAAAAAAAATTACAGCCTGAAATAAATGGTTCTATTCTATCCTGTGTACATCCGCAACACCAAGGAGATTACAAATGCGTTGCCAATCTAGAGGGCTAAGATAGAATACCTCGTGCCCATTGCACCGGCTGTAGACGCTCTATTTATCAGTTTAACCAAGTTACCAAGTTAATACCAGACGCAGAAAAACATGAAACATATCTATATAAACCGATAGAATAAACAGGTAAACTTTGTTTGTATAAATAAATAAATATCTTGAGACAATTTACACCAACTGACTAAGCAACTCTGACTCTGTAACTAAGCAAAGCTTGTATTATGGGTACTAGACATCGGATAAACATACTTATATACATAAATACATACTTAAATACAAATAACATCCCTGACTCAGGTACAAACATTCGTATTCGTCACACAAATATTTGCCCAAACCAGGATTTGAACCCGGGACCTCTTGCACAGTAAGCAGACACATGTGCCACTGTGCCATGCAGGTCGTATGTAGGGGTCAGCTCTGGAACTAGGTAACTACACTAGCCCTGACGGACATTGGCTACTTATTCCACGCGAACGAAGTCGCGGGCGTCCGCTAGTAGGTTATATTTAAAATTAAATAATTTTAAGATTGAAAATGGAACAAGTTAAATGTCACTTAAATGTTGGTCTGGCATACAAGTTAACCTTCACCTTTAACTTCCCGACGCCGACCACTTTAACACACACTGTGAATCCAACGGATAACTCCAACCCCGTCAGTAAAGAGAGAAGTTCAAGTTGAACATACTCCGTTACGTTACATATCTAGTTGGTATGTCATGAATACTATTCATATGTAGATGAATACATTATCAAATGATATATGCAATTTGCTGGGAAGCTAGTTTCTACCTTGACGAATTTAGCTAGAATACGTGAGGCAAGAGCGTGAATTTAATACATCATTGTTATAGTTATCGCGTGTGCAACACTGATCTATAAGTAATGGACTTCCAGTCAGCGTTTAAAATATGGCCACTTAAAAATTCGAACAAAAGTACAACAAATCGACAATCGCTCGCGCTGTCAGTCTGTCGGACCGACGGCGCTGCTGTCAATACTATTATTTTGCAAAAAAACTTAATAAATTTTTATTTTATGCAGTTAGACGTAAAGTTGTAAATCCAATGACAAATGATAAATGGTAAACTAATAATTTGCATTTGTAACATTGGCGTCAACCTGTATTGTCATGTCGGGCCGTTTTTCTGCTGTCATTTAGTATGACACTGTACATCCATGCATTATAATATCATTGGGGTGCAACTACGATTTGACAGTACTAAAAGGTTATGTTTTCAGTACTATCAAATTGCAGTTGCACTCGCGATAACGACGTATTTTTATAATTTGTTTTGCTGCAGTGGCTTTTTGGGTTGAAAGTTGAAACACTAGGACAGTGGGTCATAGCCCATAATATCTTGATTGTACGTGCTGAGGCGAGTCACTAGTAAGAATTTAAACAGTAACTTGTTATTAATAGACAGGTTATACCCATACAAAACTCCATGAAAAATGATCCGAATGCAGTGGCGAACACACACATGCAAAATGTTTCGTTTTTACTTTTACGCACACATAGTAAACTGTGTAAAAGGGACAACGTGATAAAACCATAAAAACAAAGAAGACAGCTAGTATTAAGCTGTTGCGAATATTTTTTTCCAACGGACCAATCACGGACTTGCAGGGTTTTGGAATTTGGAATTGACCGCAAACACCCAGCTTAGGTTAACATGCGCACCGTTCGCTTGTTGCTTTGCGACTGAGGACATTGGTGCTATTTAACTCCAATTTGGAGCTCGCTATCGGAGCACTTGTAACCTATCTACAATGTACAGTATAGTGTAGCTTATCAAACGGATCACTCACGTATTTTAAAGTCAAGAATTGCCCGACACGTGAGAGTCGTCGCGCCACCGCCGCGGGGCTCATGATTAAGGACCACGGACAGCAGGACAAGTCTCAGTTTATAGGAGATTCATCTCTTACGAAGACAACTGTCAAATCCCTTGGAAATCTGTCAGTTTTTGACGTATCTCGCACGTCAGATGCATTTGGGAGCCGACATGGAGCCGAGAATTGGGATACAGGTCCGAAACATTTCGGGCAATTTTCGACTTTAAAATACTTGAGCGATCCGTTTGTATTAATTTATCCGAGTGTCACTGTAGTTTTATATATAGTGTAGCCTTGTAGCAAATAAAACATCGTCATTACTTCGCAAGTAATCTATCAGCATTGCACACTATCAACAGCTGATCAAAGTTAGGGGATCTATACTGAACTTCGATACCCCGGACAGCACTTGATGAGTAAAGTTAGGCCCGCGGCGAACTTCCTTCAGGCTTGACCTTTAGTTATTGCTGAGAGGAAAATAATCTACATTCGACCATACAGTAATGTACTAGTACAGGGGGGCAATTTTTGAATCTCACCAGGTGCTAGAGCTCACCAAAATGGCCGAATCTCTATGATAAACGGCTATTTTGGTGAGCTTTAGTTACCCGGTGAGATTCAAATGCAATTTTTGAATCTCACCAGGTGACTAAAGCTTACCAAAATGGCCGCATTTCTATGAAAAACGGCCATTTTAACGAGCTGTAGTCACCCGGTGAGATTCAAAAATCGCACGCCTGGCCCCCAATTCTGGCGCTCATCGAGATTCATCTCACATTCGAAATCTATAAAAAAAAAACAGATTTTGAAAGGATTTGACAGCTCTTTTTGACATATGTCGAGTGTGACTTCATCTCTACTGACGCGACAATTGCCCCGCAGACCATGAACTCATATTAACGCGCGGCGCTGTGTACGTAAGCTTGTAAATGCAAATACTGCATACCCCTCCCGGCTTCGTACGATTATTGGTACACAAAAACCTTCTGTAAAAAAATCTCTAAATGACAGCGAAAACTGCATCAAAATCCGTTGCGTGGTTTAGAAGGAGAAGGCGGCCGAAGGTACACTGCAAGCATTTAGGACAGACAGAAAACAATAGCGACTTTACTCTATACTAGGGACATTTATTGAAAATCTAAATTTCAAAAAAACAACAAATAAATCTTATTTTAAACTTAAAGGTAAATTTATAGACCCTTAAGAGAAGTGTGAACCCAGCGCTCTCCATACAAACGGCGATAACGTTTTCCACCCCCTAAACCTTAACCATTGCCATGATTTTTTGGTATGTTGTCATTATGCCCTAGAACTAGATTTGTATGTTTTGATTTTTTAAATATTCTTAATAGTTTCAAAAATATTGACGTTTTTTATGAAACGCCTAAAATGCAAAAATTGTCAAATCTATGAAGAATACTGAAAAAAACAAAACATACAAACCTAGTTCCTAGACATAACGACAACATACCAAAAAATCATTGCCATAGGTTAAGGTTTAGAGGATGGAAAACGTTATCGCCGTTTGTATGGGGAGCGTTTTTTCGGGCTGGGTTCACACTCCTCTTAACTGTCATCCACAGGAAAGGCAAACAAATTGCAAAAAGCTTGCGCAAACATCAATTTCGGTTTACCATTTAATAAATCACATAAACTAAAATAATCTCTAAGACCTAGGTACTTAAGTATATATTAGCGTTAGTATATTCTAAGTATGATTAAGTATAAATTATTATATTCATCTGACTTTGCTTAACTTCAGTAATAATAACCAGTGACCTAATCTGGCATACCTTACGCAGTTACCCGCTGACAAATCACGTTATATTCTAATGACCCATTACGGGATCACTTACTATCGGAGTAATGTATCATACCATTAGCCCCGTGGCCCATTAGATTACTGTATGACGTGGGCGGCGAAACATACAGACGCCATATTTTATTACGCTTTTATTCAGCGTGTCGTGTTACTTTGTCAATTTGTACGTTCGGATGAAATCTTACTGGTAGATTTTGATACACTTCCAGTTGTCAATAAAATACCTGACTGAAATAACACTGCATAACACCTGGAGTTGAAAATTCCGTTTGCTTCGAAAGCAGGAAGCCACAACGGAATCTTAACCTGTCATCATAAGTTCATCGAACCCCAATTTCTGTTAATAAAACCGGGAACTTTTCTCTTTGCAAATGTTGACAAATATCCCCCCGGCGGGAGGGAGACAGTGATACATGCCTTATCTGTCCCGGCTGTGTCGTTCGGCCCTGTAACCGAAAGTTATGACAACTTTCCTTTATTGAGATTTATATGTTTTGGAACTTTACGAGAAAAACTTAAAGGAATTCTCATTTTTTGGGAAGTCTTGGGAACAAGCGTCCGTTGAGCGAAATAAGGACTTCGTCGTTTCCCGGTAGGAAAATTAAACGTACGAAATAAAAGTGATACGGGTTCTGCGAGGCAATTTTCCTGTCAGTAGAGGTGAAGTCACAGTAGAGATACTTATATCAAAAAGAGCCGTCAGTTTTTGCGGGTGGTAGGACCTTGTGCAAGGTCCGTCCGGATCGCTAATCCTGCCGCTAAGCAGCAGTGCTTGCACTGTTGTGTTCCGGCGTGGAGAGCAAGACAGCCGGTGTAATTACTGGCACAAGAGGTGTTCCATTTTGGTCCTCTGTGTTGGCAGCGCATCTGCAGTCTTCTTGGTGTTGCGGGTGTCTATGGGCGGTGGTGATCACTTGCCATCAGGTGACCCACTGGCTTGTTTGCCTTCCTGTTACATTTTAAAAAAAATCCTATAAAATTTTTCAATTTTTTACATATTGTCGAGTCTGGGATCTCGATGAACGTCAGTTATCTATCACGCAGAAGTATCGACATGGGTGATGGTGATCGTTTACCCTTGAAATATCGACAAACGAATCATTGAATCATCATTTCACCGAATTTCATTTCATCGAAAGGTTTATTCCCCAAGGATGTTTTTCTTTTTTTTCTAGATAAAATGCTAACCTAACTTACACAATACATAATAATATAAGATATATTAAAAAGTTCTGGACTTCAGCAGGAAACGGTGTTGATGAAATAAAAATTCTGCATGAAATGAAAACGTCAAGAGTAGGTAGTATTTTCTTCCAATTTCATCATTTCCAATGTAATAATGTTATGTTTTTTTAATTATTAAGGTATGAATGAAGACTTTATTTCAGTGTAATTATATTTATTATTTATCATAAATTAGGAAAAATATCAGAATAATATTGGAATATTTTGTAAAGTACTATATATATTTTACTGAATACTACTGAGCAGCCTATACAGAGGTAGATAAACCGGGACCCTATGAGTTCCGTAGCTCCTTGAAGCAATTTAGACGTGTACAATATGTTCTGAGTTTAATTAAATCCCACCGTCTACCGCAGTTTGCCGTTCGCTGTACACTCTCTGCAGCACAGGCTGCCTCGGCTAACTTTGTCACGTTGCTTCCCTTTGTAGCAGGGAGTTGAGGGCCTAGGACGCAAGCTTTTATCGATGACATAAAGCATTTATCCCGTTCGTATTACTTCATACACATTCGCCGGGCGGCTTGCGTCGAAAAGAACGCGCCGCCCGCGTCCGCCTTCCCCCCGCATCTCCCTTGTGTAACGGTCCCTACCGCGTTGCATTCGTTTTCAATTAGCAAGCTGATGATAACCTACTGCGATTTGCAGACGCGATTTTGCTACTCTGTAGGTAAGGCGGCCAAGCGTACCTACCTACAGTGCACCCAACGCCGTTACGTAAAGAGACGTAAAGAGCTCCGCAATCGGATTGCCTTAAAAAAAATCTATACGAAATATTGGATAGAAAATACAGTATGTTTTGAAATAATCTAGCTTATACATAAGTAAGAGCAAAAATCGTAGAAGCTTAAGACAGGCGTCGTGAACGCTCGCAAACGAGATTCTGATAAAAAAACGCTGCGAAAATAGTGGTTATCAGAGGAACGTGATAGCATCGACGAGACTCGGGTTCACCTCGCGGGAGCAACTGGGCTCGGGTGGCTAGCTGTTCGGAAACTGTAGGACATTCGGCTCTATAATTATATTTTTGATCTATACATACATTGCTGCATTGATTGTTGTTGCTATCTTGCTCTTTGTCTGTCCCTAATGTGATACTCCTTTCACCCACTCAAAGGTTAACTGGAAGAGATCCCTTAAAGGGATAAGTTCGCCTTTGTACTTCACTGTATTTCTTCTTGTCATTTATGTTATTTTGTACAATAAAGAATTTACATACATACATACATTGTATAAAATCTTTAAAGATCAATCAAGGCGCCTGGTTGAGGCGACACGTAACCAAAATGCTGGATTTTATCTGGCACAAAGAACTGCCGTAGCAATTCACCACCAGTAGTAGTTTTTTTTTTCACAAGTTTAATTTTATTGTTTTTAATATAGTAAAGCATAAATTTAAAAATAATGTATGTTTCATCGTACTTTTTTGTTACGAGTATTCTTGTTTTCTTTAGTCACGATCCTGCATTAATTTATTTTCTGTTTGACTGGCTGATATACTTAACGTATCCCTGAAAGTAGAACTTGACACGGTTTTAAAAAATTTCTTATAATACCTTAGGCTCATTTATTCACTAGCATTTTAAAAGATAAAGATAAAAGAAAAAAGTCGTTTAAGAAGTAGGAAATAAGTATAATGAAGTCATTTTTCTTTGTTTTGCGCTGAATGTTAATTTCCTTCTTAACTGAATTCATGAACTATGGCCATCCTACTCGACAGGATTATCTCTTCAATGAGGATGGCGTTATGTCAGCGACGGCTCTCGCTATATACTCTATCGGCGCAGGATGTTATACAATCTACGGTAATCCTATGACTGGCTCAAACCAAATAGCAAGTTTTATTGCTAATGAAAAGATTAAATAAATATTGTTCAGTTTAGTTAAGTTTTTTTGTTAAGTCTCGTAAAGTATAAAGTAAATGAAGTAAGTGTCATCATCATCATCATCAGCCTATATTCGTCCACTGCTGGACATAGGCCTCTCCCATGGCACGCCACTGAGCACGATCCTCGGCCACTCTCATCCAGCTCTTGCCAGCCGCCTTGCGAAGATCATCGCTCCACCGAGTCTGAGGACGTCCCACGCTACGTTTGCCGATCCGTGGTCTCCACTCAAGAACTCGTCTACCCCAACGGTTATCGGTTCTTCGGGTTATATGGCCGGCCCACTGCCACTTCAGCGTGCTAATGCGGTGGGCTATGTCGATAACTTTGGTATTGTACTTTGGCGTATGGGAAACTACGTCGAGTCTTCACATCGCCAATTCCACAGAGTCTAAAGACGAAAGTCTTCAATCAGTGCGTCCTGCCCGTCATGACATACGGTGCCGAAACGTGGACACTCACTGTAGGGCTGGTCCACAAATTTAAAGTTGCTCAACGTGCTATGGAAAGGGCTATGCTCGGAGTTTCTCTAAAAGATCGAATTAGAAACGAAGTGATCCGACAGAGAACCAAAGTTATCGAAGTAAGTGTAAGTAGTGCAAAATTGAATAGTCTAAGGCAAACCGCTTTTTGGTGGTGATCCTTATGCGTATACGGAACCATTCCTGTGTACGCGTAAAGTTCTCTCAGACTCACGATAGGCATGCCTTTTGACCATTGCTAAATCACCTATCTGTGTTGAAATAAATTGTTATTTGTTAAGCGATCGTAGCCGCCCGTGCCCTTCGCGAGGACTACGATCAGAAAAAATAAAGAACTAAAAAAAAGTCCTTAGTGCAAAAATCGAGTGATCCTCGCATCAAAATTTAACATATTTGTACAATTTTAATGAAAGATTTATTTCCAAACGCGGCCAATTACTACCAAGTTATTCTACGCTAAGGAAATTATTAATCGACAAATCAAAAGAGATTGTAAGTTTATTTATAACTGTCTCTCACAAAGCGGCCGAGTCTTTTCGGACTTAGTCCCTGAGATGGAAGCTATAAATTATTTCACTGCACAAAGGCAGGAAAAATGAACATTACTGACAGCTATTTTCCGTCATTTTTTCCCTCTGAGCTGTGGCGGCAAGTGTCCTTTATACTGTGATGTATGTATTAAGTCTTGTTTTGTCAAAAAATTGAATGAATAATAATCTTCTTTTAGAAGCTTACGCACAAGGCCTAAGTATTAATTATTACTTAGTAAAGTACTTAGGTATTTACCTAAGTACCTACTTTACTACATTAATAAGTAATGCGCCTGGGGAATCCATATTTTCAAGATTGACCCATATTTTTTTAATTAATATTAGGTAATTATGCTAAAACATGAGCCAGGGAATCAACATTTTTAAGATTTACCCTTGTGAAAGGTATTTTGTTTCTGTCTTTCAAATGGCGGATGACGATATTATTTGCCGTTGAGTCCATATACGACTTCGAAATGTCCTTATGCGACTTCAAAAGGTTCTACACGCAGCCAAATATAGCGCTCTAATAAGGTTGCCCTTATGGGAAAAACGGAACGGAACAAGTGGGCAAGTTACTCCCAAGTTTCGATGGATATCGAACTGTGAACACGGTCACAATAAATAACTGATAGTACACTCAGCGCGCGAGTTCCGAGGAAAGAGAAAAAAAGAAAGAAAGAAAAATCATTTATTGCCAATATAACACAAAATAGACATGAACAATTAACCTATAAAATCAGTGGCAAATGGTTTGCTGGTGTCAGCAATTGGTGATAGTGCCAGCTCACATGAGCAACACCCAGCGCTGTTTTTCGGCCAGATTCTGCTCGCTCCAACAGTTTGTGCTAACCGCAGTTATGCGATGGTCGCAGGCTCATGCCGGTTGTAATCTGCACCATTTGGTCATGGTTTATAATCAAGTGTTCTTAGCTTCCAGACAATGAAATAATATGCAATATGCAGTGTGTTCACGCCTACTAGCGCCATCTACAGCCGCGCGCAAAAAGCTTGCCTACCCCTCTCCGAACCGAAGCTCTCTCACTCCAAATTTAACCGTCGAAAAAGCGCAATCGTATTTTTATATAGCATCGATTAATGCAATAAACGCATAATAATTTTCAATAAACGACTTCATTGAATTGGAACCCTGAAAGCCACCGAATCCTGCATACAGTGTACATAAAATAATAAAAGGAGATAGTAGGTGGGAGGCATATATGCTTGTGCATATGTATGTGTGTAAGTACATTGTTTGTTGTACAAAAAAACATAAATGACAACAAGAGATACAGTGATGTAAAAAGGCAGAGGCAGAGGAATCGTATGTAATCGAAATATGATCTTTTTCGACTCAAGAAATCTCAATGTCACAAAACTCTATGGAAACAGTTTGTTGCGGATACGCGCCGCTAGAGGAGCTGTCCATATTTCCATAGTAATTGCTGCTTTTCAGCAGCAGCTTTTTTTGCCTTTTTTGGCAGTTTTCAGCGGTCTGTCACCCGATTAATCAGTCCAAAACGAGATATTTTTATCTGTTTGACGTACCAATACAATAAAAGGGAAATCATTATAAGTATTTTAATCAAATGGGAAACTTCCGGCATGGAGAGTAAGACAGCCGGTGCAATTACTGGCACAAGAGGTATTCCATCTTAGCCCTCTGTGTTGGCCACGCATCTGCAATCTCCTTGGTGTTGCGGGTGTTTATAGGCGGTGGTGTGATCACTTACCATCTTGACCGATATGCCCACTTGCTCGTTTGCCTTGCTACGTTGAATTTTTTTTAAACACCCGAATTTACACTGATTGACGACCTGTATGGCACAGTGGCACATGTGTCTGCTTACTGTGCAAGAGGTCCTGGGTTCAAATCTTGATATGGGCAAATATTTGTGTGAGGAATACAAATGTTTGTACCTGAGTCATGGATGGTATTTGTATTTAAGTATATATTTATCTATACAAGTATGTATATCCGTTGTATAGTACTCATAGTACAAGCTTTGCTTAGTTTGGGACTAGGTCAATTGGTGTAAATTGTCCAAAGATATTTATTTATTTTATTTTTTATTTTTACACTAAAACTATTAGTGTGCCTACTGTTCGATCCGTGCTAGTCTGTGTGGGTAAACTTGGGCAACACTGAATAGATTCATTTAAGTTTACGCTCGGTAATCTCGACAGGTTTCGAGCTGAGGCTGGCAACACAAACTTATGTACGACAGGTAGGGTTGCCAAGCTGTGAAATACTTACGGGACAAAAATCAAGACGCTTGTTTGCTGGATATTTCTTTAGGAAACTCAAATACCTAATGCGAAAACGTAATGGTTTCAATTTAGTTCCTTAAAAGGAGTGTGAACCCAGCGCTTTCCATACAAACGGCGATAACGTTTTTCACCCTCTAAACCTTAACCTATAGGCATAATTTTTTTGTATAGTCGACCAATTAATTGCTTGACCACTTTTGAACCGTATCCCTTTGTAATACAGTCGAAAAGTGGTCTAGCAATTTCTTGGTCGACTATACGTTGTCATTATGCCCTAGAACTAGTTTTGTATGTTTTGATTTTATAAATATTCTTAATAGTTTCAAAAATATTGACGGTTTTTTGTTTTGTATGAAACTCCTAAAATGCAATTGTTGTCAAATCTACGAAGAATATTTAAAAAATCGAAACATACCAACCTAGTTTTAAGGCATAATGACAACATATCAAAAATCATTGCCATAGGTTAGGGTAAACCTTAGTTTAGAGGGTGGAAAACGTTATCGCCGTTTGTATGGGGAACACTTTTTGAGGCTGGGTTCACACTCCTCTTAAACCCCTTTAGGAATCCCCCTGGCGCGTGTTTTAGCACATTTACCCAATATTTACTCAAAATAATGGATAAATGTCTGACAAAACAAAACGCGCCGGGAGAATTAATATTTTTAAGATTTACCTTCTACCTCTTTCTACGCCAATTTGCAGAAAATTCCCCAGTTCAAATTGAATATTGAACTTGCATTCGTTTCTAAAGCAGAATACGTAAAACATTGCGATATATTGACGAAGTCTCATGAGTATATCTACAGTCAGGGAATTGAGTAAAAACCCCTTTCAAAGTCAAATCTAACGCAGTTTTCGCGCAGTAGCAGTTTTTGGTTCATAAGAGCTGCCACCGAAAATACATGCAATACTGTATTCTAATGACTTTTTTAATTAGAAAATTGATAGAGTAGGTCAAAAGAAGAAAAACTGTGTTATCAGTTTTCTTCTACGATCATTATTTTTCGAAATATCACGAGTCATAAAATGACAACGGGCGTGCGTCGCGGAAACGCTCTATCGCGCTGCAGCTGCATACAGCGCCAGTGACGTCACTAACGTGATTTTGTATGGAGCCAACACTAAATCGGGTTTAATTTAATACTGTAGGCTTTTAACCAATTACTCACATACTAAAATGTTCCACATTTTTTATCGGGATTCGAATGAAAAAGAACTTTTTTTCTTCGTCATCTTTGTAACTTTGTATCGCTCTTAAAATATCAGGTTTTTTTACCTAATGGATATAAATATATTTTTAACGGTTATCTACAACAATTTTGCAGTTATTATCATTAATTTCACTGACATTCAGTGGCAGCTCTTTTGAAAGAACTTATGGACTAGCCTGGGACTATAGAACTGCCTCGGTAAACTAAGATGCCGATTTTCAGTGAGACCCATTAAATTCATAATACTAAACTACAACAAAACAAGTCGTTGTTAAAATTTGAATAAATTATAATCTCAGCATACTGACGCTGAGAGGGCCCTTTTTGATTCTGTTCAACATTATATTTGTATTTTGTCCATGATGTATTTATGAGTGTGAAGCAGGAATTCTGGCCGAAGGGAGTCCGTCGTTTTCGCGGACGGTTGATGGACACCCCGAAACTAGGTCACATGTCGCCGAAGTAACGTGCTAATTTTAATGTATTTTTCTTTAAGGTATTTTTTCTATGGGCCTATGCAGCCTGAAATAAATAGTTCTATTCTATGTTGAATAGTTTTAAATAAATGTTTATTACTTTCTTTCTTTCCTTTAATTTGTTAAAGCCAACTTCTAAACGTACTAAAACATATCATTCAAGTTATTAATTCCGTTTATTTATTAAGTAATTAGCTCCACGATGTGCTAAAATCTCAACGGGTATTTTTCGGTGAAAAAACCTTACTTCACTGCATGATAGAGTTCGCATAGTGGATGCCAAACTTGGCTGCCAATAGGGAGAAATACCGAGAACGTCTGTTTAATCCCTCAGTGTAACAGGGGTATTATAACTTTGAAATGTTTGTTTATAACAAATATACACACATATCCGAACATACAGCAAAGACTGCCTCTGTACATCACGTATCTCTTTTTGTATTTTATGTTTTTTTTTAATATAAAGAATTTACATAGGAGTACATACAAACTGTTGAAGACGAAGCTGTGTCTGGCGCGTAGGTGTCGATGGACCGATTTTAATAACTTTTTCATTGAATTACAGGTTTAATTGTTACTGTAGTTTACCGCATTGTTTTTTGTTTTGCCTCAAGAACTTTGTGCTTAAAATGTAATCATAAATGTATCCAAAGGTATACCATCCATCGTTATTTTTAATAAAACATTATCTAGCATGAATGGTCTAAATGACAAGGAGGAAAAAAGTATGCGTTGTAACGATTTTCCTTCAGATAGCTGTCGTTTTCGTTATATTTATGTATGGATGGATATTTCTTAGAGCGAAAGTTTCAACGTTAAGTAAATTATTCTGTATTAGTTTGCAGTGACCCACTGCTGGGCATGAATCTTCCTCCCCTTCCTCCACGCATCCCTGGAGATATTTCCGAACAGAGATGGCGAGACGAACTCGACGCATTTACGCCTCTCAACGTAAAGAGCTTAAGACAGGAATGCGTAGAAGAGAGCAAATTGTATTATAATTAAATTATTTATAAAACAACTCTCTCATTGCCCATCTCAATTCACATTTGCATACTTTATGAACTCGGTGTCAACTTTCGGGGCTGAACTTTGCTTTTATTACTCCGTCATACTTCGCTTCGCTAAAGTGAGCTTTGAATTTAAAAATTAAAAAGTTGATAATCTTTTGCCGATAGTTTGGTTCAGTCCTACGATATTTTATCGCTTATGCCACGTTCCTGAATTCAAACAACGTATCCTTTTACCTATCAGGGCCCTTCATAAACGCGACAGGCGACAGGTGACGGTGACAATTCGCCGCACATTACTGTGTCGACAAGTAACGCTACAATGTATACCGAATTGTCGCCGTCACTTGTCGCCTGCCTCGTTTATGAAATTGGGCCCTGCAGTCCAATTTTGACATATTTCCCATAGAAAAAGTGTCAATACTTGAATGTTGATAAGTAAAGGGTAATTCTGCTAAATTCTGATTCATCTGGCGCATATTTTAGCATATTTACCAAACATAATGTAAATAAATCTCAAAAATATTGATTACCTTGGCATGCTTTTGACAGATACTTACACATTATGTTTAGTAAGTACCTATTATGTAAGTAATGTCAAAAATGAGCCAGAGGAATCAATATTTGTAAGATTTACCCTTCTCAGCTCATACGATATGTCAAATACTTTTAGAAATTTACATTTTATGAAGACGTTTTACGTGTCTCGAATGTGAGACGAATCTCACGTGAACCAAGAATTATTGCCCTGGCTCTTGCCACGGAGTAACATACACCGGAGGAATTAGAACTTTGAAGAATTACCCTGAAATGATCTGATGTTGAAACATGGCAAAGACTATTAGTTTTAATATGTTACAACGGACCGTATCAGCTGTTAAGCTTCGACAGATGTCTCGAATAAAATATGCCAAAATGTAACTGTTGGTAAACAAAACGAGCCACTGTTTAAATACAGAAACGGGTCATACCCGTCAAAATGAGGTAGATCGTACGGAAGAATGACGATATTAAAGATATCTTATAGTCCAGTGGTCATAATGACCTTCCAAGTTTGAAAAATCAAACCATAATGCACTAGTTACTAAGGATAATTTATATTTGGGCGGCAATTTCGTTGGCCATTTGGCTCTAACAATAAAAAATGCATTTTCACGTTGCATCGGGGGATAAAACCAACGACTCCAAAAGGCGTCAAGTTTTTATACAAATCCGGCATCACGACACTCTCCTTATCGCGATGAACAAGCAGTTATACCACGTGCAAAGATGATCCGTCTTCTGAAAGAAAAATGACCGCCCGTATAATCGGCAAATCGTTATAAATTATGTTTAAGGATTCCAGCTGCTGGCTTAGTGCTTAGACTCCCTTGAAATAATACTGAAATACTCGCAAATGCCAGTGCGAGTTAAGTTACTGGAATTGTAAACCAAATACATATTTATAATGCTTGCCTGCCTGCGGGTGGTAGGACCTTTTGCCAGCTCCGTGCAAATCGCTACCACCTTCTTGCTCGCTAATCCTGCCGCTAAGCAGCAGTGCTTGCACTGTTGTGTTCCGTTGTGGAGAGCAAGACAGCCGGTATAATTACTGGCACAAGAGGTATTCCATCTTAGCCCTCTGGGTTGGCAACGCATCTGCAATCTTCTTGGTGTTGCGGTTGTCTATAGGCAGTGGTGATCACTTACCATCAGGTGACTCAATTGCTTGTTTGCATTCCTGTTTCATTAAAAAAAATTATATATATTTAAGAGAGAAGGAAATGGCGCGAAAGAAATCTTTGGACGCTGACAAAGAGCCATCTCCCCAATTCTCTGTTCATGTGAGATTCGTCTCACATTCGAGACACGTAAAACGTCTTCATAAAATGTAATTTTTTTTAAAGTATTTGACATAGCGTATGAGCTGTGAAGGGTAAATTTTACAAATATTGATTCCTCTGGCTCATTTTTGACATTTTTACTTACCTAATGTTTACTAAACGTAATGTGTAAATGTCTAACAAAAACGCGCCATGGCAATAAGTACTTTCAATATTTAGCTACATTATGTCTAGTAAATATTAGGTTAATATGCTAAAACACGCGCCAGGGGAATCAAGATTTACCTAGAATCGCTTTCGAATAAATTTAAATGACAACACAGAGAAAAACTAGGGTAATGGCAGGACTCGAATCGCAACATCAGCATTCCGTGCCTTGCGTTTGTCAGTTTCGCCACATTACCATACCCTGTGAATTTTTCAATGTGTTTTGTTTATACGGTCAATACATTTTCTGTTTCGATGCACAGGTGTAAAAGAAACAAAACGATGTGACAACGAGGCTAAAGATCTATACTTAGTTTTTAATTGAAAACTACATTTTTATACAAACTAATAAGTAAATTAAAAATAAGAAACAATAAAGCTCTATCTATAAAGAGCATTCGCTCCTTGTTTATTCAAAAATGAAGATAAATATTTAGCTAGCTTTAATTAACAGGTTACTTCGTTAGCAAGTCTCTGGAGGATTTTTTCTTTGAACAATAAACCTTCACAATTTCATCAAGTTAGTAGATAATACTATATTTTCTATTACGATATAATGAACAGATTTTGAATTAGTTACGTTTAATTAAGCTATATTGAAAGCAGACTCTTCTTATTTTTTTATTGAGAGTAGTTGTGAATTGTGCAAGTCGCAGAGATTCCCCAAAATTTGTAAATATTTTAAAGAATTACCGAGTTCTATCTCGAGAACATCTGAGAGCATTAAAAATATTCTGTTTTCTAACAAAAATAATATAAGAAGATATAGAGAAGTTCTCACGGGAAAGTTTCACAAATTGAGAAGTTTCCTTTTGTCACAATACTAGGTAGATAAAGTTAAGCAAAATATGCATAAGACATCATTGTAGAACGTTTCAAACTCAGTGCAAAGATATAGACAGTAATAAAATATTTTATCTATGTATACCTAAGAAATCATTCGAACAAAAGCAAAAATCTAAGATGGCAGTCGTGACCGGTTCATTAGTACTACCTTCCCTCATATCTTCAGCCGCTACAGAATTTTCCAAGAAAAGGAGCGTAATTTGTAGATTTTTCTCAAACACGACAATTTGGCCCGTAGCGTTATTAAGGCTCAAAGACAATTCGGCAAAGAATATTACAACGTTAGAAATACAAAAGGGAGTAACAGGCAAGAAATACAAGTAAGTAAAAACCAACGCTCTCCGAGTAGAAATTTCAGGCAAGTATATAGAGCTCTGTATGCTTTAGGTTTCTTTTTAATAACGGTTATTTCTTTTTATTACTGGCAGTTTGTAAAAACGTTAACAATCAAAGAAGAGTTCGTTTAGCTAACAACGTTAAAGACGTTCAGACTAGTGATGGGACTTAGCCCAAGTCGCAGTCCCGAATCTTGATACTGAAATCGGTCCGCGAATGTTACCTAGCATTATACTCTGAAATGAAATCAAAGATCAAAATTATGAGTCTACAGATGACATGATCTGGTGGATGTAACGGTCAGATTAGCAGCAATATCATGTGGTGTGGAAGCTTGTCACTTGATAAATCTCTTGGAAAAGACAGATCAAGGCCCGACCACATCAGGCATCAGGTAACCTCATCTATAAGCTCCAGTTTTTGATATCTGATTTCATTTCTGAATTTAGGTTAGTTTTGGCACTCTGTTAATAGCTCTATCATAAATTAAAATCTTTGTAGGTACTTCAATTAATTTAGTCCGAAATGTTGCTTTAACAACCCATACTGTAACGTCATTTAAACATATTTTTTTTCGGGCAAGCTACTTGATTTTAGCAATCTTGCCCGGAAAGACACATCACTAGTTAAGGCTGATCACGCCCTATATTATACGCACTAAGGATCACTTTGTTTTAGTCATATAACGTTGTGTGTCGAACAAGTTACAATCAAGAATATAGTATTGATTTAAAATTTAAAAAATTGGTGATCAATATGTTCGTGAACGAACCTTTATGAATGTTTTCATTCTCTCTGGCATTACCCTTTCTTTCATCCAAATGTATTCTCTAATAATTAATCTAAATTAAATAATATAAAATAGTTCAAGTCACGTGAACAGTCTTTTAATTACGTTCCTGAATACAATATGTATACGAGCGCTTCTAAAAATTATGTAATGGGACTTCAAAAATTATAACGATTTTAGACTTTTTACATACACTATTAACTAATAACGCTGACGCGTATGGGACGTTTTTTGAGACAGAAACGTCGGCAAGCGTAACAATGACAGATAAAAACAAAACACACATTAACTAACATAGGTTTACGTAACGTTTATGAATAAAAGGGTGAATTGCTATGGAAACATTTGGTTGCCAATACACGTCGCAGAGGCGCTGTCTTTACTTCCATTGTAAATGAGAAGTTAAAGTTACTCGTTGCGTTTATTGTAACAAACATTTACACTAGACACTCTGTCATTAGTCAAAGGGCAAACCGCTTTTTGGTGGTGGTCCTTACGCGTCTATAGAACCACTCCTGTGTACGCGTAAAGTTCTCTCAGATCCACAATAGGCATGCCTCTTGACTATTGTTAAATCACCTATCTGTGTTGAAATAAATTGTCATTTGTTAAGCGATCGTAGCCGCCCGTAACCTTCGCGAGGACTACGATCAGCAAAAATAAAGGTCATAAAAAAAACTAGACACTCTGAGCCCTTAGTGTAAGTTTTCTATCAAAAAAACGTATCGAACGCGTTAAAGTTAACTTCTAAATTGTATGGAAACATTTTGTTGCAAATACACGTCGCAAGAGGCGCTGTCTTTACTTCTATGGTAATTGAGACGTTAACACTAACGCTTTCGGTGCGTTTATTGTAACAAAAACTTACACTAGACGCTCTGTGGCCCGTTTCACTAAGCTACAAGTTACAATTTTACAAGTCTAAACCGGCAACATTGGTCAATAATGACCAATGGCAAAGGGCATAATGACCAATGTTGCCGGTTTAGACTTGTAACATTGTAACTTGTAGCCTCGTGAAACGGGCCACTGGTAACAAACAGACATTAGGCCTGAAACGATTCTTTTCTAACAACACTTTCTTAGTTCTGGGCAAAGGTTGTGTTTTCTTTAGGACATGGTACTTTGTGTGTACGGTTGTTTTTACAGTCCTTGTTTGGAGTGTTGCCACCTCAGTTTTGTAAAAGTCAAGTCAAAGTTAAATTAAGTCTCAATGTCGTTAAATGTGAAACACCGGTCACAAAAAGTCGCTAAAATGTATGAAACACTTGCAAAAATTGACGCTGACATAAAAAAGAAACAGCCAAGTGCGTGTCGGACCACGTGCATTATTCGAATCCGTAGTTGCAAGTTACATTTTATAAGTTGGTCGACTGTTACTCGTAAACTTGTAAAGCTTACTTTTTACTTAATTTTCCTTTTTACTTCGTTATATATAATTTATTTGTACATAATTCTTCTGTACCTGAGTTTGTCACCTAACTCCTCGTAAACAGCTGGACAAATTTAGATGAAATTTTGCGTGTATATTTCAATGGGTTCCTGGGTGGATTGAAAACACAATTGGACCCGGTAGGTGGCGCTGCTGTCGGTGCAGGCGCGGCTGCTTTTCCGGGCAGGACGACGACTGCCGGGTCCGCTAGTGTGTATAAAAATATATGTTGTAAGAATCTGCTAAGTATCTTGGTCTCTGGTTTTCGAGACCTTGTCAATTCCTACACAAGAAGTCCATTTTCATTAACTCTAAGGATTCAACCGCGACAAGGGTTGAGGGCCCTTCAATTACACGATTCTAGACTTTATGTTACACGTAGCACGGTATACGTGAGTGGCCAATGTGATTTGTAGCCCGTTTATTGATGGATTAGGGATGTCACTTCACTCGTAGATTTGGGCAATTTTGCCGACAAATTATTTACTCAAATATTTGGAAATACGCTTAAGTTTTTATTTTCAAGCTTTTTTAAAGCTAATTTCTTTTGTTATGTTTGTACCGGTAGAGGCAAAGGTCAGATACAATGGGAGTATGTCTTTTAATCCATAAGTTTCCTTCATTTAAAATGCCTAGTAATGTATGAAGGAAACTCTTCCTAAAACATGCATATTATGTCGCTAATTATAGAAATAACACAAAAATTTTAACGGTCGAAAAGCATGACTTAAATATTGTTGAGCTATTAACATAACTAATTACTTTAATAAGAAGGATCTCAAAGTAAATACGACTTGATTTCAAATCGTTTTTAATTATATGGCCACCACTGTATATAGGTAAATAAATATATTCTTAAATACACATAACATCCACGAATCTAGTACAAACATATGGGAACCAGGAACCTTATGGGAACCGAACCAACAACTTCTAGCTTCGCAGTCAGGGTTAGTAACCACTAGGCTATCTCTGCCCGGTCCTCTATTCGGTCACCGGCCACTCCGTCACGTCTCTAGTTAAAATTAAACGCACACCGCCGTCCACCGCCACCGTCGTCACGCGCGCAGCAGACCGTGATGACCGATACGGTATCGATACTTGTCCCATCCCTAGATTGATAAGACTTTAGGTTGAGGCCACACCAAAAGGGTCACGCCTGCTAAATTTATTTATTTATTTAAACTCTATTACACAAAAAATATACGAAAGGCGGACTGCATGGCTACATGACAGTTATGACACCAGTGACTTGCCCCGGCTTCGCAAGGGTGTAATTGAGTAACGAGAACGTAATAAGAATAAAAGTTACAATTTACAACATGCGCCCAAAGTTTTAAATTTCATCCCAATAAATTCGTTGCCGGTTTCAGCCCAGCCCAAGAATTTGCTTTGTGTTGTCACCGCATATCATTTAAATACCTACCGAAATATTAAATCCACCCACGATGACACTCGTCCGAAACTGTCCGATCCGAAATAATCCAATCGCGTTGCTGCACCTGTGCAGCGCTTAACTTGTCACAACATGGAACGTGGAACGAGCCGGATGTTCTACCGTCCGGTCTTATACCTGTCGAATATCCTGCATCCGGGCCAACGACTATAGACTTTTTCCGGTGGTAGGACCGTGCAAGGTCCGTCCGGATAGCTACCACCATCTTGCTCTTAGTCCTGCCACCATCTTGTTCTTGGTGCAATTGCACCGGCTGTCTTGCTCTACACGCCGGAACACAATAGTGCAAGCACTGCTGCTTAGCGGCAGGATTAGCGAGCAAGATGGTGTTATCGATCCGGACGGACCTTGTACAAGGTCCTACCACCCGCAACCCACCCGAGTTCGGTTACTTGTGATTTTGGTTAATGGTAATCAAAATTCATTTAAATTATCAAAACTATTTGCTACAAATCAAGAGTTAGGTAAAGTATTACAATAGTTCGGTAGTCACTTTTTTAATTAATAGATTCAGGCGTTACTTTGCGGAGGTCCATATCAACAAACTGGAACAAATTACCTTGCTACTCCGCGAAACGCGCGTGGTTTCGCGGAGTAGCAAGGTAATTTGTTCCAGTTAGTTAGTCACTTTTTTGCGTAATTGGTAAACAAAACTTCGGTTACGTGTAATGAAACAGTTTTTTCAGTGTAGTCCTCCTGAACGACAAAAATATCCAAACTCTCTCATAGACAAAAGCAGGCTTAAAAAACACGCTAACTTCATTACTTCCCCCATTTGGTCGCACTTTTCTTGTTAAAACTCTGATAGCCGATTACATGCATAGACATTTTAGCAGGGAAGTGAGGAAAACGCTACGAAATCTCGAGGAAACTCGATTACAGTCGGCATAAATACACCGAAACAACAAACAAGATATTTAAGGTTTAGTATAAGGGTGGAGATAGACTTGAGCATTCACTTCTGGGGTGCAATTTTTGAATCTCACCATGTGACTAGAGCACACCAAATGGCTGAATCATTATGAAAAACGGCTATTTTGGTGAGCTTTAGTTACGCGGTGAGATTCAAATGCCATTTTTGAATCTCACCAGGTGACTAAAGCTCGCCAAAATGGCCGTATTTTTATGAAAAACGGCCATTTTGGCGAGCTTTAGTCACCCGGTGACATTCAAAAATCGCAGTCCTGATGGGCATTCTAATGAATGTTACAAAGCTCACAAAATAGGAAAAAATTGCGTCAGGCGTGCAGGCATTTAAAAACGACAATTTCTAGCTGTTCTGTTACGTGAATTGTGAACACCTGTTGTTACATTACCTACTTTATGAACAAATAAACTTTTGACTTTGACTTTGAAGCTCAACTCTATCAGCACCTTAAGGCCAGACAATGTGTGGGGTGCAGTGATTGCGTGAATATTTATTTGATTATAGAACAACAACAACAGTGTGATAAATCGAACAAAATCATTAACATCGCACATCTATTATTATTCTAAATACTTCAAGAAAAGACAGTTTGTATGGAAACACAAACGTGAACTTGAGCTTAATCAAATAAAAATTGATTGCAAATGAAGGAGTGCGATTTTTGAATCTCACCGGGTGACTAAAGCTTTCTAAATGGCCGCTTTTCATAGAGATTCGGCCATTTTGGTGAGCTTTAGTCACCTAATGAGATTCAAATATTGCCACCCAGAATATTGAATTGAAATTGGCCATCTGGCATTTTAATAAATTATTAATGATTATAAAGTTAATTCAATGAATCAATAATCAATCTAAGAACATAAAGAGGTAGTAAGATAAAGTGTATTTATTTTCTTTCTTAATTTTTTTGTTCCACGTACCTATTATCGGCCGAATCTTAATCAGTAACATTATTTATGTATGTATGAGCATTTATACGAGTATAAGATATCTTTTGTAAACATAATATATTATTCCTGCAAATAAATATTTACATTATTCTATTCTATACGCAGCCTTAAGTTAACGAGTGATATAACACGGCTTTACATAAACGACATAAAATAAAGAGGTACGATGTGCTGTCTGTCTCACTCTGCCGCATAAAAGCGTCTCTGTTGGCATAATAACGAGCATACTGAACCGTGAGTTTGGGCTTTTAGGTTGTTTATTGTTTCGATTTCGCTATTATAAGCAATCCAAATTCATCAGTGCATGTGATTCGATATTAGGCCCTGTTTCTATGACGCAAAAAAAAGTACGTCCAAGTAAAACTCCAATTTACAGCGTGCCTGGTGTTAGTGTTGTTTATTTTATTTTGTCTACACAGATATCATTAGTGCTCTATAATGCATTCAGAAACCGTAGGAAATGAGCAGCATTATTACAACCGATTTTATTATGCGAACTTTCTTGTCTGTGGTAGAAGGTAAATTTGTACTTAAATGATCATAACAGTACCGATTTCTGTAACGTTATGAGTTTAAATTTAGAAAAGCTGTCAAAATTCAAGTGGGTCTCTATTCTAGTGTCCATAGATATTAAAACAGTTATCGTCAATCCAGTATGTTTTTTAAATATAAACCATACTCGT